>CM059432.1:23674302-24874302 GCA_030390025.1 Squalus acanthias | reverse complement strand
CCAGTATCCTGTATGATTTTTTAACCACTTCCCAACCTGCCCTGCCACCTTCAACAATTTGTGGACACATACCCCCAGGTCTCTCTGTTCATGCATCCCCTTTAGAATTGTACCCTTTAGTTTATCTTGTCTCTTCTCGTTCTTCCTACCAAAATGTATTACTTCGCACTTTTCTGCATTAAATTTCATCTGCCATGTGTCCGCCCATTTCACCAGCCTGTCTATGTCTTTCTGAAGTCTATCACTCTCCTTCTCACTGTTCACTATACCTCCAAGTTTTGTGTCATCTGCAAATTTTGAAATTGTGTCCTGTACTCCCAAGTCCAAGTCATTAATATATATCAAGAAAAGCAGTGGTCCTGGTACCGACCCCTAGGGAACACCACTGTATACCTTCCTCCAGTCAGAAAAACAACCGTTCACTACTACTCTCTGTTTCCTGTCACTTAGCCAATTTTGTATCAATACTGCCACTGTCCCTTTTATTCCATTGGCTTCAATTTTACTGGCAAGCCTATTATGAGGCACTTTATCAAACGCCTTTTGGAAGTCCATATACACCACGTCAACCGCATTGCCCTCATCAAACCTCTCTAATACCAAATCAAATAACTCAATCAAGTTAGTTAAAAATGATTTGCCTTTAACAAATCTGTGCTGGCTTTCCTTAATTAATCCACACTTGTCCAAGTGACTGTTAACTTTGTCCCTGATTATCATTTCCAAAAGCTTCCTCACTACCGAGGTTAAACTGCCGTCCTTACCTGCTCTGCCTATATGTGACTCCAGACCCACAGCAATGTGGTTGACTCTTAACTTCCCTCTAAAATGGCCTAGCAATCCACTCAGTTGTAACAAACCGCTACAAAACACAATAATAAAAATGAAACTGGACAGATCACCCTGCATTGACCACGGCATTGGCTACGGACATGGCAATGGCACACCTAGCCCAGTCGACCCTGCAAAGTCCTCCTCACCAACATCTGGGGACTTGTACCAAAATTGGGAGAGCTGTCCCACAGACTAGTTAAGCAACAGCCTGACATAGTCATACTCACAGAATCATACCTTTCAGCCAATGTCCCAAACTACTCCATCACCATCCCTGGGTATGTCCTGAATCACCGGCAGGACAGACCCACCAGGGGTGGCGGCACAGTGGTATACAGTCGGGAAGGAGTGGCCCTGGGAGTCCTCAACATTGACTCCGGACCCCATGAAGTCTCATGGCTTCAGGTCAAGCATGGGCAAGGAAACCTCCTGCTGATTACCTCCTACCGCCCTCCCTCAGCTGATGAATCAGTGCTCCACCATGTTGAACACAACTTGGATGATGCACTGAGAGTAGCAAGGGCACTGAATGTACTCTGGGTGGGGGACTTCAATGTCCATCACCAAGAGTGGCTTGGTAGCACCACTACTGACCGAGCTGGCCGAGTCCTGAAGGACATAGCTGCCAGTCTGGGCCTGTGACAGGTGGTGAGAGAACCAACATGAGGGAAAAACTTACTGGACCTCGTCCTCCAGTTGACACTCCAGTACAGTGCTGAGGGAGTGCTGCACTGTCGGAGGTGCCATCTTTCAGATGAGACGTTAAACCGAGGCTCCGTCTGTTCCCTCAGGTGGATGTAAAAGATCCCATGGCATTTTTTCGAAGAAGAGCAGGGGAGTTATCCCCGGTGTCCTGGCCAATATTTATCCCTCAATCAACATAACAAAAACAGATTATCTGGTCATTATCACATTGCTGTTTCTGGGAGTTTGCTGTGTGCAAATTGGCTGCCACGTATCCCACACTACAACAGTGACTCCTCTTCAAAAAGTACTTCATTGGCTGTAAAGTGCTTTGAGACGTCCGGTGGTCATGAAAGGTGCTATATAAATGCAAGTCTTTCTTTCTTTTTTCTTTCTCACCAATCTACCTGTCGCAGATGCATCTGTCCATGACAGTACTGGTAGCAGTGAAGACCGCACAGTCATTGTGGAGACGAAGTCCCGTCTTCACACTGAGGACACCCTCCATCGTGTTGTGTGGCACTACCACCGTGCTAAATGGTATAGATTCAGAACAGATCTCGCAGCTCAAAATTGGGCATCCATGAGGCGCTGTGGGCCATCAGCAGCAGCAGAATTGTATTCCACCACAATCTGTAACCTCATGGCCCGGCATATCCCTCACTCTACCATTACCATCAAGCCAGGGGACCAACCCTGGTTCAATAAGGAGTGTAGAAGAGCCAGGAGCAGCACCAAGCATACCTAAAAATGAGGTGCCAACCTGGGGAAGCTGCAACACAGGACTGCATGCATGCTAAAAAGCAGAAGCAGCATGCTATAAATAGGGCTAAGCGATTCCACAATCAATGGATCAGATCAAAGCTCTGCAGTCCTGCCACATCCAGTCGTTAATGGTGGTGCACCATTAAACAACTAACGGGAGGAGGAGGCTCCATGAATATGCCCATCCTCAATGATGGTGGAGCCCAGCACGTGAGTGCAAAAGACAAAGCTGAAGCGTTTGCAACCATCTCCAGCCAGAGTGCTGAGTGGATGATTCATATCGGCCTTCTCCTGAGGTCCCCACCACCACAGAAACCAGTCTTCAGCCAATTCGATTCACTCCACGTGATATCAAGAAATGGTTGAGCGCACTGGATATAGCAAAGGCTATGGGCCCCGACAATATCCCGGCTATCGTGCTGAAGACTTGTGCTCCAGAACTAGCCACGCCTCTAGCCAAGCTGTTCCAGTACAGCTACAACACTGGCATCTATCCGACAATGTGGAAAACTGCCCAGGTATGTCCTGTCCACAAAAAGCAGGACAAATCCAATCCGGCCAATTACCGTCCCATCAGTCTACTCTCAATCATCAGCAAAGTGATGGAAGGTGTCATCAACAGTGCTATAAAGCGGCACTTACTCACCAATAACCTGCTCACTGATGCCCAGTTTGGGTTCCGCAACGACCACTCGGCTCCCGACCTCATTACAGCCTTGGTCCAAACATGGACAAAGGAGCTGAATTTCAGAGGTGAGGTGAGAGTGACTGCCCTTGACATCAAGGCAGCATTTGACCGAGTGTGGCATCAAGGAGCCCTCGTAAAACTGAAGTCAATGGGAATCAGGGGGAAAATGCTCCATAGGCTGGAGTTATACCTGGCACAAAGGAAGATGGTTGTGGTGGTTGAAGGTCAATCATCAGAGCCCCAGGACATCACTGCAGGAGTTCCTCAGGGCTAGTCCTAGGCCCAACCATCTTCAGCTGCTTCATCAATGACCTTCCCTCGAACATAAGGTCAGAAATGGGGATGTTCGCTGATGACTGCATAGTGTTCAGCGCCATTCACAACTCCTCAGATAATGAAGCAGTTCATGCCCGCATGCAACAAGACCTGGACGACGTTCAGGCTTGGGCAGATAAGTGGCAGGTAACATTCGCGCCACAGAAGTGCCAGTCAATGACTATCTCCAACACGCGAGAGTCTAACCACCGCCCCTTGATATTCAACGGCATTACCATTGCCAAAGCCCCCACCATCAACATCCTGGGGTTCACCATTGACCAGAAACTTTACTGGACCAACCATATAAATACTGTGGCAACAAGAGCAGGTCAGAGGCTGGGTATTCTGTGGCGAGTGTCTCACCTCCTGACTCCCCAAAGCCTTTCCACCATCTACAAGGCACAAGTAAGGAGTGTGATGGAATACTCTCCACTTGCCTGAATGAGTGCAGCTCGAACAACATTCAAGAAGCTCGACACCATCCAGGACAAAGCAGCCTGCTTGATTGGCACCCCATCCACCACCTTAAACATTCACTCCCTCCACCACCGGCGTACCGTGGCTGCAGTGTGCACCATCTACAAGATGCACTGTAGCAACTCACTAAGGCTTCTTCGGCAGCACCTCCCAAACCCGCGACCTCTTCCACCTAGAAGGACAAGGGCAGCAGGCACATGGGAACACCACCACCTCCAAGTTCCCCTCCAAGTCACACACCATCCTGACTTAGAAGTATATTGCCGATCCTTCATCGTCGCTGGGTCAAAATCCTGCAACTCCCTACCTAACAGCACTGTGGGCGCACCTTCACCACACGGACTGCATTGGTTTAAGAAGGCGGCTCACCATCACCTTCTCAAGGGCAACTAGGGATGGGTAATAAGTGCTGGCCTTGCCAGCGATGTCCACATCCCATAAAAATGAATTAAAAAAACTGACTGGCCTGTAGTTGCTGGGTTTATCCTTACACCCTTTTTTTTAACAAGAGTGTAACATTTGCAATTCTCCAGTCCTCTGGCACCAACCCCGTATCTAAGGAGGATTGGAAGATTATGGCGAGTACCTCCGCGATTTCCTCCTTAACTTCCCTCAGCATCCTAGGATGCATCCCATCAGGTCCTTCTGACATATCAACTTTAAGTTCAGACAGCTTTTCTAGTGCCTCCTCTTTATCAATTTTTATCTCATCCAGTAACTCCACTACTTCCTCTTTCACTGTGACTTTGGCAGCATCTTCTTCCTTGGTAAAGACAGATGCAAAGTACTCATTTAGTATCTCAGCCATGCCCTCTGCCTCCACGCGTAGGTCTCCATTTTGGTCCCTAATCGGCCCCACCCCTCCTCTTACTAACCGTTTATTATTTATATGCCTATAGAAGATTTTTGAATTCCCTTTTATTTTAGCTGCCAATCTATTCTCATACTCTCTCTTTGCCCCTCTTATTTTCTTTTTCACTTCCCCTCTGAATTTTCTATATTCAGCCTGGTTCTCACTTGTATTCTCAACCTGACATCTGTCATAAGCGCTCTTTTTCTGCTTCATCTTACTCTCTATCTCTTTCGTCATCCAGGGAGCTCTGGCTTTAGTTGCTCTACCTTTCCCCCTAGTGTGAATGTACCTCAACTGTACCTGTACCATCTCCTCTTTAAAGGCAGCCGATTGTTCGATTACAGTTTTGCCTGCCAATCTTTGATTCCAATTTACCCGGGCCAGAACTATTCTCAACCCACTGAAATTTATCTTCCTCCAATTAAGTATTTTTACTCTAGATTGCTCCCTGTCCTTTTCCATAGCTAATCTAAACCTTATGATACTATGATCACTGTTCCCTAAATGTTCCCTTACTGACAATTGCTCCACTTGATCCACCTCATTCCCCAGAACCAGATCCAGCAATGCCTCCTTCCTCATTGGGCCGGGAACATACTAATCAAGGAAGTTTTCCTGAACACACTTCAGAAATTCTTCCCCATATCTGCCCTTTACACTATTATTATCCCAGTCTATATTAGGATATTTGAAGTCCCCCGTTATTGCTACTGTATTTTTCTTGCACATCTCTGTAATTTCCCTGCAAATTTGCTCCTCTATATCTTTCCCACTAGTTGGTGGCCGATAGAAGACACCTAGTAGTGTAATGGCACCTCTATTATTTCTTAACTCTATAACCAAATTGATTCTGTCTTTGGCCCCTCCAGAATATCCCCTTTCTCCAGCAATGTAACATTCTCCTTAACTAATACTGCCCCACCTCCTTTCTTTTCTTCTCTATCTTTCCTGAACATCTTATATCCAGGAATATTTAAAAGCCAATCCTGCCCTTTTTTGAGCCAGGTCTCCGTTATCACCACAACATCATATTTCCATGTGGCTATTTGCGCCTGCAGCTCACCAACTTTATTTTCCATGCTTTGTGCATTTACACACATGCACTGTGAACCTGTCTTAGACCTTCTTGTATTTTCTCTTACTCTGACCCCACCTAATACCTTACTATTTATTACTTGAATGCTATCTGTCTCTCCCCATCCTTTGTGCACGGTTTCTTCTTTCTAATGCTACATCCTGGTGCCGACCCCCCTGCCAAATTAGTTTAAACCCTCCCTAACAGCACTAGCAAACCCCCCCCCCAATGAGGACATTGGTTCTGGCTCTGTTGAGGTACAACCCGTCCGGCCTGTACAGGTCTCCCAGAACCAGTCCCAATGCCCCAGGAATCTGAAGCCTTCCCTCCTGCACCATCTCTCCAGCTACGCATTCATCTGCTCTATCCTCCTATTTCCATATTCACTAGCTCAGTGAGGGACAGGGAGTAATCCAGAGGTTACTACCTTTGAGGTCCTACTTTTGAATCTCTTTCCTAGCTCCCTAAAATCTGCTTGCAGGACCTCATCCCTTTTTTTATCTATGTCATTGGTACCAATATGGACCACGACCTCTGGCTGCTCACCCTCCCGCCTCAGAATGTTCTGCAGATGCTCGGTGACATCCTTGACCCTGGCACCAGGGAGGCAACATACCATCCTGGGATCACGTCTGCAGCCGCAGAAATGCCTGTCTGTTCCCCTATCGAATCCCCTACCACTATTGCCTTCCTGATCTTCCTCCTCCCCCCCGTACAGCTGAGCCACCCGTGGTACCGTGGACTTGGCTCTGGCTGTACTCCCCAGAGGGACCATCACCCTCACCAGTATTCAGTACTGAATACTGGTTGGAGAGTGAGATGCACTCAAGGAACTCCTGCACTACCTGCCTGGTCCTCCTCTTCTATCTGGCAGTCACCCATTCCCTCTCTGCCTGCTCACTCTTTATCTGCGGGGTGACCACCTCCTGAAATGTGCTATCCACATAGCCCTCAGCCTCGAGGATGCACCGCAGTGACGCCAGCTGCTGCTCAAGCTCCGAAACCCGGAGCTCGAGCTCCTCCAGCTGACGACACTTCCTGCACATGTGGTTGTCCAGGATACGGGAAGCGTCCTGGATTTCCCACATGGCACAGGATGTGCATTCCGCGGGACTGAAGTGCCCTGCCATGCCTCTATTTATTTGACTATTAACCAACTTACAGAAATAAACTTAAGACTAAGGGGGAAAAATTCATTAGCGACCATTTTGGGCCACTAACATTGCCTGGGCGCTAAATTTAGTGCCCGACGAAAAATAGCGCTGGCGATCACTAACTTCAATTACAGCGCCCCACGAGGGAGCTGGAGCGTTAATTCAAACGCTCCACTTCCTTCTTAGAGCTCTAACCCCAAATATCGGGGCAGTGCGTTCTGCAGCGCTACGCACTGGGCCACGTAGCGTTGCCGCATGGAAGGGCTCTTAAAGGGGAGGGCCCAAGCCCACAACTCTGCGGGGCCTAACCTGGACCACCGGGGAGTGGGGTGCCGTGCCAGCAGCCTGGCACTCAAGAGGAGTGCTGGGCTGCCACATCGCGGCACGGACCCCATGTTCAAAGACACAATGGGCTGCAACAAGTAAGTCGGCCGATATTTGTTTCCCCACCCGCCACCTCCCCTTTAGTTAGTGCCCCGCGAGCCTCCTGCCTCTCCGTTCCCACCCCCTGAATTGGTCGCTGTCATCGCCCGGTGCAGATTCAGGGGGCGCGGACCAATTTTGCAGGCGGGGCAAAAACGGGGAGCTGCACACGGTGTTGGCGTCATCATCGCCTGCGCAGTGCAGCAGGGCGCTACCGGTTACCGCCGGCGCCAAACTCCCGCTGAATTTAGTGGGAGTTATTAGCGGCGCTGCACCCGGGCGAAAAGTCATTTGCGCCCCGTTAGTGCCCCCAGGGGTGATAACGAGAGGCGCAAATGCACCGAATTTCTAGCCCTAAGAGCCTTAAAAGTCAGGCCTACCTTTATCTCCGGCCGCTTCTCTCGCTCTTTTATTTAACGTCTTTATTCACACGATTGTTTATAGTTCTGTTCATTAGTTTACCTAGTTAAGTTAGAGAGAATAAAATGCTAATACTCACCCACCAATCACCTACCTGCAGTCCTGTGACGTCACTCCTTGATTTTGCTGTTCTTTTGGAATTTGCCGGATTTGTATCTGTCACTTCCGCTGCTGCTGCCGACTCCTCGCAGGTCCACGCTGTCCTCCCGCTGTATTTATGCCTCCTCCGCTGCTGCCGACTCCTCGCAGCTCCGCACTCTCTATAATACAGCACTCTCTCAGTACTGCACAGAAGTATCATTCGAGGTTATGTGATCATGTCCATTAATTGGCTCAAACTTGCAACCTTCCTATTTAGAGGTGAATGTGCTACCAACTGTGCCAAGTCAGAGATATAGATCGCAAGTAGCACTTATTCATTTTCGAACAATTAATTTGGAAAATATTCCTGTTCACAGGTCACAGGGCTCCATTATAGAGTTCAATAGTTCCTTCACTTTGCCAAACAGTAAAATGGATACCCTATGGAGACATCAGGCAGCAGACTCTGCTTGAAATATGCCTGCTTTGTACTATTGGCATCAATGTGTTGAGTCTACTTCCAGGATAACTACAAGCATCTTCTTGGGATTTTTTCCTCAGTGTTGCCTGAAGTTATGCTATATTGGGAACATCAATATTCTGTGGCTCAGGTAACTGTGTTGATTGAATCTGAAATGACAAGTCTGACAAGAAACTCAGTGTAAGAAAAAGAACCTGCAAAATATATGATAAATAAAGGAGAATCTCAGTCCATTCCAAATGGGGATTGATACATGGCACAAAACTGTCCCGGTTTGGCAGTAATTAGCAATGACATTGAGAAAAATCAAGAATAGCTGGTTGTGAAGTAGATAAATGCTGAAATAATGTCGTAAGAGGTGTACTACTGAGATTAGGCTTGAGGCACACTGTTGGGGCAGATCAAGAGAAACGTAACTCTCTACATATACCATATTGTACCTGACCTGGCAGTGCTTGATGCGAAGACTGTGTGAAATGGAAAGTGTTCCAGCCTCAGGCATGAAGACCCCCTAACATTAATGAGCATAAAATTCACGCAAAAAGGAGAGAATAAGTTGACTGCTTCTTTTGTACACACTGGAACCAGGATTGAGCGACCATTACGCTGTGACATGGATTAGCAATAAATAGTTTGTGTATTTTATAGCATCTACCTCGTCTTGATTTTTAGATTGTAAACTCAACAAGAAATTTTGCTCTTAGTGTGCATGAGTATGTCTCTGGTGCTGTAATTATATATAAAGAGTAACTTTCTGACTTCACACTGCCAGCCAAGAGCACAATATGGGCACACGGCTTTCCATCCACTAAATAATTGTCAGAAAACTCGGCACAGTGTGCCCGTCTGAATGGTTGATATGCTGTCTCAGCAGTTGAAGTTCCCTCAGGCAGCACAAAGCCAGATAATTAGCCCTACAATGTCATTATAGCAACCATCAACAAGATAAAGTGACTGGCAACCAGACCAAAGAAAGCCACCAGTAACTTTACTTCATCTAGTTTCTCCAGAATTCAGGAACGGACCGCCGAAAAAGGCAAGTCTGCCAGAGTGGTCCAAGCACTGCCAGGTCAGGTACAACATGGTATATGTAGAGAGTTACGTTTCTCTTGATCTGCCCCAACAGTGTGCCTCAAGCCTAATCTCAGAAGTGCACCTCTTACTAAACTGTGGTCCAGCCATCCTCATATCTGCAGAGACTGGGTTTTTTTCAGTCACTATGCCCTTGCTTTATGAATTCTATCCCCAGAACTTTTCGGCCTGCCTCTCTTCCTTCCTTCAATACCTCTCTTTCGAATTGTGATTTCAATCACCCCGCTCGTTTATCTATCCCATCTTCCATTCTGCATTCCTCTCTGCCCCTTTGTGCGCGGTCTGAGAGTCGTTATATGAATGCAAGTTGTTTATATTCCAACTTTCTAAAAATTGGAAACTAGATGGTGTGGAGAAATACATAGTGCAACGGTCCCAAAATTGCCAATATAACAAGGGCATCAGACTCATTTCTGAAATGATTAGGTCTTCAGAAATTCTACTGTAAAGGTTCAGGGCACTTTAGGGTATGTTTTCCAATATAAGCGAAGAAAATTGGCACCAGAAAAGAGCAGTAGCACTTGCCAATTTGGAACTGGGCCATTCTCAGAGCATCTTTCCTGGTTGGTCCTAATTAAATATGCAACCTTGGTCTGGATTGAGCCTGGGACTAGGATCTCATCAAAGCGGATGGGGGTGGCAAATGTAAATGTCAACAACCCTTAAAAGGGCAGGGTCAAAAATTGTTTTAGACTTTCTTAAGGCATTAATAATTTCCATCACTTGCAGCCTTTCCAAAGGCTGCATGGGGGCAAAAGAAATGGTTAGTAAAAGGAATGGCAAACTAGATGTGGAGAAATTAGATCTGTCAGCATGTGACCAAGTAACGCAGCTCCCAAGCACTCTGTTTGATGGATGGATATACTGCTGCATGAGGTAAGAGGAGGGTTCTGATGTTTGCCACTAAAGGGCACCCTCTTGAGAGGGCAGCAGTGCAGCCTACCCGCTGGCAGGATGTGGCAGCCAGGATCAATGCTGTGTTCACTATGCGTAGGAACTGGGAACAGATATGGAAGATGATGGCATATCTTAAGGAAGATAACAGGATAAGACTAACTAATAGCACCATTTACCAGGTAACTTTTTGCACATTTATTGCTGACACATGCCAAGCCCACAAGCAACATTCATTGCTTCATGTGCACTAGTCCAGTAGGGTATACATTCAAGCTGCATCTTACATTGAAGTCTTAGCACATATATCTTCAAACTGTGAAGGAATAAGCCATATAACCTACTCAGAAAAATACACCATTCTATGAAAGAATTCTGGCCTTATTAAAACATGACAAACTGGGTTTGGAAATCTAGAAACCTAACTATGAAAAAGCTGTGAAAGCATTCTGGCTATAGAGATAAGATAGTTGTTGACACTGAATCAATAACCTTATTGAAACAGAAGGTTAAAAGCTGAACCTTTCGGAATGAAACAATGGTTCATTTTGGACAAGGTGTTCTAATTTACACTTCGTAAAGAAGCACATAAAAGTAAGTAACATCTGTCTTCGTAAAAATGACATCAAGTAAAAAATGCACCTGCCGTAACACCGTTTTTTATGGTAAACTTAGAACACCTAGAGAAGAGACATAATTCTGTAATGCTACCAGCTGAGGTGACTGTAAGAATTGCAGTGGTCAGCAGAAAAATGACTAGAGATAATTAGCTTACATCAGCAGAAAACCTTATAGGAAATACCACTGGAAAAGGGTATAAATATTGAACTCTCAAATGGCATAGTAGACTCGCTGTAATCGGGCAAAGTGATTCTCGGCTTCAGAGGCGGCTCTGTAAGTCTCCAACTCTTTGTACCTCGGGGATCAAAAGTATTTGATTTTGGTGGATATCCTGAATAGAACTTTAAGAACTGTCAAACTGTAGCAAAGTTAAGATTTGAGAGTAAGGTTCTCTGATAATAAGATTGTAAGCTTTCTCTTTTTGGAACTGTTAATGTTGCGATTGACTCACCAACTGTAAATGACATGTCGGTTCTTTAATAAATCTCGATATATTTTTAGAGTTGTCTCACATAAGACTTCTGTATCAAAAACTTGCAAACTCAATCTCTGTACACTCTTTGGTGAGGAGTTGCAGAATTCTGGGGGAGTTTTCCGGACCCTCATAATTTCCAGAACATTACAGGCTAGCTAAACTTATTAAAAGTGCTATCTGGAGGACGGTAACATTTTCAGGTTGTTCCTTTCCTTTAGGGAGAGATAGTCCAGACATTTAGACCCAATTAAGCGTCTTTAGGATTCGGCTACCTCAAACTTTAGTTGAAAGTGAATGTCTGGGGAATACGCCTGATCCGGGGTAGACCTAAAGGGGCTAGGACTAGTAATTACCCCTTCAAAACAACTTCACACATGTCAACACTGTAACACAATCTAGCTTTCATTATATAAGGTCAGTTATTAACATACAGGATGGCCGCCGGGTTCCTTGCAATAGTTGGCACAGGTCTGCAACTGATTCCATGCTGAGCAGCAGTCTGCAAAACCAGTTCCACATGGTAGGTTTGTAAGGGCCTGCAGAATTGGCAGATAGTGGGTGTAGGCAGTCTGGCACTGGTGCTTGCTGATTTTCCTTCTTTCATTTGTTCCCGGATTTTGTGGTAATAATAATGGTGAGGCTATCAGCGCTCACTGTTATTACAGGGTAAACTGGACAGCAACTTCTGGCATTGGTAAACGCACGGTTAAATGCAGAAATCCGGAAGATACTGTCAGAGATACCCTGCTTCTCCACAGGGTGAGCTCTTGCAGTCCTCGTCAATAGACTCTGCATTCAAGAAACGGGGAGCGCACTGGATACAGCAAAGGCTATGGGCCCCGACAACGTCCGGCTGTCGTGCTGAAGACTTGTACTCCAGAACTAGCCGCGCCTCTAGCAAGGCTATTCCAGTACAGCTATAACACTGGCATCTATCCGACAATGTGGAAAACTGCCCAGGTATGTCCTGTCCACAAAATGTAGGACAAATCCAATCCGGCCAATTACCGCCCCATCAGTCTACTCGCAATCATCAGCAAAGTGATGGAAGGTGTCATCGACAGTGCTAACAAGCAGCACTTACTCACCAATAACCTGCTCACTGATGCCCAGTTTGGGTTCCGGCAGGACCACTCGGCTCCAGACCTCATTACAGCCTTGGTCCAAACATGGTCAAAAGAGCTGAATTCCAGAGGTGAGGTGAGAATGACTGCCCTTGACATCAAGGCAGCATTTGACCGAGTGTGGCATCAAGGAGCCCTAGTAAAACTGAAGTCAATGGGAATCGGGGGAAAAACTCTTCACTGGCTGGAGTCATGCCTAGCACAAAGGAAGATGTTTGTGGTGGTTGGAGGTCAATCATCACAGCCCCAGGACATCGCTGCAGGAGTTCCTCAGGGCAGTGTCCTAGGACCAACCATCTTTAGCTGCTTCATCATAGAAACATAGAAACATAGAAAATAGGTACAGGAGTAGACCATTCGGTCCTTCGAGCCTGCACCGCCATTCAATGCGTTCATGGCTGAACATGCTACCTCAGTACCCCATTCCTGCTTTCTCGCCATACCCCTTGATCCCCTTAGTTGTGAGTGTTATATCTAACTCCCTTTTGAATATATTTAGCGAACTGGCCTCAACAACCTTCTGTGGAAGAGAATTCCATAGATTCACCACTCTCTGGGTGAAGAAGTTCCTCCTCAGCTCAGTCCTAAATGGCTTCCCCTTAATCCTTAGACTGTGACCCCTGGTTCTAGTTTTCCCTACCATTGGGAACATTCTGCCCGCATCTAATTTGTCTAAACCAGTCAGGATTTTAAATGTCTCTATAAGATCCCCCCTCATTCTTCTGAACTCCAGAGGATACAAGTTCAGTTGACCCAATCTTTCTTGATATGTCAGTCCGGCCATCCCAGGAATCAATCTAGTGAACCTTCGCTGCACTCCCTCAATAGCAAGAATGTCCTTCCTTAAGTTAGGAGACCAAAACTGCGCACAATACTCAAGGTGTGGCCTCACCAAGGTCCTGTACAACTGCAGCATCACCTCCCTACTCCTGTACTCAAATCCCCTTGCTATGAAGGCCATCATTCCGTTTGCTTTCTTGACTGCCTGCTGCACTTGCATTCCCACCTTCAGTGACTGATGTACCATGATGCCCAGGTCTCGTTGCACCTCCCCTTTCCCTAATCTGCCACCATTCAGGTAATAGTCCGCCTCTCTATTTTTACCACCAAAGTGGATAACCTCACATTTATCCACATTGTACTTCATCTGCCATACATTTGCCCATTCACCCAACCTGTCCAAGTCACTCTGTAGCCTCCTAGCATCCTCCTCATTGTTCACAATGACATTCCCTCCATCATAAGGTCAGAAGTGGGGAAGTTCGATGATGGCTGCACAGTGTTCAGTGCCATTCGTAACTCCGCGGATAATGAAGCACTTCATGCCCGCATGCAGCAAGATCTGGACGACATTCAGGCTTGAGCTGATAAGTGGCAGGTAACATTCGCGCCACACAAGTGCCAGGCAATGACTATCTCCAACAAGCGAGCATCTAACCATCGCCCCTTGACATTCAACAGCATTACCATCACCGAATCCCCCACCATCAACATCCTGGGGGTCACCATTGACCAGAAACTTAACTGGACCAGCCACATAAATATGGTGTCAACAAGAACAGGTCAGAGGCTTGGTATTCTGCGGCGAGTGTCTCACCTCCTGACACCCCAAAGCATTTCCACCATCTACAAACCACAAGTCAGTAGTATGATGGAATACTCTCCACTTGCCTGGATGAGTGCCGCTCCAACAACACTCAAGGTTGACACCATCCAAGACAAAGCAGCCCGCTTGATTGGCACCCCATCCACTACCTTAAACATTCACTCTCTCCACCACCGTGGCTGCAGTGTGCACCATCTACAAGATGCACTGCAGCAATTTGTCAAGGTTTTTTCGGCAGCACCTCCCAATCCCGTGACCTCTACCACCTAGAAGGACAAGGGCAGCAAGCGCATGGGAACACCACCACCTCCAAGTTCCCCTCCAAGTCACATGCCATCCTGACTTGGAAGTATATCACCATTCCTTCATCGTCGCTGGGTCAAAATCCTGGAACTCCCTCCCTAACAGCACTGTGGGAATACCTTCACCACATGGACTGCAGCGGTTCAAGAAGGTGGCTCACTACCACCTTCTCAAGGGTAACTAGGGATGGGCAATAAATGCTGGCCTTGCCAGCGACGCCCACATCCCATGAACGAATAAAAAAAAAATTGAAATGAATGCAACAGCGTGAACTTACTATACTTACCCACTCGTTCCTCACTAAAGACTGCTAAAATGTTAGGGCTGGTGCATTCAGGAATAACTGCATTTTTAACAGCATGATAAGTGATAATTACTGCTGAACAACCACTCTGGCCCAGAACAATTAATTTTACAAGTGTGGAATCTCATTCCCTAAGAAGAAAATTAGTGTTGGAGATTTAAAAAAATTAAAATTAAAATTAATTTCTTTTTTACTTTTTCAGTCTGTCTCATTTATCTCTCTACCTTAATCCCATCTGTATTTCACAATCATTATTTTGCTTTCTGTACATCATTTAAATCTAATTTATATTTCCTGCCTTATACTTCCTGGTTTGGACTCTAAGGGGTAAAAATTCACTTGGTTGCGCCTCCCGTTAGCGCCTTAAGAGGGCGCTAATGGGGCGCAAAGCCGCTAACGCCCGGGCGCAGCGATGTTTGCACCGCTCGAGAACTTAACTTGAGATTGTGCGGCGGCGCTAAAACTTACCGCTGCGACCACCTGCGCGCGCAGATTGTGACGTCATTCCATGGTGCAACGCCCTTGTGGCGCCCCGTAGCAGAAATTGAGTGGCGCCCCCTGCCTTACCGCCTGGCGCTTCCAACGACCAGAAGACTGGAACGCTATCAATCGCTGTGGGGCTGGGGGGGGCGCTATTTAAAGGGGGCCTCTTCCTGTCTTTTATTGTTGGTGGCATTTTTGAACTACGCATTCTGAGAGAGAGAGGGAGAGACTTCTGGAGAGATTCAACGTTGTGTGAAGGAGTTTTGGGTACTGAGCAGCACTTTGCAGGTTCATTTTGATTTGCCATTCCTTGTATCGATTTAGCAGAGAATGTGGGAGCTGCACTCTGAGCTCTTTGCCTGGTACTTTCCATTGTTCTTTCCAGCACATTTGATGTGCAAGTCTCTCCAGGCCGAGATTCAAGGCAGCAATGAACAGGATGTGGATGGAAAACAAGATTAACCATCCCCTTTAAGAACTGGCCCGTGCCATTGTGTGTGTGTTCCATTGCTGACTGACATTACATGAGCTTCGCCAGCGCTCCGAGTTAGCGCCTCACTGCTCGGCCTTTGCGCCTTAAGAGAGGTGTGCAGTGCCTGCTTTAGCGCTCCACTCACCTCCCGGGGCGGTAAAAGTGAAGTTTCCTGTCAGTGCCGATAATTAGCGCCAGGCGCTAATATTTGCGTCCGGACGATATTTACGCCCCAAATGGGGCGCGACCTAATTTCTACCCCTAAGGGTTGGATTTTCAATGACTCGTGGAGTCGGGTTTGGAGGCGTGCGGGGGGTTAAAGTTGCAGATTCGGAGGTCCTGACCCCATCCCGACTCCATTCCGCCTCCACGCAATTTTGACAAAATCGGTCGCGGGGTTCCCGACTCCGTCCCGTCTCCAAGAGGCGGGAGAAGCCATTAAAGCCCTTAACAAGCCCTAAATTGGCTCTGTAATGCCATTTTGAAACATTTTAGCTAGTTTAACCCTTTTCCGACGTTAAGTACACCTGATGTGAAACACGCCAGTGAAACTTGTTGGGAGCACAAGTGGATAGCTGACTATCAGCTGCAGGTCCACTATTACAACGGAGATGTGATGAAGGTAGTAGTAGTATTGTGATGAAGGTAGTAGTAGTATTAGGTCTGAAAGTCACCTCTGATGCTGCTGCATTGAATGTCTTCGGAGAGGACTTGGTTGTAAAAAAAATTCTCATTCTCTCTCTCTCTCTGAGATGCTGCTCATTTTGCATCCAGGTCCTCTCACAGCAAAGGCCAGGCAACTCTGAGACCAGGCAGTCTCTGACCTGCAATGATGACATCATCAGAGGCGACTTTCAGACTGAAACCACTAATTGGTTCATGGGTTCCCACATGCTGGAACTCAATTGCCCAATTAAGTGAAAATTGCATCAATCTCCCACATCCAATTGCAGTCGGGTGGCTAACACAAAATGCGGATGACACGACCCCAACCCGCCCCAGTATCAAAATCCAGCCCTGCGTGTCTCAGGTGAAAATTCTTCAATTTGATTGTTTGAAGAGCCCCGCTATTTCTTTTCCTGTTCACAGATGCCACAAATGCCCTGTCGAAGGCGCCGCACTGGAACAGATGCTAGATTAGAGTAAGTCTTCACTCAGCCAATAATTTACCCTCAATCAACATAACAAAAAAACAGATTATCTGGTCATTATCACATTGCTGTTTGTGGGACCTTGCTGTGTGCAAATTGGCTGCCGCGTTCCCCACATTACAACAGTGACTCCTCCTCAAAAAGTGCTTCATTGGCTGTAAAGCGCTTTGAGACTTCAGGTGGTCGTGAAAGGCGCTATATAAATGCAAGTCTTTCTTTCTTTCTAAAGGCAGTCAACATTTTGTGGACAGCTGTCAGCGAGGTGAACGGCGAGCGCCGTTCATTTACATCTGACCGCAAATTCCGAGCCATTGTATTTATGGTGCTTCAAATCTAAACCCTGTCACTAACCTGATTTACAAACTGCAGGGAACTCTTAACCTCAATGCTTTGTCCCTCCTTGAACTCCTGTAAAAGTCTGTATTGTAAGAGCTCCATTTTGCTGCTGCTTTTTTTTCAACTCTTCCTGTTTTGTTGAAGTCTTGTAAATACTTCAATTTCTTTCCGATGAATCAGTAGACAATATTTCGCTATTTTGGGTTGTACATGCACATTACGTTCTGTTAGGAGAAAGAAAAAAGAAATTAAAACATTTCCCGTAAAAATTAATAGTTCGCCTACAATAAAAATGTAAAATATCTGGAAATTTTAAAAAATGCCAAAAAGGCTCAGACACTTTAAGAGCTCTATCACTTCCCTTCGACCCAGCCCAATTCTGGCCTAAGAAGATGAAAAATTACACTAGGCTTCACTTAAATTCATTATAATATTTAGATGAAGCTTTTATGTCTCCTTTTTGGCAAGGCCACTTAAGGCCGGTCTAAAATGGCTGCCATAAAATTGTACTCCATACTAAAGTGCACAGATGTAATGATATGGATCTTGGTCAGATTTTCTGCACCATTGGTTTCAGGGAGTGAAAAGTTTATTCTGTTATTTCTGAGAAAAGAACATTAATGTTTCACAAATAACATTGGATTCTCATCATGCGGCCACTTTGTTAGAATAGGTTTTTGTCAAACATGCTCCTACTGTGTTGTCTGATTGGAATAATCAACTCAAAAGGTTATAAAAATACCAAATAGCCCATCAGCATTCATCCGGCTTCCTCATTGTATTTTTTTTAATAACTCAGCGCTTTAATCAGTTAACAGAAAAATCCCAACTTGACTTTTTAAAGATGTACCAAGATTGTTTGGAAAATCTCTCTTCCATTTGTTTACACACAGTGTAATAACATATGTTGCAGTGAAATGCATCAACATATTACTTGGGACGGAGCTCATTGCAATGACAATGACATAACAATAATATTAAAAAAGCACTGAACAAGAAGCAGGAGACATGAGTTCAAATCCCACCGCAGGAGCTGGGGAATTTAAATTTAATTAACTAAATAAAAATCTGGAATTTCAAAATAAGCTAGTATCAGTAATGGTGACCATGAAACTACCAGATTGTCGTAAAAACCCATCTGGTTTACTAATGTCCTTTAGGGAAGGAAATCTGCCGTCCTTACCCAGTCTGGTCTATATGTGACTCCAGACCCAGAGCAATGTGGTTGACTCTTAACTGCCCTCTGAAATGACCTAGCAAGCCATTCAGTTGTATTCAAGAAGGTGGCTCACCACCACCTTCTCGAGGGCAAATCGAGATGGGCAATAAATGTTGGCCTTGCCGGCAACATTCACATCCCGTGAATGAATATGATAAAAGTCACTGGTCCTAACAATGCTCTTCTACAGGTTTTACTTCATTATAGACTCTTGAGAAGATAAGGAGAATTTTTTTTACACAGTGAGTTATTATGACCTGGAATGTACTGCCTGAAAAGGTGGTGGGTGCAAAGTCAAAAGCAACTTTCAAAGGGAATTGGATATATACGTCAAAAGGAAAAAGCGTGCAGGGCTATGGGGAAAGAGCAGGGCAGTAGGACTAATTGGATAACTTTTTCAAAGAGCCAACAAAGGCACGATGGGCTGAATGATCTCCTTCTCGGGTGTAAGGGTGAACAAATTTAATTTCCACAATTAAGTGGTCATTTGGCGAGTCGGCACTCAAAGTGGGGAGCCTTGCACCATCGGGAGCACGTATCAGAAATTCAGTCATGCACTGCACCCGATTTCCAAAAATCGTGGACAACGTGTGCTTTCTTGCTGCATGGACTGTGGACTCATAAAATTACCCCCATTTATCTATTCTTACACCTTATATTATCCATCTTTGACTGGCTACTTTTCTTGTGACTTTTGCATTGTCCCAGCTGTTCAGGAACAATGGTGCTTCAGACAGGAATTGACCATTTAAGTCTATACTGATCACCATGTGGTTTTTCTCCTGCTGCAAGCGAAACTTAACGCTCGCCAAGGGGTAGATTTTAAGTTGGAGGAGGACACAATACACAGATAAGAAGGCCGCGATTTTGCTGACCTCGGTGGGTGAGCCGAATGGCCTCCTTCTGTGCCGTATATTTCTATGATTCTATGGTGCTTATCTTCTGTGGCGGAGTGATAGATTGATTATAGTTTTGTGTTATTATTGGTTTCTACCCCCTAAAAATCTACCAAATACAAAATATTTTACAAACATCAGGTGGTGCCGGTCTCATGCTACTGCCCTGCCCACCTCTCTCTGCCCTGTTTGCCCAGGTAACATCTGGGACAGGTGTTAGGGCAGCAGCATTGGATATATTGAGTCACTCCGTATTCATATATTACCAACAGCACCTCCCACCTCTGCGACCTCTACCTCAGAGTACAAGAGCAGCAATGTCATGGGAACACCATCACCTCCAAGTTCCCCTCCAAGTAAAACACCATCCTGCCTTCGACATATTTCGCCATTCCTTCATCTTTGCTGGGTCAAAATCCTGGAATGTCCTACCTAACACCACTGTGAGAGCACCATCACCACAAGGACTGCAGCAGTTCAAGGATAAGGCCCACCATCACCACCTTCGCAAACCAATAGGGATGGGCAATAAATGCAGCCTTGCTAGCGTCACCCATATCCTGCGAACGTTTTAAAAATAAGTAAATACGGTACATAAAAATATGGGCATTTTGAAATGATGCCCATGTAAATTCCAAGGAGGGTTGTAAGCCAAACAAGTTTACAAACACTCTCCATTCAAGAAGAAACTGAGCTTGTGAGACACAGAAGGGAGAAAAGACCCAGAGAAGGAGAGGTTTACAGAAAGACAAGCAAAGTTAGAAAAAGGGTCCGAGATAAATAGAAATACAAAAGGCATTGAGAGAGGGAGACAAGCAGAGACAGTTACAGCAACAGAGGGACAATCTTTGTTCTGGTTTGTAGGCAATACCTTGGACAAGATCGACTGGCCTGTATATAAAGATTTATAGACACACAAGTACTGTGCACGTACTCAAATCAATAAAAGAAACCTTTAGAGAGAATCACAAACTGCTAGATACTGTGTGTGAAACACTCAGGCAGGTCATTTTAAGAAGAAAAAAAGATTTCTCTGTTCTATTTCTCTTTGAGGCGTGACGTGCTGCCCTTTAGCTGCTGATGGGATGAAGTTATTTTCCACTCCACTGAGAAAGACAATACCATTAAAAAGCATATCTGTGCTGCATTTCCTTTACAGCAGTCTGCACCGGTGGGGAGGGGTTTCTGTCTGCTGTTTCACTCTGGCTGGCTGCAACTAAGTGCTTGTGACTGAAGTCAGGCAGGGTTCATCCTGCTGTGAGAACCTAAGGGCAAAGTCACCAATGGGCACACAGAGCACAACCTCATTCGTACTAACTCGACAGGTCACTTTCTACCACTCTTTCCTCTTGCCCCAATTTGAGCTCCTCTGTTGGTTAAAATGAAGCTTCGTATGGGATGAGGCAAAGGTTTTATTTTATAACATGAAGTTTGAAGTAACAGGTTAATAGGCTGGAGAAGTGAGCTACTCCCAGAGCTCCCCTTTTTGTTGCCAATTTACTCGCCTACTCTCCTGAAGGCACTGACTTTCCAGCTGGACTGCAGTTCGATGGAAACTACCTGCCCATATTAGCCACATATAAGAACATAAGATGTAGGAGCAGGAGTAGGCCATTCGGCCCTTCAAGCCTGCTCCGCCATTCAATAAGATCATGGCTGATCTGATCTTGGCCTCAACTCCACTTCCCCGCCTGCTCCCCATAACCCTTGACTCCCTTACCTTTCAAAAATCTGTCTACCTCCACCTTAAATATATTCAATGAATATATGAGCCTAAACAGTGTCAGCAGACATTGAGGGAAGCACAATCAGTTCTCACACCCACTAGGGGTAATTTTGACTTTGTGCGACGATGTAAAATGGCCTTCCGATTCGCCTTGATCCGTTTCACACTATCGCACAAAGTCAGAATTACCCCTTTCTCTCTCTCACACACACACGCACCACAGTTCAACAGGAGTCACTGCATAGAGATGGGGAGTAGGAACCCCACCTATTTTCCCCTCCCTAATCCAGAGACACTGATTCTAAGCGTGACGTTAGGTTGTGCAGTACAAATTCACAAGGTGATACTTTGTATTGCATTGCCAATGGTAAGACTTTCAATAAGCAGTATTTTTAATATATACCGCATGTCTCATATATAATATATAAAGGGCATACTATTTCACTGTAAGCTGCTGTAAAATGGAACCTGATATCACTGGAGTACAATTCATGTGACACAACAGCACTTCAGTTTGAAGAAAATGTTTCAATCGCAGGAACCTGCTGTCTGTTTGAAACTGAGCTGCTATTTATACAATTTCAGTCACTGAATTCATTGATAAACTCTCAGCTTCATCAACAAATTCACTGACGAGTAATGCAGTTGGATATGATTCAAGCCACTACTTCATCCAAGGGTTCAAATGATATTCTTGTAGGAGAGTCTCAGTTTCGATTCCTGGTCTGTGCTGAGTTAGCTGATGTCAGCCAGGGTAGGGGAGGCACTACCATTGGTCTCACTCCCTCACCTTCTCCTTAAGGCACCAGCTCATGCCGGGTACCTCGGTGGTCAATCTTCCTGTGCGAGCCGAGGCAGTAAGCGTTGGCTGGCTATTCCACCATGGAAGACCGCGCCTGATGTCTGCACGTTGGTCTGTAACAGGGACTCAAGTTACATTTTTTTTTAGCCTCCCAGCTCAATCTAAGCGTCCCTGGCCTGACTGGGATCAGCTAACTGCACGTGGTCCAAGAGTTAACCTCCTGGTCTGTGCAGCTCAATCAGGGAACATGTAACAAATCAGCCAAGACCTGGGAACATACAACGGTGCCGCAAGATATCAAAGCTGTCGACATCGTGCAGCTCTACAAGTGCAAAAGTGACCGCTCAAACTCCGATAGTCACCGCACGATTTTGCTTCATTGGTAGCGGGTTAAATTTTTGCCCGCATTATGCTCTGCCGACTGAATGAACAACCAGTGGAAAAAAATTCTCCACGCAAGCCAATGCAGCTTTCAGGCTGGTTGTGGAATATCCAACATGATTTTCTCAGCCTACCATATCCAGGAAGAGTGTAGAGAAGAGCAACGGACCTTCATGTGCTTTTTGTTGACTTGGCAAGCTCATTTGATTCTGTGAATCGTGATGCACTGTGGGAGACTCCCCTACAGTTCAGATGCACTGGTAGATTTGTGAACATTGTCTGGTAATTATATGTTGAAATGATGCCCTGTGTAATAGATCAAGGTCACGTGTCATCACCATTTGTAATCACTGGCGGCGTCAAACAAGGTTGTGTTCTTGCCCCAACCCTGTTCAGCAAACTGTTTGCTGTGTTACTGCGTGAGATTTTCAAGAAATGTGACGGGCAATCTTTATTCGACACCTCACAGATGGTGGCATCTCCAACCTTCGTCAGCTGCGTGCTAAAATGAAAGCAGGTGTCAGCCGAACGCAGTGGTAGCACTCTCGCCTCTGAGTCAGAGGTTGTCGGTTCAAGTCTCACTCCAGAGACTTGAATGCAAAAGCTAGGCTGAATCCCCAGCACAGGAGGGCCGCACTGTCGGAGGTGCTGTCTTTTGTCTGAGATGTTAAACCGAGGTCCCGTTTGCCCTCTAAGGCACGATTTTGAAGAAGAGCAGGGGAGTTCTCCCTGGTGTCCTGGCCAATATTTATCCCTCAAACAGCATCACTAAAACAGATTATCTGGTCATTATCTCAGAGCACTTCACAGCCAATGAAGTACTTTGAAGTGTAGTCACTGTTGTAATGTAGGGGGAAAAAGTAGCCAAAATTGTGCACGACAAGGTCCCACAAAAAATTGGTCAGTACAGTAGAAAAGCTCGCCTACCCTTCTTCAGATAGTGCCATGGGATCCACCTGAGAGAGCAGATGGGGCCACAGTTTAACATCTCATCTTATGTGCTCAAACTTCTGCAGTAGGGCTTCAGACTCAGAGGCGAGAGTGCAACCACTGAGCCAAAGCTGAGACGTAGAAGAAAATGCACACCAGATCTGTCAGCATCTGAAACGAGGAAAGATGGGCTAACATTTCTGGGAATTAGACCCTGCTGATGAAGGGTTTTGATGGGATGGAGGATCTTCCTTTTTTTTTCAAATGCTGGTGGACCTATTGTGTATTTGCAGCATTTACTGTTTTTAAGTTTAAATAAATTGCCTAATGCCTTCACTGAAGTAACAGATGAAGGAATGTCACACTTAGGAATTCATGCATTTTTTTTAACTAACATTGCACAGCGTGATTTCAAACAATAATGGATTGGGGCTGTCTGATCACTGCGGGAGTGAAATCCCCCTTTTAATGAAAAAGCCTCTTTTTCTGCATAATTAACAAACTCGCAAGATCGTGCAACTTTAAATTGTGTGCTTTATGCAATAGGATTTTGTCAGCCGGTCGATCCTGGTGGAAAATATAGGCATTCTCCTGTCTTTTATCAAAAGAGGAGTCGCATCCCGTGCACTTCGCTGAGTATGTCGGAAATGTGGTTGAGATGATAGTCCATCATCATTGTGGTCCAGGAGTGCTTTGTTTTTCTCAAACGAAGCGCGGGATCATTTGCACCTTCACAGCCAGAGTGGTAACCTGGCGGAGCGAATCGTCCACCCAGTCGGGTGCATTCTACAACAGGCGGGCAAGATTACTGCCCAGGCAGTGAAGGGGAAAATTATCCCCAGCATCTCTACTGTTGATCCAGAAATTCCTTTGGGCTGGATTTTGTCAATGGGGACACGCTGGGGGCGGGATTGCTGGTTGTCGGGTTTCAGTCCCGCCCCCAATGACGTTCGGCCAACCCACGCTATTTTCCCTAGATTGACCTTGTTAAGCCCGCCCTGCGGGCTTAGCCGGCCAATTAAGGGAAAGCCGGTGACAGAGGACGTCAGCGTATGACGTTTCATCTGTTGTTGAAAATTTTTGACAGATGAATTGAAAAGCTGTCAAACACTGACAATCTCTGTTCTAAGGTGAGCCCTTGCACAAAGACTCACCAAAACCTCTTTCCTCAGCAGAAATCAGATGGCTGCTGCATCTGAGAATGCAACAGCCATTCTGTCATCTCTGCCGTTGAGATGAGGCATCTCCGGATCTCCAAGGGTTGAAGCCTATAGGAAGAAGCAAAGGTAAGAAAACTTTTTCTAACACTTTACACTCATCTCTCATTCTAACCTCTCCACACTTGCCCCCATCACTCACCTTCACAGTGCACTTTTTGACCCCTCTCACCCCCGCAGACCCACTGCTCACCTCGCTGACCCTGGCGAGGTTCGCAGCCGTCGGGAAGCCCGCACTTGCAGGGGTAAAATGGGGATAAGCCTCAAAACTGCCTGTTAACTACCTGTTAACAGGTAGTTATTTGGCTGTAATCCCCTTCCCGCCTCGAGGAGACGGGTCCCTGCGCGGGTCAGGGACCCGCCTCCCGGGAAGATGGCACGGAGGCGGGTTGGGAGCGGGTTCGGTACCCACTCCCAGTTTCTGCCATTTTCCCCGCAGTCCCGCCTCCAAACCCGCCTCCCCAGGGCTGGCAAAATTCCCCCCTTTGAGTCCAACACCTTTCATCCTTCCCTCAACCCTAGCATTTTGAAGATTCAGATCAGATCTTCCTCTACTGCAAGAGTAAACTTTCAAATACTTTCACAAATAGAAGAAGGGATTAATAAGACATTCTCTGACTACAGCTATCACTAATTGCTTTTGTATAGGACCATTGTAGGTTAACATGGCCAGCGTTGTAAGAAAGTACAAGGTATTGCAGATTTTTTTTAAGCGTGAGAAGCAACAGAAGGTCTTCTTTTGATAGATCAGTATGTTTCCCAGTAGTTCAACCATACAAACCATATAAAAGTTCTAGGCTTGAACCCTGGTCTGTGTTGAGTTAGCTGATCTCACCTTGGGCTGTGGTGAGGCATTACAGTTGGAGTGGGTGGGGGGTAAGAGAAAATTGATAGGGAAAGCAGAATAGGAAGTATTAAAACAGGATGGGATGACTCAGCTCTATGGAATCCTTACCAATAATACCATGAGATAATTAAAAACCTGTAGATTGTGGAAGGAAGAGAAGATTAGGCAGGGGCAGGGGAGGATTAATGCACGGGCCTTTGGGGGCTGTGCCAAGGGGCCCCATGTAAATACGTTTCATAGAAGCGTAATATATCGTGATATAATTTATGTTTCATTTAAGCTGAGTATATTGTGATATGACTTGCTTTTTTCTTAATGGAGTGTGTAAATGTTGTAAAGGCCTACTTCTTCAAACATATTATTATATGTTTGTGTTTTAGTGAAAGAAAAAAGAAAGACTTCCATTTATATAGCGCCTTTCACAGCCTCAGGACATCCCAAAGTGCTTTACAGCTAATTAAGTACGTTTGAAGTGAAGTCATTGTTGTAATATAGTGGATGGTGGAGGCGGGGATAATGTCCTTGGTGCTCAAGGCCCCAAGATTTCTTAATCCAACACAGAGGGGGGAATAGAGTACTTAATAAAGATCACTCTTAACATTTTGGCAAACTTTTCAAATGGGTTAATCTGATAAAATTGTGTGGAGTTGAATGAAAAAGAATGGCTTAACAGATACTCAACACCCTGGGGAAAGGAGCAGACACATTTGCATAGAATGTTTCATAACAGTAGGATAACAGGACAGCCCAGCTGGGCATGTATATAAACTGATTCCAACAGTATGTGGCTTTTCAGCTAAACACCTTAATTATAATTAAGGTAGAGTGGCCATTAATAAATCACACCAGGATTTTTACCCATCCCTGCAAGTGAAACAAAATAGAATAACTATATGAATATTCAGTCCATGATTGACTGCATCAGCAAGTTGATTTATATTTGAATATTCTTTTGGGAACTACGCACCATCATTAACCATGAAATATTCGAGCTAAATTTGTTCCGAATTATCTATTACCTTGTCAGTCATCTACAATGTAAGACTTGGTACCATCACAGCTGAAAGGATTGCAGCTATTGCATAAATATTCGATGTGCGTCCAACTACAACGGCATTGATTTATAATTTATTGGTTGAATAATGAAGTGCAGATCATATAAATGCATTATTACATCTGTCACTGAGTTGGTTCTGGTGTTTTGTGTGCAGTCCAGTGTCTCTGCCTGACCTGGCTGGTGACATCCAGCGCAAATCCTGCAACCATGTTTTGTACAAATTTGAATTTGAGAAGCCGAGGTGATGGGACAAGTCCTACAATGCAGGACCCCATCAAGATTGGAAAGAGTAGGAGAGGGATTACAAAGAGATATTAATAGATTAAGCGAATGGGCAAAACTGTGCCAAATGGATTTCAATGTAGGAAAATGTGAGGTCATCCACTTTGGACTGAAAAAGGATAGAACAGGGTACTTTCCAAATGGTGAAAAGCTAAAAACAGTGGAGGTCCAAGGAGACTTGGGGGTCCATGTACATAGATTATTAAAATGTCGTGAACAGGTACAGAAAATGATAAAAAGGCTAATGGAATGCGAGCCTTTATATCTGGAGGACTAGAATATAAGTGGGTAGAAGCTATGCTGCAGCTATACAAAACCCTGGTTAGACCACAACTGGAGTACTGTGAGCAGTTCTGGGCACCACACCTTAGGAAGGATATATTGGCCTTGGAGGGAGTGCAGCGTAGGTTTACCAGAATAATACCTGGACTCCAAGGTAAATTACGAGGAGCGATTGCACAAATTAGGGTTGTATTCCCTGGAATTTAGAAGGTTAAAGGATGATTTTATCAAAGTTTTCAAGATATTAAGGGGAACTGATAGGGTAGATAGAGAGAAACTATTTTCGCTGGTTGGGTAATCTAGGACTAGGGGGCATAGTCTAAAAATTAGAGCAAGGCGTTTCAGGTGTGAAGTTAGGAAACACTTCTACATGCAAAGGGTGGTAGAAGTTTTGAAATCTCTTCTGCAAATGGCATTTGATGCTGGATAATTGTTAATTTAAAATCTGAGATTAATAGATATTTGTCAACCAAAGGTATTAAGGGATATGGGGCAAAGGCGGGTTATATGAAGTTAGGTCACAGATCAACCATGATCATATTGAATGGCGGAACAGGCTTGAGGGGCTAAATGGCCTACTCCTGTTCCTATGTTCTTAAGATGAGGGGAAAGTAGTGGTTAGGTGATGCAGAGGCCTAATTTGTAGTGCCCCAAAGGTACTTAACTCTTCTTCATGTTCCACTGCTCTCACTGATACAGCAGGAGAGTTCCAGCTCAATCAAACCATCATTAAGGAAACTTCTTCTGCTCGCTACTGTATCTGAGCAGTCTGCTAACACAAAGAGGCCCGCACCAAATCATAATGACTTAGTAGGTACCTAGGTCAGACAAGTGTTGGCTAATTGTGAGCAGGAAAGCTCTAATTATCTTGCTTGGATTTTTAATCATGATTGACTCTAGCTGTCTGCCCTGTACAGTTTTGTTTGTCTCCTAAATCACTTAGGTTTCAACCAGGTTAAGGGTCTCATTGATTGGGTGTTACTTGTTATTTTTCTCCTCATCTTACTGGTTTGAACCGTTCAATTTAATCCAGTTAAGTGGACAGATTTGGAGGACTGGGTTTTTTAACCATTAAGACAGATTTTTCAATTCTTTCTCTTACACTTTTTTAAATGTATTTATCGACATACAGGTGCCTAAGCTTTTTTAAGCTTCTGATTTTGGACCTGATTAAATCTGATTATTTCCCACAAAAGATTAATTCCAAAATTGGGGTTAAGCTCAGTAAAAACTTGAACCGTCAGTCTTGCCATACTGCAGTTTCAGTGTGATGCTTTCCCTGTTAAGAGGACTTCATTTTCTTTGTGTATTGATGGGCAACTTCTCCTATTTTGATATTTGCATCACAAACAAAGATCCATGAGGAAGAAGGAGGAGGAACTGAAGATACAGTTAAAGCTGCATGAAAATCATATTTCACATTGTACTTTGTGAAGGCAGTTGTAAGCCTTTATTATTGAAATAATGGCCCGAAAATTAGACCTAATACGGGAGATTACGCACTGTGTACTCTCGCGTATTAGGTCCCGAAGTGCTGGTTTCCTGCATGCACTGCGCATGCGTGGGAAACCGGCACTTCGGGTATTGCGAAGGGGGCGGTTCCTAAGTGAACCGCGTGCGCACTACAGGTTGCGCGCACGCAGCACACTTAGTTTTTTTTTCAGGTTTGAACGCGCAGGTAAGTGTTGAAGATTTTACACATGAAGAAAGCAGGCGTAAGACCCCCTTTTAACAAGGTAAGTAGTTAATTAAGTATTATTTTAAACTTTTTTCAACAGGTTTATCTTTTTTAGAGACTTTAAAGAAAGGTAAGTTTATTTTTATAACTTTTAAAAAGAATTTAAATGTTTTCAAAAATTTAAATTTTTGTTTAAAGTGGTTAATTTATTTAACTATAGTTATTTTATTAATGTGATGGCTTTTTTTTAATTTAATTGAGGTTTAGCTGTTCTTTTGGGGGCTTGTTGTATTCATAGTTTTGACAGCTCTTCCTGTCAAAACTATGAATGAAAGATGGTGTGCTGCCATTGGCTCTAACTGGCCCACGTGATCCCAGAGGTCGCATCGCACTAACTGCGCCTCTGGGACACGCACACACTGCGCGCCGGCACCAGGGAGAGGCCCAGGAACTGAAGTTCGTGTGGGCCAAAACCATAAAGGCAGGTGCGGAGTGCGATATCGCGGGGGATCCTTACCCCCGCGGCAACCATCGAAGTCCAATTTCTGGGCCAATGTTTTTTACTTATTCCTTCCAAAGTTATTCCCTCCACCCCACATTATCGGCAATGCTTTCAGCTGCTGAGGCCCTGGGCTGTGGAATTCCCTCACTAAACCCTTCACCCGCTCCCTCTCCTCTTTTAAGACCCTCCTGAAAACCCACCACTTTAACCAAACGTTTAGTCGCCCCTCCTAATCTCTCGTTCTTTCACCCAGCATCCCGTTTTTTGATTATGCCTCTGTGAGGTGCTTCTATGTTAAAGACACTCTATAAGTACAAGTTGTAGTATTAACTCTGATTAAGCCTAAAGCTCTTGAAGTTGGATGGGGACTGCTCTTCCAGTGTGTTGGTGTGGAACACCTGTTCGGCTGCTTGTGAGGCTGCAGATCCCATCTATATTCGATAGATAGGGTCAATTGTATGACTGGGATGGGCACATTATGCCAACAAGGATTCTTCAGCTGCACTTGCTCTAATTATCTGGCAGATGTAGGAGTGGCACCCAGGTCTGTGAAAGGGCAAAAAAAGGCAAGTGGAAGTTTTTCTCCTAAGGAAGGAATTTGGTGGCATTTTCATGGTAATCGAAACCCTCCAACAACAACAACAAATTACATTTATATAGCGCCTTTAACATGGTAACATTTCCCAAGGTGCTTTGCAGGAGCGTTATCAAACAAACTTGACACAAAACCACATAAGGAGATATTAGGACAGATGACCAAAAGTTTGGTCAAAGAGGTAGGCTTTAAGGAGCATCTTAAAGGAGGAGAGAGAGGTAGAGAGGTGGATAGATTTAAGGAGGGAATTCCAGAGCTTAGGACCCAGGCAAATGAAGGCATGGCTGCTAATGGCAGAGCGAAGAAAATCGGGGATGCGCAAGAAACCAGAATTGTAAGAGCGCAGAGTTCTCAGCGGGTTGTAGGGCTGAAGGAGGTTACAGAGATAGGAAGAGTTGAGGCAATGGAGGGATTTGAAAACAAAGATGAGAATTTTAAAATCATGGCGGTGCTGGTCAGCGAGCACAAGGGTGATGAGTGACTGGGACTCGGTAGGTTACCTTTACTATTGGAACTTCTGGATCTTTTCTGGGCAGCGCCAGATTGCATGCCAGCTTTCAGATGTTATTCATCTTACTATTACTTCCTAATTTTAACCTGATTAATTGTGCGCTATTCTGTTCTCGGTGCACCGTGTGCAATGTACATATATCTGTGTACAAAAGTTTACTCTCTTGGGCTAGATGGAGGAGATTGATCTGGTTGGGGTTGAGAGACTGCTGTGGTCGTGAGAGAAGCTTTGATTACTAGATCATGCCTCTTCTGCATGGCGTTAAATTATTTTCGTTCCTGTCAAATAGCCTGTCTGTTTCAAGGTTTTCTGTATCAGAGTTCATAGGGGTGTCATAGAAATGGAGCATTTTACATTCAGCCTGTTTTTCTTGACATGGTTACAGGAAAAACATTGGTTTACAGTTCTTGCCTGATCACAAACTTTATCCAATCCATTTAATGTCTTCAGAAAAGTACTGCCCCTTCCAAAGGTAAATTATAATTGCAATATATTTATTGGACCTTGCATCTTGTGTTACTCATCATTGACTAGTTGCCTTGGCATGGTATTTCCAAATTAATGCTCCTTAGGGATACCAATACAGCACAGCATGTTACATCGGAACATAGGAACAGGAATAGACCATTCAGCCCCTTGAGCCTGTTCCTCCATTCAGTTAGATCATGGCTGATCTGTACCTCATCTCCATGTTCAGTTTGGTGTCCAGGGTTCCAGTGCATTCCTTCCTCTCGTATCATTGTAACCTGGTGGCTTATGTACATTGTTTATATTCTTATTGTGCATTTAAAGCCAGTTGGTGTATTACGCAGATGGAGATGCCCAGTGGTCTATGATAATGTAGTTATTCATTTACTCAGGCTAACCTCTTCATATATTTTTTAAGTGGAGGGAAAATCTAAGTAGAGGACTGTTCTCTTCAAAGAATCCGCAATCCTCTATTTTCTATGTATAAAAGTATAGTCTGAAATATATGTTTTACTTAAAAAAATTTTTTACATTTACTGCCCAACATTTAGGGTCACCTTTTCTCCAGGCCCACTCCACTGATGTTAGTTATAGGAGGGAGGCAGTGTGTTCCAAAGCATCGCTATTTATTTTGGTCCCCAGGAAGGAGACCATTTAGTCCATTATGTCTTTGCTAGACCGATCTAAAACTAACATTGATTTTGAAAAGTGTAGATGAGCATAGAGACCATCCTGGGGACCATTACAGAGCAACATGATATTGTTTATACTTAGCAGATCCTAATTAAGTATACAGAAGTGTACAACTCTACGGGGTAACATCCCAAATCCAGATGTGCCGCCTTGGGAACAGTGTTGAATTGAGACTCATCAATTCCTGTGAGAAAGGGATGGAAAATCCAAGAGCCATTCATCCTGGACAAATCTCATGCAAGCATCCAGGAGTCAGTCACGAAGCAGAATTAACAGGGGCCTGGGAGCAGTCTTTTGGAGCGTGCATGGGACAGGGAGACATTGTGAAGGGGAAAAGGGGAGAAAATCAAAGAAGTTATTATCCAAGAAAAAAAATCAATAAAATCAAATCAATGGTAATTTCTTCCGAAACACACAGAAATATTAATCTCTCAATCAACCGCACAATCGAACATACCTCCTCATTCAAATACATTGGACTCCATGGTTAGAGCAATTTATGCAGACCACTCATAAATCATTGAGTCAAAAAAAAATGTAATCAGAAAATCACTTTGATCTCCTGACATCTTTTCTACCTGCCCTTCTCACTATATTAAGGCTTCTAAAAACAAATTTCTACTGTCCTTCCAGTCTTTGACTATATGCCTTTTCTATCTGGCAATCTCATTTGATAAAGAAACAGAAACTCAGCATATCATCCTTGAAACTAACAATTTAACACTGACATTGAGTCTGTAGTTTCTCCTTTAGAAACTCGCTGACTCTATTTCTGCCTCTTGAACTGCTCTCAAGTCATTAACTAGTTTATTCTTTCCCTTTGGCTTTATAATCTCAGAAGATTCCTCACTCTCAGCAATTATTCTGCCTCTAATGTCGCACCGAGACCCTCAAGCACTACTTTTTTTTTCTATCAACTGTTCACCCTTGGAACTCTCATCCACTCCAAGTCTTTTCTAAAGTTAATTTACAGTCTTTTGAACCTTGACAGCTCTTCCAACCTATATAATTGTCTTAATTTGACTTCTTCCTCTTGTAGCAATTTACTGTATTCCTGTTGTGCTTATTATGCATCTTCTATTCTCAAAATATGAAAACTAAAGCTCTATTCTTTCAAGTTAACATTTCAGGTGGTGACTTATCATCAGAAGTCAGTGGGTTTAAAATATTAACTGATCTTTTCTCTTTCAGTGACTGACTGAACTGCTGCATATTTCCAGCAATTCATGATTTTATTTTTGATTTTGGCATTCATTTTTTTTTAAATCTCGTCTCAAAGGCAAGAAAAGAGGATGCAATTGTAGCTTTCAATGGAGAAAGTAGATAAATACTTGAAGGAGAAGATACAGGGCTATGAAGAGAATGTGGGCCATTGAAATTAATTTCAGATTGGTCCAGCAAAGAAACGATAAGCCGAATGGTCTCCTTCTGTTCTGTAGGTGTCTGTGGTTCGGAAGTATTGTTTTACAATATGTTAGCTGTGGCTCAGTGGTAGCACTCTCAGCACTGAGTCAGACAGTTGTGGTGGATTCAAGTCCCATTCCAGAGACTTGAGCACAAAATCCAGGCTGACACTTCAGTGCAGTACTGAAGGAGTGTTGCACTGTCGGAGGTGCCACTTTGCAGATGAGACGTTAAACCGAGGCTCCATCTGCCCTCTCAGATGGACATAAAAGATCCCATGGGATTATTTTGAAGAAGAGCAGGGGAGTTCTACTGGCCAATATTTATTCCTCAGCCAACATCACTAAAACAGATTGTCTGATTGTTATCACATTGCTGTTTGTGGGAGCTTGCTGTGTGTAAGTTGGCTGCCGCGTTTCCTACATTACAACAGTGACTACACTTCAAATTGTACTTTCATTGGCTGTAAAGTCCTTCAGAATGTCCTGAGGTTGTGAGAGGTCCTATATAAATGCAAGTCTCTCTTTCTTTTTATTGAATTACAGATTTTAAAATTGGCACGTGCTTTGTTTGCGACTTCAGATAGTTATTTAGAGATATTTCTTTCATTTGTGCCTGTGGCTTGTTACCTCTATCTGGATGTTAATTGTTGAGATTCATCATTAGTTACCTTGTAACTGCAAGCTGATATATAATAATCGTCAACAGACACAAGTAAAAAAACCAAGTGGCTTTTCAGCTGTCAGGTGTTTCAAAAACTAAACAGCATCTTTTAAATCATAATAAGTTTTGCCTCTCAATACTGCCACTACCATTGCTTCTGTAAACTTTCCTCTTTTGTTCTTCTAGGCTGTAAGTATGTTTCCCAAAATTCGTTAGCACTTGAAACCGGCTGCGGTTCTGACACGATGGGCCGAATTGCCTCCTTCTGTGCCGTAAATTTCTATGATGGCGCATGGCGATGGCATGCTGGAACAGAGAGGTCCTCAATCCATCCTCGGGCCTTGTCATCATAATTCAGCTGAGCTGCTAGAGCCAATCAGGCACCCTGACACAACTTTCCTACTGGGGCCTTACCAATTTTGCCCCATTCCAATGCCCACAGGTAAGTCAAGGGGGGTGGGGAGGTGATCGTGGGGGCAGGACAAGGATGGGCCAGCAGCAGTCCAGAGTAGATCAAAATCACTGAAGATAGAAACATAGAAAAATAGGAGCAGGAGTAGGCCATTCAGCCCTTCGAGCCTGCTCCGCCATTCAATATGATCATGGCTGATCCTCTATCTCAATACCATATTCCCGCTCTCTCTCTCTCTCTAGTGAGGCTGTGGAAAACTAAGTATAACCTATGAGAGTAATCTGAAACAAGAAAGCTAAAATATCCAGAATAATAACATAGGAATTGCTCGATGGGAAAAGACCAAGATCAATCTAGTTCACTGTCATATGATACAATGATAATGGAGTTGTTGACTAATCATAGCAATCAATCTCCATCAATTAGTCTACAGCACACCCAGACATAGCATAAGGAAAACCCTAGTGGTGAAGAGCTTTGGGAACCATAGGTCCAAAGTCACCTTTTTCCTCCCAGGCACGCTATACTTACCATATGTCATGTCTCAAATTACTCATATAAGGACACAGGAGACACAAAAATGTTAATACTTACTACATGGGCAATCACCATAGTTAACGTGCTTCATACAATATCAAAATAACAGGGATAATACACTGCACTCAAAAAAATGTTGAATATGTTGAGTGTTCCTCTGCATGCTTCCTGTATTCATATAAGAATTTTCATGTATATCCATGAAACTGAAAATATACTAAATGACTAAGGAAGCAATGCAATGATTCTGGAGCATTTGCAAGCAGTAAAGGGTCACGGCATTACATCTAGCTGAGCCTGGAGTAACTCATTAACTCAAGTGCAATTGAGCCCCTTTCACTGGAGATCATTTGCTGGATGATAATTGGTTACAGCCCCAAGTACTGAACTCATTACCTGCCTGGTTGTCTTTTATTCTCTCATTATGCCAAATTTAGCAGAAAGGCACCTGCTTACAATGATGTGGGGCAGCCAGTGACAAGTTACACTGCTGACTTTGTGTAGTTCTCTGGCCAGGCAAATTGGAATTCTGGCCAACATTTATCCCTCACCCAACACCCACAAAAAACAAATTATCTGATCATTTATCTCATTGCTATTTGTAGGGTCTTGCTGTGCATAAATTGGCTGCCATGTTTCCCTACATTCCAACAGTGACTACACTTCAAAAGTACTTAATTGGCTGTGAAGCACGTTGGAATGTCTGAGGATGTGAAAGGCGCTATATAAATGCAAGTTCTTTTGTTCTTTGTGTGCATCTATGGAAACAAAGCTCCGCTCATCTGCACCTGAATCTGACTGGGTAGTTGTACTGCAACCAATGCAAAGTTGAAGCAGTAAGAGGCTATATCTCACAATGTTAGCCTAATTCTGATTATGGGGAATTTACACCCCAATTACATTAACCGGGTGCATTGATGCAAAGCTGAAACTAAATCACACTGACATAAACCATGTAATGTTACACATTCCTTTTGAATATTTCTTACTGATACAGCAATCAAACAGGATGACTGTGATTCTGCCACAATCCTTTCAATAACTGCAGATTTAAAGAGCCTGGACAGACAGATCTTCACTTCAAAGCGCTGTATGAAGAACAAACTATTTGAGCTTTTGAAGATTGCGAAGATCACAGATGACTCACAGTCTGTTGCAATTATGTATGGAGATATCCATCTGATTCACTCACAATCATACGTTTCTCTGACAACAATTTAAGGGTCAAAGGAACCAGCTGTTTTGAGACTGGCAAGTGACTGTCAGTTCACAGACATTACTTTCTGTTGCCAAGCATTCTGGCATGATGTGAATCAGTCCGCAGAGTGCAAGATCAAAAGGAAGTTTGTCTGTGTGACCCAATTATTATGGGGAGACTTTCAACTTGCCACCCGGGTATAAAACTGATGCTGCGGATCAGCCGCCCATTATCTAAAACCACCCAATTTTAATTTCTGTTGAAATCAATGAAAATGAAAAGTAGCCGGTTTCTATAACGTCTGGCAGATCCATAACACCAGTTTACACCCAGGTGGCAAGTTGAAAATCTACCCCTATTTTTTTTTTCTCCCTGCATCTCCTAAAGATGCTGATGCATGCGGGGGTATGGTGCCACCGACCCTGGGGTACGTTCCAGTACTTTGCCCAAGTGGCTATTCTTTATATGTGTGTCTTCACACTGTTGCCAGGTTGTTTAACTATGGGAGAGGAAGGAAGGACAGGCAGGGACATCACAGCTGAGAATCGTCTAATCTTGTGGCATGTTTGTACAGGTACTGTAACGTTCTGCTACCTCATACAAGTGCCTACTCTTGATGAATGGCTCATGACAATGAATACTGAATGGGTGATATAACTGAGCTTTATCTGCACACGTGGATGTTCTAGCAGGGTCACTGGATGATTAGAAATGGGTACTCTGGCTGATTTTTCTCTTGCCAGGCCTGGGCACAGTGGGGCCAATTGTCATGCCTACAGCTAGATGAGAACACATCTTAGAGATCAACTTGCAAAGCACAGATCAGGCTTGAATCACTGAGCCTCTGGAGGAGCCTGGCCAGTATTCCAGCAGCAGCCACCCTTGTGGAGAAGGTAGTTACTGCATTGCCTCATCTGCCTAAATTCTCCATCTGTTTACTGGCCGACTGGAAGTACTCAATCGGGGGAGTCCAAAACTAGAGATCATAAATATAAGATAGTACTAATAAATCCAAAGGTGTATTCAGGAGAAACATCTTTACCCAATGAGTGGTAAGAATGTGGAACTCACTACCACAAGGAGTAGTCAAGGCGAATAGCATAGATGCATTTAAGGGGAAGCTAGATAAGCACATGAGGGAGAAAGGAATAGAAGGATATGCTGATAGGGTTAGATGAAATGGGGTGGGAGGAGGCTCTTGTGGAGCATAAACACCGGCATAGACCAGTTGGGCCGAATGGTCTATTTATGTAACTATCTATGTATTAGCAAGCTAGCTGTGTCGAATAATAAAACATAAGAACATAAGAAATAGGAGGCCACTTGGCCCCTCGAGCCTGCTCTGCCATTCAATAAGATCATGGCTGATCTTGGGCTCAAAGCCACTTCCCTGCCCGCTCCCCATAACCCTTCACTCCCTTATCTTGCAAAGATCTGTCTATCTCCACCTTAAATGTATTTAATGACCCAGCCTCCACGGCTCTCTGGGGCAGAGAATTCCACAGATTTACGACCCTCTGAGAGAAGAAATTCCTCCTCATCTCAGTTCTAAAAGGGCGACCCTTTATTCTGAAACTATGCCCCCGAGTTCTAGATTTCTCCACGAGGGGAAACATCCTCTCTGCATCTACCTTGTCGAGCCCCCTCAGTATCTAATGGCCCAAAAATTCGTGAGTGAGCCTTCGTGCGAGGGTAAGGCTTCCCCGCGATCTCTCACTGCACGCTGGCTTTTTCAGTCCGAGCTCGCACGAACTTGATGTTCTGGACAGCAGCTGTGCAGGGCTTCCGTATCCCACAGGCGCAGTTAATTCGTGCGAGCTGTGGGATCACGTGACTCAGTTAGAGCCAATGGCAGCACACCATCTTTCATTCATAGCTTTCACATAAGTGCTGTGAAAGCTATGAATCTATACCCCCCAAAAGAACAGCTAAACCTCAATTAAATTTTTAAAAAAAACCATCACATTAATAAAATAAGTATAGTTAAATAAATTAATCATTTTAAACAAAAAATAAAATTTTTGAAAAAATGTAAAATCTTTTAAAAAGTTATAAAATAAACTTACCTGTCTTTAAAGTCTCTAAAAAAGATATACCTGTTAAAAAAAATTCAAAATAATACTTAATTAACTACTTACCTTGTTAAAAGAGGGTCTTACGCCTCCTTTCTTTATGTCTAAAATGTTCCATGCTTACCTGCGCGTTCAAAGCACTAAGTGCACTGCGTGCGCGCAGCCTGTAGCGCGCACGCGGTTCACCTAGGAACCGCCCCCTTTTGAATTCACCAAGTGCCGGTTTTCAACGCATGCGCAGTGCATGCAGAAAACCGGCAATTGGAGACAGAATACGCGAGAGTACACAGTGCGTACTCTCGCGTAGCGGCACTAATTTTTGGGCCTATATGTTTCAACAAGATCACCTCTCATTCTTCTAAATTCCAATGAGTGTAGGCCCAACCTGCTCAACCTTTCAGATCAGATGAAATGTCTGCCTGGTCCCTGGAGATCACATTAAGAAGAATGCTTGTGAATATTTGAACTGTGCATCACAGTACAGATTTGGGCCATCATTTTTAAGTTATGCAGTACGGCCATTGACTACTTTATCTTTGTTTGTAATTCATGTAAAATGAGTGTAAACCACGTAAACTGAAAAATGTCTCCTTAATAAGAATTTAAGATAAAAACATCCAGCAATTAAGAATTAATACAAAAGTCAAAGGCTTCGATGCTTCTCTGTTTCTGTGCAATAAATAGAATTTACTGACTATTCTGTATTCACTGTGGGGGTTGGGGGGGAGTGGTGGTGATGGGGAGGGGGTGAGATGTATCAGTCAATCCCAAAGATAGATGAGGAAGACTGCATGCATTCAGGAAGGAATGAAGATAAAACCTGAGTATTGTTTCATTTTGGTCTTAGTTCATCTCCCATGCAAAGGTCAGATGAAAGTTACAGTAAATCAATGCCCCGCATGCTGTTCTGCATAAGAGTTCCTGCTGTCAATGAAGCTGGAATCAGACATGACGAGGCTGACAGCTAAAACAAGAACAAATGTTCACCTCTGACCTTTCAACTCTGGCTGCAGCAGCTTCTCTGTGTTTAATCCAACCATTCTACATAGATCCCAAGGTCGTGGCAATATCAGGCAGAAAGATTATTGAAACTAAGAAGTCTTAAGATAAAAACAAATGTTGCCGGGAAATAATAAAGCCAGTCGGTTGACAGCTCCTGGTCAATCACTCACACACCTCTACTGGTATAAAAGCAATCATTAATGCCACATAGCTCAGTGGCTGTCCCAGAATCCTAATGCTAAAGATTTGTCCTTCGAAGAACATTGCTACTCACTCGTTGCAAAAAACATTTGTTGTAGCTGGTTAGTCCAGTTCAGGATTGTGTTATTAAATGTCGCTTGAAGACCACACCATTCATGCAATACTCCTGTCACGTGACGATCCATTGGACACTAGAAATTGAAAATAGGAAATTCTAGAAATGCACCCAATATAAAGCACCTTCCACAACCTCAAGGTGTCCCAAAGCGCTTTACAGTCAATTAAGTACTTTTGTAGTGTAGTCACTGTTATAATGTAGGAAATGTGGCAGCCAATCTATGCACAGCAAGCTCCCACAAACAGCAATAAAATAAGTGACCAGATCTTTTGTTTTAGGTGTTGGTTGAGAGATAAATGTTGGCCAGGACACCAAAAGAACACCCCTGCTCTTCTTCAAAATAGTGGCGTGGGAGTTTTTATGTCGACCTGAAAGGGCAGATGGGGCCTCAGTTTAACGTCTCATCCAAAAGACAGCACCTCCGACAGTACAGCACTCCCTCAGTACTGCACTGATTATGTGCTCAAGTCTCCTGGTGTATGGCTTGAACCCACAACCTTGTGATGTAGAGGCGAGAGTGCTACCACTGAGCCAAGGCTGACACAGGTTTATCAGTAAATCAAAGAAATAGATCAGGATTCATGTTTCAGCTGGATTCTTTATCAGAACTGGCACAGTCAGGCTTAGAAGTCCTTTATATAACTGAGAGGAACGGCAAACACATCGCCTAAGAAAAATCAAGGAGGAGAGAGGAAAGAACCCCGGACAGCTGCTCAAATAGGTCAAATCTACCAACTAGTTTAACAAAGAGAACTATTCAAAGAAAAGCAGACAGCATTCCCTGTGTCCCTGCCAATAGCTTTTCAAGTCCTCACAAAGTAATATTCTTGCTGTCTAATTCAATGGCATTTTGAAATTTAACAATAATGTGTCAATAATGCTACGTGCCGTCTTGCTCATTAATCACGCCTGCCATGGACAGTCACGATTGGACTTTGTTAGTCAAATGATCAGAACTTTGAAGGATAAAAGGCGACTGTTCAACCTGAGATGTACAGACGTAGAAAGAAGGAAGACAGTACCTGTAGAGACGGATTTATGATAGCCAAATGCACTTAACATCTCTCTGGTACGCTGGTATTGAGGAGCGGTCCATGCGGTCCAAAGCCTAATGCTCTTCTTTGCTAGTAAGACAACCGCCAGACCCGATTAAAGAAACAACAGAGACATCGCACGCTACGCTGTCCAGTAACCGAATTTGGTGATATCCTTCGAAACTGTAAATTACTGTCACTTAATGTTAGTCTGTGGCAGCTGTATTGACTTCTGCTGTATACCAATAAAACATCTACCGTGCCAACAGGAGTGCGAAGGCCAAAGGTAGCACCCCTGTCATCGCTAGCTGAGGTAGCCTAACTCATTGAAATCCAGGGATTGAATATGGGACCTTCCTGTATGTGTGGCTCAGTTCCACACTGAGCATTGCCTTTATATACTGAGGTGGTGACTGTCATTGAGCTATTATAAAATGCCTGATTTCCAGCATGCACAGTTTTATTTTATCCCAGACACTAGAAATTGTACACAGCTTTTTTTATTAATAAGATTTCTTTATCTAGCTTTCACAGTTTAACAGATGGCGCACAAATCATAGAGATGAACCATCAAGTTCCACTTCCAGGCAATTCATGGATTTATCCAACATTGAAATTACAAAGATTCAGCAAATTTCAGTCCAAATATCATGAAGGTCATAAGATGGACTGTGAAGGGTGGAGCAGAAATAAGAACTAAAACTTTTCCCGCTCCTAGAGGTAAGAGGAATTGTACAAAACATTCAATGAAATAAAGCATCAAGTGCTGATTGAAGTCATTTAGAGTATGCAGCAGATGTATTATAGAGCCCCATTGCCATTACCCTGATAATGTACCTTAACTCCAACCTCAAGACAGTTATATTTAAACTACACTGACAATGCACTTTAATTCCCAGTCTCAGAAAAGCTCAATGTTCATTATTCTGACAATCTATTTTAATATCAGCACTAAAACATTGCATTTTTTAGCTTTTCAAGTCCTCACAATGTAATATTCTTGCTGCCTAATTCAATGGGATTTCAAAATTCAACTATGGGCGTCATCAGAGCAGAGCCCAATCCCATTCTAACCTGATGTTTACACATGCGTACTTTCCAGAAGGGTCCCAGAATAGAAATCAAGAGTGGGAACCCTGGCTGATTTTTACACTTCCTAGGCCAGGAGTGCTAAGGCTAACTGTAGCACCCCTGTTATCGCTTGCTGAGGTAGCCTAAATCATTGCAATCCAGGGCTTGAATATGGGACCTTCCTGTATGTATGGCTCAGTTCCACATGGAGCATTGCCTTTGTATACCGTGGCAGTGACCGTCATTGAGCTACTCATGAAATGTAAGTATGGCATAAGGTGTAATCATGGTCATCCCTGCCTGTAATAATTGGACCACTACCAATAAAATCAAGTCTACCCCATAATAATTTTGCCCCCTCTTCCTGTGTAGTGTCAGAGGTGCTATCCTTTAAGTGAGATGCTAACCTGAAGCCACATCTGCCTGTTCCGGTGATTCAAGCGGACCTAAAAGATCCTATGGCACTAATCAAAAACGAGCATGGAGTTCTCCCAATGCTCTCAACAATATTCATCCCACAACCAACACGGCAAAAGAACAGATTCATTGCTTATTCATGTCATTGCTGATAGTAAGATTTTGTTGTGTGCAAAAGGTTTTCCATACTTGCTTACATATCATTTATGTAAGCAAGTATGGAAAACATCATTTTACAAGAGGATTTGAGTATAAGAGTAAAGACGACTTACTGCAATTATATAGGGCCCTGGTGAGACCACACCTGGAGTATTGTGTACAGTTTTGGTCTCTTTACCTAAGGAAGGATATACTTGCCATAGAGGGAGTGCAACAAAGATTCGCCAGACTGGTTCCTGGGATGGGGGGATTGTCCTATGAGGACAGATTGAGTAGACTAGGCCTATATTCTCTAGAGTTTAGAAGAATGAGAGGTGATCTCATTGAAACATACAAAATTCTTACAGGGCTTGTCAGAGTAGATGCAGGGAGGATGTTTCCCCTGACTGGGGAATCTAGAACTAGGGCTCACAGTCTCAGAATAAGGGGTCGGCCATTTAGGACTGAGATGAGGAGAAATCTCTTCACTCAGAGGGTGGTGAATCTTTGGAATTCTCTACCCCAGAGGGCTGTGGAGGCTCAGTCGTTGAGTATATTCAAGACAGAGATCGATAGATTTTTGAATATTAATGGAATCAAGGGATATGGGGATAGTGCAGGAAAGTGGAGATGAGGTAAAAGATCAGCCATTATCTTATTGAATGGCGGAGCAGGCTCAAAGGGCCAAATGGCCTACTCCTGCTCCTATTTCATATGTTCTTATGTTATGTTCTGATATCAGTCACTGCACCTCAAAGTAATTTCTTAAATGTGAAATGATGCTGGGCACAATAAGGTGCTATATAAATGCAGGCCTTTTTTTTTCTTCATAGTCTGCCTTGGACTTCCAAATTTTATTTAGCATGCTTGGTCTTCTTTTTTAAGTTCATCCTGAAATTCATTGAGGACTTCCTAGTGGAAGTCTTGAATTAAGGATCTACAGTTAAGACAGAGATTAGGTTAGAAATTTTGGTCAGGAAGCATGGAATTCTGGCACGATTCCATCGGGGGGAAATACTCCGGAAAGGTGCTGTATAAAAGCAAGTCTTTCTTTTTGCGTTCAGAATTACATAGAATTTACAGCACAGTGACAGGAAATTCAGCCCAACAGGTCTATGCCGGTGCTTATGCTCTACACGAGCCTCCTCCCACCTTACTTCATCTCACCCAAACACTTTATTATGTTTTTTGAGGAAGTTATGTCCCACCAAGTGGGATATGTAAAATAAGAAGCTTGTATACCCTAGTCCTCATAGCCTCTAAAACATTGGTTGTTCTATCAGAAACGATGGTTGCCACGACTGGTTGTTGGGTTTCTAACCTCTGTTCACTCATCTCCTTACAAAATTATCTTTTCTTCTCATTTGTTCACACGATGTGGGCGATGCTGGAAAGGCGACACTTATTGTTAATACTTCCTCGCACTGAGAAAATAGTGGTAGCCCTTCTTCATTAACGAGGTCGATGGTGGTCCCATGATGGTGTTAGATAAGGACTTCTAGGACTTTGACCCTTCGGTAATGAAGGGATGGTGATATATGGCAAAGTCAGGGTGGTGCCTGACTTTGAGCGCAATTTGGATGGGATGGTATTCAAGTGATGATGCTGCTCTTATGCTTCTTGGTGGTAGAGGTCAAGGGGATGGGAGGTGCTGCTGAAGTAAGCTTGGTGAGTTGCTGCAGTGCATCCTGTGGTCGAGCTTTTTCTTGCTGTAGATGGCCAGCATCTGCTTAAAGGTGACACCAGAATGCAGGTAATTGGACAAGAGAAAGCCGAGCAGTGTTGTAACACAGAAGGGACATCAGGGACCTTTGCAGAAGATTGGAGTGGTCTGCATTTCATCAATTACAGGCACAGAAGAAGCCACAAATGAGAGGATGAAAAATAGCATCTAAAAATCTGAAGGGGTAATAAAATAATTACTTGGATCTGTCAGTCTGATAATGCTTCAGTTATAATTAGAATCATTGAATTTTACAGCATAAAAGGAGGCCTGTGCTGACTCGCTGAAAGAGCTTTCCACTGCTCTCTGCTCTCTCCCCATACCCTTTAAATGTTTTCAAATATTTATCCACTTCCCTTTTAAAAGGTTTTATGGATTCAGTTTCCATCACTCTTTCTGGTAGGGTACTCCATATTACAACAATCAAGCTCACAAAAAAAATCCTAACCTCTCCCTTCATTTTTAACCTGACTATCTTAAATTTATACCCTCAAGTTACCAACTGGCTCAGCCTTGTCAAAGAATGTTGTTATTTTGAACACTTCTATCATTTCTCCTCTTAACCTTCCCTGTTCTGATGAAAAAAGCCCTGGATTTTGTAATCTGTTTATACCTAAAACTTTTCATTCTTGATAATCATCTTAGTGAGTATATTTACCCTCACCATGGCTTTGATATCCTTCTTAAAGACATAGACTGTCATGTATCTCTCTCTCTGTCTCTCAATTAGATACAGCAGTCAGCAATATTCTAACTGTGGTCTAACCAATGTTTTGTACAGGTTTAGCATTACCTCTTTTGGACTGGATGCTCCTATTTATAAAACCTAGGATCTCATGCTTTTTTTTTTACAGCTTTATCAACTTGTCCTCCCACTTTTAACCAAAACCAGAATATGCTGGATACACTCAGCAGGTCAGTCAGTTCTGATAAAGGGTCCACACCTTAAAGGTTAACTCCTCTGTTCTCTCCACCGAATTGCTGAATGAATGTTTCCAGCTTTTGTTTCACAGATTTACAGCAACTGGAGCTTTTTAGCTTTTTGCTCCCAGTTTTAAATTCTGGCTATTAAGGGAGAAAAATTCAGTATCACCCCGTTTGGGGCGCAATTATCGGCCGGGCGCAAAGATTAGCGCCTGGTGCTAATTATCGCCTCCAACTTCAAACTTGACTTTTATCGCCCCTGGAGGTGATTGGAGCGCTAAATCAGGCGCTACACATCTGTCTTAAGGCGCAAAGGCCGAGGAGCGAGGCGCTACCTCAGAGCGCTGGCGAACCTCATGTGATGTCAGTCAGCAATGGAACACAGACACAATGGCGCCAGCCAACTCTTAAAGGGATGGGTTGATCTTGCTTTCCATCCACATCCTGCTCATTGCTTGTATCGATTTAGAAGAGACTGTGGGGGTTGCACTCTGAACTCTTTCCCTGGTCATCTCCATTGTTCTTTCCAGCAGATTTCATGTACAGGTCTCTCCAGCCTTGAATCTCGGCCTGGAGAGACCTGTACATGAAATCTGCTGGAAAGAACAATGGAGAGGCCCCCACAGTCTCTTCTAAATCGATACAAGGAAGGGAAAATCAAAATGAACCTGCAAAGTGCTGCTCAGTACCCAAAACTCCTTCACACAGCGTTGAATCTCTCCAGAAGTCTCTCTCTCTCTCTCTCTCTCTCGGAATGCGTGGTTCAAAAATGTCACCAACAAAAAAAGGCAGGAAGCGGTCGCCTTTAAATAGCGCTCCCCCAGTCCCTTCCTGACTGCAAAACGCTCCCCTCAACGTGTTGTTGCTAGCGGCAGGCGGTAAGGCAGGGGACGCCACTCAATATCCGCTCTGGGGTGCTACCGGGGCGTTGCGCACTCGACTGACGTCACGATCTGCTGGCGCAGGAGATCATGGTGGTAGTGTTTAGCGCCGCCGCAAAATGTCTAGTTAATTTCGCGAGCGGCGCAAACATTGCCGCGCCCGGGCGCTAGTTGCTTTGCGCCCCATTAGCGCCCTCTTAAGGCACTAACGGGAGGCGCAACCAACTGAATTTTTCCCCCTAAGAGTTTCTGTAAGGCCAGTCTAACCCTTTCCAATATATCAGCAGTTTTCTTTCTATTAGAATGCTGGGAGAATGCTCTTATCCCCTGGATTGAAGTTATTGAGTGATCATTACTGTCACTATCATAAAATATCGGCTGCTGTTTAGTAGTGGTCCACAAAGATAATCGATTCACTTGGAGGAATCAGTCCAATATGAAAGCAATCAAATAGTGTCAACTATGAGAAAATCTTTAATAAAAACGGAAAATTCTGGAAATACTCAGCAGGTGAGGCAACATCTTTACAGCCTTCCGGACTCAACATTGAGTTCAACAATTTCAGTTCATAACCTCTGCCCCCATTTTTTCAGACGGCAGCTGTTGCTGATGATTCTCATTTACACCTCCTCTAGACCCATCTCTTGTTTCTTTACTTGTCCCATTACCATCTCCTTTCACCTTGCACCATCATCCCCGTTTGTCATTTAATCTCTCCTACCTTCCACCCTATCACAGACCTTCCATTTTGTTCTTTCCTCCCCTCCCCCCTTTTCCCTGCCTCTGTACTTGCTTAAAACCGATTACATCTCTAACCTTTTCCAGTTCTGATGAAAGGTCATTGACCTGAAACGTTAACTCTGTTTCTCTCTCCGCAGATGCTGCCTGACCTGCTGAGTGTTTCCAGCATTTTCTGTTTTTATTTCAGATTTCCAGCATCCACAGTATTTTGCTCTTGTATGAGAAAATCTGTATCCACCTCAAAATGCAAGTGGAATTGTCTCTCGATACTTGAACCGTAATGTGGAGATTTGGGGACAATACACCTCACATCACCTAAACCGAGGCATGGCTTCTTTTCCTTGTCCCTGTTACATCTCAACTCCCTATGGAAACATTGGCAACATTGGAATTTTTATTATAGAAGCTCTCGCAACATATAATTTCTGTGGCTAATTTTGTGGTTTGTAATTATTTTTGTTGAGATGTTTCTTATTTTATGTATTGATAGTATTATGAAAAGAAAAATTTTGGCCCGGAATTTGCGGTCAGCAGTGAAGCAAAGATGTTCGCTGCTGGCCCTGAAGTACGCTTCGCACAAGGATCTCACGATCCCTGTGTCGGGAACTTTGGGTTTTCCGACCTTCAATTCAAATCAACGGAAGTTAATGGGGATTCCCTTGTGCGAACTGCTGTGACGTCAACAGCGAACAAAGAAGTGAGTAAGCCCTTAAAATTCTAACATTTAAAAAATGTTAGAGACAGCAAAACAAAGATTGGGGCTCCCACATGGGGAAAAAGAAAACCTGAAATAAAGATGGGCAAACTTTAAAAAAAGAAAAGAAATGTTTTTGGAAAAGTTTCTTAAAAATTTTAATTTTTATTAAAATGGACAACTTTCAAATTCAGCATTAATAACGCTATCAAAACCCCAATTACACCTAATCCCGTTGGGTCTAACTTTTAGTGAGGAATTCAACAGCGTACTTTCTGTGGAAGAGCCGAAGTTTTCGTCAGTTTCAATGATTTGGCTGATTACACAGATTGCCGGCTGATTACACAGATTGTGGGCGGGAGGGGGTGGCACAGTGCAGCCTGTTTCGCAGCTGTCAATGACAGACCGCAACTTCGGGATTTCCGCTTGCGCATGCGCCAAATCCCGAAATTGCGGTCAGTTGCAAAGGCGAAATGACGGTGAACACTGCCAGTTCGCCGTCATCCCGACCGCAAATTCCGGGTCAATTTATAGGCATTTAACTTCTGCCTGGATGAATGTACATTTAAAGATATGCTAGATTTTCTGGGCTTTGATCGTCAATGAGCAAAATATCCTTTCTTCTATATTCCTTCCTGTTTCGAGGCAGTGTCTGGGTGGATGGGACTGGGAAATATGAGAGTGAGCTGTTTCCAGCTCCCTGGCATCTGTCAGCCCATTTCTGGGATTTTCTGCTGAAACTAATGGCAGATGTTGAATTTGCCTGCTCATATATAGAGTGCTCTTTGACCTTGCCCATCCCTATCTCTGTAACATCCTCCAGCCCTACAGTCCTCTGAGATCTCTGCGGTCCTCCAATTCTGGCCTCTTGAGCATCCCCAGTTTTCATAGCTCCACCATTGGCGGCCGTGCCTTCAGCAGCCTGTGCCCTAAGTTCTGGAATTCCCACCCTAAACCTCTACACCTCTCTCCTCCTTTAAGATGCTCCTTAAATCTTCTTTGTCCTAATATCTCTTTCTGTAACTTGGTGTCAAATGTTGTTTGATAATGCTCCTGTGAAGCGCCTTGGGATGTTTTACTGTGCTAAAGGTGCATAGAAATGCAAGTTGTTGATGTTGATAACAAGAAATCATCCAACATAATTCCATTGTTAACACCTTAGTAAGGCTGGGCATCGGGAATGCCATTGCATTCTCAGCATTAAGCATTGCTAATGAATCCAGGGGAGGATATACAAAATGAAAGGGCTGCCTTGCAATGTGCGATACATCATTAGAGAAACAGAACTTGCTGTAGAGAGTCATTATACTCAATGGTCAGCTCAACACAATCCCAACATCTCATTCATTTGTCATGTACAATATCATGTGAGTCTATTGTTGGTAATAGGAGCAGACAACACTTAACACATTCGTACAACACTCCTTTGGCTGTACCAGATAAGCAGACATTCATTAACTTAATGTAAATGAAAAGAATAAGAACAAAATACGTGCATTGATCTAGCGCCTTTCATGACCTCAGAATGTCCCAAAGCGCTTTACAACCAATGAAGTACTTTTGAAATGTAGTCACTACTTTTGTAATGTAGTAAACATGGCAGCCAATTTGCGCACAGCAAGCTCCCACAAACAGCAATGTGATAATGACCAGATAATCTGTTTTAGTAATGTTGGTTGAGGATCTGAAAAAATCTACGTCCTTACCTGAGGGCTCCCAGGACACACATGCTTCCGCTCCTGGGCCTCTCCAAACTTGAAATGCGCAGGGCCCACGTATCCCAGGGGCGCATGTAGTTCGCAGTGTCCCTGGGATCACGTGGGTCATGGGGAGCCAATCAAAGAAGGGAATCTCCCTTCATACACTTGACAGGAAGCCCTGTCAAATATATGAATGGAGATCACCCCAAAAACATAGTAAAACTTTAAATAAATTTTTTTTAAAATCACATTTTTAAAATGACTTGAAATTACAATAAATTAGTTTTAAACAAAAATGTAATTTTTTGCAAAAAGTAATTAAAGTTTTTTATGAGGCTAAAAATAAACTTTTTTTTAAAAGCATTTTTAAATGATAAATCAGCGAAAAACTTTTTAAAAACTTTTTTCAACTCTTATCCTGGTAAAAGCAGGCCTTACACCTGCTTTTACCAGGCGTAAGATTGTAAGGGTTTTCTGTAGGCGGAGGGTCTCCAAAAAGCGGAACTATCCGCCTGCAGAGGCCCTTCTCCAGGGCAACCGGAGGATCTGTCAAGTGCTTTCTTGACAGATCGGAAATGCCGGTTTTCAGCGCATGCGCTGTGCATGCCTGAAACCAGCATTTCCGATGTCCCTACGGGTGGGTACACAGCGCGTACATACCCGTAGGGATCGGAATATCTGGGCCAAAGAAAATGAAACTGCAAATTGCACTAACAGAAATTTGTAGGCTATATTGAATTTGGTTACAGTGGTGCTACCTTACTCTTGGAAGAAGTCCGTTTTGGCACATTTTAATAATAGTGTTTTAATAATTAAGTATTGAAATACACATATTCTATATTGCAAAATAGTTTTGATTTCTGTCAATTTACTCTGTTTGCATATGTCACATCTGGAGAAGGCATTTTAAGTTTCCACTACAAATCTAGTTGGTTCCAGTGGAACATAGGAACTGCTAGATGAGAAAAGACCAAGATGAATCTAGTTCACCTTCTACCATCTTGGCAGTTACATGATTTTAAATTTAATTTTAAAATTATGCTCCCTTGTTCTGGATTTCTCCCACCAGAGGAAACAGTTTCTCTGTATCTACCCTATCGAATCAGTTTATCATTTTAAACACCTTGATTAGATCACTCCTCAATCGTCTAAGCTCAAGGGATAACAAACCCAATTTATGCAACTTGTCTTCATAATTTAACATTTTAAGCCCTGGTATCATTCTGTTAACCTATACTGTACCCCTCCAAGACAAATACATCTTTCCTGAGATTTGGTGCCCAAAATTGAACACAGTACTCCAGATGGGGATGACCAAGGTTCTGCACAACTGAAGCTTCACTTCCTCACTTTTGTATTCCAGGCTCCTGGAGTTAAAGGCGAACATTCCATTAGTCTTTTTGGTTATTTTTTCTACATGTGCATGACCGATGGGCACCACAAGGACTGAAGTGTTTTGTGGACACCAGGGGGGAAAAATTAGGTCGCGCCCCGTTTGGGGCGCAAATATCGTCTGGACGCAAAAATTAGCGCCTGGCGCTAATTATCGCCACTGACTGGAAACTTCACTTTTACCGCCCCGGGAGGTGAGTGGAGCGCTAAATCAGGCGCTGCACACCTGTCTTAAGGCGCAAAGGCCGAGCAGTGAGGCGCTAACTCAGCGCGCGAGCGCAGCGCAGGTGCTGCCAGTTAGCGAGGGAACACAGACACACTGGCGCCGGCCAGTTCTTAAAGCGGGGGGGGCCAACTTGCTCCCCAGCCACACCCTGCTCATTGCAGCCTTGAATCTCGGCCTGGAGAGACCTGTGAATCCATTTTGCTGCCAAGGATGGAGAGGGTGAGAGAACGAGCTCAGCGCTTCACCGAGCGGGCCTTGGATGCTCTGGTTGGCGCGGTGGAGCGCAGAAGATGTATACTCTTCCCTGAGAGTGGCAGGAGGCCTTTGCCACGCGAGTACAGAAGAGTGTGGAGGGAGGCGGCTCAGAGCGTCTCCTCCAGGAGCATGGTGCCCAGGACCCATGTTCAATGCCGCAAAAAGTTCAACGACCTCACTCGGGTCGTCAGGGTGAGTGGCTTTTTCTCAATACCTCTCCATCCCTCCATCTCAACCTCACTCTATGGCCAGAGGGTCTTAAAACCCCAATGCACAACACTCATCCAACACCTATGGCCCTTTCATGAAACACACACACACATTCCACACTTTGCATACAGTAAGGGCTATTCACCTATGGGAGGCACATCAGGCAAGACCATGGCTGCATACAGTAAGGGCTATTCACCTATGGGAGGCACATCAGGCAAGACCATGGCTGCATACAATAAGGGCTATTCACCTATGGGAGGCACATCAGGCAAGACCATGGCTGCATACAGTAAGGGCTATTCACCTATGGGAGGCACATCAGGCAAGACCATGGCTGTATATTTACTCAGATGCTGTCCTTTTACTTGCAGGCCAAGCTGGCGCATAATAAGAGACAGCAGCAACGGACAGGTGGAGGGCGGCCTCAGCTGCAACCCCTCAGCGATCTTGAGGAGTGCGTCCACAGGATTGTGGCAAGCCGGGTGATCGGTCCCGTCACCACTGGAGACGCCGACCCCGTTCTGGACAGCAATGGTAAGGTCATCACCTTTTTGTCCTCTGTCCTTCCACTTGTCCCTCACAACACCAGCCTTTGACACTTTCAATCCAACTTGCTAACTCGCTGCACTTATTCCTCCCTTACTGTCACCCTGTCCTCACGCTAAAGCCACTCTTGTACCTCCCTGCTTTCAGATGGTGATTCACCAGCTGAGGAGACGGGCCCTGAAGCTGCCAGTGGGAGTGAAGCTGCAGCCGAGGAGGAAGAGGAAGCCGGAGCATCAGTGCCACCCTCTCCCGAGGAAGCCCATGCCCACACTGGGAACACGCCTTCCTTGGAGGGGAGCAGGGGGGAAGGGTCTGATGAGGGTGAAGCTCCAGGACCCAGCGGGCTGCAGCAACGCCATGGGGGTAGGGAAGAACGGGGGCCTTCGCCCCAGAGGGAGAGTATGCCAGCGACTCCTACTGCAATGGACGCAGAGGAGGAGCGGCTGATCGCAGAAATGAACACCCAGGCGGTGGGCATGCACACTGAGCTCATGGGTGCAGTGGGAAGGGTGCCCGAATGCATTGAGTCACTGGCAAGGAGTGTGGAGCACTTCGCTGTAGCACACGCGGATGCCACACTAACGCTTAGTGCTGCAATTCAGTCACTGACTGCCGTGATCCCATCTCTGACTGCTCTAATGCAGACTCAGATTGAGGCCACGCGAGCACTGACTGCTGCCAACCTCGATGGTTCGTTCAAATGTCCCCGGGGCTCTCACCGCGCTGCAGCAGGCCAGCAATCTGTGCTCCAGCAGATTGCTCCGGATGCTGAAGTGCTGCCCCGTGGGCGTGCCAGTGTGTCGGTCGAGCAGGGAGTTGCTGTCCTCTCTCACGATGACAGCATTCCTGCTGCCAACACTGTCACTTCTCCACTGCACTTGCCACCGCCTGTAGGACAGACTGCTGCCGCCCATGCAGAGTTGGTGCAGTCTGCAGCCGGGCCCTCCAGGCCCATAACTGGTCGAGGCCGTCCTTCAGAGGCATCTGCAGTGTCAGGGTCTGACAATCTGCAGCCTTCCACCAGCCTTGCTGCAGCCACTGAGGTCCCATTACGGAGGAGCAGTAGGGTTAGAAGGGGGGAAGTGCGCAAGGGAAGGAGATCACCCTCGAAGGGCAAAAAGTAGGAGGTGTGACAAAATGCTGGTCATTTTTTTATTAAAGGCCGAGGTTCGTGGTCCAACTTTTGTCTAGTGTTTTGGACATTATCTCCAGATTGTGAGAACCAGTTATGTTAATGACTGTTTTTTTGTGTTTATTTCTATGAGTTTGTCATGAGGAAATTACACACACAGAGTTTGTAAAATAAATAAGTTTTTGTATTCAAAACATACATGTTTGGTGTTTGGAATCATTGGTGCCTTGGCCGGCTTAGGGGTTGCGTGCTGGGTTCAATGATGTTGTTAGCAATGGCAGAAGCCATTTCCACAGCAGGGGCCCTAGAAGCGGCTTGCTATCAGCCATTGACGGACGGCCCTTGCAGTTTCACCATTGTGGGCCGCCCTCCCGCCTTGGTGCTGCTGATGATCATCCTCCTCGTCCTCTTCCTCCTCTTCCTCCTCCTCCTCTGGTGGTGCTCCAAGGCCTGGTGGCATTGGCTGGGTCCTGACGATTGCCATGTTATGCAACATGCAGCACACAACTACGAAGTTGGGTACTCGCTCAGGCGAGTACTGCAGGGCTCCTCCAGAATGGTCGAGACAGCGGAACCGTTGCTTCAGCACGCCGATTGTGCGCTCAATGATGTTCCTGGTAGCTTGATGGCTCTCGTTGTACCGCAGCTCAGCAGGGGTGTTGGGCGTACGGAGCGGTGTCATCAGCCAGGTGCTCAATGGATACCCCTTGTCCCCGAGAAGCCAACCAACTGGCTGATGCGGTGCCTCGAAAAGTTCTGCCACAGTAGTCTGGCGCAGGATGAAAGCATCGTGGCAGCTACCAGGATAGTGTGCATTGACAGCGAGTATCAGCTGTCTGTGGTCACAGACCAACTGAACATTCAAGGAATGGAACCCCTTTCTGTTCCGGAATTCCTCGGCATTCTCACGTGGAGCACGCAAAGCCACATGCGTGCAGTCAATGGTGCCCTGCACCATGGGGAAGCCCGCTATCCTCGCAAAGCCCAGAGCGCGGTCACGCTGCTTGTCTGGGGTCATGGGGAAAGAGATGAACTCTCGACTCCTTTTAAAGAGGGCATTTGTGACCTGCCGGATGCAGCAATGCACCGCGAACTGGGAGATATTGGCGAGGTCCCCAGCAGCAGCTTGAAATGAGCCAGTAGCATAGAAGTTGAGAGCCACTGTGACCTTCACTGCCACCGACAGAGACGTCCTGGACCTCAGTTGAGGCTGCAGATCTGGCTGCAGCAGGTGGCAGAGCTCAGTGACCACCTCCTTGCTGAATCGCAGCCTTCGCAAACACAGCTCCTCAGACATATGAATGTAGGAGAGCTGTTCACGATATACCCTGGGAGGGTAAGCTCTCCTGTACATACGCCTGTTGGCCCTCCTCCGTCTGGCCATCATTGCCACTCTCTCTCTGCGTCTCTGTGTCCTCCGATTCAGCTGGAGCAGGACGACGCCCCCAATCAGTGCAGCCCCCATAGTCTCTTTGCAAGCAAAGTTATGAAGGACAGCAACCAAAGTACCAGCGAAGTTAGGATCAGTAGGCAAAACTACCTCACACAGCGTTGACTCAATGCAGAAGTCTCTCTTTCTCTCTCTCTGCATCTCTCTCTCTCTCTCAGAACGAGTGGTGCAAAAATGTCAACCACAGAAAAAGACAGGAAGAGGCCCCCTTTAAATAGCGCCCCCCCCAGCCCCACAGCGATTGATAGCGTTCCAGTCTTCCGGTCGTTGGATGCGCCAGGCGGTAAGGCAGGGGGCGCCACTCAATTTCCGCTCCGGGGCGCCACAAGGGCGTTGCACTATGGAATGACGTCACAATCTGCGCGCGCAGGTGGTCGCGGCGGTAAAGTTTAGCGCCGCCGCACAATGTCTAGCTAAGTTCCCGAGCGGCGCAAACATCGCTGCGCCCGGGCGCTAGCGGCTTTGCGCCCCATTAGCGCCCTCTTAAGGCGCTAACGGGAGGCGCAACCAACTGAATTTTTACCCCCAGGAATAATATTATAATTTAGTTTATAAGTTTCCCTTTGCTTTGTTCAAAGTTATTAAAGAAAAAGGAAGAAAAAGACAAAGAGAGAGAAAGACTTGCAATTACATAGCTTCTTATCAGGTCTCTTAGAAATACCTCAAAGTACTTCACATACAATGAATTATGCAGATGAATATGTGGCAGCAGCTATTTTACATACATCTATATTCCACAAACAACAAGAATGAACAGCCAGTTAATTTGTCTTTTTGGTGATATTGATTGAGAGAGGAATGACGATCAGACCATTGGAACAACTCTGTACTCTTGCTTAAATATGTGATCTTTAGTATCTACCTCAACAAGCAGATTGGAAGCTCAGTTTACATATCTTTGACAAGACAGCACTTCCTACCTCAATAATATATCAGTATAGATTATCTATTAAACTGCTGAGAGTGTGACTTGAACCCAGGAATATCTGACCTAGAGGCAAGAATGCTACTAAGAATGAGTACCCAAAGATCAGGTAACACTGCTGCTGATTTCAAGCTTCTACACCTTGAACCAGGAGCCCAGTTCCTATCAAATTGATGTTGTCAGTCCTGACATCATCACTCAGACTATAGCCTTACTGAACAGAAGTTCTCAGTTTCAACACCTTACCTCAGGGCCTCAGTCTTAGTAATGCTAAATGTTAGTTCCAGCAGCTTAGGAACATAGGAACAGGAGTAGGCCATTCAGCCACTCGAGCCTGTTCCGCCATTCAATTAGATCTCAGCTGATCTGTATCTTAACTCCATCTACCCGCCTTGGTTCCATTGACCTAGCCTCAACAACTTTTTGGGGGAGAGAGTTCCAGATTTCCACTACCCTTTGTGTGAAGAACTGCTTCCTGACAGCACCCCTGAATGGCCGAGCTCTAATTTGAAGGTTCTAGATGCTTCACCATAAAAATAATTTCTTTCTACATACCCTATCAACTCCTTTATTCATCTTAAGCACGTCTATTAGATCACCCCTTAATCTTCTATACTCAAGAGAGTAGAAGTCTAGTCTATTCAACATGTCCTCATAATTTAACCCTTTTAGTTCCAGCATCATTCTGATGAATTTGTGCTGCACCCCCTCCAAGGCCAATATATCCTTGCTGAGATGCAGTGTCCAGAACTGAACACAGTACTCCAAATGGGGTCTAACCAGAGCTTTATATAACTGTAACATAATTTACAACCCCCTTGAGATAAAGCCCAACATTCCATTAGCCTTTTATTTATTTTTTGTACCCGCCTACCATCTTTTAGTGATTTCTGTACTTGGATCCCTAAATCTCTCTGCTCAACCACAGTTCCTAGCTTCTCACCACTTAGAAAATACTCTGATCTATCTTTCTTAGGTCCAAGTGGATGACCTCACATTTCCCTGAATTCCATCTACCTTAGTTTTGCTCACTCACTTAATCTATTAATGTCCTTTTGCAACTGAAAGTTCCCATCTACACTACTTACTGTGCCACCTAACATGATGCAATCAGCAAACTTGCATATACAGCTCTCTATTCATTCATCAAAGTCATTTACACATATAGTGAAAAGCAGAGGCCCGAGCGCAGATCCCTGGGAGACACCACTAGTCACATCCTGCCAATTTGAGTACATTCCCATTATGCCGACATTTTGTCTCCTACCTCCTAACCAATTCCCTACCCATGTCAATAGATTTCTTTCACTTCCATGCACTCTCATTTTTGTTAACAATCTCTTATGTGGAACCTTATTGAATGCCTTCCGGAAGTCTATATAAATAACATCTACAGACACTCCCTTATCTACCACATTAGTTACCTCCTCAAAAAAATCAGCTTGGTTCGTTGGACATGACTTACCCTTTATAAATGCATGTTTATCTCTGATCAGTTCATGTTTGTCCATGTGTTCAGTCACTCTGTCCCTAATAACAGATTCTAGTAACTTCCCCACAAAAGATATTAGACGAATAGGCCTATAATTTCTTAGTTTATCTCTCCTACCCTTCTTAAATAATGAAGTGACATTGGCAATTTTCCAATCCAAGGAGACAATTCCTGAATCAAGAGAGTTTTGGAAGATCATGACAAGAGTATCTATAATGTCCTCACCTACTTCTTTTGATTCTCTGGTGCTGCTTTATTGTCTCCTATTCTAACTCATTTTTTCGCAGGACATGAAAGCTATAAAACTCATTGCCTCCGTCAGATTTGCCTTGCCCCTACTATCTCCAGGCTTTTAAATCCCAAATTTGGTGTCACCTATTCGAGCTTCTTTTCTCCTACTCTTATGAACCTTGGTGGTATCCTACAGCGCCGTTTTGACCTTGCTCACCACAGGCAAGGCTTGGCCACCTCTCAGTGTGGGCTCCAGGTCTGCCCGCAGCAGGTGATACAGGGCATTGACAACCTTGCAGTCAAACCTAATACCTGATTGGGTGACCGCTTTGCAGAACACCTCCGTTCAGACCGTAAGGGTGACCCCAAGCTTCCTATCGCTTGTCACTTTAATTCTCCGCTCCACTCCCACTCTAACCTCTCTGTCCTTGGCCTCTTACACTGTTCCAATGAAGCTCAACGAAAGCTCGAGGAACAGCACTCCATCTTTCAATTAGGCACCTTACAGCCTTCTGGACTCAACATTGAGTTCAACAATTTCAGACTATAACTCCCCCATTTTTTCAGGCGGCAGCTGTTGATGATTCTGCCATCCCCATTTGCAACATTTAATCTCTTCTGCCTTCAATCCTAGCACAGACCGTCCCTTTAGTTCCTTCCTCCCCTCCCCCCCACCCCCCCCCCCACTTTCCCCGCCTCTGCACCTGCTTAAAACCTGTTACATCTCTAACTTTTTCCAGTTCTGACGAAGGGTCACAGACCTGAAACGTTAACTCTGTTTCTCTCTCCACAGATGCTGCCTGGCCTGCTGACTGTTGCCAGCATTTTGTGTTGCTAAACCTAATACATTGTTCGTCGGTGACTGTAGACCCTGTTGCATGGATATTGCCGCCTTTGTTAACCTCCTCCCCTTACCATTCTTGCACCAGCCTCTCTTGCAGATTGCTCCTCGCCATCCTGTTTCTCTTGCTGCTCCTGTTTCTCTTCCATCTCCGCCATCCAGATAAGAGTTGCTCAATTGTTTGAGTCTGAAAAGACTCATAAATAAAAGGAAAAAACTCACTCCTTTAAAATTTACAGCTCTACAATAACCAGTGCCCATTTATTAAATGATGCAGCAAACTTCAGAGTACCCCTTGAAACATCTCCAATTTACTTTCTCTACCACCTACTTTACTGAGTGGATTTTTCACTGAGCAGCTGCTTCAAGTTTTCCTGTAAAATTTGCTATCTGCATGGGAGGATCCCTATTTAGAAACTGATGCAGGTGGACACCTGGACCGCTCGGTCAAATCAAAATGGCGGTGGAGCCAATAGAGGCACTATCAGAATGGTGAGTATTGCACCATGATTTTCAGGCTCAAAGGGGGGAATTTTTCAGGGGTTCAGTGGGGGCGTTTGGAGGCGGGTCAGCTGGGAATTTATTTTTGATAGTGGGTAGGAAACTCGCTGTCAACCCGCCTCCACGCTAGTCTCCCAGATGTCGGGTCTGTCAACGCTGAACAGACCTGACACCAAGCAGCGGGGGAAGCAATTTACATCATTAGAGAGATTGTAAAGAGGCAATTAACTAGTATTTTGTGTTTACCTTTAGATTTTTAGAGTTCGCCAATGGCTTCCCCGCTGCTCGCGGATCACGTCAGATAAGGAGGTCGGGTGTTGTGTCAGCATGGGATGATTTCTTTACTTGACAGCTGCAAATGGCCTATAAAATCTCCCATTTCATAGCTGTTCACTTTCCAAGGTTGGAAGCTGTTACTTACTGCATTTGAAGACAGATTGAGCTTTATGCAGCTTGCAAGTGTTTGGAACTAACACCCTATCCAGTGTCACCTCATTGGAACAACCTCTCTCACCATTGACAGATCGCTTCTGTCATCTCAACCTCACCTGCCATCTATTCCATCAGCATCGGTGCCCTTGAAAAACTCTCACCTTGGTCCTCAGAATCCCACCACGATCAGCCCCAACACCAGCAGCACCAGGCACACCAGCAGCACTAACAACAACACCAACCTTCTCCGCAATCAACTGATGCTGCACAGGACAGACGGCATCAGCACCTGAGCACATTGCTGCCCTGGACGCCAGGGATGGCCTCACCATTGCTGGATTTACTTCACTTGACGCTGTACACTCTGGCTGCCACATGATGCGCCAGGTTGGCACCACCCCACACCAATACCATAAAGCATCCCTACAATTCCCAAGCCATTCCTTTCACACTCCACGATTGCAGGGGTTCCGTTATGTCTCACTATTCACTGCAACACACTAAGCCACTTCCAAAGGTGCACACAGATCTGTCCAAGAACGCAAAGTGTTGAAAATAAAGGTAAAATATTTGACACACATTAACAGAAACTTCACATGAACATTGGCTAAAACACTCAAATGCCCATCCTTGGGTGTTGTTAGTTGGTATGATTGGACTAGGATGAGGGTGAGTGTGAGGGATGGCTAATGAGATGGGGATGTGATAATGTAGATAGAGAGGGATGGGTGGAGGTAGAAGGTAAGTTGGTGTGAGTAAGGATGTGCAGGAGTAGGGTAGGGAAGGCAGAGTGATGTGGATGTGATGAGTGGCACAACAGGATGAGGTTGAGTGTGGCTTTGCAGTAACGTTTCGTGATCTACTGAGATCATTGAAAGGTTTGCGCCACTGCAGCCTGGTCCTCCTGACGACATCCCTGCTTTGTCCTCCTGTGCAATGTGCAACCAGACTGCATTGGTCTCCTGGGGAGGTCTCTTCCGCCCATGGGAAGGGAAGAGAACCTCACTGCGTGCTGTGACTCCCACCATAAGCATATGGAGGGAGCCATGGGAGAGCCTGGATGCAGCCGTGCATCTCTGTGCAGTGCTTGTCAGTGTTTGCAGCACCTCAATGTTGTAGAACACTGACAGCACAACTGTCAAAAACACTTTGCGCATGGTCCCTTTATGGAAACTGGCTGATGACGCGTCATCAAGTGACGTCATCAGACCCGCTTCCTTCAATTGGCCGGCAAAAGTGCTGGGCGGGCTTAACAAGCCCAATCAGCGTAAAATTCTTTTCACAGAGCGGGATGGAGCCAGCAGTGGGGTTGCACCCTGCCACCGACCCCGGCCGCACGAGACCCACCTCGGAAGGCGAAATCACGGCCGAATGCCCCCAGAGAGTTTTGGCTCAGGTTGGCAGAACAAAGGTTTAGGGATCACCAAGCACGTTGAAGGCTCCTGCTGGAGTCTTACCAGCTGAAACTGTACAACTCACCTGTATAGAGTACTGGTAAATTTGTCCAGCTAGGACCATGCTACCTATAAGTGAATCAGCTTGCAGGGTTATAGAATCAGAGGGGGAAAAATTCAGTTGGTTTGCGCCTCCCGTTAGCGCCTTAAGAGGGCGCTAATGGGGCGCCAAGCAACTCGTGCCCGTGGGCGGCGATGTTTGCGCCGCTCACGAAATTAACTAGACATTTTGCGGTGCCAAACACTACCACCACGATCTCTTGTGCCGGCAGATCGTGACGTCAGTGGAGTGCGCAACGCCCCGGTAGCGCCCCGGACCGGATATTGAGTGGCGCCCCCTGTCTTACCGCCTGCCGCTAGCAACGACAGGTTGAGGGGAGCGTTTTGCAGTCCGGAGTAGAGGGTAAAGGGCATTAAGGGTTACGGGGAGAGGGCAGGAATTTGGACATGAGTCTAGGTTCGGATCGGTCATGGCCCTGTGGGTAGTGGAGCGGGCCCAGGGACCGTGTAGCCTGATTCTGCTCCTATTTCGTGTGTGCAATTCTGTTAGATGCAGGAGATGGTTCTGTGATAGTAGATAGTAGATTGGCGGTTAGGATCAGATCAGCCATGATCTTATTGAATGGCGGAGCAGGCTCGAGGGGCCGATTGGCCTACTCCTGCTCCTATTTCTTATGTTCTTATGTTCTTATGGAAGGGACTGGGGGAGCGCTATTTAAAGGCAACCGCTTCCTGCCTTTTTTTGTTGGTGACATTTTTGCACCACGCATTCTGAGAGAGAGAGAGAGACTTCTGAAGAGATTCAACGCTGTGTGAAGGTGTTTTGGGTACTGAGCAGTACTTTGCAGGTTCATTTTGATTTGCCCTTCCTTGTATCGATTTAGAAGAGACTGTGGGGGTTGCACTCTGAGCTCTTTCCCTGGTACTCTCCATTGTTCTTTCCAGCAGATTTCATGTACAGGTCTCTCCAGGCCGAGATTCAAGGCTGCAATGAATAGGATGTGGATGGAGCGCAAGATCAACCCTCTCCTTTAAGAACTGGCCGGCGCCATTGCGTCTGTGTTCCATTGCTGACTGACATCACATGAGCTTCGCCAGCGCTCTGAGGTAGCGCCTCGCTCCTCGGCCTTTGCGCCTTAAGACAGGTGTGAAGCGCCTGATTTAGCACTCCAATCACCTCCAGAGGCGATAAAAGCCAAGTTTGCAATCGGAGGCGATAATTAGCGCCAGGCGCTAAACTTTGCGCCCGGCCGATAATTGCGCCCCAAACGGGACGATACTGTATTTTTCCCCCATAGAATCATTGAATGGTTACAGCACAGAAGGAGGCTATTCGGCCCGTTGAGCCCGTGCTGGCTCTCTGCAAGAGCACTTCAGCTCGTCCCACTCCACCGCCCTTTCCCTGTTGCCCTGAAATTTTTTTTCATTCAGATACTTATCCAATTCCATTTTGAAATCTGTGATTGAACCTGCCTCCACCACCCTTTCAGGCAGTGCATTCCAAATCATAACCATTCGCTGCATATATATGTTTTTCCTCATGTCGCCTTTGGTTCTTTTGCCAATCACCTTAAATCTGTGTCCTCTGGTTCTCAACCCTTCTGCCAATGGGAACAGTTTCTCTCTATCTACTCTGTCTAGACCCCTCATGATTTTGAACACCTCTATTAAATCTCCTCTCAACCTTCTCTGCTCTAAGGAGAACACCCACAGTTTCTACAGTCTATTCATGTAACTGAAGTCCCTCATCTCAGGAACCATTCTTGTAAATCTTTTCTGCACCCTCTCTAAGGCCTTCACATCCTTCCTAAAGTGTGGTGTCCAGAATTGGACACAATACTCCAGTTGAGGCCGAGCCAGTGTTTTATAAAGGTTCATCATAACTTCCTTGCTTTAGTACTCTGTGCCTCTATTTATGAAGCCCGGGATCCCGTATGCTTTTTTAACCACTTTCCCAACCTGCCCTGCCATATACCCCCAGCTCTCTCTGTTCATGCACCCCCTTTAGGATTGTACCCTTTAGTTTATATTGCATCTTCTCGTTCTTCCTACCAAAATGTATTACTTCGCACTTTTCTGCGTTAAATTTCATCTGCCATGTGTCCGCCTATTCCATCAGCCTGTCTATGTCCTCTTGAAGTCTATCACTATCCTCCTCACAGTTCACTATACCTCCAAGTTTTGTGTCATCTGCAAATTTTGAAATTGTGACCAAGTCCAAGTCATTAATATATATCAAGAAAAGCAGTGGTCCTCGTACTTCCCTGGGGAACACCACTAGTGTTCCCTGGGGAACACCACTATACCCTATATGGAGGGAATTGGAAGAATCATAGAATCATAAAGCACAGAAGGATGTAATTTGGCCCAACGTGCTGTGCCAGCTCTTTGATCCAATTCTTCCCACTCTTTCCCTATCACCCTGTAAATTTTTCCTTTTCAGGTATTTATCCAATTCCCTTTTGAAAGTTACTATTGAATCTGCTTCCATCACGGCAGTGCTTTCTAGAACATAACAACTCGCTGCGTAATTTTTTTTTTCTCATCGCTCTTCTGTTCTTTTTCCAATCTGTAAATCTGTATCTCTTGTTACTGACATACCCACCCCTCTACTGAATCTCCCCTTAACAATCTGTAATCTAAGGAGAACAATCACAGATTCTCTAGTCTCGCCACATAACTGAAGTTCCTCAACCCTGGTATTAATCTGGTAAATCTCCTCTGCACCCTCTCCAAGCCCAGCTCTTGGTGACAGATCTATCCCTCAAGGTCCTATTAATGAGCCAGAATAGCTGGTCAGTCATCAGCAGTGCCCTATAGTATGAAGGACTTACCTGTATCAGATATAAGAACATAAGAACATAAGAAATAGGAGCAGGAATAGGCCACTTGGCCCCTCGAGCCTGCTCCACCATTCAATAAGATCATGGCTGATCTTGGGCTCAAAGCCACTTCCCTGCCCGATATCAGACTGCCGAGTCTGCCGTAGAGGGTTAACTTGGTTCCAATCTTTCAATGCCTGGCATGTCCTCTTGGAACCACCTTGACCTCTCTTACCTCTTCCACCCTGAGGAGGATGCCCACTAGTTCATCCTTAAACAACTGATAACTGTGAGTTTGAGTCCTCAGTGAGTTGTTATGATCTAGATGCACTGCCTGAAAGTAACGACTGAATACTGAATAGTAACTTTCAAATGGAAATTGGATAAATACTTGAAAGGGAAACATTTACAGGGGTCATGGGGAAGGGAAGGGGAGTGGGACTAACTGGATAGCTCTTTCAGAGAGCCAGCACAGGTGCAATGGGCAAAATGGTCTCCTTCTGTGCTGTATCATTCTATAATTCTATATCAGGAACTCCTCACAAATGGCAGAGTGAGCAGCACAGCTCACCACAAAATGTATCTGGGCTTTAATAAACTATGGGGGAAAAATTCAGTTGGTTGCGCCTCCCGTTAGCGCCTTAAGAGGGCGCTAATGGGACGCATAGCAGCTAGCGCCCGGGCGCGGCGAAGTTTGCGCCGCTCGTGAAATTAACTAGACATTTTGCGGCAGCGCTAAACACTACCGCCACGATCTCCTGCGCCGGCAGATCATGACGTCACTCGAGTGCGCAACGCCCCGGTATCGCCCCGGAGCGGATATTGAGTGGCGCCCCCTGCCTTACCGCCTGACGCAAGCAACGACAGGTTGAGGGGAGCGTTCTGCAGTCATGAAGGGAAAGGGGGAGCGCTATTTAAAGGTGACCGCTTCCTGCCTTTTATTGTTGGTGCCATTTTTGAACTACGCATTCTGAGAGAGAGAGGTAGAGACTTCTGGAGAGATTCAACGTTGTGTGAAGGAGTTTTGGGTACTGAGCAGCACTTTGCAGGTTCATTTTGATTTGCCATTCCTTGTATCGATTTAGAAGAGAGTGTGGGGGCTGCACTCTGAGCTCTTGGCCTGGTACTCTCCATTGTTCTTTCCAGCAGATTTGATGTGCAGGTCTCTCCAGGCCGAGATTCAAGGCTGCAATGAGCAGGATGTGGATGGAAAGCAAGATTAACCATCCCCTTTAAGAACTGGCCCATGCCATTGTGTGTGTGTTCCATTGCTGACTGACATTACATGAGCTTCGCCAGCGCTCTGAGGTAGCGCCTCGTTCCTCGGCCTTTGCGCCTTAAGACAGGTGTGAAGCGCCTGATTTAGCGCTGCAATCACCTCCGGGGGCGATAAAAGTGAAGTTTGCAGTCGATGGCGATAATTAGCGCCAGGCGCTAATCTTTGCGCCCGGCCGATAATTGCACCCCAAATGGGGCGATACTGAATTTTTCCCCCTAGAAGTTATTTTCTTTATAAAAAATAAAATCCTTTCCATTTTCCCCCTTTTTTTGTCCTCTCCTGAAAGTTCTGCATTGTGCTCGGGCATTTATTAAAAATATGACACTTGCTTGGTGCTCACTAGCTTTTGTCCAAGAGCAATAAATGGTAATTTTTCCACTTTTGGAAGCATAGAAGGAATTGTAAAGCAGAAAAATGATTTGAAGCAGTATCTAGAATCAAAAGAAAAACATGGGTAAAGACGCAGCAGGTCATGTAGTTTAGTTCATGGAACAGGCGTCAGGTAAATGTAAATTTTCACATGCAGGACTGGATTTCCCACTTTCCGATGGGCTAACAGCAGGCGGGACTTCCACCCTGCCGTAACCCGAACCCATTTTCCTGGGTCGGGCTTAATTGGATGTGCAGGGTGGGCTCTTAGTGGGATTCCCATCACCAAGAGGGAGCCCCCTGCCGCAACAGATGGAATTGAGCGGTGTTGTGACAGAGGTTTCTGCTGCTACACCAGAAGATCTCGACTGCAGCATTTAAGGGGCAGAAAAGCCCCGATGATAAAAATGGGCTGCAGATTTTGGATGAGACCAAGGCCTAAAAGGGTAACGGCTAGGCCCCACTTCAAGAGACAGGAAGCCTCTCCTAGACCCTGTCCCTCCACTGACATAATTCGGGGCCTGGCCACAGCTACTCTGCACCAACCATCACCTTTCACCTTCTGGTCCTGGGAGTGGCAGTTCGAGGGGCGGATGGGAGGAAATAGCCAGGAAGCAAAGGAATGCCCCCCACCCACACTGGCTATTTACATGAGGCAGGTAAGGAAGGAGCAGCTGCTGGAAGTTCCAGTGGGGGGGAAAGAGAGGAAATTAGGGGTAGAAATTAGGTCGCGCCCCATTTGGGGCGCAAATATCGTCCGGACGCAAATATTAGCGCCTGGCGCTAATTATCGGCACTGACGGGAAACTTCACTTTTACCGCCCCGGGAGGTGAGTGGAGCGCTAAAGCAGGCGCTGCACACCTCTCTTAAGGCGCAAAGGCCGAGCAGTGAGGCGCTAACTCGGAGCGCTGGCGAAGCTCATGTAATGTCAGTCAGCAATGGAACACACACACAATGGCACGGGCCAGTTCTTAAAGGGGATGGTTAATCTTGCTTTCCATCCACATCCTGCTCATTGCTGCCTTGAATCTCGGCCTGGAGAGACTTGCACATCAAATGTGCTAGAAAGAACAATTGAGAGTACCAGGCAAAGAGCTCAGAGTGCAGCTCCCACGGTCTCTGCTAAATCGATACAAGGAATGGCAAATCAAAATGAACCTGCAAAGTGCTGCTCAGTACCCAAAACTCCTTCACACAACATTGAATCTCTCCAGAAGTCTCTCCCTCTCTCTCTCAGAATGCGTAGTTCAAAAATGCCACCAACAATAAAAGACAGGAAGAGGCCCCCTTTAAATAGCACCCCCCCCAGCCCCACAGCGATTGATAGCGTTCCAGTCTTCTGGTCGTTGGAAGCACCAGGCGGTAAGGCAGGGGGCGCCACTCAATTTCCGCTACGGGGCGCCCCAAGGGCGTTGCACCATGGAATGACGTCACAATCTGCGCGCGCAGGTGGTCGCAGCGGTAAGTTTTAGCGCCGCCGCACAATCTCAAGTTAAGTTCTCGAGCGGCGCAAACATCGCTGCGCCCGGGCGTTAGCGGCTTTGCGCCCCATTAGCGCCCTCTTAAGGCGCTAACGGGCGGCGCAACCAAGTGAATTTTTACCCCTTAGTCTTTAAGGCAGGGAGGCGGCAATAGGCCTTGCCAAATGAATTTGCCCCATTTTCCAGCATTATTATTTCTGATTTTGGGTGAGGTCCTAGAGGATATTGCAGCCCATAATACCTGTGCCTTTTGGTTTGTGGAGAAATTGGCTATTTTCGAATCAGTCTGCTTATTCACTTTCTGTACTGTTGCCCTAGCCTTGATGAAACCCTGTCGGAATAAAACTTGTTTTTAACCTCACTTAATTGACTCCAGTGCCGAATTGACCGAGAGAGAGAAAGGTAATAAAATGATATAGAAATGATACAAAATGTGGAAACAACCAGTTTTGTAATGGAAAGTAAAGTGCTTCGCTGTCGCACGACATTAGAATTCTACCAACTATGCAACCCAGACGCTTTAAACAAATCTAATTGTTGAAGTTATCCTTCTTAACAGTCTAACCACTTAAAATCAGTAGCCTCTGAAGTTATTGGAGTTGCTGTTAACTCTCAATTTGTCCCTCACTTGCGGGGAGACCAGAATTAGGAGCCACAAATATAAGATAGTCACTAATAAATCCAATAGGGAATTCAGCAGAAACTTCTTTACCCAGAGAGTGGTTAGAATGTGAAGTGGTGAGTGGTGCCACTGCTGGCTCTTCAACTGCAGTTATCTTCTCTAATCCCTCTCCCTCCCTTTTTATAATTTTCAACAAGGAGTAGTTGAGATGACTAGCATAGACGCATTTAAGGGGAAGTTAGATAAACACATGAGGGAGAAAGGAATAGAAGGATATGTTGATGGGGTTAGATGAAGAACATAAGACATAGGAGCAGGAGTAGGCCCCTCGCGCCTGCTCCGCCATTCAATAAGATCATGGCTGAATTTCTACATCAACTCCACTTTTCCGCCCTAGATCCCTTGATTCCCTTAGTGCCTGTAAGGGGTGACGTGTGGCTCTGTGCTTAGCCTGGGTGCTAGTGCGGGGTTAGGCCTTGTTGCCTGTTCTGGTCTCCAGCCAGCCTGGTAACACTAGACACCTGTGAGTGGTTCGACCCACTCGCCCTTACGGTTCTGACACTGGACTTAGGTGCGAGAGCAATAATGCAGAGAAAACTCAGGTAGACCCGGTTGAAAAGTGCAAAATGGAAAATCTTTATTGCATATTATTCAAGATTATGAGATACATGTCATAAGCACAGATTAATGACAGTACAATCTTACACACAGTTATGAAACTAATTTTAGGGAAACGAGGAGCGCATGACACATCGTAAAAGGGGACACACATTATAATTATCCTTAAAACTTAAACCCTCCCCTATCAATACCAGTCCTAATCTAGATTTGTAGGATCGAGACTCATGCTCACCACTCGTGATAACTCGGAGAATTCCGAAACTCTGCTCGGATGTTTTTACCGCAGCACCTGACTATCTACGTGTTGATCAGGGGTCTCTGTACCCCACTTGTTCACTCGCTTCTGCTCCAGCTAGCAGGCTGGACCGTCTGCTGTCATGAAGATCTGTGTTGCCCTCGGAGTTCTGATACTACTCAAAAAAAGAGTCTTCCTGTGTCCTACACCAGTTGTCGGTAGAACTCGAAGAATAGTTTTCTCGGGCCAGTTGTGGAGTAGCCGATAGAATTCGAAAATGGTCCTTATATTTTTAGGCGCGGTCGGGGCTTACTGACCGCGGCGACACGTGTAGTCTTCTTCTCATCTCATCTCATCTCATCTCATCTCATCTCCTCTCGGGCCTTCGGTTCCAACACCGTTTATCGACTCCTCGGGATGGTGCGCCCGCCTCCAGGCCTCACAGCCCAGTTCTCCACAGATCTTCGCGGCAAGCCACGTGGTTGATCCTAGCGGATCAGAGTCCAGAGTCGTCAGGCAAGAGAATAAGAGTTCAGCAGCCTTCCAGCGAGTCAAAGCAGCAAGAGAAAGATGGACGGTTGTACTTTACAGTTATAGTGCTGTAATTCCTATTTTCCCGCCCAATCTTAATGTCTATCTTTTGTCAGGTTTTGGCGCTCAAAACTTCTTGTATGGGGTGATCTCAGTCTTTAATGGGTTTCGGTGACACTTGTAACTGTCTGAGTACCCGTTAATATTTCTCCCATTGTGGAACCGGCTAGTAGTCTCCCTGGAGGGGTTTTGGGGCTTCCAAATGCTTGCTGTGAGTACCCGCGAACGGCTCTCTCATCGTAGAGCCGTGGGGATTTTGCATATTAATGTCTTTGGATGGGTCCTTGATCGCTCAGTACAATAGCCCTTGTTTGCACCTGGAAGACCGATTCCAGTATTTATGTTTAAAATGCAAACCCATCATGTCTTGTCATTATCTCAAATGTGCTGAGTCCTGTCCGATCTTGCTGAAATGTTTATTGAAACGCCATCTTGTCTGCCTACTGAAAGTCTAGAACTTTCTGCCACGAGGCGTGGCGGCCATTTTACAGGCTGTTTGTGTCCGTTTTGAAACCTGACAGCATTCTGCTGAAATAAAGCTGTTTATACGAAACTTTATGTCTCCTTCTTATTTTTTATAAAATCGCGATAATTTTGCGAATTCTACATGCCCAAAAATCTATCAATCTCAGTCTTGAATAAACTCATTGACTCAGCATCCACAACCCTCTGGGGTAGAGAATTCCAAAGTTTCACAACCCTCTGAATGAAGAAATTTCTCATTTCAGTTCTAAATGGTCGACCCCTTATCCTGAGACTATGACCCCTCGTTCTAGACTCTCCAGCCAGGGGAAACAGCCTCTCAGCATCTACCCTGTCAAGCCCTCTAAGAATTTTATACGTTTCAATGAGAGCACCTCTCATTCTTCTAAACGCCAGAGAATAGAGTCCTATTCTACTCAATCTCTCCTCATAGGACAGCCCTGTCATCCCAGGAATCAATCTAGTGAATTTTCAGTGCACCCACTCTAAGGCAAGAAGGGTGAGAGGAGGTTTGTGTCGAGCACAAAACTGTTGGGACAAATGGCCTGTTTCTGTGCTGTAAATACTATGTAATGATCACCTCTCATTGCTTTGGGCCCTTTGTACAGTACTTCCACGTAGGTTACCATCATATGGCCTTCAATCAAAGTTACGCTCATGATTGTTTCCTTTCAAACAGCTGTATGCATGCTATATTTTATTGCTTGTTCTTTAACTTTTTCCAATAATTCAGAGATTTCCCAGGACTCTGCCTCACTCTGTTTCATCTTGCTATGAATGATTTCTCTTACAGCTATTGGGTCTGTACTAGATATTTTCTTGGGTTCAGTGTTACCTGAAACTCCCTGGAGGAACTTTATTTTTTAAAATCTAATTAACGGATAGCATGGCCTAGCAACCGTAACAATAAGACCCCTTGTTGATCGATTGGATTCTGTGATCTCGCACGTGCCACTATCCATGTTATCCTGTCTTTTGGAAGACAGACTGAAGGCACTCATTAACCAATAAACTGGTTTATTTTACATGAAATATATGAATGAACATAAAAGCAGTCTTCTGGTGCAATGCATTGATTTCCTTTTGCGTCTTGTACCATGAAAAATGACAAAATATGCCCTAATAATGGGCTTAACTCACTTTTAGGGGTCCCTGAACTGATTAGCACTAACCTTTTCTCTTATGCTGTATGTTTCATAGCTCCGCCTGGCATCCCTCACGCCTTCCATCTGCCTAACAAGAAAGTGAGAGCTCTCTCACTCTTTGACTGTTCCAGAAACAAACTTACTTTGGACTGACTCTTTCAGAGAGAACGACAAAGGCTGATCTCGGAGCCATCCCTTAGCTTTTTCTTCCAAATATTGGCTCACCGAATTGCCAATCAAAGTTTCTATCTTGCATAAGCAACTTCCCCCTTGATGTGGGAGCTATGGCAACTACATTATCTGTTTAGCTGAGCTTCCTGCGGGGTGCGTTGGAATGAAACCCATTCCAACTTTAAAGGCGTGAATATCTCTTGGAGCTGTTGGACAACCCCCACTGTCTCAAACTGATCTGCTATGTGAAAATACATGATTCTGAGACAGCTGGTATTCCAACTAATTTGTCCTGAACAATATCTCCGATAGCATGTGTTTCTCTGGGAGTTCACCCTTTGTGAACCAAATCTAACTTCATAGTAACAGCACAAGACAAATTAGGAACATCGGAACATTCAGCCCCTCGCACCTGTTCCATTCAATTAGATCAAGGCTGATCTGTACCTTAACTCCATTTACCCACCGTGGTTCCATATCCCTTAATATCCTTAACTAACAAAAATCTATCAATAGCAAAATACTGCGGATGCTGGAAATCTGAAATAAAAACAGAAAATGCTGGAAATACTCAACAGTTCAGGCAGCATCTGTGGAGCGAGAAACAGAGATAATGGGCTGGATATTCCAAGGGGTCAGTGGGCGCAATCGGTGGCGGGTCGGATGGGAAAATGTTTTTTTTTCCCAAGTGGGTCGGGACCCCACTGTCAACCCGCCGCCACGAGCCTTTCCCTGATGTCGGGTCTGTCAGCGCTGAGCAGACCCGACACGTAGCAGCGGGTTCACAGCAGGGGACCCAATTGTTTAGAGCCACTTAAGAATGAATTTCAGCTTACCTTCTGCATTTGACAGCTCGCCCACGGGGTCCATGCTGGTCGTGGACCACGTCTGTCAAGCTGAGGCGAGAGTTCAGTGGCCATTGAATCAGCTATTGAATTGACAGCTTCAAATGTAAAGTAAAAAGTTCCCACCTCACAGAGATATCTTCCCGCAGGCACAAACTCTTCCTCACTGCATTTCCACAACAGATTCACCATGCTGTAAGTCTTTGCACAAGTCTCCATCCAGTATGACCTCATTACCTCTCCCACCATTGAAAGATCGCTTCTATCATCTCTACTTCACCTGCCATCTATTCCATCAGCATGGGTGCAATTTATACTCTTTCACCTTGGTCCTCAGAATTCCACCACGATCAGCCCCAACACCAGCAGCACCAGGCACACCAGCAGCACCAACAACAATGCTACCAACTTTCTCTGCAATCACCTGATGCTGCACAGGACAGAGGGCATCAGCACCCGACCACATTGCTGCCCGGGAGGCCAGATTTACTTTACTTGAAGCTGCACACCCTGGCTGCCACATGATGCGCCAGGTTGGCACCAACCCAACCAACACCATAAAGCATCCCTACAATGCTCAAGCCATTCCTTTCACACTCATCACCATTGCAGGGGGTACTGTTATGTCTCACCATTCACTGCAACTCACTAAGCCACTTCCAAAGGTACACACAAATCTGTCCAAGAACGCAAAGTGTTGAAAATAAAGGTTTTAATGTTTGACACCACATTAACAGAAACTTTACATGAACATTGCATAAAACACCCAAGTGCCTACCCATGTGTGTTGTTAGTTGGTATGATTGAACTAGGATGAGGGTGAGTTTGAGGGGTGGCTAGTGAGATGGGGATGTGATAATGTAGATAGAAAGGGATGGGTGGAGGTAAGTTGATGTGAGTAAGGATGTGCTGGAGTAGGGTAGGGAAGGCAGAGTGATGGGGATGTGATGAGAGGCACAGCAGGATGAAGGTGAGTGTGGCTTTGTACTGATGTTTCGTGATCTACAGAGATCATTGAAACGTTTGTGGCACTGCACCCAGGTCCTCCTGACCACATCCTTGCTTGTGCCCTCCTCTGTAATGTGCAACCAGGCTGTGTAGATCTCCTGGGGAGGTCTCTTCCACCCATGGAAAGAGAAGAGGACCTCCCTGCATGCTGTGACTCCCTCCATAAGCATAAGCATATGGAGGGAGTCATGGGAGAGCCTGGGTGCAGCCCTGCACCTTTGTGCAGTGCTTGTCAGTGTTTGCAGCACCTCAATGCTGTAGAACACTGACAGCACAAATGTCAAACTAAATTTGGGCATGGTCCCTTTAAGGAAACTGGCTGATGGCGCGTCATCAAATGACGTCACCAGACCCGCTTCCTCTAATTGGCCGGCAAATGCGCTGTGCTGGCTTTACAAGTCCAATCAGGGGAAATTCATTTCAGAGGCCGTGATGAAGACAGCAGCGGGGTCGGGACCCGTCACTGACGTCGCCCGCCATGGACCCGCCGAGGTTAGTAAAATCACGGCCAACATTTCAGGTCGATGACCTTTCATCAGAACTGTCAATCTATCAACCTCAGTTTTGAAATTTCTATTGACCTAACCTCAACATATTTTTGGGGGAGGGAATTGCAGATTTTGACTACCCATTGTGTGAAGAAATACTTCTTGACATCACCCCAAATGGCCTAACTTTAATTTTAAGGTTATGCCCTCTTGTTCTGGATTCCTCCACTGGAGAAAATAATGGCCTAAAAATTAGGTAGCATCTGATGGCTGAAGTCTCAGTTTCCATTGCAGCACAAGCACAAGCCATCCAATGTCTGAGTGCTGCAATGGAAGCTCAGACTGAAGTCATGCAAGCACAGACTGGTGCCATCATGGCTGGGTTTAGCAGTGTGGAAAGGGGCTTGCAAGGTGTCACAGCAGTCCAGCAGTCTGTACTCCAGCAGATTACTAGGATTGCTGAGGCACTGCCCTTGGGGAGTGGCAATGGATCTGTGGAGGCTGACCCTGCTGTCCTCTCAGGATGACAGCATTCATCTTCCCACCACTGTCACTCCACCAGTGCCCTTGCTGTTGCCCGTCAGCCAGCCAGCCCAGACGGCTGCCACCGATGCAGAGGTGGTGCTGTCCGAAGTCGAGCCTACTAGACCCAGAGCTCCTCGAGTTCATCCTGCAAGGCTATCTGCATTCTCCCCACTGAAAATCAGCAGCCTTCCACCAGCCATGCTGCAGCCAATGGGGTAGCACTGCATAGGAGCACTAGGATAGGAAAAGGCATGATAGTCACTAAGGGAATGTACAAGGGTGATTAGTTAAATTTTTGATGTAGTATTGGATGCATATATGGATAAAGTTTGATTGGAAAGTTTGCTTTGTGGTGGCTTTTATTTCAACATTGTGGCCAAGATGATGCTGTGATGGTCAGTAACAGAGGAAGGTAAGGTGTGGGATTAATGTTGAATGGAGAAGTGGGGTTGCGTTCAATCGAACCGCAGCCGGATGATTCGATCCCAGATATCCCAGGCAGAAAGGGGCTGTCTGGGTTGCCTCCTTCCTTCCGCTTCTGCCTCCTCTTCTTCCACCTCCTCCTCCTTTTCCTCCTCCTCTTCTTTCTCCTCCCCCTGCTCCTGAGCTGGTGGCCGTATCCCTGGTGGCAAGGGCTGTGCTCTCATGATGTCCAAGTTGTGAAGGATTCAGCAGGCCACGACGAATCAGGACACACACTCCAGTGAGTAACGTAGGGCTCCTCCACAGCAGTCGAGGCAGCAGAAGCATTGTTTAAGGATGCCAATGGTCTGCTCTATGATGTTTCATATGGCAGCATGGTGCTCGTTGTAAATATGCTGCCCACGTGTGGAGTCATGACGCAGGTGGTCAAAGGATAATCCTTGTCGCCCGTTAGCCACTCTCTGGTTTGTCTTGGCGGCTCAAAGACTGTGGGAATAGTGGACTAGCGCAGAATAAAAGCATCATGACTGCTGCCAGGATACTGAACATTCACCATCATGATGTGCCGAGCATGGTCACACACCAACAGCACATTCAGCGAGCGGTACTCTTTGCGGTTGCAATACAACTCAGCATTTGTCTACTGTGCCTGCAAAGCCACGTGCGTGCAGTCGATAGCGCCCTGCACCATGGGGAAGCCCGCTTACCTGGCAAAGCCACGTGCACGCTCCGTCTGCTTCTCTCTGGTCAGAAAAAACAACGAAGTCCGCTCTACGAGCATAAAGAGCTTCTGTTACCTCTCTTATGCAGCAGGGGACTGCAAACTGGGAGATGTTACAGATGTCGCCTGCTCCAGCCTGGAAGGATTCTGACACGAAGAAATTCAGAGCCCCAGTCACCTTCACAGCTACTGGCAGCGCTGTCCTTGCCCTGGAGAGAGGCTGCAGGTCTGGTTGCAAGAGGTAGCAGAGTTCTGTGAGCACCTCCTTCGTAAATCGCAAATGTCTCAGACACTGCTCTTGGCTCAGGTTGAGGTAAGAGAATTGCTCTCGGAAGTCTCTAGGTGCGTAAGGCCTCCTGCTGAGAGCCCTTCTCCCCCTCCTCCTCCTCCCTCTGCGAGCAGCTTGTCCTCTTCTTCACTGCCTCTGCTCCATCTCCCTGTCATGCTGCAGGCCAAGGGGGTAAGCAACTACAGCACCCATGATTGGGAGCACGTGGTCTGACCAGAACCCTTGAATTCAGAAGCAAGGCCTTCTCCACTTGCAGCACCACTCCCTGCCACCACACCAACTTTAAAGAACAATAGAAAGCTCCAAACAGTTCCACAAACTTACACAGAGCCAGTAGAAATAAAAAAGCAAGTTACCTGAATGTTGTTGATGATCCCATTAATAGCGCTGATGGGGTGTCCTTCTTGCTGCTGAACGCATGTTCAGCTGTGCGAGGTTGAGAGAGGGCGTTAGTTCCAGCGATGACATGAAAATGGCAGCACTGGCATCAAATCAGCGTTGCACACGGATTGACGTCACGATCTCCCTACTTACCATACTTCTAGCGCATGCTCCTAATGGGCCACCCTACTGCCCTCACCAAAATGGCGTCCAGCGCAGCTGGCACCTGAAGTGTGCGTGCAATGGTTGGCAACCATTTTGGTCATAATTTGGCACCCGTAGCGCCCAAACAACGGGTGCTACGGAACCAAATTCTAGGCCGGTTTCTCTCCAGCTACCCTATCAAATACTTTAATCATCTTAAACACCTCAATTAGATCACCCCTTAATCTTCTATACTCAAGGGAATACAAGCCTATTTTTAAGTTTTTTTTTGTTTCCTTGTGAGTCAGGAGGAGCAGGTGTGCTCCTCGGGGTCCGAAAAGGAAACCGTGTGCCTTCCCTGTCCCAGGCTTCCCTTTCCCCTCTCCCCAACCACAGTACCCTCCCACTCCCCATTATAAGCACCTACTGACTACTGGGGACTGTTCCCGTCAGCTGGGCAGGGTTGAAATTGGGGCTATAGTGCTTGAATCAGTAGCAGAATATACATATAGTGGATTTGTGACTAGGTACCTCTCTTCAGGACAGGAAGATTTAATCCTCAGTTCAAATATATTTTAGATGTAGAAATGGTTTTTAAAATGTGACACTTATTCTGTACTTATTTCTGTCCATCCTGCTCCTCAGTTAATTGCTCGTATTTTGCTTCTGTAGTCACGCTTAATGACAGCAATTCATTTACATTTCAGAATGAAACTTAATAGCAAAGCATGGAAAATGCATTTAATGCTTAAAAAAAACAATTTCCAGGCACTAATAGATTTAAAAAATATATTATTATAGACAGGAGGACTTCAGCCATAAATGTTATGAAGAAATATGGCTCCATTTCTAATATTTGCTCAAATTCTTTTGTCAATGTAATCATCAAGTGATGCAGTCTAAAATTACACAACATCAAAGTGTCCTATTAGGAATGTAAGAACAGGAGTAGGCCATTTAGCACCTTGAGCCTACTCCGCCTTTCAATTCGATCATGGATGATCTGTACCTCAAATCCATTTACCTGCCTTAGCTCCGGATCCCTTGATGCCCTTACCTAACAAAATCTACCGATCTCAGTCTTGAAAGCTCCGATTGTTCCAGCACCCACAGCCTTTTCAAGGAGATCATTCCAGATTTCTACTGCCCTTTGTGTGAAGAAGTGCTTCCTGATTTCCCTCCTAAATGGCCTAGCTCGAATTTTAAGATTGTGAACCCTCGTTCTTAATTCCCCCATCAGAGGAAATAATTTTGCTGTCTTTACTCTATCAAATCCATTCATCATTTTAAACACCTCGATCAGATCACACCGCAATCTTCTATACTCAAGGGGCCTGCGGCTAATGCCTCTGAGTTAGGAAGTTGTGGGTTCAAGTCCATTGCAGGATTTGAGCAAATGATTTAGGTTGACATTCGGTGATGCTCTTCATATAAGACATTAAACCAAGGTCAGGTGCATGTTTAAAATCCCATAACACTACTTGACGAGGAATAAAGAGATTTTTCTGGTGAGCATGGCCAACATTCCTACTTCAATCAACATCACCAAAACAGATTCACTAGTTATTAATTTAACTACTGTTTCTGGGATCTTGCTGTCAATTTGACACTAAGGCCAGAATTTTGCCTGCCTGGGCGGTCCGGAGCGGGCGGTGGCCAGGGCAAGTCGTGACCCCACTGCTGGCTCCATCCTGCTGCTGAAAATTAACTTACATTAATAGGGCCTATTAAGACCGCCCAGCGCGTTACCCGGATGAATTAAATGGAGCGGGTCTGGTGACGTCATTCATGATGCGTTTTCAGCTGGGATCTTTAAAGGGACCATGGCCACATTAGACTTGACGTTTAATCTAACATAGTGCTGTCAGTGCACTACAGCATTGGAGTGCTGCAAACACTGACAATCACTGCACAGAGTCAGAGGGCTGCACCCAAGTTCTCCGATGACTCCCTCCATATGCTTATGGAGGGAGTCAGAGCACGCAGGGGGGTCCTCGTCCCTTCCCATGGGTGGAAGAGACCTCCCCAGGAGACCAAAAAAGCCTGGTTGCAGATTGCACAGGAGGGCACAAGCAGGGATGTGGTCAGGAGGACCTGGATGCAGTGGCGCAAACCTTTATTTGCTCTCATTAGATCAAGAAACATGACTACAAACCCACACTCAACTTCATCCCGCTGTGCCTATCATCACATCCCCATCACTCTGTCTTCCATACCTTACTCCTTCACATCCTCACTCACACCAACATACCTTGCACCTCCACTCATCCCTCTCTCTCTATCTACATTATCACTTCCACATCTCACTAGCCACCCCTCACACCCACCCTCATCCTAGCGCAATCATACCAACTAACAGCACACAAGGATAGCCACTTGGGTGTTTTATCCAATGTTTATGTAAAGTTTCTGTTAATATAGTGTCAAATATAAAAATCTTTATTTTCCCCTCTTTCCCATCTTGGACACGTTTGTGTGCACCTTTGGAAGTGGATTAGTGAGTTGCAGTGAATGGTGAGACATAACGGTACCCCCCGTAATGGTGATGAGTGTGAAAGGAATGGCTTGGGCATTGTAGGGATGCTTTATGGTGTTGGTGTGGGGTGGTGCCAACCTGGCGCATCTTTTGGCAGCCGTATGGGTGTACAGCATCAAGTGAAATAAATCTGGCCATGATGAGGCCATCCCTGGCCTCCCGGGCAGCAATGTGCTCGGGTGCTGATGCCCTGTGCCCTGTGCAGCATCAGGTGATTGCGGAGAAGGTTTTGTGTTGTTGTTGTTGGTGCTGCTGGTGTTGGGGCTCATCATGGTCAGATTCTGAAGACTAAGGTGAGACAGTATAAATGGCACCCATGTTGATGGAATAGATGGCAGGTGAAGTACAGATGACAGAAGCATTCTGTCTATGGTGAGAGAGTTCTTCCATTGAGGTGAGACTGGATGAAGACTTTGCTGGAAAGACTTGCAGCCTGCAGAATCAGTGCTGGAAATGGACTGAGCAACAACTTCTGCCTGAGGAAAGTGATTATCTGTCACTTTTATTGTGCATTTGATGCTATCAACTAATCAGCTGGAGCAATGGCCATGGAACTCCCGCCTCAGGTTGACAGGCGTGCTTCCCGAGCGGTGTGGTTACCGTGGCCATGCAGTTAAATTTAAAAAGTAAGTTAAAAAAGCCTGTTAAGTGTCTGACAACTAGCTGTTAATCATCTCAATTGGGTCGCCAACCAGTCGGGTCAGCTCCGCGATGACAGATATGCCTGGTGGAAAGGCGTGTGGGAGCGAGATGACAGCGGGTACCCGATCCACTGTCAAAAATAACAACTTTCCCACCTGACCCGCCACCGTTCGTGGCCGCTACTACCCCGGAAAATTCCGGCCTAAGAGGCTGCATTTACATTTTTTGGTGCAAAACTTTCCCCTCAAGCTAATACCTCTGGAATATAGAGGAATCACACCACACTCACAAAAATGGCTTCATTGAAATTTTGTAAGCAACATTTATATGAGCAACACATAGCTTAACAAAAGGAGACAAGAGTGTTGATGGTTAAATAGCTAGTCTTATTCCACATACAGCAGATTCAAATACAACACTTGTCCCAAATAAAACCATCCAAATCTTCTGTACAAACCATATCGGGCCAACAAAAAGGAAACTTTCACTTAAACCACGGAAACTCACTAAACTTTCATCAAGTAGTAGTGAACTGCACGATTGCCACTCTCACACACCCACAATAAAGCAGCCACATGTACCTAATCTTGCTAATAGCATATTTACATAAGAACATAAGAAATAAGAGCAGGAGTAGGCCATTTGGCCCCTCGAGCCTGCTCTGCCATTCAATAAGATCATGGCTGATCTGATCTTGGCCTCAACTCCACTTTTCTGCCCGCTCCCCATAACCCTTGATTCCCTGTAGTTCAAAAATCTGTCTATCTCCGCCTTGAATATATTCAATGACTCCACCTCCCCAACTCTCTGGGGTAGAGAATTCCAAAGATTCACGACCCTCTGAGAGAAGAAATTCCTCCTCATCGCCATTTTAAAAAGGTGACCCCTTATTCTGAAATTATGCCCCCTAGTTCTAGATTCCCCCACGAGGGGAAACATCCTCCCTGCATGTACTCTGTCAAGCCCCCTCAGAATCTGTTTCAATAAGGTCACCTCTCATTCTTTTAAACTCCAATGAGTATAGGCCCAACCTACTCAACCTTTCCTCATAAGACAACCCCTTCAACTCAGGAATCAACCTAGTGAACTTTCTTTGAACTGCCTCCAATGCAAGTATATCTTCCTTAAATAAGGAGACCAAAACTGCACGCAGTACTCCAGGTGTGGTCTCACCAATGGATACACTGTCTAATCTGATGCAGTCTAAGGCCTGTAACAGAGATGTGCAAATACATCAACAACAAGAACAACTTGCATTTATATAGCACTTTTAACGTAGTAAAATGTCCCAAGGCGCTTCACAGGAGTGTAATCAGACAAAAATTGACACAGAGCCAAAGAAGGAGACATTAGGACTGGTGACCAAATGCTTGGTCAAAGAGGTAGGTTTTAAGCAGCATGTTAAAGGAGGAGAGAGAAGCAGAGAGGTGAAGAGGTTTGGGGAGGGACTTCTAGAACTTAGGACCTACATGGTTGAAGGTAAGGCCACCAATAGTGTGGTGAAGGAAGTCGGGAAAGCAAAAAAGGCCAGAGGTGGAGGAACGCAGAGTTTTTGGAGGGTTGTAGGGCTGGAGCAGGTTACAGACATAGAGAGAGGCGAGGCCATTGAGGAATTTGAACCCAAGGATGAGAATTTTAAAATTGAGGAGTTGGTGGACCGGGAGCCAATGTAGGTCAGCGAGTACAGTGGTGATGGCTGAATGGGATTTGGTGTGAGCTAAGATTATGAGGATCAATGGGTGGGTTCGGTGGTGGATCGGGTGGGAAAGTGTTTTTTTTTTGACAGCGGGTCTGGACCCTGCTGTTAACCTGTCGACACGTGCCTTTCCCAATGTCGGGTCTGTCAGTGCTGAGCAGACCCAATAGGCAGCGGCAGTGGGCCTAATTAATCTCATTATTGCCTTGTTGACAGATCATGAACAGGCTGTTTTAACTTACCTTTTCACTTTAACTTCATGGCGATGGGAACTGCACTGTTCGGGGGCCATGACTGTCAACCTGAGGCGGGGGTTCAGTGGTCATTGCTCCAGCTGATTCCTTGACAGCTTCAAATGTACAGTAAAAGCTCCCACCTGACAGATCATCACTTTCCTCAGCCACAAGCTGCATCTCAGTCCATTTCCAGCACAGATTCTGCAGGCTTTCCACTTTCCATCCACTCTTTGGAAGAACTCTCTCACCATTGACAGAATGCTTCTGTCATCTGTACATCACCTGCCCTCTATTCCATCAACATGGGTATCCTTTATACTGTCTCACCTTGGTCCTCAGAATCCCACCACGATCAGCCCCAACACCAGCAGCAACAACAACAACAACTGCACAGGACAGAGGGCATCAGCACCTGAGCACATTGCTGCCCGGGAGGCCAGGTATGGCCTCACCATGGCCAGATTTACTTCACTTGACTCTGTGCACCATGGCTGCCACATGATGCACCAGGTTGGCACCACCCCGCACCAAGACCATAAAGTATTCCTACAATGTCCAAGCCATTCCTTTCACACTCACCACCATTGCGGGGGGTCTCACCATTTACTGCAACTCACTAAGACATTTCCAAAGGTGCACACAAATCTGTCCAAGAACGCAAAGTGTTGAAAATAAAGGTTTCATGAAACTTTACATGAACATTGGATAAAAGACCCAAGTGGCTACCCTTGTGTGTTGTTAGTTGGTATGATTGCACTAGGATGAGGGTGAGTGTGATGGGTGGCTAGTGAGATGGGGATGTGATAATATAGATAGAGAGGGATGGGTGAAGCTGCAAGGTAAGTTGGTGTGAGTAAGGATGTGCAGGTAGGGAAGGCAGAGTTATGGGGATGTGATGAGAGGCACAGCAGGATGAAGGTGAGTGTGGCTTTGTACTAACGTTTTGTGATCTAATGAGACCATTGAAAGGTTTGCGCCACTGCAGCCTGATGACATCCCTGCTTGTGCCTCCTGTGCAATGTGCAATCAGGCTGTCTTGGTCTCCTAGGGAGGTCACTTCCACATGGGAATGAAGGAGGACCTCCTTGCGTGCTGTGACTGTCAAGGGAAAGCCTGGGTGCAGCCCTCTGCCTCTGTGCAGTCATCGTCAGTGTTTGCAGCACCTCAATGCTGTAGAACACTGACAGCACAAATGTCAAGACAAATGTGGCCATGGTCCCTTTAAGGAAACCGGCTGATGACGCGTCATGAAATGACGTCATCAGACCCGCTTTCTCTAATTGGGCCGGGTAACATGCTGGGTGGGCTTAACAAGCCCAATCAATGAAAATTCATTTCAGACAGCGGGATGGAGCCAGCAGCGGGGTCGGGACCCGCCACCGACATCGCCCGCCACAGACCCGCTGAGGTAAGTAAAATCGCGGCCCTAATGTTTGACTGTCGCCAATCACTGGAGATGTAGTTAGCAAAGGACATTCTCTTATAGGGAAAACTTCCTAAGAAATGTTCTGGCTTTTCACTGTACTGAATTATAATCAACAACAACACCAGCTGCTTGTGGGCAGTTTAATGAGTACTCCTGACTTAATCTATGGGTAATGGTATCACTCTGCCTCCAAATTCAAGGATACTATTTCAGTGGAAGCAGTGCTATGGTCTGCACAAAGGGAAGCTGAAAGAAAGATTTAAACATGGTATTGAATAGCTTGCGATTTAAACACAGCCAAAATTAAGCCAGTTCACTCAATCCTAATCAATTTTACTCTGATGACGACTGAATTTTCTTTGCAGAACACTCTAATATTTAGTTGCTGCCAATTACTGGAGATGTGGTTAGCAAGAGGCATTCTCTGATAGGGAATATTTCCGAAGGTACTTTCTGGATTCTCAATGTACAGTATATTAATCAGTCCAAGCGGATGTTGCTTAATAGGATTGATCTGACAAATGGGGTCATCCCATCCCCAGAATCTCCAAATGAGCATTTTCCAAAAGGGACTGTCAGCAATCATCATAGAATCATAGAAATTTACAGCACAGAAGAAGGCCATTTGGCCCATCTTGTCCGTGCTGGCCGACAATGTCAAGCACAAAGAACAGCACCTCACAATTAACAGTAAATGCCAATGGAAACTACTAGAAGTTGCTCAGTGTGCAGTGAAAGGCAATTGGACATATATCGCCATATATGTCCTGTTGTTTTGTGGACAGGATATACCTGGGCAATTTTCCACATTGTCGGGTAGAGGCCAGTATTGTCGCTGTACTGGAACAGCTTAGCTAGGGGCATGGTTAGTTCAGAGCACAGCTCTTTAGCACTACAGCTGGGATGTTGTTGGGACCTGTAGCCTTTGCTGTGCCCAGTACACTCAGCCATTTTTCGGTGTCATGTGGAATGAATCGTATTGGATGAGGACTGGTATCTGTGATGGTAGGAACCTCAGGATGAAGCTGAGAAGGATCATCCAGTCAGCACTTTTGGCTGAAGATGGTTGCAAAAGCTTCAACCTTGTCTGTTGCACTCATATGCTGGGCTCTGCCTTTGGTGAGGATGGGGATGTTCATGGAGCCTCCTCCCGTTAGTTGCTTAATTGTCCATCAACATTCATAACTGGATATGTCAGGGATGCAGAGCTTTGACCTGATCCATTGGCTGTAGGATCGCTTATCTCTGTCTATAGAATGATGCTTTCACTGTTTAGCATGCTTGTAGTCCTGTGTTGTAGCTTCACCAGGTTGGTACCTAATTTTCAGGTATGCCTGGTGTTGCTCCAGGCATGTTGTTCTACACTCTTCGATGAACCATGGTTGGTCATGTGGCTTGATGGTGATGGAGGAGTGAGGTATGTGCCAGTCCATAAGATTAGATTGTGGTTGTATACAGTGCTGCTGCTGTTGATGGCCCACATAGTCTCATGGATGCCCAGTTTTGAGCTGCTAGATCTGTTCTCAATCTATCCCATGTAGCTCAGTGGTGGTGCCACATGACACGATGGAGAGTGTCCTCAGTTTAAAGATGGAACTTGGTCAGAGTTGCTTTGGCTCGGTGATAGCACTCTCGTCTCTGAATCAGAAGGTCTGTGTTTGAGTCCCACAAAGAGACTTGAGCACATAATCTGGGATGACACTTCAGTGCAGTGCTGAGGGATTGCTGCACTGGCTCAGGTGCCGTCTTTCAGATGAGACATTAAACTAGGTCCCATCCAACCTCTCAGGTGGATGTAAAAGACTCCATGGCACTATTCGAATAACAGAAGTGTCATTCTCCTCAGGCCCTGGCCAACATTTATCCCTCAGCCAACATCACTAAAACTGATTATTTGATCATTATTACATTGCTGCTTGTGAGAGCTTGCTGTCCGCAAATTGGCTGCCGTGTTTCCTGCTTTACAACAGTGACTGCACTTCAAAAAGTTTGGGACATCCTGAGGTCATGAAGGTTGCTAGTCTTTCTTTCTTAACAAAAGGGGCACAGGGACCTACAGACCAGCAAGCCTAACATTGGTTCTGGGTGTCCTGAAAGAAGTGTAGTGATCATTAAAATCAATTTTTATTGCTGATTGAAAAACCTGTTTTCTTTTTGGCTCTGTTCAGTTCTTAAAATCAAAAACCGAGAAAAAAAATCAAAGGTAAAAAATTGGAGCTCAAAAACTAATGGGCCGAAAATTGATCCCGGGACGCGAGAGTACGCACTGCATACTCTCGCGTATTCCCACTCCAATTGCTGGTTTTCTGCATGCCCTGCGCATGCGCTGAAAACCGGCAATTGCTCTTCTGAAAAGGGGGCGGGGCCTGGGTGCATCGCGTGCGCGCTACAGGCTGCGCGCACGCTGTGCACTTCATGCTTTGGACGCGCAGGTAAGTAGGGAAGATTTTGGAAATGTAAAAAGGAGGAGTAAGACCCGCTTTTAAGAAGGTAAGTAGTGAATTAAGTATTTTTTTGAATTTTTTTTTACAGGTATATCTTTTTTATAGACTTTAAAGACAGGTAAGTTTATTTTTATAACTTTTTAAAAGATTTTAAATTTTTTCAAAAATTTAATTTTTTATTTAAAATGGTTAATTTAATTAACTATACTTATTTTATTAATGTGATGGTTTTTTTTTAAAATTTAATTGAGGTTTAGCTGTTATTTTGGGGGGGTGTAAGATTCATAAGTCTCACAGCCATGCTGTGAGACTTATGAATGGAAGATGGTGTGCTGCCATTGGCTCTAACTGAGTCACGTGATCCCACAGCTCGCACGAATTCACTACGCCGCTGGGATACGCAAGCCCAGCACAGCTGATGTCTGGAACATCAAGTTCGTGCGAGCTGGATCAGAAAAAGCATAAGCGAGGTGAGACATCGCGGGGAAGGCTTACCCCCGCGGGAACAGAGCGAGATCAATTTCTGGGCCAATAAATTCGAAGAAAATCAGCAAAATTAGTTTCTATTTTGAACATCACTAACTCTCAAGGAAGCAAGCGAGAAGCAAATAAAAAGGTACTGTAGAATCATAGAACAATACAGCACAGAAGGAGGCCATTTCGCCCATCATGCCTGTGTTATGCCCAAAACTCATGTTTTCCACGATCTTTTACGCTGTTTCAAAATTCAATTCGCCCGAGGCAGGCCCCACCCACAAAATTGGCCACGCCCCGAGGTTTCAGGAAGGCTCTTCAAATTGTGCTCATTTTCATAGGTGCACAGGCACTAGTAGGCATGTTTTTAACATATTTTTGATACCAAGAAAGATTTAATATACTAAGAAACCAATGTATACCAATTCAACTATTAAATGGTTCAGTATAGGCTTTTTTTTAAGTCATTTTCAGTGATTTAGGTGGCGGGCTGGACACTTTTATTAAAAATTCTTATCTTTGGTGAGAAACCCATTTTCAGCTGTATTAATAAAAGTGCACCAGGTTACCACCCTTAAATACATCAAGGAATACTTTTTAATGGAAAGGGGGAGAAAAAAGAAACAATTACGTTCTAGTACGCGGCCGAATTGCGCTGGTTCATGGAAGATTTTACGTTTGTGATTATGCAAATGACTATTAGCGGAAGCCTGAAGCGTAACCCAAACAGCGCAATTTCAAGCGCAGTTTCTGGATCGCACCCAAATCGGAAACTCTACCCATCCCCTTCCTAAATGAGTAATTATACTTCCATCTCGTGACCTTGCCGAGAGCTGGTGAAGTGCTTGTCCATTAACTGGAACTGAGTTTGAATAACAAGGAAGTCTGGGATTTGACTGATTGGTTTCTAAATAGGAATATAGTGGTCCAGCACGAGAGCTGCTGAGCATTGAGCTTCCCCCTATTTAAGTAGTTAATTCATATTTTTGATACTTTACTGTGTATTCAAAGCAGAAATAGACTTATAGCCTTGGGTAGAAAACCACAACATCAGTTCACTTTTTGCATGAGTTGTACATTTTGCCTTGGGGCTGCTATGCATGCACCACTAGATACTTTGATGTAGTTCCCAATTAAGCTACACAGCACAGAACGGGGACTGAAGGCTGTCCATCAAGCGTTTTACGTCATGAGTGTGCCACAAGTGGAAAGAATGCTTTGTTAGTTATTTTCTGGGTTATTTGGCACGGCAACCCAAGGAAGCTAAGCATTATGAAAAAGACTTGCATTTATCTAGCGCCTTTTATGGCTTCAGGATGTCCCGAAGCACTTTACAGCCAATTGAGTACTTTTGAAGCGTAGTCACTGTTGTAATATAGGGAAAGCGGCAAACAATTTACACACAGCAAGGTTCCACAAACAGCAATGTGAGAATGACCAGCTAATCTGTTTTAGTGATGTTGATTGAGGGATAAATATTGGGCAGCACTGGCTGCACGGCTGAATTTTAACGAGCTCCCAGCACGAATTTAACATGCTGCCTCAGACCATGTGATCAGACGTACGCAGCCCCCTGCGCACCAATTTTCAGACATGATCAAATATCTACGCTGCCAGTGTCTTGACTTCGCCTGCCTGTGGAGCAGACTGCACACAGTGCATTAAAAATTGGCTTGGCTGAAGCATTTACAGGAAATTGTATCAATTCCTGAGTCAGAGAATGGGAGGGGTCAGATTCGATCCCAAATCAAAATGATCTGGAAGAAATGTTCTGGTAAACAGCAAGTGAAGTTAAAAAGGAAAGTATTAATCGACATGAGTTACACTGGTTCTCGCCCAGTGGTGCCACTTGAGCAGTATCTGTGGAATGCAACTGTTCAGTCTTGAAGAATGTAGGTTGGTTGGTAAATTGATATCTTGGAGTTTTTGTTCAGCTACCTTTGAGGTCTGGGAGAAATTTGAGTTATCTTGTTAGAGGCTTTACCTGTGGTTATTTACTTCCCTCAGGGAGTTAAATAATATGGGCAAGTCCATTACAATGGTTCACCAGGAGGAACCAGCTTTGTCGGCCAAACATCTTTTTCCATGTTATATGCTTTTTATGTTATCTTACACACTCGCCTTTCTCCCTGCCACTGTGTTGAACTCAAGGGTCATCACATCGGCTTCCACTCCAAAACATTCTTTCCCAGGACCTATAACCTGTGGAACTCCCGGACTCTCCTCAGTCTTCCCTTCCTTCTTTAACATACAAACTTGTCATCACCTAACCATACTTCTTGGTTTACCTCATCTTCTCTCCAACTCTTTTTAGCCTGGGTTCTGACACGACTCTTCACTTAGTTTGCACAATTAAAAAATGTACGACCTAATACCAATTAAACCAATTGTGAGACAAGAGAACTGCAGGTGGGAGCTGCAATTTCTCGTGTCAGGTTTTCAATGGTCTCATAATTGGTCAGTACCTGAGACCTCCCTCCATGGTAGAGTGCAGCAACTGCACTGGTAGCAAGCTGTTACCAGTAGGGTAACTCCAGTCAATATGAGAGCCTAGAAAAAACTAGCGCACTAATTACATAAAGAGTTTAGCCTAAGTCACAAAGCAAGACTGAAATCGTTTATCATATTCATTACAGTTATATCATAATAGAAACTTAATATGGCCTGTGTGGTGGTGGTAGTGGGGGAGAGGGGCAGTCAATGGTTAATCAATGTAGAGCTGTCATTCTCTTAAAAATAAAGCTAACCAATTTATATTCAAACCCACATTTGTCATGCCATCTCCTAATGGTATGTTACAGTACTATGTGTGTATTTCAACTAAATTACAGATAAGTAGGCCCATCCCTCATAATTGGTATTTGGTTTTCCAATGTTGTTTGCACTACTCAGAGAGGTTCGTCATCTTGTGAAGTGCAGTTGGAACGTCAATAGATCTAAAAGTGTACATACAACCTTTCTATCCTAATAAAACAAACTGTGCTCCTTTAATGCATCTTTATTGCAGTGTCTGGTGCCATTTTCGATGTGTGAACTGAGTTGGTGCCCAAGAGGGCTCATGCTGATAGAATTTCAGGTTAGCAGAGAACTACTAGGAGCATCACACATGGACCTGATTAACTAGCTAATGTCTCGGTAGGACCTTTGGTGGCAATGTACTGCTGTAAGCCACTGAAATTATATCCTTCCCTTAATTTTCACTTGTAGCAAGAAAATGTCAGCTCCTATCCCAAACTGCAACATGGCACAATCATTAATGTAATCCTTTAGGCTTGTCTGACAGAACCTCTCTAATGGTTAAGTAACAGGAAGCCCTGTCAGTGAGATAATGCTAAAGATGTCACATTGACCCAGAAGAAAACTGAAACAGACAATTGATAATCCTACAGCTAGCTGCTGTTGAAGTAATCTTCTTGGTGATGGGGAAATCTTATCTGTTGCATCTTGCTGAATATTTGCTGGTGTCGTGCTATGAGTTTGGTCCAGGAGATCCCAGGGGAAGAAGATGGTACAAACTTTCAGGACTTAAAAAGAAGTTACTTTATTATGTAATGGCACGGTCAGATCCAAAGTCATTTCATTCTCAAGCCATGAGGCACTGAATTTCGTCGATGTTTAATTTAAATTCTTTCAGAATGTGGGCAATGCTGGCAAGCTCACGTTTATTGCCCAGCCCTAGCTGCTCTGAGTAGGCTCTCTTTAGCCTTCTAAAGTGGTTTTTTTTGTGCAACTGACCAGCTTACTGAACCATTTTAGAAGGCACTAAGGGGGAAAAATTCAGTTGGTTGCGCCTCCCGTTAGCGCCTTAAGAGGGCGCTAATGGGGCGCAAAGCAGCTAGCGCCCGGGCGCAGCGATGTTTGTGCCGCACGCGAACTTAACTAGACATTTTGCGGCGGCGCTAAACTTTATCGCCGCGATCTCCTGCGCCGGCAGATCATGACGTCACTCGAGTGCGCAACGCCCCGGTATCGCCCCGGAGCGGATAATGAGTGGCGCCCCCTGCCTTACCGCCTGACGCTAGCAACGACAGGTTGAGGGGAGCGTTCTGCAGTCATGAAGGGAAAGGGGGAGCGCTATTTAAAGGTGACCGCTTCCTGCCTTTTACTGTTGGTGCCATTTTTGAACTACGCATTCTGAGAGAGAGAGGGAGAGACTTCTGGAGAGATTCAACATTGTGTGAAGGAGTTCTGGGTACTGAGCAACACTTTGCAGGTTCATTTTGATTTGCCATTCATTGTATCGATTTAGCAGAGACTGTGGGGGCTGCACTCTGAGCTCTTTGCCTGGTACTCTCCATTGTTCTTTCCAGCACATTTGATGTGCAGGTCTCTCCAGGCCGAGATTCAAGGCTGCAATGAGCAGGATGTGGATGGAATGCAAGATAAACCATCCCCTTTAAGAACTGGCCCGTGCCATTGTGTGTGTGTTCCATTGCTGACTGACATTACATGAGCTTCGCCAGCGCTCTGAGGTAGCACCTCGCTCCTCGGCCTTTGCGCCTTAAGACAGGTGTGAAGCGCCTGATTTAGCGCTGCAATCACCTCCAGGGGCGATAAAAGTCAAGTTTGCAGTCGGTGGCGATAATTAGCGCCAGGCGCTAATTTTTGCGCCCGGACGATATTTGCGCCCCAAATGGGGCGCGACTGAATTTTTCCCCCTAAGAGTAAACCACATCGTGTGGGACTGGAGTTATGCCTAGGCCAGACCATGTAGGGGCAGGTAATTACTTTCCCTAAAGGGCATTATGAATCAGTTGGGTATTTTCAACCATCAACAGCTCTCCTGATTACTTTCTTTCTGATGCCAGCCCACTACTCACCAAATGTATTGAATTTAATTTCATAACTTGCTGCGATGGATTTGAACTTACGACCCCTGGGTTGTTAATCGAGTACCATGACCGCCACACTGCAATTAGAGGTTAAATGCTATTGTTGAGGGAAGTTTACAGATTAGCAGGCAGCTACATAACCACAGTAACTACCAGTAATTCATTGGCTGGGCAACGTTTTGGGGTCTTGAGGATGGGAAAAGATTTATAAATGCAAGATCTTTCATGCCTTTATTTCTTGTAAAATTCCAGCTGTAGGTCAAAAAGAAATCAGCATGAAATGACTTCCTTTCTTTCCTGTTTTACGCTTTTGACACTTTGGAGTGTGATATGTGATGTATGGCAGCTGTGTGCTAGATGCAAGACTTTTATATAAGTAGAAGATGTATCCATACACTGGACATGCATAATGCAACATTTACAAAGGAACATTCACAAGATTATGCATGAGAGTAAAACAATTTAACACGCTCATCTGAGACCCTTCTATTTTAAATGAGGCTTTAAGCTTGTTTAAAGTAAACCCCAAGGTGTAAATTCAGGGGCCCCTGTATTTAAGCCTGCCGTGAAGGAAAAGGGGAAAAGAAAGCTGTTTGGAAATACTTTCAATAGTCGGTATAGTCTAATGACTGCTGAGTCTGAATCACCCTGCTCCACATTAGAAAATGTCAAGGACTGAAGGAGAGAGAAAAACATTGCAGGGGATTAAGTTCTGCTGAACAAAATAAATCCTCTTGTGTGTGCATGTACGTTTTTTTAATTGAAAATTTACTTGCTCCCTTTTTCTCATTACACATTAAAATTACAAGTTAATTGCGCACACCAATAATTCGAGTCAGTGCATGGGGATTTAAGGTGGGCTGATTGACAGTTGCCTCACCGGGAATTTAGGATGCGCAGGTTGGGTGTCGGCTCAGGAATTGAAGGCGGGCAGGTCACGAATTATCCCAGCGGCAGCTCAAGACGTGTCTGGAGACAGTACACAGGGGGTAACTTTAACCTAACCTGCCCTGCCGACTGGATCGAGTCAAACATCGGTTTGACATCCTGCCCGATTTTACTCGCCATTGACTTCAGGTGTCAGCTGTGGCTCAGTGAGTAGCACTCTCGCCTCTGAGTCAGAAGGTGGTGAGCTCATAGTCCCACTCCAGAGACTTGAGCACAAAATCCAGGCTGATACTCCCGGTGCAGTACTGAGGGAGCGCTACACTGTCATAGGTGCCGTCTTTCGGGTGTGACATTAAATCGAGGTCCCGCCTGCCCTCTCAGCTGGACATAAAACATTCCGTGACACGATTCGAAGAAGAGTAGCTGAGTTCTTCCCAATGTCCTGGCCAATCTTTATCCCTCAACCAACATCACTAAAAACAGATTATCTGGTCATTATCTCATTGCTGTTTATGGGACCTTGCTGTGCGTAAATTGGCTGCCTCGTTGCCTACATTTGCAACAGAGACTACACTTCAAAAGTACGTCATTGGTTGTACAGTGCTTTGGGACGCCTTGAGGTCATGAAAGACGCTATGTAAATGCAAGTCTTTCTTTCAACATGTGTGTGTGCGTACCTTGAGTGGGAAGAGTTTTGGCTCAGCTGTGATATCCCTTTCACATTGAGTGAGGTGCAGAACGGCGACTGCTGCTTTTGGGATTCTACCTTAGCAATGAATTGAAGGAGGGTTCATTTCAACAGGGGATTCTCCTGCTTGCCCACCATAACGTCGGCGGGAAGAGCTGCAGAAAACCTGGAAAAATGGCGTGAACAGCGTTTGCGCCATTCCGCCAGGGTTTCCACGGTTCTTCTGCTGAAGTTACCTATGTCTTTATGAAAGGAGGTGAGAGAAGAAAATTGGCAGGTGCAAAAAAAAAGCATCAGACCGAGCTGGAATGTATCTGAGAGTGTTAAGAGATGAAGGGGGTTAGGTTCGATTTGCGCTCACTTTTGGGCTCCGCTCCCCCGCCCCCCCCCGCACGCGTCAATATTCCCTCACGCACAAATTGTGAGGACCTGAAGCAGGTATTAGGCCACTTATTTGCATATACCTGCTTCTGGTGTGGTGTTTTATCCTTTCCCAATATGGCGGACAGCGCTTCCTTCCTGCCATTTTGGGCCCTTAGGCCACCTGACAAACAGGCACAATGTTCCCAAATTTAACCCCCGAGGACTTAGAATTTCCTTGTGGTGAGTTGCATAATTATTCATATTGGTGATCTATTTTGCTCGGGATTTTTTGGTGCTGCACCAGCTGCAAGTGCCCCGCTGTAGCATCGTGACTTTTCCACTCCACAGCAGTGATGGATTCCCTCTGAAGAATGAAGATACAGATGGGAACCTGCCCTCTATATGTGATTGACCCTGGAAAATTGGTTGGGGGGGTTCATGGCAGGGTCAGACCAGTCGGCAAAAGTCTTCCCCCGACCCCTCTCTATCCTGGGGTTGCTGAGTCCAACTTCAGCGACCTAACTTCTGTTTAGCCTGTTAGATGATGTTAAGTAGTGTTGCCATGTACTCTGCAGAATGAGTCAGGCAGAGAAAGGCAGTCTGCTGCAGAGAGCCGCATCACCACGGAAGGCAGATGGTACATCCTTTTTACTATTCTAAGGTACTTCATATTGCCTAATATCTATTGCAATCTGCAGCATGATTCAACTGACGGTCCCCGGTTTTCTCCTGAAGCAGCAGTCAGTAATTATAGTTAAAGATGGCACGATTGTTTGGTTGAAGGTAAAGGAAATCTGTGCAGTAAAATTGATTGGAACTTCCCTTTGAAACTAAATCCTTGCAGTAAATTCTTTGTTCATTCAGTCCTGATGCCAGAAAGCTCCCAGGTTCAATCTTCTGTCTGTGCCGACTTAACTGGGGCTGAGATGAGCTGGTGGCAGTGGTTAGATGAAAAATATCATTTAAATCTCTCACTATATCGCGCACTATTTCTCCCAAAAAGTTTCAAAAGTGGGTCACATGCATTCTACATCGATATAATCGTGTCTGTGATATACTAGTATCTAATTAAAAATCTCACATCCAGTGTACCTTCATAGGCGCTATACCTTAAAAGCATATTCCCCTGAGTATAGGAGATAAAGAAGTGAACTGATTAAGGTGCGTAAAATGTTAAAAAGATTTGATAGGATAGATATGGAGAAACTTTTTTCTGGTGGGGGAATCAAGAACAAGAGGACATAACCTTAAAATTAGAGCTCGGCCATTCAGGAGCGAAATCAGGAAGGACTGTTTAACACAAAGGGTAGTAGAAATCTGGAACTCTCTCTCCCTAAAGGGTCAATTGGAGCTTTCAAGATTGAGATAGTTAGATTTTGTTAGGTGAGGGTATCAAAGGATATGGAGCAAAGGCAGGATCATGGGCCATGATTTCGCCGACCAAGTCCGGGTCGGCCGGGGTCGGTGTCACGGTCCCAGCCCGCTGCCTACTGCAGCCCGCACTCACCAAGTGATTTATCATTGATTGGGCTTGTTAAGCCTGCCCTGTGAGGTTCCCGGCCAATTAAAAGGAAGCGGGTCTGATGATGTCATTTGATGATGCGTCATCAGCCAGTTTCCTTAAAGGGGCCATGTCCAAATTGATTTTGACAGTTCTGTGCTCTGTGTTCTACAGCATTGAGATGCTTGAAACACTGAGGAGTACTGCACAAAGGTGCAGGGCAGCACCTAGGCTCTCCCATGACTCCCTCCATATGCTTATGGAGGGAGTCACAGCTCGCAGGGAGGTTCTCTTCCCTTCCCATAGGTGGAAGAGACCTTCCCAGGAGATCAACGCAGCCTGGTTGCACATTGCACAGGAGGGCACAAGCAGGGATGTCGTCAGGAGGACCAGGCTGCAGTGGCGCAAACCTTTCAATGATCTCAGTAGATCACGAAACGTTACTGCCAAGCCACACTCAACCTCATCCTGCTGTGCCACTCATCACATCCCCATCACTCTGCCTTCCCTACCCTACTCCTGCACATCTTTACTTACACCAACTTAACTTGCACCTCCACCCATCCCTCTATCTACATTATCACTTCCCCATTTGGCTAGTCACCCCTCACACTCACTCTCATCCTACTGCAAGCATACCAACTAACAACACACAAAGGTAGGCACTTGGGTAGTTTAGCCAATGTTCATTTGAAGTTTCTGTTAAGGTGCTGTCAAAGATTGAAATCTTTATTTTCAGCACTTTGCGTTCTTGGACAGATTTGTGTGCACCTTTGGAAGCATGAGTTGTAGTGAATGGTGAGACATAACAGTACCCGCACCCCGGCTCCCCCCACCCTCCTGCCCCCTGCAATGGTTACAAGTGTGAAAGGAATGGCTTGGGCATTGTAGGGATGCTTTATGGTGTTAGTGTGGGGTGGTGCCAACCTGGCACATCATGTGGCAGCCAGGGTGTACAGCATCAAGTGAAGTAAATCTGGCCATGGTGAGTCCATCCCTGGCCTCTCGGGCAGCAATGCGGTCAGGTACTGATGCCCTGTGCAGCAGCAGTTGATTGCGGAGAAGGTTGATGTTGTTGGTGCTGCTCATGTGCCCGGTGATGCAGGTGTTGGGGCTGATCTTGGTGGGATTCAGAGGACCAAGGTGAGATATTTTCAAGGGCAACGATGCTGCTGGGATAGATGGCAGGTGAGATTGAGATGACAGAAGCGATCTGTCAATGGTGAGAGAGGTTGTTCCAATGAGGTGGCACTGGATAGAGAGTTGGCTCCAAATACTTGCAAGCTGCCGAAATATGTCTTCCAAATGCTGTAACCAACAGTTTCTGAGCTTTGAAAGTGAACAGCTGTAACATGGGATCTTTTATACAACTTTAGCAGCTGTCAGATCATGAGATAATTCAATGCTGAATCCACTCACGACATGCTAAGCCGAGCAACGGGTAACCCATGGGGGAGCACGTAAAATTGAAATGTAGGCATAAAATAATACTTAATTGGATGTTAACAATCCATTTAATTATGTCAATTGTCTCCCCCGCCGCTTGGTGTTGGGCCTGGTCAGCGACGAAGTGAGAGGAAATCCTATTAAATATGAGTTAAACTGTCTGTGCAGCAATGCACACAGTGTCCATAATAAAACAGGGGAGCTGGAGGCAATCATGCATTGCGAGGAACCAGACATAGTGGGGATTACTGAGACATGGCTACAGAAAAATCAGGACTGGGAATTAATCATTGCAGGGTATAACATATTTAGAAAAGACAGGGAGGGAAAAAGGGGAGGTGGAGTAGCTGTACTTATTAGGGATACTTATAATGGCAGTAGAAAAAAGTGATGCAGATGTCAGCAAGACAAAAATAGAATCCATATGGATAGAGATAAAAGATAATAAAGGATCAATCACACTAATAGGTGTAGTCTATAGATCACCTAATAGTGGAAGGGAGGTGGAGGAAAAAATATGCAGACAAATTAGGTAAATGAGGAAAAAATATAGAATAATAATCATGGGGATTTCAACTACCCCAATATTAATTGGACAGAAGAGGTAGGTAAAGGGGATAAGGGAATGGAGTTCCTACAATGTGTACAGGACTCCTTTCTAACCCAATAGGTAAAAAGCCCAACAAGGGAGGATTCGCTATTGGATCTAGTAATGGGGAATGAACCAGAGTAGATAAGAGAAGTAAAAGTAGGGCAACATATAGACAATAGTGACCATAATATAACATGCTTTAAGATGATGATTGAGAAGGACATAAGTATGACCAAAACCAGGGTAATAGATTGGAGAAAAGCTGATTTTGAGGGGCTGAGAATAGAACTTGGGGGGGAAAAAATGGGCAACAATATTGGCAAACAACGATGTAGAACAGCAATGGAAACATTTAAAACGGTGTTCAACAGAGTGCAGGAAAAATATATTCTGCTAAAAGGAAAGAACAAACTAAACAATAATGAGACTTCATGGATGAATAAAGCCATAAGGGAACAATTGAGGGCAAGGAAAGAGGCATGCATTAACTACACAGGGGAGTGCATGATAAGGGAGAATATGAAGAGATTAGGAGAGAGGGTTATGCTGATAGATTTAGATGAGGAAAGACTGGGGGAGGCTCATGTGGAGCATTAATGCTGGCATGGACTGATTGGGCCGAATGACCTGTTTCTGTGCCGTATTTACTATGTAATCCTATGTAATCCGACACCTATGGGACTCACGTGGAGGCGGGATGACAGCGGGTTCACTACCCGCTGCAATCTCTTCTATTTTGACAGTGGACCCACCTCCGAATCCGCCCTCTCAGCACCGGCAAAATTTAGCCCATGGAGTTGAGGTGCAGATCAGCTATGATCTAATTGAATGGCGGAGCAGGCCTGTGCGGCTGAATGGGGTATTCCTGTTCCTAATGTTCTTAGGTTCCATATGTAGAGCATCACACAGTGCCTCAAATTAATAATTCATATCAAGCTTCTCTGATCACACTTTTAACCAAGCTTTTGGTCACCACTCCTAATACCTCCTTCTTTGGCTTGACATCCATTGTTCTCCTTACACCTCTGTGTTGCACTTTGGGACATTTTTCAACATTAAAAAGCTGCTAATAAATGTAAGTTGCTCTTGTCATTGAGTTAGAATAGTAAACACATAGGCCGGAATTTTAACTTGGAGGCAGGTAGGAAGCAGGGGTCTGGAATGTGGTCGGGAAACCTGGGAGAACAGGCTGGGATCAGGAAAGGGGATGGGGGTTGGAAGGCCGGGATCATCTGAAGGGGTCTGAAGGCTGGAGTGCGTTGGAGGGGTTTGGAAGGCTGGAAATCATCAAAAGGGGTCTGAAGGATGGAGGTTGGAGGGGGAATTGGGGGCCGGGGATCGGAGGCTGGAGGGGGGAAATCGGAGGCTGGAGAGGGGAGTCGGAGGCCGAGTGTGGTCAGAAGGCCGGAGCGGGGGGGATTGGAGATCGGAGGCCTCGTGGCGGGGGGGGGCAGGGGGGATTGGAGATCGGAGGCCTCGTGGCGGGAGGCGGGGGGAGGGAGCGGGTTGGAAGCCTCAGGGTGGGAAGTCAGGGGAAGATCGGAAAAGTTGGGGTGTGTCTGATTGCAGGGGCTTGGCAAGGCAGGGCCGCTGGATCCAGCAGATAAGTGGAAAGGCACTTGCTTCCTGGATCCAACAGTCCTCGCCTTCCTTTAGCTGACGGGTTTCACGAGGCCTGCAAAACCCGGCCAGCCAGAGTTAAATTTAAAATGAAGATTCAAAATGAGGCGTGCTGCCTCATTGTTACATTTAAAGTGTCAACCCACCTCCTGGGAGCGGGTTGGCTGCCCTCCCCGCCTCCGTTAAAACCGGAAGTGGGCGGGTTAGAGATGGGATGGGGTCGTTATTCAGATTTTTAACACTTCAACCTCCCACCCAACCCCAATCCACCCGTTTTTTGGGTTTAAAATTCACTCCCACCCCGCATAGGTACTAAATTTGCTATTTAAATAGGTGTTAGAAATAGGCTAACATTTATATAAACAACTGAATACCTCTCCTTAAGTCTTCATGTCCATCTATGCTCAACATATTTCTTACTCCACTGGTTTCCATAACTGACCCTTCGTTCTCCCGCTACCCCGCAACCTCTTGGGAGAAGCAAGAAAAGGAGACTGTGGCCAACTGAGAAAACCTCCCTCAAAAATTGCTCTCCACCCCATCTAAGCCGATCAGACAAGGCTCAAGAAGTCCCAAACCAGTTGGCTGTTACCCAATTCCTCCTGCTGTGATTTCATAGTTTTTCATAAATGAGTCTTCACACCTTCTTGAAGGATTGGAAGGAGTCAATCCTATCACCTTTGGAATGCTGTTTTACTGATTAACCACCCTCTATGAAAAAATAGAACTTTTGCACATCCGATCTCACTCCCTGCTTTTACAACGACAACAACAACGTATTTATATAGCACCTTTAACATAGTAAAACGTCCCAAGGCGCTGCACAGGAGTATTATAGACAAAAAATTTGACACCGAGCCACATAAGGATAAATTAGGGCAGGTGACCAAAAGCTTGGTCAAAGAGGTAGGTTTTAAGGAGCGTCTTAAAAGGAGGAAAGAGAGATAGTGAGTCGGAGAGGTTTAGGCAGGTAATTCCAGAGCTTAGGGCCTAGGCAACAGAAGGCAGGACCACCAAAGGTTGAGCAATTATAATCGGGATGCTCAAATGGGCAGAATTAGAGGAGCGCAGATTACTCGGGGGGTTGTGGGGCTGAAGGAGATTACAGAGATAGGGAGGGGCGAGGCCATGGAGGGATTTGAAAACAAGGATGAGAATTTTGAAATCGAGGCGCTGCTTAATCAGGAGCCAATGTAGGTCAGCGAGCACAGGGGAGATGAGCGAACGGGTCTAGGTACGAGTTAGGACACGGGCAGCCGAGTTTTGGATGACCTCAAGTTTACATAGGGTGAAATGTGGGAGGCCAGGCAGGAGTGCGTTGGAATAGTCAAGTCTAGAGGTAACAAAGGCATGGATGAGGATTTCAGCAGCGGATGAGCTGAGGCAACGGTGGAGACGGGCGATGTTACTGAGGTGGAAGTAGGCGCTCTTTGTTATGCTGAGGATATGTGGTCGGAAGCTCACAGTGTGGTTCAGCCTCAGACAGATGTTAGGGAGCGGGATGGAGTCAGTGGCTAGGGAACGGAGTTTGTGGTGGGGACCGAAAACAATGGCTTCGGTCTTCCCAATATTTAAATGGAGAAAATTTTTGCTCATCCAGAACTGTATGTCGGACAAGCAGTCTGACAATTTAGAGACCGTGGAGGGGTTGAGAGAAGAGGTAGTGAGGTAGAGCTGGGTGTCATCGGCGTACATGTGGAAAATGATGCTGTGTTTTCGAATGATGTCGCCAATGTAAATGGGTGGGCCCTAGTTCTACCTCGTCCCATCACCTCAATCTATCCACTTGTATATTGCCTTTAAATACTTTCAACTAGTTAGTTGATCCATTCTTCTGTGAATCAAACCAAGTCATGTTCCTTGAGCGATGTGCGTGTGGGGATGAATTCCTGCAAGGGTGTTTGCATTGTTCTTATGGAGTCGCTATGGGCCTTCTGCCAACGTGTGATGGACAATCGGGAGAACCCTCGTGAAAGTCACCTCCTGTGTTTTTATCAAATGATGTTATTATGATGCAAGCTGAGATCAGCAGGATCACTCTTTTATATGGAAGGGATGATTTTCAGCCCTTTCGCCAGCTACAAACCTTTTCTGATCCCTTCAGGAGGTCAAATTGCTTGATCTCTACAATTAAATGCTGCTCTAAAGTTGCTTTTAAGAGCATATCTTTCTCCTGCAACCACTAAAGTACTGTTGCAACTCACTGGGTCTGACTTAAAGATGAACTCTATGCTTCAAATAATTTTTTTCTATATATACACAGAACACTCTTCGAGTATCTAGCTTCCAGCAGTAACTCACTTTTATCATTTCATCCGCACAATAAAAGCAAGTTTCAAAGTGGATGCTTTCCACTTACTGCGAGCCATCGATCGCAGTTGAGAGATCGTTAGCAGCCTCTTTTCACTGGATCAGGATGTCAGACTGTCCTCGTTGCTGGATAAAATTACATGGAAATCTTTAGAGTTCTACGTGTTAGGTTAAAAAAAAACTCACCAGTGTGCAAGAATGCACCTCTTCAGTTCAATCGTTAACAAATACCTGTCCTTCTTCAATTCTTTTCTCTTCTCTCCCCCCAGTGCTTCCCCCTCCCTCTACCATCCTGAAAGTGCGAACTCTTTCTAAGATGCACTTGCACCAGTGCTGTGCTGTGTGCCCCTCTGTAGCTTGTACACGTTTGAGTCCAGATAGTGAGGGTCAGCCAGCTATTCAACCATGGGCAATCAAAGTCAAGCCCTGTCCTGTCTTCACCTGGTGTCCACAAACATGCAGGCCACGATTTCACCAACTGAGGTGGGTCCGGGGCGGCCGGGGTCGGTGTCACGGTCCCAGCCCGCTGCCTGCTGCAGCCCGCACTCTCCAAGCGATTTTTCATTGATTGGGCTTGTTAAGCCCGCCCAGCAAGGTTCCCAGCCAATTAATACGAAGCGGGTCTAATGACGTCATTTGATGATGCGTCATCAGCCGGTTTCCTTAAAGGGGCCATGTCCAAATTGATTTTGACAGTTCTGCTGTCAGTGTTCTACAGCATTGAGGTGCTGCAAACACTGACAAGCACTGTACAAAGGTGCACAGCTGCACCCAGGCTCTCCCATGACTCCCTCCATATGTTTATGAAGGGAGTTACAGCACGCAGGGAGGTTCTCTTCCCTTCCCATAGGCGAAAGAGAACTCCCCAGGAGATCAACGCAGCCTGGTTGCACATTGCACAGGAGGACACAAGCAGGGATGTTGTCAGGAGGACCAGGCTGCAGTGGCACAAACCATTCAATGATCTGAGCAGATCACAAAAGGTTACTGCCAAGCCACACTCAACCACATCCTGCTGTGCCACTCATCACATCCCCATCACTCTGCCTTCCCTACCCTACTCCTGCACATCCTTACTCACACCCACTTACCTTGCACCTCCACCCATCCCTCTCTATCTACATTATCACTTCCCCATCTCACTATCCACCCTTCACATTCACCCTCAATCTACTGCAAGCATACCAACTAACAACACACAAGGGTAGTCACCTGGGTGGTTTAGCCAATGTTAGTGTGAAGTTTCTGTTAATGTGTTGTCAAACATTGAAATCTATATTTTCAACACTTTACCTTATTGGACAAATCTGTGCTCACATTTGGAAGTGTCTTAGTGAGTTCCAGTGAATATTGAGACATAACTTCCCGCCCCCCGCCAATTGTGATGAGTGTGAAAGGAATGGCTTGGACATTGTAGGGATGCTTTATGGTGCTGGTGTGGGATGCTGCCAACCTGGCACATCATGTGGCAGCCAGGGTGTATAGCGTCAAGTGAAGTAAATCTGGTCATGGTGATACCATCGCTGGCCTCCCAGACAGCAATGTTGTTGAGAGCTGATGCCCTGTGTCCTGTGCAGCATCAGGTGATGGCGGAGAAGGTTGGTATTGTTGTTGTGATGTTGGTGTGTCTGGTGATGTTGGTGTTGGGGCTGATCATGGAAGGATTCAGAGGACCAGGGTAAGAGTTTTTCAAGGGCACCGATGCTAATGGAATAGATGGCAGCTGAAGTTGAGATGACAGAAGCAATCTGTCAATGATGAGAGAGGTTGCTTCAAGGAGGTGACAGTGGATAGAGAGTTTACTCCAAACACTTCCAAACTGCATACAGCTCAAAAGTGTCTTCCAAGTCCTGAAGGCTCAAGCTTTTGACATTGGAAAGTAAACAGCTGTGAAATGGTAGTTTTCATACCACTTTTGCAGCTGTCACCTATTCACAGCAATAGGGCGTTTTAGAGAACCCGACCTATTTACCTGACGTGCTCTCTGAATGATGTGAACCCTGTTAAAAAAGTGGGAAAATAGAAATAGGCTGGCAAAATAGTAGTTAACAAGCGTTTAACAAGCATTTAACCATCTTAAATGCCTCCCCCGCCGCTTGGTGTCGGGTCTGTTCTGAAATCACAGACCCGACACTTTGGAAACTTACATGGAGGCGGGTTCGGAGCGGGTTCCCAACCCACTGTCAATCATTTCGATTTTGACAGCGGATCCGCCTCCAAACCCGCACTCTGAGCGCCGGCAAAATTCAGCTTTCAAACTTTCTGGCAGAATTAGCGATCAGGACAGAAAGCAATTTTTTTTGTATCCTTCTCATCCCAGGGGGTTCTGACGCCAGTTGTTGTATCCTTATTGCCAGCACGACAGAGTGGAGCTAACTCATCAAACACGAGACCTTCTTGTTCTGTATATCCACAATACCACACCTGCTGGTTTATTTATCCATTAAGCCATCAGGGGAGATATAGTAAATACCTGTTCATATAAAATCACCAGTCTAACACTCCCAATACCCACATACCGTCATTTATATTTTCCCTGTGAGATTAGTCAGAAACAGCAAGCCGTGTGACATCATAATTATCAGATTCCTGTCCAAAGCAGATAATGGCTACTTTCAGCCAGTTAAAAAAATATTTGCTTTGAAACTGCAAGAGGGGTAACCCTTTAGAGTGTGCTACACACGGAAAAGACCGACAGAAAAAGACCAGCTGGTCTGTCCCATTCTGTTATGTTGCAACAAAGCAAGGAGACACTCAGTGCTCCCCACCCACCAGCAGCCATGAGAGGCAAAAATAAAAACAGATTAAAAGAAAAACCCTAGGGCAATTCGGGGAAAAACAATTCAAAGAAATTCATCTCCGATCCCGAATGGCGATCAACAATGAGCTCCAGTAGATAACAGTGACTATGAGGTACATCACTCAACATCCCATCTACTTTTTGTACATGGCAATATCGTGGAATGACCACTAAGATTCAGGAAAATGTCTATCTGCTTGGGTTGATCAGTTTAGTTTGTTTCCAGCTCAAGCACTGAAGCAGTGGAATAACTACTAACATTACAGTAATAAAGCTACTCAGGAATAGCACTAGAACACTGACCCTGGACAACCAAATTGCACACAATAATAAAACCAGTTCAACACATTTGTTGATGCCGCACCCGTTTTACAGGCGTACAATGGGTGCCTAACATTTCAATATGGCGGGTGGTGTGAGCGGTTCACATTCTGCGCCAGAAGACTGCCACCTACCATATTGGTAAAAGCTGAAGCATAATTGTCCAGGGCCTACTCCTGAAATGGACGTTAGGCCCTCTGTATATGCAAATGCGCCAACACCTGTTTCAGGAGACCTTCCCGAAATTGGTCTGCCTCCACACTTATTGGCTTGGTGTCACTCTGGCTCAGTTGGTTGTACTTCCACCCTTGAGTCAGAAGGTTTGCGTCAATCTTCAATCCAGAGAATTGAGCACTTAATCTAGGCTGACATGCTAGTGCAGTGCCGAGGGAGTGCTGCATTGGACAATAAAAGGAAATGAAAACCTTTGTACCTTACAGATTATGGGAAAGGTTAGATTAGGTAAAAGAGAAATTAAAGATAAAATTTAAAAAGGCAGCAAATAATTAAGAGGGAAAAGGGATAACAGTTAATGGGGGTGAAATTGGCAGTGTTGCCTGCCCTCGAACTGGACACAGGGATCAATCCTAGGGTGCCTAATCCAGCGGGTCAGCTAGATGTTAAAGATCCCATGATACTATTTGAAAAAGAGCAGATCGTTCTCTTGGTGTCCCATCCAACATTTCTCCCTCAACGAACACCACCAAAAACATATTTGACTGGGTATTACTGCTGGTGGAATCTTGTTTGTGTGTAAAATGGTGGCTGTGTTCACCCATATAATAGCCGCTACACTTCAGAGGTTTATTCATGCATACGAAGCCCTTAATACATTGAGAAATGTGAAAAGGTGCTATATAAATAAAAGTCTTCGCCCTAAAAAAATTCTGGGGTTTGGATGTTAACAAACATTAGATTGCACACTGTATTCACAAGGATCACACGTTAGTGATGAAACACTTACATTAAAACACACAATGAATTATTAACAATGCACAACACAGCAGTTAAAGAAATACATTACTGGATACCCAGGTAGTTTGAACAAATGAATGAAGAAATACTTCATTTATATAGCACCTTTCATGTCCTCAAGATGTCTCAAAGTGCTTCACAGGCAACAACATACATCTGAAGTGTAGTCATAGAATCATAGAATCATAGAAAGTTACAGCACAGAAGGAGGCCATTTCGGCCCATTGTGTCCGCGCCGGCCAACAAAGAGCTATCCAGCCTAATCCCACTTCCCAGCTCCTGGTCCGTAGCCCTGCAGGTTACGGCACTTCAAGTGCACATCCAAGTACTTTTTAAATGTGGTTAGGGTTTCTGCCTCTACCACCCTTTCAGGCAGTGAGTTCCAGACCCCCCACAACCCTCTGGGTGAAGAAATTTCCCCTCAAATACCCTCTAAACCTTCCAACAATTACTTTAAATCTGTGCCCCCTGGTTTTGGACCCCTTTGCTAAGGGAAATAGGTCCTTTCTATCCACTTTATCTAGGCCCCTCATAATTTTATACACCTCAATAAGGTCTCCCCTCAGCCTCCTCTGTTCCAAGGAAAACAGACCCAGCCTAGCCAGTCTTTCCTCATAGCTAAGATTCTCTACTCCCGGCAATATCCTTGTAAATCTCCTCTGTACCCTCTCTAGTGCAATCACATCTTTCCTGTAATGTGGTGATCAGAACTCCACGCAGTACTCTAGCTGAGGCCTAACTAGTGTTTTATACAGTTAAAGCATAACCCCCCTGCTCTTGTATTCTATGCCACGGCTAATAAAGGCAAGCATTCCGTATGCCTTCTTAACCACCTTATCTACTTGGCCTGCTACCTTCAGGGACCTGTGGACATGCCCTCCAAGGTCCCTTTGTTCCTCTACACTACTCAGTGTCCTACCATTTAATGTGTATTCCCTTTCCTTGTTAGCCCTCCCCAAATGCATTACTTCACACTTCTCTGGATTGAATTCCATTTGCCACTGTTCTGCCCACCTGACCAATTTATTGATATCTTCCTGCAGTCTACAGCTAACTTCTTCAGTATCAACTACACAGCCGATTTTAGTATCATCTGCAAACTTCTTAATCATACCCCCTATATTCAAGTCTAGATCATTGATCTATACCACAAAAAGCAAGGGACCTAGTACTGAGCCCTGAGGAACCCCACTAGAAACAGCCTTCCAGTCACAAAAACACCCGTCAACCATTACCCTCTGCTTCCTGCCTCCGAGCCAGTTTTGAATCCAACTTGACACTTTGCCCTGGATCCCATGGGCTTTTAACTTCGTGACCAGTCTGCCATGTGGAACCTTATCAAAAGCCTTGCTAAAGTCCATATACACTACATCAAACACACTACCCTCATCTACCCTCCTTCTTACCTCCTCAAAAAATTCAATCAAGTTTGTCAGACACGACCTTCCCTTAACAAATCTGTGCTGACTATCCTTGATTAATCTGTGTCTTTCTAAATGAAGATTTATCCTGTCCTTCAGAATTCTTTCCAATAATTTTCCCACCACCGAGGTTAGGCTGACTGGCCTGTAATTACTCGGTCTATCATTTTCTCCCTTTTTAAAAAAGGGTACCATATTAACAGTCCTCCAGTCCTCCGGCACCACACCTGAAGCCAGAGAGAATTGGAAAATGATGGTCAGCGCCTCTGCTATTTCCTCTTTTGTTTTGCTTAACAGCCTGGGATACATTTCATCCGGGCCTGGGGATTTGTCCACTTTTTAAGCTGCTAAACCCCTTAATACTTTCACTAATATTTCACACTCCTCCTCCCTGATAGCAATGTCTGCTTCGCCCCTCTCCTTTGTGAAAACAGATGCAAAGTATTCATTAAGAACCCTACCGACGTCTCTCGCCTCCACACACAGATTACCCTCATGATCTCTAATAGGCCCTACCCTTTCTTTAGTTATCCTCTTACTCTTAATATATTTATAAAACATCTTTGGGTTTTCCTTGATTTTATTTGTCAAGAATTTTTCATGCTCTCTCTTTGCTTTCCTAATACCCTTTTAAATTGCACCCCTGCACTTTCTGTAATCCTCCAAAGATTCTGGAGTATTTAGCCCTCGGTATCTGTCATACGCCTCCCTTTTTTTTATCCTACCCTGTATGTCCCTAGACATCCAGGGGGCTCTAGATTTTTTAGTCCCACCTTTTTTCTTTAAGGGCACATATTTGGTCTGAACCCTCCGGATCTCCTCCTTGAATGCCTCCCACTGCTCCGACACTAATTTACCTTCAAGTAGCTGTTTCCAGTCCACTGTGGCTAAATCCCCTCTGAGCCTAGCAAAATTTGCTTTTCCCCAATTTAGAATTTTTATTCCTGGTCTATCCTTTTCCTTTTCCATAACTACCTTAAATCTAACTGACTTATGGTCACTAGCACCAAAATTCTCCCCCACTGATACGCCTTCTAGCTGCCCAGCTTCATTTCCTAAAACTAAGTCCAGAACCACCCCCCTCCCTTGTTGGGCTTGCTACATACTGGCTAAAAAAGTTCTCCTGGATGCATTTTAGGAATTCTGCACCCTCTATACCCTTCACACTAATTTTATCCCAGTTACTATTGGGGTAGTTGAAATCCCCTACTTTTACTGCCCTATAGTTTTTGCACTTCTCAGAAATTTGTCTACATATTTGCTCTTCTATCTCCCTCTCACCATTTGGGGGTCTGTAGTACACTCCCAGCAGTGTGATCGCCCCTTTTTTGTTTTTCAATTCGACCCATATGGCCTCGTTTGATGATCCCTCCAACATATCATACTTCCTCACAGCTGGAATAGTTTCTTTAATCAATACCGCGACACCGCCTCACTTTTTACCTCCCTCTCTATCCCGTCTGAAAATCCTGTTTCCAGGAATGTCGAGCTGCCATACCTGCCCCTCTTTCAGCCATGTCTCTGTAATAGCTATAATATCATAGTCCCAAGTGCCCTCAGCTCATCTGCCTTGTTTGCTATACTCCTTCCATTGAAGTATATACCATTTAGTACAGGCAAACCTCCTTGTTGACTACTATCTAGCCCTTGATTCCTCTGTCCTTCCAATTTACTTTCTATGTTTTTGTTTTCCAATTCCAGTTTTTCTTCCCTCTCTACTGACTCTATTCTTAGGTTCCCATCCCCCTGCCAAGCTAGTTTAAACCCTCTCCAACAGCACTAGCAAACCCTCCCGTGAGGATATTGGTTCCGTTCCCGTTGAGGTGCAACCCGTCTAGATTGTAGAGGTCCCACCTCCCCCAGAAACGGTTCCAATTCCTCAGGAATCTAAAGCCCTCCCTCCTACACCATCTCTCCAGCCACGCATTCATCTGCTCTACCTTCCTATTTCTGTACTCACTAGCACGTGGCACTGGTAGTAATCCAGAGATTACTGCCTTTGAGGTCCTGCTTTTTAACCTCTTTCCTAGCTCCCTAAACTCTGCCTGCAGGACCTCATCTCTTTTTCTACCTATGTCGTTGGTACCGATATGGACCATGACCTCTGGCTGTTCACCCTCCCCCCTCAGAATGCCCTGCAGCCATTCAGTGACATCCTTGACGCTGGAATCAGGGAGGCAACATACCATCCTGGAGTCACGTCTGCGGCTGCAGAAATGCCTGTCTGCTCCCCTAACTATTGAATCTATAGTCACCGTTTTAATGTAGGTAAAACACGACCGACAATTTGCGCACAGCCAAGCCGCACAAACAATAATCTAAAGCCCTACCTCCGACACCACAATAATGAGATTATAGATTGATAATCTATTTTATTTAGCATTGTTGGTTGAGGGATAAATATTGACCGGGACACCAGGAGAATGTAAAAGGTCGCATGGTACTATTCAAAGAAATTAATCTCTTTTGAGTAGTACCATGCAACCTTTTACATCCACATGAGGGGGCACAGGGCTTTGGTTTAATGTCTTATCTGAAAGACAGCACCTCTGACAATGCAGCACTCCCTCAGTATTACACTGAAGTGCCAGCCTAGATTATGTGCTAATGTCTCTGGAGTAGGGTTTTAACCCACAGCCTACTGACTCAGATGAGAGTGCTACAACTGAGCCAAGGCTGACACGTAAAGAAGCTTTAGACTATAGTTCCATTTCTATTTGTTTAAAAAAAGAAAATGGGCCATAATTTGCTGTCGGAGTGAATCTAATGGCGTCTGCCATTCGTTAGACTTGCCCTTGCCCATTTAATCGTGATGATATTTTGCGCAAGTTGCTGAAAGTGCGAGCTGATAACGTCGCAGCGAGGGAAACCGAGCACCTGGGACCTGAGTGAACAGGGAAAGCAACTGTATATCTCTTTAACCAATCAGATTGAAGGATTGTGAAATTAAAAGCACAAGGACTGAGAAGAAAATGTAAATTAGTGTGAATGAATTCAATGCCAAATTAGGTACAGAAAGGGAAATAAAGAGAGGAAAAGAACAGCTGGATTAAGAGAGAGAGAAAAATGAGACAGAATGGAAATATAAAAATATAACATTTTTAATTTTAAATTTCACAGTTTTAAAATCTCCAACAATTAAAACCTGAAGGAATGAAACTTCACACTTGTAATAAGTAGTTAATTTTCAGTGCCAGAGTGGTTAATTGGCAGTAATTAACAATTAGCACATCGATGAAAGAAAATACGATAGCTAATCCAGGCTTAAATAAATATGCGCGGACCTTAAATGTCTCCAAAACAGACTCCTTGCATCACATCAGACTAGCTCTAATGTTCTGTGGAGAGTTTAGTTCATATGTTCTGCAAGTACAGCAATTTAATGCTGCTCAATGCATTTCAATGGTGAGCTGGTCATTGAGATGCCCTTTTCGCCAAGCTAATGGCGGAGCGGTGTATCCTGGACAGCAACTTTTGGATTTCTGCGTTTAACCACGCACCTGCCCTTGCCCGAAGTTGCTGTAGCATTTGCGCATAAATAACAGCGAGCGCTATTAGCCTCACTGTTATTTTGACAGCAAATTATAGGCCAATAGTGCTGGTCGTTTGTCATATTGGGCCTGAATTTGCGGTCGGCGGCGAAGCTAAGGAGTACGCTGTCGACATCGCGAGTAAATCCGCACATACCTCATGCAATCCTCCCTGCGAGAACTTCCTTTAAAACGCTGCAGAGTTCCGCACAGCATACTCCCTCACGGAGCCCAGGAGCGCACCGTTGTTCGTATGTGAACCTGGGATCACGTGGGGCGGTGGTTCTTTTAGTTCCTGATTCTTAGCCTATAAGCTACAGCTGAGCCCTTAAGTGCAAAGTGACAAGAGAGGGATTCACTCATATAGGCTAAGAATGGAAATGAAACCTTCACCAATACATTTATGACAGTAGAACAGGGTCAGCAATAAGAAGCAAATATCAACAATGTTGTCGATCTAGTGACAAAATGGAACGTTAAGGTAACTGAAAATAAATGGGGAGAAGAAAAATGTATAACCACTTCAAGGTGCAATTGCTGTAAGTGAAACACTTATGACATGTTTAAGCTTTCCATGTATAACTTTTTGGACAACAGGAACGTTATTTTAAAATTATTTACCACCTCGAGATTGGCTTGATTATCATTTGGTCTCCACTAAAGATCAATGAAACTGAGACAATGTATTAGAATGACATCATTAACAATTGTGTTCCACATTTAAATAAGCTTCACGTGTCTTTCTAATCGATGTCTATTACTGGCGAAAAAGTGAAAATGTAGGTGAGCCAATATGCAACACACTTGCCATTTTTGTCATTTTACCAATTAAAATTAAATGGAACGTATTCTGCAGAAAAAATGAAGACATGACTCTGTTACTAAAAGCTAAAACTGTTAACTAATTTTGTGGGAAGATTTGTTCTGTTCACTACGTGTCGCAAAATCATGAATGCACTTTATAAATGTATTTATGATTTTGCTGTCTCGGACAAATCTTCCCCTTTGTCATGACAAGCCTCAGTACTGTGTACTCTGCTGTTACAAATCATTGACAAGAACTTTTGTTATTTCAATTTTTTCATCCGGTCCCCTTACATTGTGCAACAGCTTCCTGCCCCTGTTTGCACAAGACTTAAAAATTGAAAGCGTAATTACTTCGGAGTATCTGTGCAATTAGCCCAACTTTTCGCCAGCATGTTGATTCCTATCAGGAGTTGAAAGATGCAGTGAAGCCTCTGTGTAGTCGTAACTTTACATTACATTGGATATATGGCACAGAAACAGGCCATTTGGCCCAACCAGTCCATGCCGGCGTTTATGCTCCACTCGAGCCTCCTCCCATCTTTCCTCATCTAAATCTATCAGCATAACCCTCTATTCCCTTCTCCCTCATATGCCTGTCTAGCCTCCCCTTAAATGCATCTATACTATTCGCTTCAACCACTCCCTGTGGTAGCGAGTTCCACATTCTCACATTTGGGTAAAGAAGTTTCTTCTAAATTCCCTATTGGATTTCTTGTTGACTATCTTATTTTGATGGCCTCTAGATATGTTCTTCCCTACAAGTGGAAACATTCTCTCTGTATCCACTCTGTCAAAATTTTTCATAATTTAAAGACCTCTATTAGGTCACCCCTCAGCCTTCTTTTTCAAGAGTGAAGAGACCCAGCCTATTCATCCTTTCCTGATATGTATACCCTCGCATTTCTGGTATCATCCTTGCCAATCTTCTCTGCACCCTATGCAGTGCCCCTATATCCTTTATATAATATGACGACCAGAACTGTACGCAGTACTCTAAGTGTGGTCTAACCAAGGTTCGATACAGGTTTGGCATAACTTCCCTACTTATCAATTTTATACCTCTAGAAATAAACCCTAGTGCTTGGTTTTTTTTTTATGGCCTTGCTAACCTGTGTCGCAACTTTTAGTGATTTGTGTATTTGTACTCCGAGATCCCTTTGTTCCTCTACCCCACCTAGACTCGCACCCTCCAAGTAATGAGTGACCTCCCTATTCTTCCTACCAAAATGTAATAGCTCACATTTATCTGTGTTGAACATCATTTGCCAATTATATGCTCATTCTGCAAGTTTATTAATGTCCTCCTGTAACTTGTTGCAGTCCTCCTTAGTATTGACTATCCCCCCAAATTTGGTGTCATCCGCAAATTTAGAAATTGTGTTTTTGATTCCAAAGTCTAAATCGTTAATATAAATTGTGAATAACAGTGGTCCCAGCACTGATCCTTGTGGAACACCACTACCCACCTTCTGCCACTGTGAATAGCTACCTTTTACCCCTACTCTCTGCTTTCTGTCTTGAAGCCAGCTAGCGATCCATTGTGCGACTTGTCCCCTGACTCTGCATTCTATGACCTTGTTCATTAGTCTATTATGGTGTACCTTATGGAAGGCCTTTTGAAAATCTAGATTAATTACGTCTACTGCATTACCATTGTCTACTCCCTCCGTTACCTCTTCAAAAATTTCAATGAGGTTGGTCAAGCAAGACTTTCCCTTTTGAAATCCATGTTGACTATTCATTACTATGTTTTTGGTTTCTAGATGTTCTTCTATTTTCTCCTTTAGTAGGGATTCCATTATTTTTCCTACCACCGATGTTAAGCTGGCTGGTCTATAATTCCCTGGACATGTTCTATCCCCCTTCTTAAATATCGGTATTACGTTAGCTATCCACCAGTCCTCTGGCACTACACCTTTTTCTAACGAATTATTGAAAATGCATAGTAATGCCTCTGCTATCTCTTCCCTAAATTCTTTTAAAATGTGTGGATGCAGGGGTCTTATCCTCTTTGAGTTTGATTAGTTTATTTAATATATCTCCTGTTTTTATTTTAAATGCACTTATCTCATTACTAATCTCATCATCCAATGTCATGTCCACCTGTTCTATCTCCCTGGTAAATACTAAAGCAAAATAATTTTTTAATATTTCTGCCATCTCGCTATCATTACCTGTGGTATTATCCTATCTATCCCTTAATGGCCCTATTACCATACCAAACTTCCTTTTTTTATTGATGTGCCTATAAAATATTTTATTATTTTGTTTTATGTTCCTTGATAATTTAATTTCATAGTTACTCTTTGCCTTCCTAATTATTTTTTTGACTTCTCTCCTAATCTTTTCATATTCTCTCTTATCATGCACTCCCCTGCTGTCTATGTAATTAATGCGTGCCTCTTTCCTTGCCCTCAATTGTTCCCTTATGGGTTTATTCATCCTTGGAGTCTCATTAATGTTTAGTTTGTTCTTTCCTTTTAGCGGAATATATTGTTCCTGCACTCTGTTGAACACTGTTTTAAATGTTTCCCATTGCTGTTCTACATCATTGCTTGCCAATATTGTTGACAGATCGCAAATTCGGGCTTTAGCGCATGAAGGCGTACTCTGACAGTTCGCCATCATACCGACTGCAAATTGAGGACCATTGTGTTTACCTTAGTTAAAAAATAATAAGATACTGCATGGACACCCTAATGCCCAAGTAGTTACGTCAGAAACGAAGATATGTAGGATCAGAAAGTTCCCTGATTTGATTCCCAGTTTTATGCTGGGTTAAATTACCTGAGCCAGAGTGATGATTGTGGCATCATAATTGGCTAAAGTGCCCCGAAGTTAGAAGGAGGAAATAGACCAGGGTTCCTGTTCCTTTATCAAAATCCCCAAAGATCTAAATTTCTGCCCCGTGCAATTTAAATTGCAATTTGCAAAGCACCAACTATCCTTCCTGACATCCATAGAATCCATGGCACAGATGAATTGAATTCAAAATCTTCACATTTGTTTTCATATCCTTCTGTGGCCATTCCCACTCTAACTCTGAAACCTCGTCCAGGCTATAGCCTCCACTTTTTGAACTCTAGCCTCCCTTGCTTGTCTTCATTTTACCTTCAGTGGCAGAGTATTCACCCATCTTATGCCGACACTCTGGAACTCTCTCCCTAGATCCCTCCATCATGTTACCTCTCTTCCCCATCTTCCTCAAAACCTACCCCTCTAACCATACCGTTAGTCAACCCTAAATGTTTTCTTACTACTGCTTACCATTCATATTTGCCTTGGCGAAGCACCTTGGGACATTTACTATGTTAAAGACACTATATAAATGCAAGTTGTTTTGGTTCTGAGTGCTATTCAATAGGCAGCAGTGAAAAATGGGGCTCATACATGAAAAAATCAGCATTTAGTTGACCCCAGCAAGCAATATAACCCCCATCAGGAGAGAAGAGGAGAAATTTAACAGGTAAAGGAGGAAAGAAAAAAAAGTTAAAATAAAAAAACAGCATTGAGAAGCTTAGCTTGTTTCTGTGTTGGTGAAACTTTAAGAATGAACCTGTATTTAGTACTTCAACACAAATATTTACTGTCCCCTGCTCTTTGGTGTTATAATGCTAATGAAGTACCTTGAACATAAGGCTCCTCAGCCACAACCTGTTTACATTTGGCCTCCAAGTCACTCTGTCAATGACTGAAGGACAGTCAGGTGAAGGATCCATGGGGAGAAGAGAACTCAAGGACATGGTATGGAAATTAAATAATCCTTGAAGCAGATGTAAAAAAAAAAGGTAGGACAGATCTGGGATTGGAAAGATGACAGGGTTACCAAGATGACCCTTCCTCCTATCTTTCAAAATCAAGGGAGATCAGACATATGGTATACCAAGGCCAGTACAGCACTGGCTAAGAGGCACATTACAATAGGACATCTTCGTCACACAAGGAAAGACACAGTGTGACGAACAACAAGCAGGTGGTCACAACTTTTGAATGTCAGCTTTGTTTAGTATGGAAGTGGAGCTGTCATACTTTGCCAAGTATAAAACTGGATAGGGCCAGGGCAGAGCAGAAGGATACTGGGATTAAAGCTAGAGTTTAGAGGCTTACTTGGCCGCTGAGGAAAATTCATTGAAAATCTTAATAACATTAATAATTAACACCTCTACATCATGAGACACAGAGGCAAGTGGAAAATATGGGGGTAGATATATGGAAATGAAATTGAACGGTTTCTATAATGGGCAGCTAGTTTTACGCCTGGGCAGTAATTTGAAAATTTACTCCATTTACTTTTATTGCAAAGAAATCTAGTTGAGACCAGATTTTTTTCAGACAACCCAAGCAAATGCTGTCGAAGCTAAACCAAGTAGGTTGTACTATGAAAGAACTGCAGCGGCTCAAGTGTCCTGCCTCTGGTCGCGTGTCCTGCCTCTGGTCGCGTGTCCTGCCTCTGGTCGCGTGTCCTGCCTCTGGTCGCGTGTCCTGCCTCTGGTCGCGTGTCTTGCCTCTGGTCGCGTGTCCTGCCTCTGGTCGCGTGTCCTGCCTCTGGTCGCGTGTCCTGCCTCTGGTCGCGTGTCCTGCCTCTTTAGTTTGTTTTGCTGGACCATTTTTACGCTACTTCAAAAATAAAACACTGGGTAAATTTTTGGTTATGAACAAGGCTGACAATTGTTGGAGTAAGTAGAAATAATGAAACAAGAAATGAAAGTCCCCGTGCTGCTTGAACCAAAAAAAACATCATCTGTGGAAAGCATAAGGAAGGATCAATATTTGGCTTCATTTTCTTTGGGGATCAGGGAGAAATTACCTCCCTTAACGGTCCTCCTAAAACCCACGCTTCGCACCACTTATGCATTACTTAATTTTATTCATTTTTTTAACTCTTCACTCTTGGTGATGTCCCACACTACACACCTTGGTCCTTCACTTAACTTTTCAACAAAATAAAAGGTGGGCTACAATCCATGACAAAGGCCAAGAATTTCCTTGGAGCTGCTTCTGCCTCGCAGCAGTAACTTGGCCAGAAGTGCGGTGGGGATCCCGTTTACGTGCAAACGGGGTTTCCGCCGCACTTCCGGCGAAGTTACAACAGCGGAGCGGGGGAGCAGCTCTGAGGAAATTCTTGTCTAAGTTTAATTGACCTTTTCGCTTTCTGTATTTTTTCTTACATTCTTAAGATTTAGATTGCTAAAAGTTTTATCCAATGGAAATATATCGAATGCTGTCAAGTTATATGGAAAAACAAATAATCATTTCTGGCCCCCCAGGATTTCATCCGAAATGTGACAAATTTGTGAAAATAGGAATCAGCCATGAAAAATGGTTGAACCAGAAACTGGGAACAAACATTAAATTTAATGGTCAGGTGCTAATAGTGTTTGCCTCCATCTTTATAAACTCATATGGGTGAAATTCTGATGCAAACCAGAAATAAATTATCAGTGCACAAATGATAACAAGTTGATTAATTGAACAAATAATCAAATTATCAAAAGGTAATGCCCTTAAAGATCTGTTCCTGCTTGATCCCTTGGTAGTTAAGTTGGTGACGATACCGCCCGGTGTGAAATTGAGCTATATAGAGGCAGAAGATCCTGGGTTCAATTCCTGGTTAATGTCAAATTACCCGATCTCTCCTGGAGTGGCGATAGGCACACTACTGGTGGCCTCAGTGGATTAGGGAGGGGCAAAATATAAGCATACAAAAAAAAGGGCAAGAAATGAGCACAAGGTCATTCAATGCTCAACTAGCCATTGGATGGTGGAGCCTCATGCACCACCTTCCCCAACTATTAATAATGCTAACTCCTAGGAGAGGCAAAATGCCCACTTCTGACTGTTGTCCAGTGATCCTTGATGGAAAGTGCACGTTCAAGGATTTGAGGCGAGGGCAGAATCAATCTTTGATGTGACGTTTCAATAGTCAAAGAACTGGCCAATACTTATGAGTATGATTTCGACTTGGGCGGAGTGCAAAATGAACAATAGCGATCGGCAGCCAGTTTTACATCTCTGTCAATTTTCTCGTCCATTGAAGTCGGTGAAAAAGATAAATCGGGCAGCGGGCAAAATCGGCTGCCGATTCGCTGTCGCTCGTTTTGCACTACCGCCCATGATGAATTGATACTCCTCACTGTCCAGACTACCACATGAAGAATAGTCATGTTGAGCAAGGTATATAATTCCCCGTCACAAACTCCGTTCCCTAGCCACTGACTCCATCCCTCTCCCTAACATCTGTCTGAGGCTGAACCACACTGTTCGCAACCTTGGTGTCATAGTTGACCCTGAAATGAGCTTCCGACCACATATCCGCGGCATAACAAAGACTGCCTACTTCCACCTTTGTAACATCGCCAGTCTCCGCCCCTGCCTCAGCTCATCCGCTGCTGAAACCCTCATCCATGCCTTTGTTACCGCTAGACTTGACTATTCCAACGCACTCCTGGCTGGCCTCCCACATACCACCTACGTAAAACTCGGCTGCCCGTGTCCTAACTCGCACCAAGTCCCGTTCAACCATCACCCCTGTGCTCGCTGACCTACATTGGCTCCCGGTTAAGCAGCGACTCGATTTCAAAATTCTCATCCTTGTTTTCAAATCCCTCCATGGCCTCGCCCCCTTCCTATCTCTGTAATCTTCTCCAGCTCCACAACCACCCCCCCCACCCCCCTCCCCACCCCCCTCCCGAGATATCTGCACTCCTCTAATTCTACCCTCTTGAGCATCCCTGATTATAATCGCTCAACCTTTGGTGGCTGTGACTTCTGTTGCCTAGGTCCTAAGCTCTGGAATTCCCTGCCTAAACGTCACTGCCTTGCTACCTCTCTTTCCTCCTTTAGGACGCTCCTTAAAACCTACCTCTTTGACCAAGCTTTTGGTCACCTGCCCTAATTTATCCTTATGCTGCTCGGTGTCAAATATTTTGTCTACAGTACTCCTGTGCAGCGCCTTGGGACTTTTTACTACATTAAAGGCGCTATATAAATACAGGTTGTTGTTGTTGTATCTGCTCTTTGTCTACCTTGTATCCCGACATGTGTCAGTGCTTTCACGAGATGAGAGAGAATGTTATTGTAAAAAGTAACCAGGTGCTAGAATGGTGTCAGTTAACATATGGCGATCATCATAATCCTGTCCATTGCTGTTTTACATAAAAATAAACATGATTCATGACAAGCCACCCTGTGAACTTTTGCCTAACAATCAGATCATTCCAGAGGACTTTGTGCAATTTCATAATTTTCCGAGTATCTCCGAACCGCTCATTTATTGGGAAGAATTACAACGTTGCAGACTGCAAAGGCTGATATCACTTATCAACAGATGCTTGTCCTAGGAGACAGTGACAGGTTTTGCCAGACTTGATCACAACAGGAACACTGTAAAATTATATTAGAATTATAGTGTGTTTGGGGTGATGGTGGGAGGATGATTCACAACACAGATGGGGCACATCATGATCTATCAGGAATATATATATCTCTCGCTGTAAATTTCCATCCTTCATGTAGATGTCTGACAATTTTAGAAAAGGAGGGAAGGCCAACGTTAGCTCATTTTGTCCTATTTCTGAGATACACAAGCAAAGGCAGAACCAGTAGGATTAGTGCTTGTAGATGTAAGTGAACCAGACTTACTTAATAACATTAAGAAATAAAAATACGTGGAATTACAGAGAAAGAAAGACTTGCATATAGCACCATAAAATGCTTCACACAATTAATCACCTTTGGAGTGCAGCGATTGTTATGTAGGAAGAGCCAAGGATGGGAAAAGTACATTTGGCCCACATAAGCTTACCTCCGGCATGAACTGTGAGCAACTCCTGAATGGGAATTTCCTGGGGCCTCTCCCATTCTGCTGCCGTAGCTTCAGCAGAAGTGTGGCGGAAAGCCCACTTTCAGGGCCACTGTCGAAGTTACAGTGGGAAAAGCCCCGAGGAAATTCCCAGCACTGGATTTTTTGCATCATGAAGATCGAGACTATCTGCTTGGCTGCCTCAGCACCCCCACATTCTCCTACCCTGATCCCCAATACAACCTGCAGCTTCTCTTCCCTTTTTCCCCTTCATATCACCTCTCCACAGCGTTCAGTATCGGAGATCACTCTAACCCCCTACCCACCTCCTGCGCCCTCGATCCCATTTTGACCAAGCTCCTCACTTCTCCTCAATCTGCTGCATGCTAACATGGTCATTGGCTTCCTTTCAACAGTCTCCACCCCTCCATCCTGCAAAATCTATGTCATCACACAACTCTTCACTTCTGGGAAACCCCTCCAAATATTGGCACACTTCCAGAGAACTTTGCAAATATTTGCATATTTCTGGGGACTATCGAACAACCACTATCATATAATCATAGAATCATACAACACAGAAGAAGACCATTCGGCCTATTTTTGAAAGAGCAATCCAATTAGTCCCATATTTTTTCCTTTTGAATCTGTTTTCATGCAGTGTATTCCAGGTAGATATTGATATAGATAGTAATACATTACCCGAGACCTCCTACAAACATTGACATATTTCTGTGACATTCTTGTAAGTATTGGCATATTCCTGTGGATACCCTGCAGAAGTTATGTTCCTCGGAACCATTCTAACTTCTGAAAGACAGTGTCAGCTACACAAAGGAAAATTGTTATCTTTGCAAAATACATTTTTTATTGCATAGGAACATAGAAACAGGAGTAGGCCATTCAGCCCCTCAAGCCTGTTCAATTAGATTATGGCTGACCTGACTGCAACCCCATTTACCCACCTTTGCTCATATCCATTGATGCCATCAACTAACAAAAATCTATCCATCTCAGTCTTGAAATTTTCAATTGTCCCAGCATCCACAATCTTTTGGGGGAGAGAATGACAGATTTTAACTACCCTTTGTGAGAAAAAATGCTTCCTGATTTCACTCCTGAATGGCCTGGTTCTAATTTTAAGATTATGTCCCCTTGCTGTAGAGCAATAGAAAAAAAAAAACATTCTAGTAAGCCAACAAATATGGAAAACTGCAGAAATCTGATGATCTGACAGATCTCCTCATAAAGCTGCCAGAGACCGAGAAGCTTAGTTTAAAACTACGAGCCCTGATTTTGTTAGGCCTTGTGTGCAGTGACTGCAGTTTGTAAAATCAGGTGAGCAACCTTGTGTGCCCAATTTGCTTAATTTTATAAGGTGCCATTTTGAGTGGTTTAGAGAGGCTGTGCAACCAATATGCATGGGCCTCATGATACTTAAATTAGGCCATTCAGGCCTCCCACAGAATTTTACGAGTTTGCGTGAGGCTACACCCACAGCACGAGCCTCGCCCATAAGCATTGAGCACATCAGAGTCGTGGAGACCTCATCTACTCAAGTGGGCCTCTTAAAGGGCAAAGGTTATGCATTTCCCTATTTCCTTAGCTGCATTTTGTTACATGCATTGATTAATTTTGCAGGGTACTCCTCCAATTTTTGCATTTTTTTCCCCTGCTAAATAACATTTTGGGATACCATAGGTGAGTAATTTGAGATATGACATGTGGTGAGTGTAGCATGCTTAGAAGGAACAGGTCACTTTGGACCTATGGTTCCCAAAGCTTTCCACCACTCGGGTTTTCCTCGCGTCATGGCTGGGCCTGCTGTAGAATAATTGATGGAGACTGATTGCTATAATTAGTCAACAACTCCATTATCATTGTATCGTGCAGTTACCAGGAAAGTAGAAGGTGAACTACAACAAAAAGAAAATACTGCAGATGCTGGAAATCTGAAGTAAAAACAGAAAATGCTGGAGATACTCAGCAGGTCAGGCAGCATCTGTGAAGAGAGAAACAGAGTTAACGTTTCAGTTCGATGACCTTTCGTCAGAACTGGAAAAAAGCAGGAAATGGAACAGAAGGTGAACTAGATGGGCCTTGGTCTTTCTTCGTCTAGCGATTCCAATGTTCCTATGACTTTTCTTAAATTTTTATGCTTGGTTGCTGCTGCCTTTGAAGACACACCTTACAAAAAGTTGCAAACGAGTATTCCTGTGGAAAGGAGACCACAGCTGGACAGGATGAACAGCTTTCACCAGTTGACAGGGTTCCCTTGAGTGAAAAGAGTCACACATGGAGCCCACGTGGGTATCAGAGCTTTTCATACAAGAAATGTCTTATACCCAACTAATATTCAACTGGTATCTGACAACAGGAGCTTCATCATGCATGTCAGTGGTCTTTATCCAGGAAGCAGCCATGATGCCTTCATTGTGCACTAGTTCATAGTGCCCACATTGTGTGAAGGAGAAAAACACTGGATGGATAGCTCATAGGGGAACAGGGCTATCCTCTGCACCCATGGCTGACCCAGCTTAAAAAGTCCATTAACAGCAGAGGACTACCTTGACCTGGACACCTCTTCATCTGTTTGCCATTTCTTGGCTGCCAGCTTTACCCTCAAGAAGTAAGCTCCATGAGGCAAGTGGGTGCAAAGGACAGTGGTTGTGCACAGTGCATTAATTGGCACCTCCTTGTGGGAATTGTACTGACTGTCACCTTGTCCTGGTACCAGCATGTTGGTCACTCCTGTTGGTGACTACATTATCTTGGGAGGTGACCTCCCTCCATGCAGTTGGCATCTGTGCCTTCCACCCCAAATAAGGCCACCCTCCTTTGGTGTACCTGCTGCAACAGGATCTGCAATGCTTCAGCATAATAATTCCTTACATGTCTCCACTGTGTCATTGTGTACAAGGATGCCACTTTTCTGCCAGCACGGACTCCCCTTTTATGGTCAGCTGCACCCAATGTAAAGGCACATATGCATCCATAATTCAGGGGCAGATTGAAATTTTGTGATATAGGCCCCACCCACCATGTGGAATAGGTTACAAATACAACACCGAGGTTGCGTACAATCTGGTTCAGCCTCAGATAGTTGCCAGGGAAAGGGATGGAGTCGGTGGCTAGGGAACGGAGTTTGTGGCGGAGACCGAAGACAATGGGCTCGATTTTGTCATTGGGGTGGGCTGGGGTCGTGTCATCCGCTTTTCTTGTTAGCCACCCGACTCCAATTGGATGTGGGAGAATTATTCAATTTTCCCCTAATTGGGCAATTGAGTTCCAGCATGTGGGAACCCGTGACCCAATTAGTTTTTTCAGTCTGAAAGTCACCTCTGATGATGTCATCATTGCTGCTGCATTTAAGGTCTGCAAAGACTGGGAAGCTTTTGGTCTTTGCTGTGAGAGGGACCTGGAGGCAAAATGAGCAGCAGGAGACCTTAGTCTGTTTCCAGAATTTTTTTGTACCACCGCCACTACTACTACTACTACTACTACTACTACTACTACTACTACTTCAGGCTCCAAAGTTCCACAACAATGGTTATGACTGCTAAAAGTTCCCCCAGAATGATGATTGATCAAATCACCTTCTTAATGGTGGACCTGCAGCTGATAGTCAGCAATTCAAGTGTGCTACCGCCAGGTTTCACTGTCGTGTTTCAGAGGAGGCGTGCATCACGTCGGAAAAGTGTTAAAATCAGAAAGGCCCCTCAAAATGGGATTATAGAGGCAATTAAGTGGTTAAGAGCCTTAAGGGCCTATCCCGCCTCTTGGAGGCGGGACGGAGACGGGATCAGAAACCACGTATTTGGGAAAATTGCTCGGAGGTGGGCTGGAGGCGGGGTCGGGCCCGCCCGCCATTTTTTGCAATTTTAACACCCCACACACCTCCATTCCTGCCTCCTCGGGCCTGGCAAAATCAACCCCAATGGCTTCGGTCTTCCTAATATTTAGTTGGAGGAAATTTCTGCTCATCCAGTACTGAATGTCAGACAAGCAGACTGAATTTAGAGACTGGTGGGGTCGAGAGAGGTGGTGGTGAGGTAGAGCTGGGTGTCGTCAGTGCACATGTGGAAACTGACGCTGTGTTTTCGGATGATGTCGCCAAGGGGCAGCATGAAGATGAGAAATAGGAGGGGGCCAAGGCTAAATCCTTGGGGGACACCAGAGGTAACAGTGCAGGAGCGGGAAGAGAAGCTGTTGCAGGTGATTCTCTGGCTACAATTAGATAGATAAGAATGGAACCAGGTGAGTGCAGTCCCACCCAGCTGAACGAGGGTGGTGAGGCATTGAAGGAGGAAGGAGTGGTCAACCATGTCAAAGACTGCAGACAAGTTGAGAAAGATGAGGAGGGAGAGTTTACCTGATGTATGGGGCTCAGTACCACATGAGGCAGTAGCAATTGAGCCATTGAAAAACTGTGCAATTGTTTTTTTTGTGAACCTTTATCTACTTAGGCTCACAATAGCAGCTGAAATTACAGAGTTAAATCAAATCTTTCAAGATCAAAAGGGAATTTGAACTTGAAGAATTCAAGGACTTGGTTACAACTGCAAGCTATCAGCAGGGCCACATTGTACATTGAAACACATGTTCTTTTGAAGTTAATCAATAATTTATCTGGTCTGAGGAGTGGAAGTACAAATAGTATTGATATGTCTGAGCATAAAAGCAGAAGATCAATTCTGCTTAATTCTACCAGCTCAACAGCTACCTGTGCATCAGCATGAATAATGCAGCACCTAAAATTTATTATGAACACACTTTTCTTTAGCTTCTTTCTTTTTGTTCTGTTGCCACAGTGACCTGTCTCACATTGATTCCTCAATGATTTAGAAAATTTAAATAACATACTCACTTATTTTGTTGTTGGGGCATCGCACTGCTGGCCCCGAGTGGCTCAGTAAGCTTTGTTGGTCTCATCCTTTTATGTGTTAATCAATTAGTCTGTTGATGCATTCCCCCAATGACTCAGCTGGTAAAGTTATCTGATTTCAGCTGGGGTAGCAGTTGATGTGGTGGGATTGGAATCAGCATACTTGGGCTAGGGAGTAGGGGAGGGCAAATAATCAGCACGGGCTCCTGTTCCTGATTAGTATCCAGTGACCTCTACTGGAAATTGTATGTGTGGATGTTGGGTAAGGACCGAATGAGGCTCGACTGTGATTCAGTGTCAACTGTGGCTCAGCGGTAGCACCCTTGCCTCTGAGTCACAAGGTTGTGGCAGCTAGCCACACGCCAGAGACTTGAGCACATAATTTAGGTTGACACTTCAGTGCAGTACTGAGGGAGTGCTGCACTGTTGCCGGTGTTGTCTTTCAGATAAGACAATGGCCCAAAAATTAGTCCCACTACGCGAGAGTACGCACTGTGTACTCTCGCGTATTCTGTCTCCAATTGCCGGTTTTCTGCATGCACTGCGCATGCGCTGTAAACCGGCATTTGGTGAATGGAAAAGGGGGCGGGTCCTAGGTGAACCGCGTGCGCGCTACAGGCTGCACGCACGCTGTGCACTTAGTGGTTTCAACGCGCAGGTAAGTACGGAAGATTCTAGACATAAAAAAAGGAGGAGTAAGACCCACTTTTAACAAGGTAAGTAGTGAATTAAGTATTATTTTGAATTTTTTTTAACAGGTATATCTTTTTTAGAGACTTTAAAGACAGGTAAGTTTATTTTTATAACTTTTTAAAAGATTTTAAATTTTTTCAAAAATTTACTTTTTATTTAAAATGGTTAATTTATTTAACTATACTTATTTTATTAATGTGATGGTTTTTTTTAAAAATTTAATTGAGGTTTAGCGGTTCTTTTGGGGGGCTATAGTATTCATAACTTTCACAGCACTTATGTGAAAGTTATAAGAACATAAGAACATAAGAAATAGGAGCAGGAGTAGGCCAATCGGCCCCTCGAGCCTGCTCCGCCATTCAATAAGATCATGGCTGATCTGATCCTAACCGCCAATCTACTATCTATCACAGAACCATCTCCTGCATCTAACAGAATTGCACACACGAAATAGGAGCAGAATTAGGCTACACAGTCCCTGGGCCCGCTCCACTACCCACAGGGCCATGACCGATCCGAACCTAGACTCATGTCCAAATTCCTGCCCGCTCCCCGTAACCCTTAATGCCCTTTACTTCTAGGAAACTGTCTATTTCTGTTTTAAATTTAATTAATGTTGTAGCTTCTACAGCTTTTTGTGGCAGCATATTCCATGGACCTACCACCCTCTGAGTGAAGTAGTTCCTCCTCATCTCAGTTTTGAAAGAGCAGCCCCTTATTCTAAGACTATGTCCCCTAGTTCTCGTCTCACCCGTCATCGGGAACATCCTCCCCGCATCCACCCGATCCAACCCCTTCACAATCTTATATGTTTCAATAAGATCGCCTCTCATTCTTCTGAACTCCAATGAGTAGAGTCCCAATCTACCCAACCTCTCCTCATATGACCACCCCCTCATCCCCGGGATTAACCGAATGAACCTTTTTTGCACTGCCTCGAGAGCAAGGATGTCTTTCCTTAAGTAAGGACACCAAAACTGTATGCAGTATTCCAGGTGCGGTCTCACCAATACCTTGTACAACTGAAGCAATACCTCCCTATTTTTATATTCTATCCCCCTAGCAATGAAAGCCAACATTCCATTTGCCTTCTTAATCACTTGCTGCACCTGCATACTAACCTTTTGAGTTTCGTGCACCAGGACCCCCAGATCCCTTTGCACTTCAGTACTCTCCAGTTTCTTGCCATTAAGATAATAAATTGCTCTAGGATTTTTCCTGCCAAAGTGCATCACCTCACACTTTCCAGTGTTGTATTCCATCTGCCAAATCTCTGCCCACTTACTTAGCCTGTCTATGTCCCCTTGCAGGTTTTTTATGTCCTCCTCATTCACTACTTTCCCTCCCATCTTTGTATCATCTGCAAATTTTGATATGTTACACTTGGTCCCTTCCTCCAAATCGTTAATATAGATTGTGAAGAGTTGGGGACCCAGCACTGACCCCTGTGGAACACCACTAGTTACTGATTGCCAGTCTGAGAATGAACCATTTATCCCAACTCTTTGCTTTCTGTTAGATAGCCAATCCTCTATCCATGCCAGAATATTACCCCCAATTCCGTGATTTTTTACCTTAAGCAATAATCTTTTGTGTGGCACCTTGTCAAATGCCTTTTGGAAGTCTAAATACACTACGTCCACTGGTTCCCCTTTATCCACTCTATATGTTACTTCCTCAAAGAACTCCAGCAAATTTGTCAAACATGACTTCCCCTTCGTAAAACCATGCTGACTTTGTCCTATTAAATTATGATTATCCAAATGTCCTGTTACTGTTTCCTTAATAATGGACTCCAAAATTTTACCTACCACAGATGTTAGGCTAACCGGTCTATAGTTACCAGCCTTCTGTCTACTGCCCTTTTTAAATAAGGGTGTTACATTAGCAGTTTTCCAGTCTGCCGGGACCTTAGCGGAATCCAGGGAGTTTTGAAAAATTATTACCAATGCATCTACAATCCCTACCGCCACTTCCTTCAAGACTCTAGGATGTAAGCCATCAGGTCCAGGTGATTTATCCGCCTTGAGTCCCATTATTTTACCGAGTACCACTTCCTTAGTGATTTTGATCGTGTTTAGCTCCTCTCCCCCTATAGCCCCCTGTTTGTCCAGTGTTGGGATATTCTTAGTGTCTTCTACTGTAAAGACTGATACAAAATATTCATTCAGTGTGAATGGAAGATGGTGTGCTGCCATTGGCTCTAACTGAGTCACGTGATCCCACAGCTCGCACAAATTAACTACGCCGGTGGGATACGCAAGCCCAGCACAGCAGCTGTCCAGAACATCAAGTTCGTGCGAGCTGGAACTGAAAAAGCCAACGCGGAGTGAGAGATCGTGGGGAGGCCTTACCCTCGCACAAAGGCTTCCTCACGAATTTTTGGGCCATTAAATCAAGGCCCTGTCTTCCCTCTCAGGTGGACATAAAAGATCCCACGGCACTATTCGAAGAAGAGCAGGGGTGTTCTTCCTGGTGTCCTGGCCAATATTTATCGCTCAACCAACAGCTAAAACAAATAATCTGGTCATTTATTTAATTTTTGTTTTAGTGGGAGCTTGCTTTGCAGCAAATGGCTGCTGTATTTCCCTACATTACAACAGTGACTGCACTTCAAAAGTGCTTCATTGGTTTTAAAGCGCTTTGGGATGTCCTGAAGTCGTGAAAGCTGCTATATAAATGTAATCTTTCTATTTTCCACTGTCAACAGTCACACATGATGGGTGGCCAATTGGGTGAGATACTGTAGAGCTACTGCTGCCCATATAACTATACCCCAGCAAGTTTTATTTACTCAAAAACCAGTTGTACCAGTATTGAAGCTATGGATATCAAAGCCCAACGTTGCTGGTCTGGCCATGTATACCGAATGGATGACTCCAAACTCCCAAAACAGCTCTTTTATTTCAAACTGAGAGCCACCCACAGCGGTGTTGGCAGCCAGATAAAGAGATATAAGGATAGTTTAAAATCCACTCTGAAGAAATATGAGATTGGCATCAATACATGGGAGGAATCCATCAAAGACTGCAAACTGTGGTGATCCGTGTGGATAAGAACATAAGAACATAAGAAATAGGAGCAGGAGTAGGCCAGAGTAGGAGATTCAGGATGTTAACGAGTTTGAACAAGCTAGGATTGCCAAAGAAGAAGGGAAACATAGACAGAGGAAAGAATGTCCATCTGCTGTGACTACACCATCAACTGGGATATATGAGTGTTGTGGTAAAGTATGTCTCTCTAGGATTGGTTTACAAAGCCATCTAAATGCTTATCAAAGACATGGACAATCTTAAAACTCCAATCTACTTTTTTTTTAAAGTGAGAAGGCGCACAACACCAGGTTATAGTCCAACAGTTTTATTTGAAATCACAAGCTTTCGGAGCGCTGCTCCTTCGTCAGGTGAAGTGAAGAAATACATATGGGCACAGCAGCGCTCCGAAAGCTTGTGATTTCAAATAAAGCTGTTGGATAATAACCTGGTGTTGTGCGACTTCTCACTTTTGTCCACCCCAGTCCAACACCGGCATCTCCGCATCATGGCTACTTTTTTTTAGGCTGAGAAATAATCTTACACGATTATTGATGCAATGCCAAAGAAAAAGAAAAAAGACCCCAGCAAGTAGCAGCAAGGAGGGCAGCAGAAAATGAGAGGGAGTAAAAGATAATGTGCTCCCTTTCATATTCAATCCAACTGCTGTAGTACAGTGGAAGTGTTTTTGTTTCCTTTGTGGGTTGCTATGTGGCACCAACAGTCCCAACTTTAGGGAGTGAGGGGATCTTTCTCTTACAGAGATACCAAATGAAAATAATCCTTCACTAAAGACTCAGAATTCTTACAAGCAAATGTAAGAATAAATGTGCAGTACATTTTCTACTCCTGGCAGATGTCCATGCGGTTTATTATACGTTTGCCAATATTGATTTGTACTCTACATATCTGGAGGCAAACAGCATGAAGGTGGTTATTGCTGCATCATAGCCCAACATAATGAGAATATTCTCTGCAGCTTTTTCTCCAGTTTTCTCCCGTCCATTACTGAACTGTTGGGATACAGTTCCATGGATACTGGCTGCCTTCCAATAATTCGTTATAATGGGCATTTTTCATGTGTGAGAGTGAAGAGATGCATTTCCACGCCGCTTTATTCTGCTCATACACCGTAACTTTAGTAGCAGTTTCAGGCAGGAGAAGACCTCCAGTCCATCTATCCAGAGTATTCCCTCGTTACGTTTCTAATAACCCTGTATCCCATTTGCTGACAAGAGCCAGTTTAGTTCCTTCTTGAAAACGATTAGGGTTTCTTCTTCCACCACCCGTGCTTGTTTATCCAGGGCTTCCTTGCCTGTTTTGCCGAAGTTGCACCAGTGCGACAGAGTACCCCACTTGAACCCCCAGAGTGCCGGCAGGCCATTTGCCTCTGGGAGTGTGTCACAACCAAGCTTGACTCCGTCTGTCATCAACAACAATGACAACAACTATATTTATACTATATTTATACTGTGAAATATTGTAGATTCCCTCATTGTAACTCTATCTGACGAAGGGGCAACAGCTCCGAAAGCTTGTAATTTAAAATAAATCTGTTGGACTATAACCTGGTGTTGTGCGACTTCTCATATTTATATAGCACCTTTAACATGGTAAAACATTCCACGGAGCTTCACAGAAGTGCAATCAGGCAAAAATTGGCACTGAGCCAAGGTAGGAGATATAAAGGGAGGGTGGCTAAAAGCTTCGTCAAAGAGGTAGGTTTTAACGAGGAGAGAGAGATGGAGTGGTGGAGAGGTTTGGGATTCAATTCCAGAGCTTTGGGCCTAGTCGGTTGAAGGCTCGACCACCAATAGTGGGCGAAGCTAGTAAAGGATTCACAAGAGGCCACAGTTGGAAAAATGCAGAGTTTTCGGGGGTTCCTAGGGCTGGAGAAAGTTACAGAGATAGAGAGGGGTGAGGCCGTGGAGAGATTTGAACAAAACAATGATAATTTTAAATTTGAGGGGTTGGTGGATCGGGAGCCAATGTGGATCAGTGAGCACAGGGGGTGATGGGTGAGTGGGATTTGGTGCGGGTTAGGATGCGGGCAGCAGAGTTTTGGATAAACTCAAGTTTATGAAGGATGGGTGCCCAACCAGGTGAGCATTGGAATAGTCCAGTCTGGAGGTGACAAAAGTATGGATGAGAGTTTCAGCAGCAGATTGGCTGAGGCAGGGGCAGAGACAGGCAATGTTATGGATGTGAAAGTAGGCGAGATTTGTGATGGAGCGGACATGGAGTTGGAAGCTCAGCTCAGGTTCAAATGGAACATCAAGGTTGCTAACAGTCTGGTTCAGCCTTAAATAGTAGCTGGAGAGGGAGATGAATTGGTGGCTAGGGAACAGAGTTTGTGGTGGGGGCCAAAGACAATGGCTTCAGTGTTTTCAATGTATAATTGGAGGCAATCATCCAGGTCTGACTGTCAGACAAGCAGACTGACAACACAGAGGCAGTGGAGTGGTCTAGAGAGATGGTGGAGAGGTACAGCTGGCTGTCATCAACATACATGTGGAGGCTGATGCCATGTCTTTTGATGATGTCACTGAGGGGCAGCATGTAGATGAGGAGGAGGCCAAGGAGTCCCTTGGGGGACTCTAGACTAATGGTGCTGGAGCAGAAAGAGAAGTCATTGCAGGAGATGTTCTTGCTACAATCGGATAGGTAAGAGTTGGACCAAACGAGGACAGTCCCACTCAGCTGGTCAACGGTGCAGAGGCCTTGGTTGAGGATGGTGTGGTCGACAGTGTTAAAGGCTGCAGAGAGTTCGAGAACGATGAGGAGAGAGAATGCATGAGGATCTATCACAGAGAATGTCATTTGTGACTTTGATTAGGGTTGTTTCAGTGATGTGGCAGGAACAGAAACCTGATTGGAAGGATTTAGACATGTAGTTGCGGTAAAGATGGGTACAGATGTGGGAAGAGACAACGGGGGAAAAATTCAGTTGGTTTGTGCCTACCGTTAGCGCCTTAAGAGGGCGCTAATGGGGCGCAAAGCAACTAGCGCCCGTGCGCGGCGATGTTTGCGCCGCTCACGAAATTAACCAGACATTTTGCGGCGGCACTAAACACTACTGCCACGATCTCCTGCGCCGGCAGATCGTGACGTCAGTCGAGTGCGCAATGCCCCGGTAGCGCCCCGGACCGGATATTGAGTGGCGCCCCCTACCTTACCGCCTGCCGCTAGCAACGACAGGTTGAGGGGAGTGTTTTGCAGTCAGGAAGGGACTGGGGGATCGCTATTTAAAGGCGACCGCTTCCTGCCTTTTTTTGTTGGTGACATTTTTGCGCCATGCATTCTGAGAGAGAGAGAGAGAGAGAGACTTCTGGAGAGATTCAACGCTGTGTGAAGGAGTTTTGGGTACTGAGCAGCACTTTGCAGGTTCATTTTGATTTGCCCTTCCTTGTATCGATTCAAAAGAGACTGTGAGGGCTGCACTCTGAGCTCTTTCCCTGGTACTCTCCATTGTTCTTTCCAGCAGATTTGATGTACAGGTCTCTCCAGGCCGAGATTCAAGGCTGCAATGAGCAGGATGTGGATGGAGAGCAAAATTAACCCTCCCCTTTAAGAACTGGCCGGCGCCAGTGTGTCTGTGCTCCATATCTAACTGACAGCACCTGCGCTGTGCCCGCGCTCTGAGTTAGCGCCTCACTGCTCGGCCTTTGCGCCTTAAGACAGGTGTGTAGCGCCTGATTTAGCGCCCCAATCACCTCCAGGGGCGATAAAAGTCAAGTTTGCAGTCGGAGGCGATAATTAGCGCCAGGCACTAAACTTTGCGCACGGCCGATAATGGCGCCCCAAACGGGGCGATACTGAATTTTTCCCCCAACATGTTCAAGGACTTTGGAGAGGAAAGGAAGGTTAGAAATGGGCGGTAGTTTGCAAAGGCAGAGGGTTTTGAGAGTGGGTCTTTTGAGTAGCGAGGCAGTTTTGAAAGGGATAATAGTACTCAAGGAGAGGGAAACTATTTATAATGTCAACTAGCATCGGGGCCAAAAAGGGAGGCTGGGTGGTCAGCAGTTTAGTAAGAATAGGGTTGAGAGAGTAGGAGGTGAGTCTTATGAAAAAGATGAGCTCAGAGAGGGCATGAGGGGAGACAGGAGATAAACCAGAGAAAGATGCAGGGTTCAAAGGTAGGGCAGGGTGCAACCATATGGGAAATTTGGCTTGGTGGGTAAGGAGAAGGGTGGAGAATGCAGTCGAGGCAGTTGGACAGATGGTCCCAATCTTAGTGATTAAGAAGTCCATTTGCTCCTCTTATCATTGGAGCTGAGGGTGGAGGGGAGAGGGGTTTAAGGAGACGGTTAGCAGTTGCCTTTGGTGCGCATTTTCCAACAGGTCACTGGATAGGATGTGGGAACGCTGGCTCATTCACCTCCTCCCTAAACCAAGCTAAAACCAACTCTAGAGCTCCTGCCACCAATGCTTGCTCTGGTGTCCATGCGAGCCTAGACGGTGAATGTCAGCACGTTATTTGATAAGGAGGTGCTGAGGGCAGAGTCGGCCTTGGCTGTGGTTCCCACTTCCTGCAACAGTTGAACTTGGCAGTGTAACCTGAAGTGCAATTGCCAACAGCTACTGGAGTTATCTGTTCCCTGTAGTTCTCTTTGTTCTCTGGGTCCTTGCCTCCATTTACATATTACCACAGTATGTTTTTCAGATTGTTCTGGTTCACAAATTTATCACTTATAATCTATCTATGTAAAAATAAATCTAGTTTGCATTTATCACACTTCAAAGTATAAAAAAAGGGAACAAAACTATCATTTTCTTCTGGTTTTAATGACCTTAGGGAGCAGCTAGAGATTTACAGATTGCTGACAATCTACAGGAAAACAATTACCTTTTAATTTACCTCAAGGCTTGCTTAACCCCTAATTAACTTCAGAGTGTGGCTATTTCCAGCTCTGTGACTGTGTGCCTTTAAAGGGGTAGGTCAGATAATACACAGCTCCACATTCGCACCAGAATAGTACATGGTACGTTACACGGCATAATGTTCCTGCCATTGTACAACAGCGTGTCTTCTGACTTGCGGTGACTAACGCCACAGCTAATCTTCCATGTGACACATTTTTTTTTTTTTAGAAGTACATTGTGCAAAGATGCCCATTCCCTATAACGCAGCAATGCAATAGAACTGCCATTTGGGAGTTTTGATAGAGTAGATAGGGAGAAACTGTTTCCACTGGCAGGAGGGTCGGTAATCAGAGGACACAGATTGAAGACAGTTGTTTAAAAAAAAAGCCAGGGGGAGATGAGGAGAATTTTTGAAAAAAGAGAAGAATCTTTTATGTGTCAAGTTAATAGATTGGGGGAAGTTTAGCCAAAAGCCAGATTTCTGCTCAAAATGTAAAATAAGTTGGGGCAGGCTCAATCCAATTCCTAGCTGACGTGGACACAAAACTCAAACTGTCCCTAACTTGTCACTAAATTGAAAATCTCACCCAGTGAGTCCATAGAATGGGCGGATGTGGAAAACAGAAAAATATGACACTAGTGCAGCAGTTATGACGACTAGTCCATTGTTAAAACATTAGCTTAACTGTTCTCTCCACAGATATTGACTGAGCTGCTGAGTGTTTCCAGCATTTTCTGTTTCTGTGCTCTTTTTGATGTTGGAGTAGTGTAGAGGGAACTTTACCCTGCATCTAACCATGGTGTAGTTAACATGGGAGCATGCGATGTTGACTCATCTTGGGTACCCAAGATAGAAAATGTTTCATTCCTCAGCCCAAACGTCCTTTACTTTGATGAGTACAAAGTTCACAAAACAAAAAGGGTGAAAAACAATTTCCAAATGGTGGAAACACAGAAGAAATATTTACTGACACTTGGATAATTTTTCCGATAGCATTTGAGATCCAATGGGGGAATTTTACCCCCCCTCCCCCCCAAAGGTCGGGTGGGTTGGGTGCAGTTGGAAGGTAAAAATCTTTTAAATCCCAAACCTTACCCAAACCCAGCTCCAACCCGCCCACTTCCAGTTTAACAGTGGCGGGTCAGGAGGTGGGCGACCAATCCGCTCTCAGGAGACGGGTCGGCCAGTAAAATCTTTTAAGGAGGCTGTGTGCCTCCATTTTAACAGGATTAAAATTTTTAAACCATGGATGCTGGATTTCATTGGATTCGGAAATCCCAGCAGATAAAAGAAGGTGAGAAGGCCCGGATCCAAGAGGTGAGTGCATTTACAGCACTGCTTGTGGACCAGGAGGAGCAGGAGTTTTTCCCCCAGGCCCAACAAGCTAAACTCTTTACACATCAGGGGACTCGCACTCCACTCCCCACGATCTCTGATTTCCCCAACCCCCTGCGATCTCCGATTCCCCCCCACCCCTCGCGATCTCCGACACCCCAACCCTCCCCGCGATCTCCTACTTACCTGCCATCCATTCTCCGGCTGCTTTCCTGCCCGACAGGCAGCCAGCTTGTCAATCAGGCTGGCTGTTGAGCGGGAAACCTGCTGAAAAAATTTAAAAGACGTCCTTCACCCGTACTTCTGTGTTTCCCGTCTGGAAATCCTCCCTCCCACCCCAACCCTCTTTTCAAAGCCCCGAGTAAATATCGGGGCCAATGGGTTTAGGAGACTGTAAGTGAAATGCAATTACTCTAGCCACCTTAGTTAGGGAGATATACTTCATTATTTCCAGGTAAATTATTCAGTAATTTAATTCCCTACTCATGATGTTTAATTTATTATATCATTATAATTCTCCAGAACAAATGTTTGTTTGCACTGAATATTTTATTGAAAACCAAAAATATTGTAGCTGAAAACATATTCATGATGGATAAAATTCCAAATCATTAAAGTGGCAGAACACTGGGTTGGTGCAATGGTCTAGTTCCCAGCCCTAGCACCTCTGAGACCAGGGTTTGATATGGTGCCACGACAGGTGCTCTTATTGGACTACTGCTCCTGTTCGGGGAGAGTGATCACCATGCACCACTTTCTTCCTTTTATATTCATCAGAGGCCGGTTTCTGTAGCCTCGCTGTGCTCCATGGAGATCGAAATGCAAACATGTTTTCCTCCCCCGTTCACTTTAATGAAACTGGTGGCTGCAACATCATCGCTTGTGATGTTGTTGATTCACCAAATGCCACGTTGTTTACACTATGGAAAAATTGCACACCTGCTCTTGGCCCTCAGAAGTATCAGTCTGGATTATGTGCTCAAGTCCCTCGGGCAAGGTTTGAACCCATGACCTTCTGACTCAGAAGCGACAATGCTACTATTGAGCCAAGGCTGACATGCTTCCAAATAGCCTGACTCCACAGGTTGAAAGAAAGACTTACATTTATATAAGAACATAAGAAATAGGAACAGGAGTAGGCCAATCGGCCCCTCGAGCCTGCTCCGCCATTCAATAAGATCATGGCTGATCTGATCCTAACCTCAAATCTAAAGAACACAAGAAGTAGGAGCAGGACCCGGCCACTCAGCCCCTGGGCCCGCTCCGCCACCCACAGGGCCTTGACCGATCCGAACTCAGTCTCATGTCCAATTTCCTGCCCGTTCACCGTAACCCCTAATTCCCTTTACCTCTAGGAAACTATCTATTTCTGTTGTAAATTTATTTAATGATGTAGCTAAAGTTGTCATCTGTTTTTGTTATGTTGGTTGAGGGATAAGTATTGGACACTGGGGATAACTCCCCTATTCTTCTTCATATGGCACCTTTCACAACCACCAGATGTCTCAAAGCACTTTACAGCCAATGAAGTATTTTTTGAAGTGGAGTCACTGTTGTAGTGTGGGGAACACGGCAGCCAATTTGTGCACAGCAAGGTCCCACAAACAGCAATGTGATAATGGCCAGATCATCTGTTTTTGTTATGTTGGTTGAGGGATAATTATTGGACACTGGGAATAACTCCCCTATTTTTCTTCGAAATAGTGCCATGGGATCTTTAACATCCACCTGAGAGAGCAGACGGGGCCTCGGTTTACCGTCTCATCTGAAAGACGGCACCTCCAACAGTGCAGCACTCCCTCAGCACCGCACTGGAGTGTCAGCCTAGCTTTATGTGCTGAAGTCCCTGGAGTGGAACTTGAACCCACAACCTTCTGACGCCAGAGGCGAGTGTGCTACCCACTGAGCCACAGCTGACACTGCAGTTATAGGATGTGGTGAGATATATACCTTTCAGCATTAAACCATACTGCTTTGCACATAATTAGCTTTCTCAGTTATATTGCTGCGAGTAGACATTTTGTCTTCAAGAATTGTATCCACTCTACCCCCCGCACCCTTGCCTCCTCCCATGACAACCTGCCTCTTGTCAGCCTGCTGTCTATGAGGCAGCATCTGCAACAAGGTCACAGATATGTCTGCAACATTGTTTATTCTTTCTAACTGTCTGGATAGCATATTAACACTCATCTACTCACTGCAGAGGGCGAAAAGCTAAGAATAGGTATGAAAAATAGGGAAACTAAAAATACAGTTCTGTAGCAAAGCATAATCATCTTTAACAGAACATAAGCCACAACATAATACAGACCAGCCACGTGAAAACAGAATACATGAATGTAAGGTGGCTTCGCCTTCACATCGAGGCAAACCATGTAGCCTAACTCGGGTGTGAAGTCATCTGAATTGAACTCAGGCAAGTTGTGTGAGATCGTCGCCAGCCAGTCCAAAGGGAAAATTGAGACTCGAAATTCGTTATGGCCAGTTTTCGGGAGCATAACTGACGGCATGCAGGTAGTGCGCCCCCCCAACCGGGAGGCCTGAGGTGTGCCTGAAATTGGGCCTCAGGCCGTATTATAATAATTCGGGCGAACTGCTTCCAGCTCGCCCATTTCCAGCCATGTAAATTGCACCATCTGTCTTACAGACAGCAACCCTCAGGGAAGTGTCGAGGGGGGGAAAGGAGAACGGGAGTAGACAGCGGCCCTCGGGAATGCTGTGAAGCTGGGAGGAGCACTCCTGCTCCTCCTGGCTCCACATGAAATAAAGAAAAACTACTTACCTTTCGTTTTACAGCTGTTTGTAAGTCCCGCAAAATTGGTCCTTTTTGTTCCCGTTTTACGCCCAGAAAACGGGTGTAACGTGGACCAATTTCTTCCCTAAATCTTTTTAAAACTACGTCTGCCTGTTTCAGTGGCTCAGGTGGATGTTAAAGATCCCTATTGGAATAATAGCAGGAAGTTCTGCCAGAATCCTGACTGATAATGTCCCTTCAACAAATACTACCAAAAATAGATTAATTGGTCATTCATCTCCTTGCTAGTGTGGGATCTTGCAGTGAGCAAAATGGCTGCCATGTTTGCCTACATAACAACACGTTGAAGTAATTCATTGTGTGTAAAGCGCTCACTGAGAGATGTGATAAGATGCTATATAAATGCAGGTTCTTACGTTTTTTCTTTTTTAAGGTTAACATATGGGGCAGCTGGCTTTGTGTTGACATTAAAATTTAATCGGCAATTAGAGGCCAGTGAGTGGCATGTACAGTCACAAATCAGTAGCAAAGAGATGCCCTTAAAGATAAAGTATAGGAATTGTACCATAAAGATAATAGTGTACAAACAATTGATATGTTCGTATCAAATTCCTTTATCTGCCGCTTTAATAACCTATTTGTTAATACTTCTTTTAAAATAATAGACAAAATACTTCCTTACGAATGCACTGAGCTTCTGAGAATCCTTTAATAGTTAAAGGAAAGCAGTATCTTATAACGATGTTACCACAACGTATTCCTTGTTTTAACAAAATCGTTGTCAGGCAAATATTGCACAGCGTACTTTCAAAGCCCATGATAGAGCTATGTTATTTGGAAAATGCCAACTTCATTTTTGATGGCTTCAGAATGAGTGAATCAAATTCTATTTTAAAGACGATTTGCTCCAGCGGAATGGTATACTTCATGTCATGGATGGGCGAATACCTCTTGGTCCTCGAGCACATCTTGATGTGACAAGTATAAATTCCTAAGCATCGTTCACTGTGGAATTACTGTCTCACCTCAGGTGGTGAGGCTACAATTACTCTGCAGCATTCCCAGAAATGATTAGTCAAAAGCAATTATCATTATCACTGATTACATTTTCTATCTTTAAGAATGGAGCTGACGCAGCTGCCAAATTCATCTCCCCTTTATCTTGTGACAATCCGAGTTCAAGGCCAATTTTTTAAAGTCTATTAGAAGCTTCTTAAAGATATTGATCCAAACTACCATATTATAAAGAGTGATATCTGTCTCTCGGTACTTACTTTCGTTTTCTGTATTTAAGGCTAATAAAAGCAAAAAAACCTCAAGAAAAGGCACATCAATCCCACTCTTTTCAGAGATTGGGCTGGATTTTCCAAGCCCCGAGGAGGCGGGCATGGAGGCGGGACAGCCGGTAAACTCGGAGAAAGTGGGGGCGGAAGGCAAAGCCGCCCCCATCCCGCCTCCATGCCCTTTTGCCAGGAGGCGGGAAGATGTGCAGCTTCGGGTACCGTCTCCTGGAGGCGGGAAAGGCATTTAATCCTTTTAACTGCCTGTTAACAGGTAGTTAACAGGCAGAAAAAAGGATTAGTGCCATTTTACCTTCACAGGTGAAGGCATCCCGACCTCGGAGAACCCCGCCGGGTTGGAGGAGACGTGGAGGAGGGCTGCGCCGGTCGGAGGCACTTGGAAGTAAGGTGTAGAGGTGAGTGATGGGTGCAAGTGTGGACTGGTCAGTATGCAAGGTGAGTGATAAGTTTAAAAAAGTGTTCACTTACCTTGTTTTCTTTCTACAGCCTTTAGCCGTGGTGGATCGGGAGAGCCGACATCCTGCTTGTCAATTTCACAGACTGGCTGTTGGAACCTCCGTTCGAAAAGCCATGTGAAATTTACAAATTAGAAAGTTTTGATGAGTCCTGAACACAAAGGGGGAAAAATTAGGTCGCGCCCCATTTGGGGCGCAAATATCGTCTGGACGCAAATATTAGCGCCTGGCGCTAATTATCGCCACTGACTGGAAACTTCACTTTTACCGCCCCGGGAGGTGAGTGGAGCGCTAAATCAGGTGCTGCACACCTGTCTTAAGGCGCAAAGGCCGAGCAGTGAGGCGCTAACTCAGCGCGCGAGCGCAGCGCAGGTGCTGTCAGTTAGCGAGGGAACACAGACACACTGGCGCCGGCCAGTTCTTAAAGCGGGGGGGGGCCAACTGTTAGGATCAGTAGGCAAAACTACCTCACACAGCGTTGAGTCAATGCAGAAGTCTCTCTTTCTCTCTCTCCGAATCTCTCTCTCTCTCTCAGAACGAGTGGTGCAAAAATGTCAACCACAGAAAAAGACAGGAAGAGGCCCCCTTTAAATAGCGCCCCCCCCAGCCCCACAGCGATTGATAGCTTTCCAGTCTTCCGGTCGTTGGATGCGCCAGGCGGTAAGGCAGGGGGCGCCACTCAATTTCCGCTCCGGGGCGCCACAAGGCCGTTGCACCATGGAATGATGTCACAATCTGCGCGCGCAGGTGGTCGCAGCGGTAAAGTTTAGCGCCGCCGCACAATCTCTAGTTAAGTTCCCGAGCGGCGCAAACATCGCTGCGCCCGGGCGTTAGCGGCTTTGCGCCCCATTAGCGCCCTCTTAAGGCGCTAACGGGAGGCGCAACCAACTGAATTTTTACCCCAAAGCCTCATCAAACTAAAGAGAATGTCAGTGTTTGACAGCTTCACAGAGCTGTCAAATGCTGACATTTTTTCTTTGAAGAAGTCTTGACAGATAGCACGTCTGACGTTGACGTGATCTGTCAGTGACTTCCTCCCTAATTGGCCTGCTGAGCCCGCAGGGCGGGCTTAACAAGGTCAATCAGGGGAAAATCCCTCTGGTTGGTCAGGCGAGGATGGAGGTGGGACATTGACACGACATTGACACCTCCAACTTGCCTCCATTCACAAAATCCAGCCCAATCAGTCCTATCATTGATTCTACTGCACCCAGTGCATCTACACACCTTGAGTGCTATCATCGAGATGCATGTGAAACATTCAAAGAGCCAGAGGGCTCCCTATCATTAGAGGACTGGGTTATGAGGAGAGATGGGAAAACTTGGGCTCTTCAGCTTTGAAAGGAGGTAACTGAAAGGTGGCCTTATAGAGGTGTATGAGAACAAACACCTCTATATGGAATAGATAGATCCAGAAATTTACTTCAAATCAAACCATGAGAGGAGGATAAGGGGACATGGAGTCAAACTAGTAAGAGGCAAATCTAGGACTGATGTCAGGGAGCTCTTCACTCAAAGGGTGATCACTACACAGAACTGGATTCTGGATAGGGTAGTGGAGGTGAAAACTTTGAAATCATGTAAGAAACAATTGGGTGCCATGATGAAGGGGGGCAGTATGTTCTTTCTGGAGGGATGTCTTTCATGCAGGCTGGCTGGTTGCCGGGCGAGAAAACCAACGGCTGGAGGCTGCAGCCGGGGACGGCTGGGGACAATCCCCGGCAACGGCGAGGGAGAGATCGGGGCTGGAGGTGCGGGGGTGGGGGCGAGGCGGAGGTCACCGATCGCGGCTTCGAGGAGAGGCCGCAAATGGGAGAAGAGAGGCTGAAGGCTTCTTTGATGGGCCTGGGGGAGAACTCCTGCTCTTCCTGGCCCACAACCTGTCGGAACCAACATCTCTCACCTCCATTTCACTTCTGGGTTTTCCGAGTCCTGGGAAACAAGGCCAGCAGCAGTTAAATTTAAATCAGGCTTCCAATTGCACAGTGGGAGCCTGATTTAAATATGATAATGAAGTGTTCCTCATATCCAAGACGGGACATGCACATGCCTCGCTAGCCACCACCATACATATGGCGTCAGGCGAGTGTTGGAGACGTGTTGCCCGATTTTAAATTTGACATGTTGTTGTCATTTGCAATCCAATTTGGTAAAGGGACCTGAAACAGGCGTTATGCCCCCAATTTGCATGTGCATGGGCCTAACACCAGTTTCAGACACACACCCTGGACTCCTCATCCTCCAAACCAATATGGCGGCCTGCCTCATTCAGCACGGAATGAACGCATGCAGGCTGCATGACATATTGAATGCTTTAGTGCCCATTTTAAGCCTGTAAAATGGGCGCAGAACAATCCAATTTCTAGGCCATAGGCTTTTCACTCTTGAGAAGAGGCAACCAAGAAGGAACCTCATAGAGAAATATGACGTGGTAAAAGTACAGGAAAAGTTTCTCCTGTGACAGAAGCACAAGAGGAAGGCTTCAACTTGAATAAGGCAAATTTGAGATCGATGCCAGGAAGTTCCTTTTCGTGTAGCGTGATCAACATGCAGGAGCAGCGTTAGGACCGTGCAACCTGTGCAATTGCACAGGGCCCCAAGCAGATCCGATGATATGTTTAACGATCTCAACAATCGACTTTATCACGGGGGCCCTCTGCTATCAACATGTGGAGTGAAGTCCCAGATCGAGTGCCCTGGCATCCTTTAAGAGAGTATTGGATGCTGTTATTGGAGAGGGAAACTGTCTTTCAGGGTGGAAGTGCTTGACAGATATGATAGGATGAGAAAAGGCCATTCTACCCGATCATGTGATCCCATCTAAACCACAGAAAACTGGAAATCTGAAATATAAACAGAAAATGCTGGAAACACTCAGCTTCTTACATGATTTCAAAGTTTTCACCTCCACTACCCTATCCAGAATCCAGTTCTGTGTAGTGATCACCCTTTGAGTGAAGAGCTCCCTGACATCAGTCCTAGATTTGCCTCTTACTAGTTTGACTCCATGTCTCCTTATCCTTCTCTCATGGTTTGATTTGAAGTAAATTTCTGGATCTATCTGTGGAGAGAGAGGTAGGGTTAACGTTCCAGGTCGATGACAATATCTATTTTTATCTAAACCAAAGATGCTTTTTATAGCATTTTAGGTTTTCATGATAATTCAAATAAATACATCTCCCTTTTCAGTGGAACATTATAAATTCTATCCAGTACCTTGGTGTGCTGGGAGTGAAAGGAGACTGAATGTTACAGAGGTTAATGCATTCTGATATATAAAAACCATCCATATTTTATTTCCATGCTTGAATTAAACATTTCATTTAACTCTAGAGTGCTTTGGTGTTAATAGGGCTAAATAAATTAGATTGTTTGATGGGAGAAGAGATTTTACAAGGTAATGGATCAGAAAACTAGAAGCCATTTGAAAACAGCCTCCAGAAGCAACACTTCCACAAACATGCTTGAGTAACTTTGTAGAGCAAAATGTACGGAAGCCAAACAGTAAGGAAATGTCTCTGGGACTAAAGCTGCAAGGCTTCTCATTAATGAATACCATAATAGAAGAGAGAGTTCTAAATGTATAGAGAGAGAGAGAAAGAGAAAGAGAAAAGGAAAAAGAAAGTCTGCTTACTGAATTCCACGTGCTTCTCAATGGTTTCTGTCATTTATTTCTCTCATTTAGAGATTGCCTTCAGTCGTATTGTTATACTACAGATCATAGAATCGTACAGCACAGAATGAAACCTTTCGGCCCGTCGTGCCGATGCCGGCTCTTTGAAAGAGCTGCCAAATTTAGTCCCACATCCCAGCTTTTTCCCCATAAGCCAAAACATTAGTCCTCTTCAAGTACATGCCCTAGTGCCTTTGGAAAGTTCCTATAGAATCTGATTCCACTGCCCTTTCAGGTAGTGTGTTCCAGATCTTGATAAAATAAATTTCTCATTTCTCCTCTAGTTCTTTTGCCAATTATTTTAAATCTATGACCTTTGCTTACTGACCCACTTGCCAGATAATACAATTTCTCTCTACTTGCTCTCTTAAAATCCCTCATAATTTTAAACACCTCTATTAGGTCTCCCTTTAAACTTCCCTGCTCTAAGGAGAACAATCCCAGCATCTCCAATCTTTCCACATAACTGAAGTCCTTCATCCTGGTATCATCCTGGTAAACCTCCTCTGCACCCTCTCCAAGGCCTTGACATCCTTTCTGAAGTTTGGTGCCCAGAATTGTACACAATTCTGCAGCTGCGGTCTACCCAGTGATTTGTAAAGGTTTACCATGACTTCCTTGTTTTTGTATTCAGTGCCCCTATTTACAAAACCAAGTATCCTACGTACTTCCTTAACCGCCTTATCAACTTGCCCTGCCACCTTCCACCTTGTGAATATGCACCCCCAGGTCATTTCTGCTCTTGCACCGTCCCTCAATATAGTACCATTTAGATTATACTACCTCTCCATGTTGTTTCTTCCAAATTGCATCATTTCATAGAATCATAGAATCATAGAATGATTACAGCACAGAAGGAGGCCATTCAGCCCGTCGAGCCCATGCTGGCTCTCTGCAAGAGCACTTCAGCTAGTCCCACTCCCCCGCCCTTTCCCCTTTCCCTGAATTTCTTTTCCTTCAGGTACTTATCCAATTCCATTTTGAAAGCCACGCTTGAATCTGCCTCCACCACCCTTTCAGGCAGCGCATTCCAGATTCTAACCACTCGCTGCGTAAAAAAGTTTTTCCTCATGTCGCCTTTGGTTCTTTTGCCAATCACCTTAAATCTGTGTCCTCTGGTTCTTGACCATTCTGCCAATGGGAACAGTTTCTCTTTATCTACTCTGTCTAGACCCATCATGATTTTGAACACTTCTATCAAATCTCCTCTCAACCTTCTCTGCTCTAAGGAGAACAACCCCAGCTTCTCCAGTCTATCCACGTAACTGAAGTCCCTCATCCCTGGATCCATTCTTCTAAATCTTTTCTGCACCTTTTCTAAGGCCTTCACAACCTTCCTGAAGTGCGCAGCCCAGAATTGGACACAATACTCCAGTTGAGGCCGAACCAGTGTTTTATAAAGGTCCATCATAACTTCCTTGCTTTTATACTCTATACCTCTATTTATGAAGCCCAGGATCCCGTATGCTTTTTTAACCACTTTCTCAACCTGCCCTGCTACCTTCAACGATTTGTGCACATATACCCCCAGGTCTCGCTGTTCATGCATCCCCTTTAGAATTATATCCTTTAGTTTATATTGCATCTCCTCGTTCTTCCTACCAAAATGTATCACTTCACACTTTTTGTGTTAAATTTCATCTGCCACGTGTCTGCCCATTCCACCAGCTTGTATATGTCCTCTTGAAGTCTATCACTATCCTCCTCACTGTTCACTATACTTCCAAGTTTTGTGTCATTTGCAAATTTTGAAATTGTGCCCTGTACACCCAAGTCCAAGTCATTAATATATATCAAGAAAAGCAGTGGTCCTAATACTGACCCCTGGGGAATACCACTGTATACCTTCCTCCAGTCCGAAAAACAATCGTTCACCACTACTCTCTGTTTCCTGTCACTTGGCCAATTTCGTATCCACGCTGCCACTGTTCCCTTTATTCCATGTACTTCTATTTTCCGTGTAGGTCTGTTATGTGGTACTTTAACACATGTCTTTTGAAAGTCCTTATATACAACATCTACTGCACTACCTTCATCAACCCTCTCTGTAACTTCATCAAAGAACTCAATCAGGTTCGTCAGACATGATTTGCCTTTAGCAAATCTGTGCTGGCTGTCCGTTATTAACCCATGCTTCTCCAAGTGAGAATTCATTTTGTCTTTGACAATGGTCTCTAGTAGTTTTTCCACCACTGACATTAGACTGATTGGCCTATAGTTACTAGGTTTACCCTCTCCCCTTTTTTGAACAGGGATGTAGCATTTGCAATCCTCCAGTCCTCTGGCACCACTCCCAGATCCAAAGAGGATTGAAAGATTGTGGTCAGAGCTTCTGCTATCTCCACTGTAGCTTCCCTCAGCATCCTAGGATGCATCCCATCTGGACTGGATTTCTATCGTATTCAATATCTCTGCTCTCCCCTCCTCTACTGCAGCATTAACTTCATCCTCTTTTGCGAAGAAAAGTGCATTCAGTACCTCAGTAATGCCCTCTGCCTCCACAAGAAGATTTCCCCTTTTTGTCCCTAACCGGTTCCACCATTCCTTTAATTATCTTTTTACTTTTTATAGGTATATAACAGGTGCAGGTTTGGGACCGGTACCTGTTTATAATGAGGTGAAGCTGAACGATTCAGGTTATACTGCCAGCTCCAAATTGTTCTGTAATCAGAGGAAGTGGAGCCTTTGCCTGCATGTTATTGCCTTCATGTGGAAAGTTTCACTCCTGCGGTGCCTAAAACATTAAATTTAACATTAGTGGAAAGAAATTGGGACAGCTGGCTATTTGCTAACATTTCAAAAATTTTCTCTATCACTGTTGTTGAGCTAACCAGCCTGGAATTACCTGGATTAGCTCTGCCTTGCATTTTAAAAATGCGTACTGCAGTGGCCACTCTCCAGTCCTCCGGCACACTCCCACACTCAAAAGACCTCAGCAATTTCCACCCTCAACTCCCTCAGAATCCTTGTATGGATCCCGTCAGCCATTGGCACTTTTTCTTCTTTTAGCCTAATTTATCTAAAAATGTTCTTTCAGCCATCATAGAATCGCTCATCTCGCTCTCAACCACTTCAGAATTCACCTCCCCTCTGATGTCCTTTTCGTTAGTAAAGATCGATGGGAAGCATTTATTAAATACCTCAGCCAGTTTTTTGATCATCATCTACAAAATAACAATGCTCTCATCTCAGGGGTCTCACCTTGCTTTTAATAATTCTCTTCACACTTGTAAAATACTTTACTCTTCCTTTCCATGTTTTTGAAATGTTTTCCTCAATCTTTTTTTGATTTCCTTATCCTTTGGTTAACCTCATTACATATTTTCTCAAATTCTCCATCTGTGTTTTCATTATTATTCTCATAGTCCTTATCGGCCCTCTTCAATTTTAATTGGTTTCTAAACTCTTAGTTATCCATGGCGTCCAGAAACCACTAATAGTCTCATTCTTTTTTAATGGAATATATTAATTCTGTATCTTTGCAATACCTTTATGTTGTTTAACAAAACATGCCACTGATGCACTGTGTGCCAATTTATCTTTTCACTTCACCTCAGCTAACTTACTTCTCATCTTTCCAAAATCTGTCTTAATCCAATCTGGTGTTCTAATTTTTGTACTGACTTTTTTCCCTTTCATAGTCATAGAGTCATACGGCACAGAAGGAGGCCATTCGGCCCATCGAGTCCGTGCCGGCTCTCTGTAGAGCAATCCAGTCAGTCCCATTCCCCCACTCTATCCTCGTTGCCCTGCAAGTTTATTTCCCTCAAGTGCCTATCCAGTCTCCCCTTGAAAATATTGAGTGTCTCTGCTTCAACCACTTCCGTCGGCAGCAAATTCAGGTCCTCACCACTCGCTGCATAAAAAAGATTTTCCTCACGTCCCCGCTGTATCTCTTGCCCAAAACCTTAAATCTGTGTCCCCTAGTCCTTGTACCATCAACTAGTGGGAACAGCCTTTCCCCGTCTAGTCTATCCAAACCCGTCATAATCTTGTACAACTCTATCAAATCACCCCTCAACCTCCTTTGCTCTAATAAAAACAAATCCAGCTTCTCCAACCTGTTCTTGTAGCTAAGATCCCCCATCCCCGGAACCATTCTGGTAAATCTCCTCTGCACCCTCTCCAGGGCCTTCACATCCTTCCTAAAGTGTGGTGACCAGAGCTCGATGCAATACTCCAGTTGTGGCCTAACCAGCGCTTTATAAAGGTTCAGCATAACTTCTCTACTTTTGTACTCAATGGGCTAGATTTTGATACTGGGGCGGGTTGGGATCGTGTCATCCGCATTTCGTGTTATCACCCGACTGCAATTGGATGTGGGAGATTGATGCAATTTTCACCTAATTGGGCAATTGAGTTCCAGCATGTGGGAACCCATGAACCAATTAGTGGTTTCAGTCTGAAAGTCGCCTCTGATGATGTCATCATTGCTGCTGCATTGAAGGTCTTTAGAGACTGCCTGGCCTTTGCTGTGAGAGGACCTGGATGCAAAATGAGCAACATCTCTATCTGGAGAGGGAGAGAGGGAGAGAGAGAGAGAGAGCGAGAATATGAATTTTTTGCATCCAGGTCCTCTCACAGCAAAGGCCAGGCCAGGCAGTCTCTGAAGACCTTCAATGCAGCAGAATCAGAGGCGACTTTCAGACCTCATACTACTCCTACCTTCATCACATCTCTGTTGTAATAGTGGACCTGCAGCTAATAGTCAGCTATCCAAATGTGCTCCCGCCAGGTTTCACTGGCGTGTTTCAGATCAGGCGTGCTTCACGTGGGAAAAGGGTTAAACTAGCTAAAAAGTATCAAAATGGCATTACAGAGCCAATTTAGGGCTTGTTAAGGGCTTTAATGGCCTCTCCCGCCTCTCGGAGGCGGGACGGAGACGGGACCACCGCACTCGATTTCATCAAAATTGCGTGGAGGCGGAATGGAGGCGGGATCGGGTCCGCCCGCCACTTTTCGCAATTTTAACCCCCCACACACCTCCAAACCCGCCTCCACGGGTCAATGAAAATCCAGCCCAATACCTCTATTTATGAAACCCAAGTCCTGCCACCTTCAGGGACCTATGCACTTAACCCATGTCATATTGTGGTCACTACTCCCAAGGTGTTCACCCACATTTATCTACCTGATCTATTTCATTACTCACAAAAACATCTCGTTAGGCCTCTGCTCTTGTCAGCCTTGAGGAAGGAGTTCTGCACACATTTTAGAAATTCCATTCCCTTTTCTCCATTTACTCCTCTCTGCCCCAATCGATAATTGGATGATTAAAATCTGTTAGGACAACAGTTTAGTTATTCCTACTCCTCTCTCCAGTCTGCAGCACCAGAAGAATCAGCAAGAGACTTTAAATGGGAAGAAATGGCTCGAAGATAGGAAGGATAGCTCCGAATGAAAGCTTTGGCTGAAACATAGGCCACAGCAGGTAAGTCTCTGGGGCTGACTGGAGGGAGAGGCCACTGTTACAAGGTCCTCTCACTCCATGGGGGTAATTATGGGCCTTTACCGTCATTTCCTGGGGCCAACAACCATTTTCCATATAACGACCCCAGGAAGCGGTAACTGGGATGAAAAAATCCACTGGGGACCCAAGTGTCACCCACTTTCCATTTGCATGCTACCAGTGATAGCTCAATCGGGGACAGGGGGAGAGAAATCCCAGTCGGAGCAGAGGCTGCGATAGGCCTAACCATCTGAATTTTCTGCTGCAATCCCAGTTTTTTTTTCTTTCATCTGTGAGACACGGACTCATCCTGGAGAATGGTTTCATGGACAAAGGCAACCCAATAGTGCTGTGTCAAAGCGGCTAGCTTTCGTGTGCGAACCTAGACAGTAAACTTCAGCAGGCTAATCAACACCTGTGGGGCATCACAGCTGAGTCTTCTCACCTTCTCGCACAAAGTCCACAAAGTGATCATTGGGTATCAATGAAGACCCTCTTTGACTTTTCCCCTTCATTAGCCCCGTGGCTCTGAAGTAAATTGTTTGCATTTCCAAAAATGAACTGGATAACTATCTGGTTGGTTTATGATTGAAAATTACAATGAATCGTAGCATCAGAATTGCAGCCCTGTCTCAAATCAGTGAACTCAGCACAGATCAGAGATTAAACTTAGGGCCCTGTGGCTCAGTACCATATTGGGCAGTTCTCATGTGACAAATATCTCAATAATTTCTCCCTAATCTCCAAAAGTTAATTGAGTAAAATTCCAGAATATCTATCTGACCTACAGATTTTCAAACTGGAGGTTTCCCATGAGGGGATCCCAAGGTCTTCAGATTTATTGCAGTCTATCATCAGATTTTTTGTATTTTGATATATTTGTTGACTTACTTGCATGTTATTTCTGTTGCTGTGTACCAGTTAGAAAAGTTTCCGAGGTAGCTGACACAGTCATTTCAAAGGGAATAAAATGAACAGGCGTCTATAAAATGCAGATGATCCACTCCGCCAGTTCACCACCCAAGGTGAGAATTACCCCCATTGTCCCCTTGGGCTTTATTACCACAAATGTTCCAATTTGTAGGATTCACCTGTATCTCCCTGCTGAACATTCAGATCACTCACCATCCACAAATCCTTCCTGTTTCTATAGGAGATTATCATTGCATGGACTTCCCTTGTTCACCATGACTGACAGTTGCTCCCAGTAACCCCCCTCCCTTCCCCGAGGAGCTGAAAATCTTTACTTTGCAAACAGTTTGCACAGACAAACTGTCAGAACAAAAACAAATAAGTGTATTTGATATGAGGAATTGGCTCAGTAATAACCATACATTACTGAGAATGGCGAGCTCTGTTTTAAATGAGAAATTGGAGTCACTGTCCCTCCCCTATCATTTCCTGGCCAGTTTCTGAGGTACAGTAATGACTCCAGTCAAAATAAAATCCTCATTTCACTCAGTGAACCACTTTTGACAAAGATTTAATTTTGTTTCAAAATGTCGAGTGGCTCAATCTGTTGAATACAGAACTTGTGGCTGGTTGGCATTGGGTTGAGTTCCTGGCAGGGTCTTTCATAGGAACATTGGAATTGCTAGATGATGAAAGACCAAGGTCCATCGAGTTGGTCTTTTACTATCCTGGTCATCACATGATATAAATATTATTGGAGTTGTTGACTAATCATAGCAATAAATCACTAACAATTAAGAAAGAAAGACTTGCATTTATATAGCGCCTTTCACGACCACCGGACATCTCAAAGCGCTTTACAGTCAATGAAGTACTTTTGAAGTGGGAAACGCGGCAGCTAATTTGCGCACAGCAAGGTCCCACAAACAGCAATGTGATAATGACCAGAAAATCTGTTTTTTTTTTGTTCTGTTGGTTGAGGGATAAATATTGGCCAGGACACTGGGGATAACTCCCCTACTCTTCTTCGAAATAGTGCCATGGGATCTTTTACATCCACCTGAGAGAGCAGACGGGGCCTCGGTTTAATGTCTCACCTAAAAGACGGCACCTCTGACAGTGCAGCACTCCCTCAGCACTGCACTGGAGTGTCAGCCTAGCCTTTATGTGCTCAAGTCCCTGGAGTGGGATTTGAACCCACTCTGAGGCAAGTGTGCTACCAACTGAGCCACAGCTGACACTGTTACTCTACAACAGACTCAGAAACAACAGAAAGAAAACTCCAGTGGTGGAGAGCTTTAGGAACCATGGCCTCGAAATTCCTCTCAGCTGGTGACGCAAAACGGGCGATAACCTGTAACCTGTACTTAATGAACAGTGGCTCGAGTGAAGGATTTCTGATGAATGGGAGTTCTGACAGTACTCGGTCTCTATTAGGGAACACTGCTGGATCGGACCGGCCGCCCTTTATACGCAGCGTCTGATATTCAGTTCCATTGCAGCCCTTGACGAATTTCTAGGTCCAAATTCATCTCTTCCTCCCAAGCATGGTACACTTACCATATATCTCAAATTACTCATATACTGTATCCCAAAATGTTATTTTCTGAAAGCAACCTATCTAATTTGCATTTGAATGTATCAATACTGACTGTTTCCACTCTCGCCCTGTAGAGTCTGTTCTACTAGATTGACCACTCGCTCACTGAAATATTATTACCACAGATTAGTTTTGAGTTTACCCCCTTTAGCCTTCTGAACTGCATAAAATGAGCGCCATGTCTTGGGATATGGTCGAAGAAGAGACTGAGTAGTACTTGTCATGCTGGTACAATATCTCCTGGCTGATTAGCAGTGGCAGCAGATTGAAATCACACCCAATAGGCATTCTATAAGTAATGGTGACGGACCTTCACAGTCCCTTTGCTCTGTAGTTTGCTTCAGCTAACGACAGAATATAAATTATTCATCTGATCATAAGTAAACAGTAAATGCTCCCAGGAATGAACAGTGTGGAGTCGTAAATTTCCCCCTCTCGTAACAACTTCAGAAAATGCGGAAAGAGGAAAAAGCCTTCAGCAGTGTTCCCTAATAGAGACCGAGTACTGTCAGAACTCCCATTCATCAGAAATCCTTCACTCGAGCCACTGTTCATTAAGTACAGGTTATTGGCTTCCATAATGGCTCGATGATAAATGCATCAACTTGTTCTGTTACTCACTATACAGATCAAGAACGTCCAGTAGAAATTGTTGGATATCCAACAAGAGTGGGACCTTTGGCTGAGTTTTATCCTCTCTAACTCAATGCTTACTAGGCTTGTTGTAGTATCCCTACTGACACTTTAACTGAGCTGAGATATTTCAGCAAAGAATAAGGATCAAAACTGGAACCTTCTTGGTCTGTGAGAATATATGACCTCACTTTGTCGTCTTGCCGTCTTTTTATCATATGTTTGTTAATGGCTTTAACATCATAAAAAATAAAAAGAACAAACTTTGTTTCCATACAAATGCAGGATAAAGACATTCCTGTCAAGTTAACTAACTTGGAGATAGCCAGACTTACTATCAATTCAGGGAAAATAGCCCACCCTATCTGAACAAAGAAAATAAGTATCCTGCAAAGATTAACAGAAAACTGCATCTCTTGGTAAGCCTCTGAGCCACACAGAACACAGAGGTCCCGGGTTCAATTCTCCCGGTTTGTACTGAGGCAGCTCATCTCAGCCAAGGGTAGCAGTGGTGGAATTGGCAGGCATGGGAAAGAAAAATTACCCCAGGTTCCCACTATTGACTGCTATCCAGTGACCTCTGCTGGAAATCGTGTGTATGTGCATGTCGGGTGAGGACCGCTTTGGGCTCACTGTGATGCCCGACACACATGAATAGCCTGCCAACAACTAACTGTCCACGGTCAGCCATGTAGAATTTGTCACGTTAGCAAGGTAACAGCTGGCAGCCAAACTCCCCCATACTCTGTTACTTCAGGAACCATACCCAGCACCTCCAGAGGAAAATAGAAGGGGGAAACATGGTAGATATAGATCTTTCAATTCAAATATGAGAAAGTAGTGACTCAATAAAATATCTATTTTGAAATGAAATTTATTCAATCATTAAATTACATCTAACACGTATACATTAATTACAGCCTATTCTTCCTTCCAACATTATGCTGATATTCTTCCAGGAGATTTTTGACTTAGATTCTCATGTGGTATCAATAAATCTGTCATTTTCAAACCATTATTTAAATGTCTCCCACTGTGCATTACCACTGCTGAGTGACAAAGTGTTTATTTCTGATGTCTGTTTTGGCATTTGGTTCCATTTCAGTGCTGTGTATTCCTTGCTGTGGATTAGGTGATGACAGTTCTCTCATACAGGTCTCTTGAGATTGATGGCTGAGAGTTAGGCATTAACCCTTAAACTGTTGGCAGGTCCAGGGAAAGGCCTGTCTCCCTAGGCTGACTGGAATTTTAATTGCTCAGGTCACATGACCTAACATTAGCAAAAACGTACTTAAATGTCAGGACTGTATTATTAACCATGGATACAAAACTAAACATAAAAGGATGGGTTTTACAAATCTGACCTCCCATGTGGAGCTTCGTAGAATCATACGACACAGAAGCAGGCCATTCAGCCCATCCTGCCTGTACCAACACTTTGAAAGAGCTATCCAATTAGTCCCACTCACCTGCACCTTCCCCACAGCCCTGCAAAATTTTCCTTTCTCATCTGCTAGGAGTGCATGTCAGCAATCTGGGCCTGGAGCTCAGTGAATTTTAAGCAGGACTCGTTACTCATTAAAATTAATTTGTCCACTGGGAGTGCATAGCTAGAGATTGGGCAGGGAGGTCAGTGTGCCCTGGAAGATTTGCCATCCACTTTCCCGCCTATGCAATCAAATTACAGATATATGCTCCTGTCAAGCGAATTAATTGGAATTGACACAAAATCTGGCCCACTGACCTTCATGGCTGAATTTCCAATATGCACTTGCGGTGGGTGAAGCTCCACCTCAGGTGAGAACATATATGGAAAACGAACCCTTAAAAAGTGGTCTTTAATAAATTCAAAATATCAAACACTGTGCTTTTGCTTTTCCTGCCTCTTTCCTTATTCTTTCTTCTGCATTCTCAATTTTCACTACTTTCCCAAATATAAGGAATGAAATTACTGACAGTGATGTCCGGAGTCAGATGTTTAATACATTTGTCTGACATTCCTCTGTCTAATGTTTTAGCAGAAGTTTAAAATGGCCGACATAGGACCGTCATTGGAACTCATTAAATGCTAGTCTGCATACTGTAACTTCCAGGCTATATCCCATTCTACTTTATATGATATTTTGTTCCTAATCTTTGTAAATTTAAAACATTGTAATGGCCTTTTTTCTTTTCCCTCCTGCTTTCCACAGCTCATTTGTTTTTTTTTCTAAATTGGCCTTTGATTGGCTTAAAAACTGTCTTCAAACACTATTTTCAGCCAATCAAATTGTCAATAACCTATGGTTAACTTGATTGCATTGAAGGTTTAAAAAGACCTCAAAGCAAGAAATAAATGACGGAGCACAATTATCTGGTGTCAAACCTTGGCTCAGTAGTAGTGCTTGCCTCTGAGGTAAAAAGAGCTGGGACTCTACACTTTAGAGAAGTGTAGACATAGGGGTAATCTGTTTGAGCATTATAAGCTGATGAAGGGAATAGATTGCGTTCGAGTTGACAGTTTCTTCCAATTAAATAGGTTAGGGCGGACCAGGGGGTCACAATTTTAAGTTATACAAGGCCAGGTCTAGGTTAGATGTCAGGAGGTGGTTCTTTTCCCAGAGAATAGTGGGCTTCTGGAACAAGCTACTGGCTCATGTGGTGGACGCCATTTCATTGAATTTCTACAAGCGAGAGTTGGACCCGTTTCTGGCTGGGGCGAAGATCCCCTCGTACAAAAGGTAGGTACAGCATAGAATTATCAGGGCCAGAGTGATTCCTAGACTAGTTTCGATCGACCAGTGGGGTCAGAGAGGAATTTCCCAGATTTTCTTCTGCCCAAATTGGCCTGGGTTTTTATCTGAATTTTTGTCACTCCCAGGAGATCACATGTATATATTGTGATACACAGGGTCTTTTCCTGGTCCTCACTGTTTGTATGAGGCAGAGAGATCATGGGTGCAAGCCTTACTCTTAGGGGGCAATTTTCTGATGCCGGAGGAGGCGGGTTTGGAGTTGGGAAAGGCGGGAAAATTAGAATCAATGAGGTCGGGTTCGAAACCCGACTCCAACCCGCCTCCGTGGGATTTTGCCGGTGCCGGTTTTGGAGGTCGGGAAACGCTCCCGCCTCCAGCTGGCCATTGCGTTAATTAACTTCTGCAAATGCTTGTTAAGTGCCTCTCTAAGCCTATTTTGAGAGGCCCAGGTGAATTTCCCATCATTTCGGCATGCTTCACGCAACTTCTGAACCACGCCAGGTAAACCTGGCGGGTTGACTCGTGGGTGGCCTCCTCACTGCTGCAGGTCTAACAAGACCTCGTTCACTGCAGCAAGGACTACTTGCAGGTGCCAGACCTTGGCTTTAACAGGTCTCTGAGCACTTTTAGAAGGCCTTCCGAAGTCGGAGGTGCTGCAGCTTGACTCCATCAACTGTGGGACCTCCTGTGAAGACCCTCGCCCCGCTTACAATGAGCGCTTCCCCAGAGGAGGCATCTGCAAGCAGAATGGGAAACATTCATTTCCTTTCACCTTGGACCTCAGATGAGGATGAGGATGAGGATGAGGAGGAGGAAGCTGAGGAGGAGGAGGAGGATCTGGAGGAGGAGGAACAGCAGGAGGAGGATGAGCAGGAGGAGGTCAGAGCGCCGGTGTTTCGACCAGCGGCAGTGGCAGCACGCGAGCACATGGCTGCCAGGGATGCAAGGGATGAACTTATCATGGCCAGATTTGTATAAGTTGGCCAAGTTGGCACATGTCCTTGGCTCCATGCTAGGACTTCATTGACAATGGACATGACTCTCTGGCCTCCTTTCAGTCAGGCCACCAACCTGACAACGCAAGTGTGGCGTTGCCCGCAATGTGGAGCTGCCTAAGGCTAAGTAACAGATGGCATAACGCCAACATTTTGGCATCAAATCATGTTAATGCTTTCCAATAGGGATGGCATTTCATCAATACACCGAAACAGTCTCCCAATCTACACACAGATCTGGAGCTTATATCCCTTGCCAGCTGTACCCACACAGGCTTGGTTTCTTTGGGAGGCCTCTTCCTCCGAGATGAGTGGAAGAGCACCTCCCTGCTAGCTCTCACCCCCTCAATCAACATTTGCAACGCCTCATCTGAGAGCCTCGGGTAGGCCCTTGCCTTGGAATTGGATATACGTATCTCAAAAGATGTTGGAGGTGGTGCAGGAGAAGCAGAAATGCTGTGGAATGAGCCAAGGGAGCAAGAAGCCATAAAATCAGACTGGAAAAGTGCTGTCAACAGAGGCGAGTTTCAGTCCCAAAACACCAATTGAGCAAGGGCATCCCACACCTCTGAAATCAAGTGGCCAATCATAGGAAAATCTCAATTTTTTGAAAACTATCAGTGGAAGCGAGTTTCAGACACACCCAAGCCGAAACCCGCCTCCAGTGAGAAAATCACCCCCTTAAAAATCTGAACACATAGGGCTCGATTTTGTCATTGGGGCAGGCTGGGGTCGTGTCATCCGCTTTTTGTGTTAGCCACCCGACTCCAATTGGATGTGGGAGAATTATTTGATTTTCCCCTAATTGGGCAATTGAGTTCCAGCATGTGGGAACCCATGACCCAATTAGTTTTTTCAGTCTGAAAGTCGCCTCTGATGATGTCATCATTGCTGCTGCATTTAAGGTCTGCAAAGACTGGGAAGCTTTTGGCCTTTGCTGTGAGAGGGACCTGGAGGCAAAATGAGCAGCAGGAGACCTAAGTCTGCTCCCAAATTTTTTTCCACCACCACCACCACCACCACCCTCCACAACAATGGTTATGACTGCTAAAAGTTCCCCCAGAATGATGATTCATCAAATCTCCTTCTTAATGGTGGACCTGCGGCTGATAGTCAGCAATCCAAGTGTGCCAGGTTTCACTGTCGTGTTTCAGAGGAGGCGTGCATCACGTCGGAAAAGTCTTAAAATCAGAAAGGCCTCTCAAAATGGGATTATAGAGGCAATTAAGTGGTTGTTAAGGGCCTTAAAGGCCTATCCCGCCTCTTGAAGGCGGGACGGAGACGGGATCAAAAACCACGCATTTGGGAAAATTGCTCGGAGGCGGGATCGTGCCCGCACGCCATTTTTTGCAATTTTAACACCCCACACTCCTCCATTCCTGCCTCCTTGGGCCTGGCAAAATCGAGCCCATAATCTAGGCTGATACTTCAGTGCAGTACTGTAGGAGAACAGAAGGAGTGCTGTAATGTTAGAGGTCGGCCGTTTGAATTAAATTTTAAGTTGTGGCCACATCTACCCACTCAGGTGGATGTAAAAGTTCCCATGGAACTATTTTCTCCCTGGAGTCCTGGCCAATATCAATTCTTCAATCAGCATCACTAAAAAACTAGTCATTATCTCCTTGCTGTGCATGGGAGCTTGCCACGTGCAAATTGGCTGCCACGTTTCCTACATTACAACAGTAACTACACCTCAAAAATACTTCATTGATTATAAAACGCTTTGGGACATTGTCAAAGGCTCAATATAAATGCAAGTCTTTGTTTTCTTTACACAGGAACTCTTCAAACTGTCAATCATTGTCCCCTTATTGTTCTCGGGCTACTGGAAACTGCTACCCTGTACATTGACTTCTCATCCTTGCTTTCATCAGGTGAATTCCTCAGAAAGTTTTGTCAAAATACGGTCAGAAGCTGAACAAGATTCAACATGACAAGGGTAAGCTATTAAGTCGAATTTCCAGACCCACACAGCACTCAAGGAGAAAACTCAATGCAAATAAAAGATAAATTTAATGAACTGCATATAGAGCTCACTGCACTGAAAAACTCTTGTCAATATGTTGAAATGAACTGTTGGGTTAGAATTGGATTCTGGTTAAGCTTAATTGGCAGCAAGTGTTTCCTACCTAAAAAGCTACAGCTTAACCAGCTCCCCTTGACATTCAATGGCATGCCAAATCCCCCATCATCAACATCCTAGGGGTCGCCATTAACTAGAAAGTCAACTGTACCAGCCACATAAATGTCGTAGCCACTAGAGCAGGTCAGAGGTTCGTTATTCTGCCCAAAGCCTTACCACCACCTACAAGACACAATGGAATACTCTCCGCTTGCCTGGTTGGGTGTAGCTGCAACAACACTCAAGAAGCTCGGCACCATCCAGGACAAAGCAGCCCGCTTGATCACCAGCCCATCCACTACCTTAAGCTTGCACTCTCTCCACCACTGGTGTACCATGGTACCAGTATGTACGATCTACAGAGTGCACTGGAGCTACTCGCCAAGGTTTCTTTGACAGCACCTCCCAAACCTGCAACCGCCACCACCTAGATGGACAAGGGCAGCAGATGCATGGGAACACAAAGTTCATCATCTCCAAGTTTCCCTCCAAGCCACATACCATCAAGCCAGGGGACCAACCGGGTTCAACAAGGAGTGTAGAAGAGCATACCAGGAGCAGTACCAGGCATATCTAAAAATGAAGTGCCAACCTGGTGGAGCTACAACACAGGACTACATAGATGCTAAACAGCGGCAACAGCATTTTATAGACAGAGCTAAGCGATTCCACAACCAACAGATCAGATCAAAGCTCTGCAGTCCTGCCACATCCAGTCGTGAATGGTGGTGAACAATTAAACAATTAACAGGAGGAGGAGGCTCCATGAATATCCCCATCCTCAATGATGGTGGAGCCCAGCACGTGAGTGCAAAAGCCAAGGTTCACAACCATCTTCAGCCAGAAGTGCCAATTAGATGATCTTGCCAATAACCGCCCCATCAATCTACTCTCAATCATCAGCAAAATGACGGAAGGTGTCATCAACAGTGCTATCAAGCGGCACTTACCAATAACCTGCTCACCGATGCTCAGTTTGGGTTCTGCCAGGACCACTCGGCTCCAGACTCATTACAGCCTTGGTCCAAACATGGACAAAAGAGCTGAATTCTAGAGGTGAGGTGAGAGTGACTGCCATTGACATCAAGGCAGCATTTGACCGAGTGTGGCATCAAGGAGCCCTAGTAAAACTGAAGTCAATGGGAATTGGGGGGAAAACTCTCCACTGGCTGGAGTTACCATCCAGGACAAAGCAGGCCCACTTGATCGGCACCCTATCACCACCAGCGCACTGTGGCTGCAGTGTGTACCATCTACAAGATGCACTGCAGCAACTCGCCAAGGCTTCTTCAGCAGCACCTCCCAAACCCGTGACCTCTACCACCTAGAAGGTCAAGGGCAGCAGGCACATAGGAACACCGCCACCTCCAAGTTCCCCTCCAAGTCACACACCATCCTGACTTGGAAGTATATCGCCGTTCCTTCATCATCGCTGGGTCAAAATCCTGGAATTCTCTCCCTAACAGCACTGTGGGAGTACCTTCGCCACACTACAGCGGTTCAAGAAGGCGGCTCACCACCACCTTCTCAAGTGAAATTAGGAATGGGCAATAAACGCTGGCCTTGTCAGCGATGTCCACATCCCGTGAACAAATGATAAAAATAAACTTGGACATAGAGAGAAACCTGTAAATTACGGACATCTTGGTGACTGGCATCAGCTGTCCTTATCTTGCATGTGTCCCTATTTTCAAAATCTTCATTGTATGTACTGTAAAAATTTTTTCCAGCAATCTTGAAGAACCAGCTGAGATTATGATCACATAACCAACTGCAACAATGCTAAGAATCCACATGCCACACACCAGTGTTCAGCTCTGCTCATTTAACAGTTTTGCGGTCTAAATTCCCATTTCATTTCAAACTGCTCTCACTTGGAGCAGAGTGTAACTTCAGTAACGAACTGCCTTTCTCAGTTCTACTTACCAACATTAGGGCAGTCACAGGACAAAAAAAGGGGGAAATGTGATGACAGGTTGAATCTTCCAAAGGCAAGTCTTAGAACGGATTGAGAACATTTGGGAGGGAAAACGCAACAGGCCACATTATGTGTAGGAGTGAAACTGCAGTTTTCTGGTTGAGCGGTGAGTCTGCAGGAAGACTGACTCATATATGGGACTCGCAAGCCTGTCCATCACTCTATAGAGCAGCAGAGAGAGCCGGGACAGCCATCCACCTTCACTCCCCAAAAATCAAAGCTCCTCAGAGAAACGGATCCACCATCAGAAGCCGAGGGAAAGAAGACGATGCCAGTGTCAGGGGGAGGGGAGCTGCCAGCAGCCACTAAAAGAGTGTATGGACGCGGCGCTGGGGTAGGAAAGGATAGCCCCTCTTGCTGTTCGCACACGCTGATTCAGGAGGCTGGTGAGTAGATTGCCAACTCTGGTTGGAGGCAATCCTGGAGGTTTGATCACATGACATCTGACCATGTGATGTCTGATCATGTGGCGTCTGATCATGTGACACCTGATTACAAACCTCCATTTCCCAGTCTCCCTCTCGCCCCGAGCCCCCATTCCCCAGTCTCCCTCTCGCCCCGAGCCCCAATTCCCCAGTCTCCCTCTCGCCCCGAGCCCCCATCCCCCAGTCTCCCTCTCGCCCCCCCGACTCCTGAGCTCCCCCCGACTCCTGAGTTCCCCCGACTCCTGAGTTCCCCCCCCGCCTCCTGAGTTCCCCCGACTCCTGAGCTCCCCCCGACTCCTGAGTTCCCCCGACTCCTGAGTTCCCCCCCCGCCTCCTGAGATCCCCCCCGACTCCTGAGCTCCCCCCGACTCCTGAGTTCCCCCCCGACTCCTGAGCTCCCCCCCGACTCCTGAGTTCCCCACTGACTCCTGAGTTCCCCACCGACTCCTGAGTTCCTCCCCCAATGCCGACCTTCGAGTGTTCACAACACCAGCTGGTCCAGGCTCTCTGCAGTGGTGGGGGTGATGTCATAGGGCCGGAGGCAGGAATTTACACAGTGAAGTTCCGTGCAACTGGCACCTGAATGAAAACTGAATGGGAGGTAGAGCGGTGTCCCGTGTTTTATGTTGTAAAAGTTGCATTGAAGGCTATCTGTAGGTCGTAATTTGCGAGTGTCCATGGTTTCAGAATGCCTCTTGTATATTTTACCATGTAAGTTATTTGGGTTTCTCAATAAGTTTCCATTTTTTGCAGCTGTCCGTTTTTTGGGAGCGTCCGTTTATACAGGTTTCACTATATCACCGTTCCTTCAAAATCTAAGAGTACTGTGGGAGTACCTTCACCATATGGGCTGAAGTGGTTCAAGAAGAAGGCTCACCACCACTGTCTCAAGGGCATCTAGGGACAGGCAATAAATGCTGGTCTTGCTAACGACACCCATATCCCCAGAATTAATTTAAAAAAGATTCAAAACAGGATTTGGACTATAAAAAGGGCATTGCATTTTTTTCTCATTTATTAAAAAGCTGGAAGATATATCAACGCTAAGTAATGATGTTGCTTATTGAAATATCTTAATCTCATGTGTACTTTCCTAGGAGAAGTCGGATACCAGAGGGACAAGTTTCAGTGTGTGAAATGGCCTTTTCTCATCCTATAATTTTCTTATGTTCTTATGCAAGAGGTGAGGTTTCTATCCTTCACCATTGAGAAAGAATGAGAACATGTGTGCTTATAAGGGATATGTCCATATCAAGAGAAAACATTGGGTGATAACTGAGTACAACATTGGCACAGTTAAGAAACGATTGCAGTACCTTGACTGATAGGGGTTATCGTTTATACAGTCCAGCTAAAGTATCATACCTCATCGTGGTTTGCTGCATGCTCCATAACTTTGTTATATAACAAAGTTTTAATATGGAGCACATGGAGGAAAACCCTACAGTCTCCTCAAGCATTTCATAGAGGCGTAATAAAAAAAATGAATACCAAGCCAAAGATGGAGCTATTAAGGTGACCAAAAGCTTGGTCGAAGACCTAAGTTTTTGATCTGAATCTTAAAGGGGAAGATGGAGGTGGGGAGGTGAGGGGTTTAGGGAAGGTATTCCTGACTGTGGGGCCTAGGTGGCTGAAGGCAAGGCCGCCAATGGTGGGGTGAAGAGAGGGTGGTATGCACAAGAGGGCGGAGTCAGAAGAGCAGAGATTTCAGGAGAGGAGCAATGTAGCACTAGAGGAGGTTGCAGAGATGGAGAGGAGTGAAGTTATGGAGAGATTTAAACACAAGGATTAAATTTTTATATTTGAGGAGTCAATGTCGGTCAATGAGGACAAGAATAATGGGCATGTGGGATGGGATATGGACAGCAGAGTTTGTTGGGCTCAAGTTTACTTAAGGAAGAAGATCGGAGGTTGGGAGTCTGGGGGTGACAAAGACATGGATGAGGGTTTCAGCAGTAGATGGGCTGAGTTAGAGGCAGAGTGAGCGATGTTACAGAGGTGAAAGTAAGCAGTCTTTGTATTGGAGAGGATTTGGGGTCAGACATTCAGCTTGGGACTGAACGGGACGCCGAGATTGCGAACAGCCTTGCTTATCCGAGATAGTGGCCAGAGAGTCACTGGCAAGGAGTTTATAGCACAGGCGAAGACGGTAGCTTTGGTTTTTCCAATTTTTAGCTACAGGGAATTGCAGCTTATCCAAGACTGGATGCCAGAGAAGAAATTTGACAAGACAGAGGCAGTGGAGGGGTTGGGAGAGGTGGTGGAGAAGTAGAGCTGAGTGTTACCATCATTTATATGGACACTGACCCTATGTGCATGAATCATATAGCAATGGGCAGCATGTAGATGAGAAAGAGACAAGAACCAAGAATGGATCACTGGAGGAGACTCTCTGGCTATTCTTCTTTAGATAAGACGAGTGGGTAGGCCAACTGAGCTGGATAATGTAGGAGAGTTGTTGAAGGAGGATGGTGTGGTTGACCATGCCAAAGGCTGCAGAGGGGCTGAGAAGGTTTAGGTGTATGTCATTTGTTGTTTTGGCTAGGGCTGTTTTTCTGCTGTGGGAGGGAGAGAAACCTGATTGGAGAGATTCAAACAAGGAGTTGTGAGAGAGTTAGGGACAGATTTGGGAAGCAACAACTCATTCAACGACCTTGGAGAGGAAAGGGACATTAGAGATGGGATGGTAGTTTGCAAGTTTAGAGGAAGAGAGTAATGATGGCAGTTTTTAAAGGGACAGTGTCTGAGCAGATGGTATGTATGTCAGTTTGGGGCCAGGAAGGGACATTGGGTGGTCAGTAGTTTTGTTGGAATAGGGTTAAGGGAGCAGGAGTTAGGTCTCATAGATGAGCTGAGCTCAGAAAGGACATGAGGAAAGATGAGACAGAAACGAGAGAGAGATTGGCGTTTAGGGCTTGGGTGACTGGGATCTGAGGGAAGATTCGCCTGGTGGACCAGTTGGAGGTGGAGGGGGCAGGAGAGAGGAGTTTGAGGAAATAGTTGGTCATGGAGAAATGATGTTGGGGTTAGCTGAAAGAGTGGCAAATAGCTGTGCTTTAATGCATGCTTCAGTGGCAATGAGTAAGTGACTAAATGCAGGCACTAAACATGCTTGGTGCTCACCCATTCTATACTGAATGTACTGAATGCAGAAATTCAGACGAGTTCAGATCAGGTCACGTCGGGTGGATGCAAACATGGCACTGCTGACATCTGCTGAGCCATTGGGCTGAGGCCAACATTCTTTCCCGAATCGCTGCAAAGTAATTTCTAGATCATTTCACGCACGCACACACACATGTGCGCGCACACACGAGTGAGTACTCATCCCCCTCCACTGCCCCCTCCCTCAGTAGTTGTCTTATGGCTATGGGCAGGTCTGAGTGAGCTAGGCAGCTGCGATTATTCAGTAATTGTACCCCTTCACCCTTCGCAATTGCGGTATCTCAGCTTTGTTGTCCTTCGTCACTGCAATCATCAGTTAATTAGCACATTTAGCGGTTTCATCCTAGCATTGCTTCAGCACTAATATTAAACGTCTGCTTCAGAGCAATTAGTAATTAATTGGTTTATTTTAATCCAGCACTGAGCATTCGTTTGAAACAGTCCCGAGCAACTGCTACTCACTTAACTGTACAGGAACATTTTTGGTGTTAAAGTATTTCTTTAGATGCTGTTTCGAGTTAGGTTTTACCTGTCCAGAAAAAATGTTCTTCTTAAAGATTCCTTCATGCAGCCCAATATTTCATTACAACATGCATTCCACTGATGTCAGGTAGCGGTCTGCCCACCGACTGCCATCGAGTCCTGGACAGTTATTATTCTTTACATGACAATCAGCAGTCGTCTTTTTAAAGCTTTGGACTGTCCCAGGTTGAGTTGTGCAGTGGTCTTCGCCAATCAGAGCAATAAGCTAACATGGGAAAGATCTTAAATGAAGAAATGGAAGCAAGACTCAAAAGAAAGACTATTTCGCGGAGGATTATTCCAGGTAAGTTGACAGTTGCTTCAGAAACCAAGACGACAGGCTACATGTGAAGGGATCAGCCATTTATCATCAGCAGCTTCTTCAAACCTTAAGATCTGATCCCTGGTCCTCTTTTAAACCGATACCTCTTTTAAATTCCAGCATGTCACCAAGTGGAAGATACGCGGAAGGATGTTCCGAATATACGTGTGTCTGTTATATATTACATTTGGTACATGGGCCATGCGTTTCATTGAAAGCTCAAGATAAGTATCTGCAATTCCTGTTACTCCTGTAGGTGGCGCTGTGATAGGTATTTTGAATGTTAAAGTTGTCACACTGTGTGACACACAATAGCTGCTATTTATAGTGATGGGATATCACCTTGCGATTGCACAATCTGGCAACTGGGTTCCCACTAATCACTCCAAATGCTTTCTGAAAGAAAAAATGATCTGCCATTTTTTTCTCTGCAACAGAGATTCTAGAAAGTTCTTAGTAGAGCAAAGTTAACCTCTGGATCTGCTCATCCACTGGAACTGTCAGTCAGCTATCACACAACCCTGGAGTGCCAGTTTAATTATAGTAGTAGATCTTGGCTCTCTTACTGACCTTGATTAATACAGAGTGATCAACTTAATTCCAAACAATCTTTAACAGATTTAAATAGACCTTAAACCTATTACATAGAATCATAGAATCATACAGCACAGAAGAAATTCAGTTGGCCCATCGTGCCTATGCCGGCTCTTTGAAAGAGCTATCCCACTCACAAGGGCTGCCGGATGGCTAGTATAGAAAATAAAACAATGTCACTGGCGCAGTGGGGGATACTTCCTGAGTTTGGGGCTGAGGCACATTGGTGGGGCAGGATAGCAGGAGTGTTAGTCCACATATAACTTTATTTTTTAAATTAAAAAATCAAAGTGAAAGGCCAAGGTTGATGGCGTAGGATACCACAAGTGTTGAAAACAATAGATGACAAGTTAAATCAGGAATTAATGGCTGAAACATTGAGCAGATCTCCTCCGGGGCTTCTGAATTGAATCATGCCCTCCAGTAACATAACTTCAGAAACAACATAAGAACATAAAAAATAGGAGCAAGGCTAGGCCATACAGCCTCACGAGCCTTCTCTGCCATTCAATAAGATCATGGCTGAACATCTACATCAACTCCACTTTTCCGCACTATCCCCATATCCTTTGATTCCCTTACTGCCCACAATCTAGCGATCTCAGTCTTGAATATACTCAGCAACTGAACATCCACAGCCCTCTGGGGTAGAGAATTCCAAAGACTCACAGCCCTCTGAGTGAAGAAATGTCTCCTCATCTCAGTCCTAAATGGCCGACCCCTTCTCCTGAGATGACCCTTAGTTCTAGACTCTCCAGCCAGGGGAAACAGCCTCTCAGCCTCTACCCTGTCAAGCCCTCTAAGAATTCTATATGTTGTCACCATATTCTAACAGCTGCCTAAATAGGACAACTGGAGAGCTACCTGTTCTTCTTTCAATGGTGCCATGGGATCTGATGCCGAGTGTCAGTCGTGGCTCAGTTGGTGAGTCAAAAGATTGTGGGTTCAAGATCCACTCCAGGGGCTTGAGCACAAAAATCTAGGCTGACACTCCAGTGCAGTGCTGAGGGAGTGCTGCACTGTCGGAGGTGCCGTCTTTTCGATGAGACGTTAAACCGAGGCCCCATCTGCTCTCTCAGGTGGACGTAAAAGATCCCATGGCACTATTTCGAAGAAGAGCAGGGGAGTTATCCCCGGTGTCCTGGCCAATATTTATCCCTCAACCAACATCACTAAAACAGATTATCTGGTCATTATCACATTGATGTCTGTGAGAGCTTGCTGTGTGCAAATTGGCTGCCGCGTTTCCTACATTACAACAGTGACTCCACTTCAAAAAGTACTTAATTGTTTGTAAAGCTCCTTTCCTTCTTTCTTTGATTCTTTCTTTCTTTCTCACCTGAACAGGCAGATGGATCCTTTGTTTAACATCTCATCAAGATGCTGACAGCTCCAACGCTACAGCACTGCACTTAGGTGTAGATTATGTGCTGAAATACTGGAGTGAGGCTTGGACCACCAATCCAGTATCTTAAATAATAAAGTGAAAATGCATTAGCTCACTTACATTATCTCTAGTACATGCACTGCGATAGCTCGTCATGCTGTCGAAATATTCAGCACAATCACAAAACAGCAATGGAGTAGGAATTGGGAATATCTCTGCTGTTAATATTAAGTTATCATGGAATTTTATTAAAACTGTGAGAAAAAATTAGAAAGATGATAACCTAAGTGCTGATGAATCTGGGTCTCCTGTACATTAATAATCGTTATCACAAGGAAACATATTAATCGTTGCTTGCTAATTTTTTTACCACTCTGGACAGGTAATTAGCGTATGAAAGAATTTGCCACATGGGCTGAAATTATTCATTGCATTCGACATTCATATCAAAGTCGGAATTTAATCTATCTGCTTAAAGAGACTTTAGGGAAGTACTTTGCTCTGTGTGTAAAGTTAAATGATAATTCTTTTACCAAACTGTCTTTATAAACCAAATTTACACACAGAGGAAATATATCCATTTGCAAGAGGTGCAGATTGCGCTCCTGTTGACATATCTTGCTATCTATTTGTTCATCTATCTATTTATACAGGCATCCATCCATTTATCAATCAACTGTTTCTCCTTATTTACTCGATCAAAATGCTTCATCATTTTGAACATCTCCATTAAATCTCCCCTTATCCTTCTTCACTCGAAGGAGAACAAACCCAGCTTCTCTAATCTCTCCACTTAGCTGAAGTCGCTCATCCCTGGAACCATTGTAGTAAATCTCCTCTGCAATAACTCCAAAGCTTTGACAATTATACTAAAGTGTGATGCCCAGAATTGGACAAAATACTAGTGCTCAGGCCTAACCAGTGATTTATAGAAGTTTAGCATAACTTCCTTGCTTTTGCACTCTATGGCCTAGAAATCCATTAGCCCCAAAAATGGGTGTGGGGATCGCAATGCGTGATCACCCCATGCCCATTCAAAGGAATGCAGGCAGCATGTGAAGTTCACAATCCCTGCTGGTTACCATGATTGCGGCGTTCAGCCCCGCACTGACCACGCTGCTGAGTGGCTGAACGCTCAGCAGGGGGCCCAAGTTTGTGCAAGGCTAACACCAATTAAAGCTAGCCTTCACTACTTAAAGGCAGTCTGCACCTCTTAAAGGGGGAGGTGCAATCTGCCTGCAGCAGCTCATTGACCGGTTAGGGAAGGCAGTGAGAGGAGGAGAAAAGAAAAATGATGTCACAACAGGGGAGAGAGCATGCATCTGCCGATGCAGCACTGGAGGCCTTGGTACAGAAGGTGCTGTTTCCACAGGGGACGAGGAGGCCCTCCCGGTAACCGTGTAAAGTCTAGTGGGAGCAGATAGCCACTTTGGTGAATGCCAGCAGTTTAGCCCTGAATACCTGGACGTAGTGCAGGAAGAAGTTTAATGACCTCACATGCATGGTCAAGGTCAGTGAATTCATGCTCAAATGCCATTTCCCACCATCTGCACCATTAGCCTCACACACTCCTGAATGCACTACACACCCACCTACCAACAATCTCTACCAAACACGGCTCATACCTCATATTCATAGCTTCACCTCACCCTCACACACTTATCTTTGCTGCAAGCTTAACACCCACATCTCACAGCTTGTGCACACTATCAGCTATTTAAACATGACAGGCGTATCACACAAACACATTGCACCACATTCACTGACATACTTCCCTTTCTCTTGCAGGAAAATGTGGCTTACAACCGGCACCAGCAGAACTTAACCAACGGGGGACAGGCACGCCTGCATAACCTGACCCCCATGGAAGAGACAGTGCTGGCCATTCCTGGGAGGGGCATCGCTGAGCCCATGGCCAGCAGTGGGGGGGGGGAACCGAAAGAATACAAGATGCCGGTATCCTCATATGTAATCCTCCTTCTCACATCCCACTGCCCCTCACCACAACCCTACGCTTATGCCTTTGGCTGGATTGATGTATAAAGTTGGATTGGAATGTTTCTTTTGTGGTGGCTTTTATTTCAGCATTGTGGCCAAGACACTGTGATGGTCAGTAACAGAGGGAGGTAAGGTGTGGCACTATTATTGGATGGGGAATTGGGGTTGCGTTCATTCGTACCACAGGCAGATGAGTCGATTATGCACAGCCCAGCCATAAAGGGGCTGACTGGGTTGCCTCTTCCTGACTGCTTCCTCCTCTCCACTTCCTCCTCCTCATCTTCCGCTTCCTCCTCCTCTTCCACTTCCTCTTCTGCTTCTTCCTCTTCCTCTTCCACTTCCTCATCCACTTCCTACTCTGCTTCCTCCTCCTCCTCAGCTGGTCACCATATGCCAGGTGGCAAGGGCTGTGCCCTCATGAGAGCGAGGTTGTGAAGCACGCAGCAGACCATGACAAATCTTATGACTCTTGCGCTCTGGTGAGTACTGCAGTGCTCCTCCAGGCAGCGGAAGCATTGTTTAAGGATGCCAATGTTTGCTTTATCAGATTCCATGTAGCAGCATGGCTCTCATTGTATGCATGCTGCCCACATGTGGTTGGGTTGTGGAGCAGAGTCATGAGACAAATGGTCAGCAGATAGCCCTTGTTGCCCAGTAGCCACCCTCTGGTTTGTCATAGTGGCTCAAAGACTGAGGGAACAGGCATAGAGTAAAAGCATCATGACTGCTGCCAGGATACCGTGCATTTAGCATCATGATGTGCTGAGCATGGTCGCACACCAACTGCACATTCAGCGAGTGGTAACCTTTGCAGTAGTGGTACATCTTAGCATTTAGATGTGGCGCCCGCAAAGCCATGTGCGTACAGTCAATGGTGCCCTGCACCATGGGGAAGCCCGCTATCCTGGCAAAGCCACGTGCACGTTCCATCTGCTTTTCTCTGGTCATTGAGAAGAAAATGAAGTCCCCTCTCCTGGCATAAAGAAGGTCCTCTTATGCAGAGGTGGACAGTGAACTGGGAGATGTTACAGATGTCGCCTGTTCTAGCCTGGAATGATCTCAACATATTCAGGGCGACAGTCACTTTCACAGCCACTGGCAGCGCTGTCCTTGTCCTGGTGTGAGGCTGCAGGTCTGGTTGCAAGAGGTGCAGAGTTCTGTGAGCACTTCCTTCGTAAAACACAGATGCCTCACACACTGCTCCTGGCTCAGGCTGAGGTAGGAGAATTACTCTCGGATGGCCCTAGGTGGGTAAGGCCTCCTGATAAGGGCCCATCTCCCCCACCTCCTCCTCCCTCTGTGAGCAGCTTGTCCTCTTCTTCACTACCTTTGCTCCATCTCCCGAGCTGGTGCGAATGCCTGTTCGTGAGAGTTCGACGAGTTTTTTGGATTGAACCTCTCGCTTGCGCAAGAGGCGCCGGACGCAGTCGACCAAGGCTCTGGGCTGCACCATCCCGGGAGCACTCCTGCTGGCCTCCGCGCCTCAGGCTCAAAAGTATAAAGGATGATGGGCCGCCATGGGCGGGCCCCCGGCCGATAACGATCCTTCTGCAGGTCCACCTACAGAAACCTTGTTACGACTTTTACTTCCTCTAGATAGTCAAGTTTGATCATCTTCTTGGTGCTTCTCCAGGGCCGTCACCGACTCCAGCGGGGCCGATCTGAGAACCTCACTAAACCATCGAATCGATAGAAGTAACGGGCGGTGTGTACAAAGGGTCCTAGGCCCAACCATCTTCAGCTGCTTCATCAATGACCTTTCCTCCATCATAAGGTCAGAAATGGGGATGTTCACTGATGATTGCACAGTGTTCAGTTCCATTTGCAACTCCTCAGATAATGAAGCAGTCCGTGCCCGCATTCAGCAAGACCTGGATGGCATTTAGGCTTGGGCTGATAAGTAGCAAGTAACATTCACACCACACAAGCACCAGGCAATGACTATCTCCAACAAGCAAGAGTCTAATCACCGCCCCTTGACATTCAACGGCATTACCATCACCGAATCCCCCATCATCAACATCCTGGGGGTCACCATTGACCAGAAACTTATCTGGAACAGCCACATAAATACTGTGGCCACAAGAGCAGGTCAGAGGCTGGGTATTCTGCAGCGAGTGTCTCACCTCCTGACTCCCCAAATCCTTTCCACCATCTATAAGGCACAAGTCAGGAGTGATGGAAAACTCTCCACTTGCCTGGATGAGTGCAGCTCCAACAACACTCAAGAAGCTCGACACAATCCAGGTCAAAGCAGCCCGCTTGATTGACACCCCATCCACCACCTTAAACATTCATTCCCTGCACCACCAGCGTACCGTGGCTGCTGTGTTTACCATCTACAAGATGCACTGCAGCAAGTCGCCAAGGCTTCTTCGGCAGCACCTCCCAAACCCGCGACCTCTACCACCTAGAAGGACAAGGACAGCAGGCGCATGGGAACACCACCACCTCCAAGTTCCCCTCTAAGTCACACACCATCCTGACTTGGAAATATATCTCCATTCCTTCATTGTCGCTGGATCAAAATCCTGGAACTCCCTCCCTAACAGCACTGTGGGAGTACCTTCACCACATGGACTGCAGCGGTTCAAGAAGGCGGCTCACCACCACCCTTCTCAAGGGCAATTATTAGGGATGGGCAATAAATGCTGGCCTTGCCAGCGACGCCCACATCCCAGGAACGAATAATAAAAAAAAACTTATCCTGCCACTTTCAAAGATTTGTGTATATAAACTTCCAGGTCTCTCTGCTCCTACATCCCCATTAAAATTGTACCATTTAGTTAATATTTTGTCTCCTCATTCTTCCTTCCAAAATGCATCACTTCGCACTTATCTGCATTAAATTTCACCAGTCTGTCTATATCCTCATGAAGTCTGCTATTATCCTCCTCACTGCAAACTTTGAAATTATGCCCTTTATACCCATGTCCAGGTGATTAATATATGTCAAAAAGACCAATTGTCCTAATACCAACACCTGGGGGACATCACTAGATACTGCTTCCAGTCTGAAATACAACCATTCGCCACTACTCTCTGTTTTCTGTTTCTTAGCCGTTTTCGTATCCTCACTGTCACTGCTCCTTTAATCCCATGGGCTCCAATTTTTCTAACACGTCTATAATGTTACACATTATCAAACGTCTTTTGAAATCCATATACACATCAACCACACCAACCTCATCAATCCTCCCCGTTACTTCACCAAAGAGCTCAATCAAATTTGTCAGACATGATTTGCCTTTAAGAAATACATGCTGGTTGTCATTTATTAACCCATGTTTTTCCAAGTGACCAGATTGACTAAGCTGTATTTACCGGGTTTATCCCACTTCCCTTTTTTGAACAGAGATGTAACATTTGCAAACCTCCAGTCCTCTGGCACCATTCCTATATCCAAGAAACATAGAAACATAGAAGATAGGAGCAGGAGTAGGCCACTCAGCCCCTCGAGCCTGCCCCACCATTTAATGAGATCATGGCTGATCATCCAAATTCAGTACCCTGTCCCTGCTTTCTCCCCATATCCCTTGATCCCTTTAGCCTTAAGAAATATATCTAACTCCTTCTTGAATATATTTAATGAATTGGCCTCAACTGCCTTCTGTGGTAGAGAATTCCACAGGCTCACCACTCTCTGGGTGAAGAAATTCCTCCTCATCTCAGTCCTAAATGGCTTACCCCTTATCCTTAGACTATGACCCCTGGTTCTGGACTCCCCCGCCATCGGGAACATCCATCCTGCATCAAGTATGTCGAGTCCTGTTAGAATTTTATAAGTTTCAATGAGATCCCCTCTCAGTCTTCTAAACTCGAGCGAATATAAGCCTAATCGACCCAATCTCTCTTCATACGTCATTCCTGCCATCCCGGGTATCAGTCTGGTGAATCTTCGCTGCACTCCCTCCATGTCAAGAACATCCTTCCTCAGATAAGGTGACCAAAACTGCACACAATACTCAAGGTGTGGTCTCACCAAGGCCTTGTACAACTGCAGCAAGACATCCTTGCTCCTGTACTCGAATCCTCTTGCTATGAAGGCCAACATACCACTTGCCTTCTTAACCGCCTGCTGCACCTGCATGCTTACCTTCAGAGACTGGTGCACAAGGACACCCAGGTCTCGTTGCACTTCCCCTTTTCCCAATCTATTGCCGTTCAGATAATAATCTGTCTTCCTGTTTTTGCCACCAAAGTAGATAACCTCGCATTTATCCACATTATACTGCATCTGCCATACATCTGCCCAATCACCCAACCTGTCCAAATCATACTGGAGTTTCTCTGCATCCTCCTCATAGCATTACGCCCACCCAGCTTTGTGTCGTCTGCAAACTTGGAGATATTACATCTAGTTCCCTCATCTAGATCATTAATATATATTGTGAATAACTGGGGTCCTAGCACTGATCCCTGCGGTACCCCACTAGTCACTGCCTGCCACTCGGAAAAAGACCCGTTTATTCCAACTCTTTGCTTCCTGTCTGCCAGCCAGTTCTCTATCCAATTCAGTACCTTACCCCCAATCCCATGTGCTTTAATTTTGCACGCTAATCTCTTATGTGGGACCTTATCGAAAGCCTTCTGAAAGTCCAAATATACCACATCCACTGGTTCTCCCTTATCTATTCTGCCAGTTACATCCTCAAAAAATTCCAGTAGATTAGTCAAGCATGATTTACCTTTTGTAAATTCATGTTGACTTTGTCCGATCCTGTCACTGTTTTCCAAGTGCTCTGCTATTACATCTTTTATAATGAACTCTAGCATTTTCCCCACTACCGATGTCAAGCTTACCAATCTATAATTCCCCGTTTTCTCTCTACCGCCTTTTTTAAATAGTGGGATTACATTAATTTGGATTGAAAGATTGTGGCCAGAGCTTCCGTTATTTCCACCCTTACTTCCCTCAGCAACCATGGATGCATCCCATCCAGACCGGGTGACTTTTGTACTTTGAGTGCTGCCAACCTTTTAAGTACGTCTCTGTATCTATTTTTATCCTATCGAATTTCTCTACCCCCTCCTCCTTGTAAGGGATTCTGACCCTGCGTGTCTCGTGGCCTGTGAGATTCACGCGGCTCTGTGCAGCCTGTATGTCAGTGCGGGTCTAGGCCTTGCTGCCTGTTCTGGTCTCCAGCCAGTCTGGGAACACTAGACACACCTGTGAGTGGTTCGAATCACTCTCCCTTACGGTTCTAGACACTGGACTTAGATGCGAGAGCAGTAATGGAGATAAAACTCATGTAGACTTGGTTTGAATGGTACGAAATGGAAAATCTTTATTGCATGATACTTAAGATTATGAAATACATGTCATAAGCACAGATTCACCGTAGGCATTATTTGCCCTTACACTTACACCACTTGTTTTCCTTCCCGGCGTAACCAGGCCGATGCCTCTCGTATCACCTGTATATTCATCTTTTATTCAGGGAAAGGAGAAACAAAACCCAAAACCAAACAATCATTTTTAACTGTAACACCATCACCAAAATAAATCAACACCAACTCTTAAAACATGTCGAGTTCCCAACGTATTTACAATCTCTGAAAATCTTATATGAGTACAAACTTCCGCGGCGCACGCGGCGAGCGGGAGTGACGCCATTTTCCGATTACACGGTGCTCTCATCGTGCACGCGCACGTAACGTTCTCGCCACTCTCCCGTGTTTTCATGCTTGGTGAGGCGTTTGTCTCTTTTACAATGTACAACCAATAGGTACACTACAATGAAAACTTGGCATACGACTAAAATGTGGGAGGCTATTCTGATCCATGAAGGTACTTCAATATTGGTGAACAGATTCCACCACGGTGGAACTACTATATCCAGAATGTCTGTTCCTATTTCGACAGTTTTCTGCTCTAATGTATAAAAATGTTTCTGTGATACCGCGACGGCTTTCAAAAGCTTGGTGAGGTGTTCAGGGAGAGGGGGAATGAGGTATCCAAAATGCGCGACGAATCGCTGCAAGTCGGTGAAATTCTCTTTTACTGTGAGATGAACAGTGGATGGTTCAGGGATTGGGATAATTCGCTGTTGTGCTACTTGAACTTCCGCCCTGGGTTTAAAACAGAAACTGCTGTCACTCACCGGACACCGGCTACGGTTTCCATGCTGGTAGTGTTGCGCTGCAGTGGTAACACAATATGTTCCACCCCCGATGTATGCTACCTGCGGAGGCACATGATCTTGTGCCATTGCCTCCATGGTGCAATTCATGGACTTGGCGCCAGTCGTTCTGAACCCGCACTGTGGTGTTAAAAAGGCATTCAAGTGCTGGGGGCACAGTATTATGTGTGCTCCCCTGCCACGACAACCAGAGAGATCTGTACCTGTCATCGTTTGCTCCCAGCGGATGACGTAAGGTGGAACCGCTGCATAACGAATGTGGGCTCCCCCCTGAATGACACCAATGTTCTCTACCCGATATACCGGGGCGGGCTTTGCTGTGTCGCCCAAAACCGGCATACGTAAAACTATACCCATAATAGTATGGTTTGATCGTCCACAGTCCACGGGGACTGGGTATGCTTCTGAAGCTAGCCTGAGCTGGCACGGGCTTAATGCGTTCTGAAAAGGGTGGAGCGCCCGTAGGTGTTTGTTACTTATCCAGGACGGAACCAAACCTTGTTTTAAATCCTCCAAATTACTGCGGCCCTCGCCCAGTAACCACGCCCCGTAAAGCACGCACACCTCCTTCTGCGCAGCTTGATCGGATGCATTCCGATCTTCCCTAATCAGGGCATTTACCGTCTTTGCATGTTTCTCCAACTCTGCTATAATTTCCTTTAAATGGAGGGTCATGGCTTGGTCCTCGTGTAGACCCGACCCTACCACTTTATTCTCATCTGTTAGAATGTCCTTTAATTGTGTCTTTAAACCATTAATCTGGGTCTGCAGCTCCACACTGTCTAGAGCGTTGACCACAGATGTACCTGTGTTAAAAGCAGTGAACGCATCGTTCACCAAACCCCTTCTTTGCCTCCCTACTTGATCCAAAACTTCCTGTGGCGCGGTGTACAAACTTGTTTTATCAATTTCCGCGAAATCGAATTCGTAAAATTGTCTGAACATCTTGGTCAACAGGACCTGGTACAACTGTTCCGTCTTTTTGGGGCACCACTCTGGTAACCGTACCTCAGTGAGATTTAAAATCACCGAGGCCACCGCGTAATGTACCCCCTGAAATAGTATCTGGTCTGTGGGGACCAGTACCAAACCATTCCCGGGTCCCTTACTAGTTTTAGGGCACCCTTCTTCCTCAGCTAGAACCACCGGAATCGTGGGCGGGGCTTTGCGTGGGCGCGTAATGAGCTCAGTGGCATTTACCGGGATCGGGGAGAATGGGGCTCCGCACCCCCTGGTGCTCGCATCCCACCTCATCCCCTGTCCGTTATCCTGCCATTGATTAATAAAAAATATGGAGATGCCTTTGGGGCAAACGTACTTTGACCCCCACATACATACATAAATTCCCTCATCCGGTTCCCACCATTTGTCCCAACAGACTTTCACTTGTCCGTCTGTCCCCGTAATTGTCCGATGGGTATTATTACCCAGTCGTTCCCACTCGACCGAAGAGTTCCTCATAGTTTTGCTCAGCTTTCGCAGCCACCACCATCGGCTCAATGGGACCTTCCCACTACAAGTCAAACAAATCCGTTTGCCGACGGTGACGCTGATCCTGGGTGCGATGATCCTTACTTTGGGGCACAGTAAAGAAGTCTCTTTGTAGGCAAACCCCGATGTGCTGGAATACTCCGTTGAGTTCGTTCCCAGCCATCCTGGCCACCTTCCCTTGTGGAAATAGGTGCTGGTCTCCTCTGCCTCCCGTCTTCCGGTCCCATCCACCGCGATGGGGGCCGTGTCCCCGGAACATCCAAACACCACGACATCCTTGGTGCGGCCTCGATAGGCCAATCCGCATCCGATTGCCACGAGCAATACTAGAATTCGTTCCATCCTTCCTTGGTTCCTGTGATCAGATAGAATGAGGTAGCCAGCCTCGCAAGAGTCTCTGGCTTTTGTGAAGGGTGAGCGGGTCCCCTGACCTCGCCTCACGTAAACTTCAACGTTCGCTGAATAAACTTCAACTGAACCTATCTTTAAAGCTCCCATCATTTTATCGTTTTCTGTTAAAAACACTACAAACTTAACCTTATTAAAGCTATAAACTTAACCTTGAACTATAAACTTAAAACTTAACCTTGAACTATAAACTTAAAACTTAAAACTTATTACTATACAGTGCCGCCCGTTCTCAGGGCGGCCCCTTTAAATTCTGAGAAGGCTGCTGCGAGCTCTTCCCGACGGTGGGAGGGCACTGACCCTTCCCTCTGATCTGCCGCAGCCTGTTGCTGCGCTGACCCTTCCCTCTGATCTGCCGCAGCCTGTTACTGCTGCGATGTGGCCGGTCTGTACCCGGGTTATCTTAACCTGAAATTTACGCCTTGGGGCAGTCTGGGGACATGACCACATCCTCCTGGGCTGGGGTTCTCTACTTGACCTACGGGGAGTTGCTATGGGCGGGGGTTCCGTGACGGACGGACCGGGTTCCGAGACCTCCATCGGGATGACCTGGGGTTCCATCACAGTCGCCGGCTCCGCCTCTGCTGACTCCGCCTCCCTAACCTCGGGGCTGGCAATTCGTGGCTCCGCCCTGCTCGGCCCAGCAGGCGGCCCTTCATTCGTGATCTCTGCCTCCCCTGAGGACTGGACGTTCAAAGCGGGCGGCCACATCTCTGGGAGCCACACCGGTACTCTCTGTGCTCCTATAGCGGCTGGCCCTGCCTCCTCTAGCTCCTCCCTCCTGTCCTCGGGACCTGCAGCTTGTGTGTCCACCCTGTGTGGATCTCTACCTACAGCCCCCATTCCCTCCAGACCGTTCCTCAGGAACCACCCGTCATCATCACTATGCTCATCTGCACTATCCTCATCTGACCAGGGTACCCTGAATTCTTCCTCATCTAACCCCCAATTCCAGAAAAACGCTGCATGATCGTCCGGGATGTCCCTTCCCCTGATGCAAGCTGCTATGCCTGCCTGTGTGCCTTGTGGTCCTACCTGGGGCTGTGCTTTCCCATTGGCGGGATTTACCCCTGTAGTTTTCCCCTGCGCACCTGGCTGGTACAGTTTGCATTGGTTTATGTGGAACCACTTAGTGCGCCGAGGTACTTTTACGGCGTAAACCATGGGACTCGCCTTGTCTACAATGTTGTAGGGTCCCATATACAGTGGTTCCAGACTCCCTACTCTGGCGTAGTTTCTGACCATGACCTGGTCTCCTACTTCCCACTCCCGCGTTTTGCGGGGTTCCAGCAACAAGCGATTGCCCTGATGCTGCCTTCCCATGTTCCCAGCCGCCTGCTCATAAACTTGCTTCAGGCGCTCCAAGAGAGTCTGGGCGAACTTGTCCCTGCTTATCTCTTGGAGCTGACCCTCAGTGAGCACCGGGGCTAGCACATGGGTGGGGGTTCGCATGAGCCTGCCGGTCATTACCTCGTGCGGGGAGTACCCCGTACTTTTTGACTGACTGGCCCGGACCCCCATGAGGACTAAAGGCAGAACTTCCGCCCATTTTTGGGGCGAGTTCCTAGTCTCTTTCCTCAATTTCTCCTTCAGGGTCCGGTTCATACGTTCAACAATCCCGGATGACTGGGGATTGTGTGCTACGTGCCACTTCCCTTCAATGCCCAAAAGCATGAGGGTGTTCTGCATCACCTGGCCGGTGAAATGACTCCCTTGGTCTGACTCCACAAAACGGGGGAGTCCCCACCGCGAGAACACTTCCCGGACCAAGATTTTTGCTGTACCCAGTGCCGTAGCTGTTCGACAAGGGAAGGCTTCCACCCACTTGGAAAACACATCCACCAGGACGAGGCAGTACTTATACCCTCCCTGGGTGGTGGGCAGGGGTCCTATATAGTCGATCTGTATCGACTGCCATGGTCCCTCTACCCTTCTTACGTGTCCCATGGGCACCTTCCTTTTCTGGGGGTCTGGGTTGTTTGCAGCGCACACAAGACAGTTTGCACAGAACTCGCGGACTTGTTCCCTGAGCCCTGGCCACCATCCCGCTTGCTCTACCCGTTGCCAGGTAACCTCGGACCCGGGGTGCCCTGCCCCTGGTCCCTCGTGAGCCAACTGGAGGAATTCCCTCCTGTGCTGCTGCGGCACAACCCACTGCTCCTCGCGGAACAGCATGCCTTCCTTAACTGAGAGGGTTGCCGTACTGTACGGACCTTCTACCTGCCTCCCCTCAGCAATCGTTTTTAGGACTGCTTTTAGGGCGGGATCCTGGGCTTGGACGGTCTTAAGGTCTAGGGGCAATGCTACCCTGGGGTTCCCGGGATTCCCGTCCCCGCCTCGGACCGCTGCTATGGGTCCGGTCCTATAGGGGTTCCAGAAAGTGCCGTCGCGGGCACCCTCCCTGGCTAGCGCATCCGCCTGCCGGTTGCCCTCCCCACGGGGCTCTGTGGAGGAGTGAGCTTTCACCTTATGGATGAAAATCTCTCCTTCCTCCCCTACTGCTGCTGCTAAGATCTTTTCCAGCAAGGGCTTCACCGTTAAAGGTCGCCCGTCCGCGGAGGTGTATCCGCGGCGGGACCAAATGGCCAGGTATTCCGTACACGAATTGCAGGTGAACATACTGTCCGAGCAAATCGTGTATGGGGTTGGGAAAATGTCTGGGTGGGTCACAACGTACACCACGGCAGACAGCTCAGCTTGCTGCGCGCTCATAGTGCTAGGGAGCTTGATCGCCAGGGCAAGGTCTGCCGCAGGGTCATAAACTCCACACCCTGTGAGTCGCTCGCCAGCAGACACTGTGCTAGACCCATCAACATAAATCTCGCGCCCAGTGGGATGTATCCCGGCCCGTAAACCTATGTTGACGTCCCATACCCCTTCCACCGAACACCGGTGGGCTGTACCGGGGTATACCAAATTGGCCGCAAGCCTGGGCTCGCAAAGACCTTTTACTCTAAGATCCAACTGGGAGAGAAGAAGGGTCCAACGCGCAATGCGTGCGCTGCTTACGGTCCCGTCTTTAATCCTCCCATCCAGAAGCATCTTAGTTGGTGTGTGATGTGTGAGGAGAGTGATGGGAGAGAGCCCTGTGAAGATCGCTGATCTTTTCACAGCCCAATGCGTGGCTAAAAGGTGCCTTTCGCAATTGGAGAAACTTCTCTCCACATCCGTTAATACCCTGGATGAATAGACAACCGGCCTCAGCTTGCCGTGACGCTCTTGGAGCAGCACGGCGCTTAAGCTGTCTCCGCTGGCAGCTACCTCCAGGAAAAACTCCTTCCCCCCATCTATGGCCCCTAAGGCTGGCGCGGTCTGCAGATCCCTTTTTAACTTCTCGAAGGCTGCTTGGCAGCCCTCGTCCCAAAACCACTCCACCCCCTTATGGAGGAGTCGGAGGAGCGGCGCCGCTGTGGCCGCATAATCTTCGATAAAATCCCTGCAGTAACCGGTCAGTCCCAAGAAGGACCTCACACCCCTTACGTTGTTGGGAATCGGTAATTCTTGCACCGACTCCCTCCTTGCTTTGTCTATGGTTCTTTCCCCAGCGCGTATGGTCAGTCCCAGGAATTTTACTTCCCGCTGACCGATACGTGCTTTCTTAGGGTTTATTTTAAAACCCTTTCTCGCTAACAGCTCCAATAACTCGTCCAGTAGTGGTCCGTGCTCCTCCCTTGAGTCCGTAAATAGGAGCAAATCATCCACATACTGTACTATCTGATTGGGCTGACTAAACTCCTTTAAACTTCCTGCCATACACTGATGAAAAATACTGGGGCTATTGTGGAAACCCTGTGGCAGACAGTTCCATGTGTACTGTTGTCCTTTGAAAGTAAAGGCAAACTTGTACTGGTCCTCTCGCCGCAGCGGGATGGACCAAAAACCGTTCGAGATATCCAGCACCGTGAACGTGGTCGCGGACGCTGGGATGCTCCCTATTAGGTCAGCAACTGCTGCTACTGTGGGCGCGCAGGCGGGAATGTTACTGTTAAGGACTCTGTAGTCCACCGTGGCTCTCCACGAATTATCCGGCTTCCTAACCGGCCATAATGGGGAGTTCACGTGTGTGGCTATCGGCCTCAACACGCCCTGCTGCACCAAGGAAGACATTGCTGTCTCCATATCGGGTTCGGCTTCTTTGGGGAAGTTATACTGCTTTTGGGGTCGGGTCATGGGGTCCCCATCTACGCTGACCTCAAACCCGACCACTCTCCCACAATCGTGCTTGTGGGTTGCAAACGCGTGCATATTATCTGACACGTACGTTTGCATGTCCGTTGGGACATCTGCGACCATAAGCCTGAGGTCGTAGCCTCCGGATGGCTGTACGGTACACAGGACCCCTGTTTCTTCCTCCCCCGGAATCACTATCACCTCGCCCTTTTCACCTTTAGCCCCCCAGAGACAGTGATTTCTGAGGTCCACGAGGATCCCGTGTCCCGCTAGGAGATCGGACCCGAGAATACCTCTTCCACCCCCCTTTTGCCATGCCATCAGTATACACTTCCACTTAAGGCGAAGTGTTCCTAAACGAATGGATAGCGGAAGGGAAAACGTGCCAGCCTGTTCTTTTCCTGTGAACCCTGCTAACGTGAATGGGACCTTGGTAGATAGCGGCGAGTCAAAAGGGTTATCTGTATGGATTATGGTGCAAGAAGCTCCCGTGTCCAACAAATAACTACCCTTCTGTTTCTCTACCTCCATCTCCACCACAGGTCGCCTCCACGCATCATAGCTAAGCGGACACAGGTAGACGGGCTGTGCTGGTTCTAGTCATGGGGTACTATTAGACGGTCCTGCGGCACCTACGGGGCCGGTTGCGACCGCCACCTGTCCACGCGCATTCAAAACCAGCTTGCGCATGGCTCCTAACACTGCTTCGAGGTCGTCGGGAGGGGTGGGTGCCTTGGCTTCCTTAGCCGGGACAGGCGCCTGGGCTCGGACCGCGGGATTTTTATCCTTGGAATCCTTCCAAGGGTTCCTGCAATGCTTGCGCCAGTGCCCTGTCTTCCCACACCCGTAACAAGCATTACTTGCCTGTGGGGCGCGATTACCCTCCTGATGCCACTCTCTTTGATACGGGGCTGCGGGTCGTACCTCATGTACTCTTCCCTTAAGGGGACGTGTTGCCATACCCCTTATATTGCGATAACCTAACGTGAGTCGATTCAAGACCGACTCTTCCGTAATGTTGGGGTCATTGGGATCAAACCATGCTTTTGCCTGCTCTCTAACGGCTGGTAAACTGTTGGCTATTATGCACCTAAGCCAATGAGTTAAAGCTAAACCTTCCACATCTTCGCGCTCGGGCGCACCTAGACAGCTGCGCTCATATACTGGCCACAGCCTGTCGGCAAAAACCTTCGGGGGTTCTCCCTCCATCTGCACTGTCTGTCCCACTCTAGCAAACGGACCTTCGTCGTTCGCCCCCAACACTTCCAGGACCTCATTCTTTAATTCCTCATAACTCTTGGTTCCCCTCTTGCTCTCGCCTGAGAGACACTGAAGGACCGAGCTGTCTAATGAGAACAGCAGCATTTTTGCTGTCTCCCCATCATCGCAGCCGTTAATGGCTGCGGCTTGCTCAACTTCTCTGAAATGTACGGAAGGGTCGTCTGCCTCGGTCAGCTTCCGTACGTGATTTATCATAGCTCTCAGCTGATGTGAACTGTGAGGCAACACCAGCTGTCCGAGGAGATCCCCCGGTTCTTCCCCACCGTTTCTGCTTGGGCCCCTTTTAATACCCGTTACTGGATACAACGATCCCTTTTCTACTTCCTTTTCAATGGGCTCTTTTGTTTCTTCCATTGCTTCCTCCCTAACCCAGGTTTCTGAATAGCTGGGTGGCGCGGAGGGCGCAGTGGCTACTACTTCTTCTGCTTTACTTGGTGGGGATTTTCTAAATCTCTCATTTACTAGCGGCTGGTGCGCCGACGGATTGATAAGGCACACCATGCCGTTCGCATTGTTCACGGCTTTTTTGAGGTGCTCTATCTCCCTTTGGCAGGCGCTATGATCGGCTCCCTTAAACTTATCCTCAAGGGCCAACTTATATGCCGCCCTAACCCCCAATTAAGCTCTCTTCTTGAGTTCTTATCTGGGCAGCTTGGCGGTTACATCTTTCCTTTAACCTGCTCTCATTCAATTTTGCCTCAGTGACCTGGCACTCGAGATAATCTATCCTTGTTTTAAGGTGACTGGAGACTTCCTGGCTTTCTTGGTGTAACTCATTTAAATTCTTAATGAGCACCTCCCCTCCAGAAACCTTCTCCTCCATTTCTCCCTCTAAATGACTGATTCGAGCTACTAGCGCTGTAATGGTCTGGTTTGAAATCTGAACCTGCCTTTTGTAACACATAAGCCAGACTGCTTTCTCAAGTGTCTTTCTATGTTCTTTACTATCTGTCCACCTTTCAGCTGCCTCTAGTGGGCTCTTATCCGCTAACAATTCACTTATCCATTTCTTAGTTAGATTAACCTTTCCAAACACATAATCCGCTATCTTTTCCTGCATAACATTTCGTACAGTCATTCCAAAATCTAACACACTACCCTCTCGCTGCCAGTGTCCTGCCGCGGTCGCCATTTTCTGTAAGGGATTCCCGACCCTGCGTGTCTCGCAGCCTGTGAGATTCACGCGGCTCTGTGCAGCCTGTATGTCAGTGCGGGTCTAGGCCTTGTTGCCTGTTCTGGTCTCCAGCCAGTCTGGGAACACTAGACACACCTGTGAGTGGTTCGAATCACTCTCCCTTACGGTTCTAGACACTGGACTTAGATGCGAGAGCAGTAATGGAGATAAAACTCATGTAGACTTGGTTTGAATGGTACGAAATGGAAAATCTTTATTGCATGATACTTAAGATTATGAAATACATGTCATAAGCACAGATTAATGACAGTACAATCTTACAAACAGCCTTGCATATCTCTTAATGTCTCTTAATGTCTCTTCATCTCCTCCTTTGTTCCTTTATCCCCTCCCCCTTTTCCCAGCTTTACCCTGGCCTTAAATCTATTTGATTTCCAGCTCTTCCCAGTTCTGATGAAAGGTCATCGACCTGAAACGTCAACTCTCTTTCTCTCTCTACGGATGCTGCCTGGCCTGCTGAGTTTTTCCAGCGTTTTCTGTTGTTATTTCGGATTTCCAGCATCTGCAGTATTTTGCTATCGTATTAGTGTTTGGTTCACTGCCACCTCTCTTCTTGGAATGCCTACCTTGAAGAAGTTCTGCTCTTCTCTTCGACGGGATTTCCGTTTGGCTCTTCAACCTTGTTCATCTTCATTGATTTCAGTTTCCCTTCTCGTGTTTGATCAGGTATCTGCCAAGACTCGGTTTCACAGCCACATTACTTTCCTCAGCAACTGTCTCCGGTTCCGACTTATCCCACGTGGATTCCAACTAAACTTCCACCCTTCGTGTTTCGGATCCACCCAGGATTACAAATATCTCCAAGATATTCATCGTTCCTCGAACTACTGCTCTCGCCGCATCTTGAGATCCACGCTCAATGCCATGCGGCGCCACATGAACACTCTCGACATCTCTCTTCAGCAGCACCGACGCACTCTATCTCAAAGCTGTCCGGGTCCACAGTTCCATTTCATCCTTAGACTCATCCGACGCTTCAACAAAAAACTTTTCTTCTTCCTTTCCGATGTCAAGGATCGCAAGCTTCAACAACTCTTGGACACTAAAGCCCCTCCGGAACCTTCTTCCCCTTCACTTTCCTCTGACCCCCCTTCTCCCAATCTCACCCCCTGCCGCGTTTTCACTATCCCCTCTGACCTTCCCCTCTCTGACTCCGAACGATCAGTCCTCAGCAAAGGCCTGAGCTTCATCCCCTTACGCCCCCATCTCAATGAATTTCGAGCTCGGCACGATGCTGAGCTCTTTTTCCGCCGCCTCCGTCTCCGTGCCCACTTCTCTGGCCAGGAGTCTTCCCCCCGCACGGCTGACCCTTTCTCCCGCTTTCAGAATTCTCGTTCCACCTGGACCCCTCCCTCTGGCCTCTTACCCTCTCTTGATCTTTTCATTGCTAACTGCCGCCGTGACATCGGCCAGCTCAATTTCTCTGCTCCCCTCACTCACTCCAACCTACCTCCCTCTGAACTTGCAGCACTCCATTCTCTCCGATCCAACCCTGACATTGTCATTAAACCTGCTGACAAGGGTGGCGCTGTTGTTGTTTGGCGAACCGACCTCTACCTAGCGGAAGTTGAACGCCAACTCTCTGACACCTCCTCCTACCTCCACCTGGACCATGACCCCACTACCGAACATCAAGCCACCGTGTCCAAGATTGTCACTGACCTCATCTCCTCTGGAGATCTTCCCCCCACGGCCGCCAACCTCATAGTTCCCCAACCCCGCACAGCCCGCTTCTACCTCCTTCCCAAGATCCACAAACAGGACTGCCCCGGTAGACCCATCGTTTCAGCCTGTTCTTGCCCCACGGAACTTATCTCTTCCTATCTCGACTCTATTTTTTCTCCCCTTGTCCAGTCTCTTCCCACCTACATCCGCGACTCTTCCGATGCCCTCCGCCATTTTAACAGTTTCCAGTTTCCCGGCCCCAACCGTCTCCTCTTCACTATGGACGTACAATCCCTCTACACCTCCATTCCCCACCAGGATGGCCTGAGGGCGCTCCGCTTCTTCCTTGAACAGAGGCCCAACCAGTCCCCATCCACCACCACCCTCCTCCGCCTGGCTGAACTTGTTCTCACATTGAACAACTTCTCCTTTGACTCTACCCATTTCCTCCAAATTAAAGGTGTTGCTATGGGTACCCGCATGGGTCCTAGCTATGCCTGCCTTTTCGTGGGATATGTGGAACACTCTTTGTTCCAGTCCTACTCGGGTCCCCTCCCTCACCTCTTTTTCCGGTACATTGATGACTGTATCGGTGCCGTCTCCTGCTCTCGCCCTGAACTAGAACATTTCATTCACTATGCTTCCAATTTCCACCCTTCCCTCACCTTCACATGGTCCATCTCCGACTCTTCCCTTCCCTTCCTCGACTTCTCCATCTCCATCTCTGGGGATAGGTTATTGACTAACATTCACTACAAGCCCACCGACTCCCACAGCTACCTGGACTACACTTCCTCCCACCCCGCCTCCTGTAAGGACTCTATTCCATTCTCCCAGTTTCTCCGTCTCCGCCGCATCTGCTCTGATGATGCCACCTTCCATACCAGTGCTTCCGACATGTCTTCCTTTTTCCTCAACCGAGGATTCCCCTCTACCGTGGTCGACACGGCCCTCGACCGTGTCCGTTCTATCTCCCGCACATCTGCCCTCACCCCTGCCCCTCCCTCCCGGAACCACGATAGGGTTCCCCTTGTCCTCACCTTTCACCCCACCAGCCTCCACATTCAACGGATCATCCTCCGCCATTTCCGCCACCTCCAGCGTGATCCCACCACCAAACACATCTTCCCCTCACCTCCCCTTTCAGCATTCCGCAGGGACCGCTCCCTCCGCGACACCCTAGTCCACTCCTCTACCACCCCCAGCACCCCTTCCCCTTCGCCCGGCACCTTCCCGTGCACGCGCAGGAGATGCAACACATGCCCTTATACCTCCCCTCTTCCCACTGTCCAGGGCCCCAAACACCCCTTCCAGGTGAAACAGCGATTTACTTGTACTTCCTGCAATTTAGTATACTGTATTCGCTGCTCACGATGTGGACTCCTCTACATTGGGGAGACCAAACGCAGATTGGGTGACCGCTTTGCGGAACACCTCCGTTCAGTCCGTAAGGGGGACCCCGAGCTCCCGGTGGCCTGTCACTTTAATTCACCGCTTCACTCCCACTCTGACCTCACCGTCCTCGGCCTATTACACTGTTCCACGGAAGCTTAGCATAAGCTCGAGGAACAGCACCTCATCTTTCGTTTAGGCACGCTACAGCCCTCTGGACTCAATATCGAGTTCAACAATTTTAGATCATAACCTCAGCTCCAATCACATTTATATTTTATTTTATCCACCCTTTTATTTGTCCCCCCCCACCTTTTTTTTCCTCCTAGAAGCTGGCAGCTGTCCTTCATTCTGCCAGTGGATTTCACACTTCATTCAGCCTTAATCTGTCACATTAACACCACCTCCAGCCTTGCATATCTCTTAATGTCTCTTAATGTCTCTTCATCTCCTCCTTTGTTCCTTTATCCCCTCCCCCTTTTCCCAGCTTTACCCTGGCCTTAAATCTATTTGATTTCCAGCTCTTCCCAGTTCTGATGAAAGGTCATCGACCTGAAACGTCAACTCTCTTTCTCTCTCTACGGATGCTGCCTGGCCTGCTGAGTTTTTCCAGCGTTTTCTGTTGTTATTTCGGATTTCCAGCATCTGCAGTATTTTGCTATCGTAAACAGTTATATAGTCGATCTTAGGGAAACGAGGAACGAACGGCACAAAGTAAATAGGGGCACACATTACAAATATCCTTAATCCTTAAACCCTCCCCTATCAATATCTATCCTAAACTAGATTCGTAGGATTTCGAGACTCATGCTCACCACTCGTGATAACTCGGAGAAATTCCGAATAGCTGATCGGATGTTTTTCACCGCAGCACCCACGTGTCGGTCAGGAGATCTCCTGGTCCCACTTGTTTACTTGCTTTTACTGCTCCGGCTAGCAGGCTGGACCGTCTGCTGTGATGAAGACCTGTGTTGGTTGGCTTAACAGGTACTCTTCGAGCACAGTTGTCAATATCGTCGATACGATATGTTTTCACGTTCCAGTTACTTTGGGCACAGTCCAGTTATCATCGATGCAATATGTTTCGTTAAAGTTCGAAGAAGTCTTCCTGGCGAGGAAAACTTGGCTAATCGACCTACAGGCGCGGTCGGGATTTACTGACCGTGGCGATGGATATGGTCTTCCTCTCTTCTCATCTCATCTCATCTCATCTCATCTCATCTCAGGCCTTCGGTTCCGCTGCCAGTTACCAACATAGGTCTTCGTTACGCGACACGAGGTAGATCCGAACGGATCAGAAAGTTCAACAGTCTTTTCAGAAGAGGCAACAGGCAAGCAGGAGCGAGCCCAACTACGAGTACACAGGAGCAGCCACGAGGTTACGAATCGACCGGATAAAAGCACAGGAGCAAGAGAGCAAGAGCGAGAATGGACGGTTTGGAGCCTGCAATTATAGTGCAAAATCTTCCGTTTCCCGCCCAACTATAATGTCCATTCTTTTGTTTAGGGTTTGGCGCCCAAATGTCTTGTATGGGTGATCTCCGTTCTTAATGGGTTTCGGGGCTACTCGTAAATGTCTGAGTACCTGTTAATATTTCTCCCATTGTTAAATCGGTCGGTGTTCTCCCTGGAGGGGTTTGGGGCTTCCAAGTGTCCTGTATAACTACCTGCTAACGGCTCTCTCATCGTAGAGTCGTTGGGATTTTACATATTAATGTCTTTTGGATGGGCCCTTGATTACTCGGTACAATGGCTTTCCTTTGTACCTGGGAGACCGATTTCAGTATCTATGTGTATACTGCAAACCCATAACGTCTCGTGTATTATCTTCACTGTGCTGAATCTTAATCGATCTTGCACAAATGTTTATTGGAACGCCATCTTGTCTGCCTGTTGAAAAGTCTAGAATGTTCTGTCACGAGGTGCGGCGGCCATTTTACAGGCTGCTTGTGTCCACTTTAAACTTGCCAGCATTCTACTGAAATAAAAGCTGTTTGAACGAAACTCTGTGTTTTCTCCTTATTAACAAAATCGCGATATATTGCGAATTCTACATCCTTTACTGTGGCATTGGCAGCATCCTCTTCTTTAGTGAAGACAGATGCAAAGTACTCATTTCGTACCTCAGCCATGCCCTCTGCCTCCACAAGAAGATCTCCTTTTTGTTCTCTAATCTGCCGCACCCTTCCATTAACCATCCTTTTACTATGTTTATGAAAGACTTTAGTTTTCCCTTTTATGTTACTCAACAACAACAACTTGTATTTACATAGCACCTGTAATGTAGTAAAACGTCCCAAAGTGCTTCATAGGAGTGTTATAAAACAAAATTTTACACCAAACCACACAAGGAGATATTAGGGCAGATGACCAAAAGTTTGGTTCAAAGAGGTAGGTTTTAAGGAGTGCCTTAAAGGGGAAAGAGAGGTAGAGAGGTGGAAAGATTTAGGGAAGGAATTCCAGAGCTTATGGCCTTGGCAGCTGAAGGCATGGCCACCAATGGTTGAGTGATTAAAATCAGGGATGCTCAAGAGGCCAGAAGTTGAGGAGCGCAGATATCTCCGAGGGTTGTGGGGCTGGAGGAGATTACAGAGATAGGGAGGGGTGAGACCATGGAGGGATTTGAAAACAAGGATGAGAATTTTGAAATCGAGGTGTTCCTTAACCGGGAGCCAATGTCGGTCAGCGAGTACAGGGGTGATGGGTGAACGGGACTTGGTTAGGACACGGACAGCAAAGTTTTGGATGACCTCAAGTTTACATAGGGTAGAACGTGGTGGCCAGCCAGGAGTGTGTTGCAATAGTCAAGTCTAGAGGTAACAAAGGCATTGATGAGGGTTTCAGCAGCAGATGAGCTGAGGCAGGGGCGGAGTCGGGCGAGGTTACAGAGGTGGAAATAGGAAGTCTTAGCCACTAATCTTTCCTCATACACTCTCTTTGCCCCTCTTATTTCCTTTTTCAGTTCTCATCTGCTGAATCAAAACTTATTCTACATCACCTCTGAACATTTCAATTTGTACCAGAATCCACTTTTCTTTTTGTTATGAAATGCCTGAGATGGAGGAAAGCTCCATGCTGTAATTGTCTACACTTGGTGGATTGTCAGCCTTGCAATAATAGTATTCTCTAGATGGCAGAATGTGGGGACACAAGCGTTAGTGTTGCCTAGTTAGCTCAGCTGGTTGCATGTGTCAGCCTATCTATCAAGGAGGTCATTCACAGTGGAACAGATGGTTGATGTTGGTGGATGCTGGAAGGAAAGGAATAAGTGGAGTACTGACCAGGCGGGATATGGAGAGACAGGTGTTAATCTATTCATCAGGGTGCCTGGTTCATGGTTAATAAACACACAGGATGATGCTGTGTGTCTCAGATTAACTTCACATGCTCTCCTCTAAATTCAAATTGATTCCATCTTCAAAACTGGTTTAAACTTATTTCTATTCTCATTGCAATTTTATTCCCTGGGTGGTAGAAAAACACAAGCACTTGAGTGTTAGTGCCAGTCAGGTAGCCTAGCTGATACTGTAGCGCTTGTTTATTGGTATACCAGGAATTCTAAGCCTGAGACATAGTTGATAAAATAGATGGCTATGGATAGATCAGTGGGGTATTAACTACAAGCACAGGGCAGGGAGGTTTTGGTGTGTACATCAGGACAACTATTTGTTCTTATATAAACATAATGATAACCAGCTGTAGTTGAACACCTTGAATCACAAGATAGTTATAGCTGAGGAAGGCAATTCGGCTTATCTGAGTTCTTCCATCCAGAAAGATCCTACCAGCCCTTTCATTTCAGGTTCCAATTGTTTCTTAAAAGGTTCCAGGGTTTTTTCCTCCACTTCTGATCCTGGACGTCGATTTTGTACTCTTGTATAAAGAAGAATTTTACCTGTTACAACTTGAATCTATGTGAATTTAATGTGCAGACGCGCTGGCAGCGGGGGGGAGGGGTCCTAATAACGTGTGGGAAACTCAGAAATATGTGAAGTGCATCTGTCAGTGTCCTTTTAACACAGCCACTGCATTAACATATGGGCCCAGAAATTAGACTTCGATGGTTGCCGCGGGGGTAAGGATCCGGCGCGATCTTACCTACCGCACCTGCCTTTATGGTTCGGGCCCACACGAACTTCTGGTCCTGGGCCTCTCCCTGGTGCCAGCGCGCAGTGTGTGCGTGTCCCAGAGGCGCAGTTAGTTCGATGCGACCTCTGGGATCACGTGGGCCAGTTAGAGCCAATGGCAGCAGACCATCTTTCATTCATAGTTTTGACAGGAGAACTGTCAAAACTATGAATACAACTTGCCCCCAAAAGAACAGCTAAACCTCAATTAATTTTTTTTTTAATCCATCACATTAATAAAATAACTATAGTTAAATAAATTAACCACTTTAAACAAAAATTTTAATTTTTGAAAAATTTTAAATTCTTTTTAAAAGTTATAAAAATAAACTTACCTTTCTTTAAAGTCTCTAAAAAAGATAAACCTGTTGAAAAAAAATTAAAATAATACTTAATTAACTACTTACCTTGTTAAAAGGGGGTCTTACGCCTCCTTTTTTCATGTGTAAAATCTTCCATACTTACCCTCGCATTCAAACCTGAAAAAAAACCTAAGTGTGCTGCGTGCGCACAGCCTGTAGTGCGCACGCGGTTCACTTAGGAACCGCCCCCCTTCGCAATATCGGAAGTGCCGGTTTCCCGCGCATGCGCAGTGCATGCAGGAAACCGGCACTTCGGGACCGAATACGGGTGAGTATACAGTGCGTACTCTCCCGTATTCGGCCGAATTTCTGGGCCAGTATTTCCGGGTTTCCCGACCAGTTAGTGCCAGCTCTCATGACAACTCTCATGATGCGATTTCAACTCCACTATTTAAAGGGACACTCCAAATGTGCAAGTTGAAGCAGTTGGAGGTGGAAAGGAGAGAGAACGAAGTGTTGCCATGGAAGGTAGAAGGTCAAAGGCTGCACCCTGCTTCAGCGGCGCCTCCCTGGATGTGCTGCTGGGGGCTGTGAGGACCCGGAGCGATATACTGTTCCCTAGCAACGAGAGGAAGGAGCCGGCTGGGGAAACCAAGAAGACGTGTTTGTAGGTGGCACAAGAGGTCAGCAGCAGTAGCGTAGTGCCACGCTCCTGGATCCGTCCATCTTACAACTAACAGCTGCAGAGGAGGAGGTGCTGGAGATCAGCAGAGTCTCGGCGTGCCTGGCTGTCAGAGATGGGGATATGTGGGCCTTCCAGCTACCTGGGGACGGAATTAAATATCAGGCAGCCACATGACATACAACACTCAGTCATGTTGACTTGATGTCAACAGCGAGTGAAATATGATCATGTGCGTAATGATAACTTCAAACATACTTAACTTCACAGTAGTCATTCTGTCATGTCTTTTATCTCCCACAGGGCCTTCATGCATTCCACAGGAGGTGGTCCAGGTCGCCGATGATGATGATGACTCCTCAGAGAAGCTCACTCACTCTGGGGTGCACCATCACAGGACTTGTGCAGACCATGCACCAGCTCAGATACTTGCACTTCAGTGGGAGAACTTAGAGAGATAGTTGGGTTTTCAAATGGTGACTCGCACTTCACAAGTGATCAAGAGCAGATGGTGGAGTCAGGGACAGCAGTGGAGCATCCACATCGGAGGGTACAGGACTCTCCAAGCTCTGCTCAGCTGGATGCAGATGCTGTATCTCAAGGGCTGTCGATGAACAGGATACTTCTGGAGCAACAGCAAAGAAAGTGCGATTCTTTTTTTAAATTCATTCCTGGGATGTGGACGTCGCTGCAAGGCCAGCATTTATTGCCCATCCCTAATTGCCGTTGAGAAGGTGGTGGTGAGGCATCTTCTTGAACCGCTGCAGTCCATGTGGTAAAGGTACTCCCACAGTGCTGTTAGGGAGGGAGATCCAGGATCCCCTGAGACCCATTGACTTCAATAGGTGTTCCAGCTGCACTGTGCACCATTGCAGAGAGATTGTGGAGTCCGTCTCAAGCATAAGTGGCATGATGTCGCAGACCTTTGCCGTGATCTCTTCTACCATGGAAAGAGTGCATGGAGCATCATGCGCGGCAATCACCCGAGTGCAGCCCTTCACCAATGGCTTGCACACTATGAATTCTACCTTAATTAGAATGAATGATACGCTAGCCTTGGCCATTCATCGTCCCAGTGATCTGCAGCGAAGTGTTCTCCAGCACATTGCTAGCAAGGAAGTGAGGCTGGACCATGAGAGGGATGATGATGAAAGGGGACATGGAAGTGGGGACTCAGCTCAAAGTGCTTCCACTTCTCACCCGTTGCCTGCCCCCCAGTCAGTACCCCACATGCAGCTTTGTGTCCCAATGGCCGAGTCTGCCCCTGCACAGGTGTAGGTGGAGCAGTCTTTGGCGGGGACCTCACGGGCTCCAAAACCCTGAGCACGTCGGCCAAGAGCATCTCAGCAGTCAGAGCAGGGGTCTGAGCAGCCTGCCTCTACCTCTGCTGAAGCCACAGGGGTTGCACCATGTAGAAGTGCTAGGAAAAGGAAGAGTAAAGATTTCTAGTCGTGCAAGTGTATGCACATGGGTGTGTTACACATTGTTTGATTGGTAAGTTTCTGTTTTCTAACTGAGCCACATAAATATTACTGTTTTGCACCACTTTCCCGTCTTACCCATTCTTGGTTGCTGGCTGGCAAATGGCCTTTTCAGTTGTGTAATGATGACTGGGAAGACCTATGAATTGATGCCGAGCAATGGGGGGCTGTGAAAGGGACCCTTGGTTGTTTGCAGGACTGCTATATGTTAGTGGCATTGTTGTGGCAGGGTGGTGGGGGTGGGTGGTGGTGAGGGGGCGGGGTGGAAAAGTGGCTTTTTCAGGTGGTTGCTAGATTGGGGCACTGGGTGAACATTGGTGAACCTAAATGAACCTTGCAATAATGAGGGCATCCCGGGCAGCAATGTACCCCTTTTTTAGCAAGATTTGAGGTTAGAAGGAATCACATTTTTCTGAAACATAGAATGGATGTGTAGAATAGATTGCACCAATAGTTAATGATATGTTGATTAAGAGCAGAAACAGGAGAAGGATAATGAATGTAAATTGGAATGGGATTGAGGTTTACAAGGGTAAGTAGATAGAGATGATGGAATAATATGAAGATCAGAATGATTCCTGAAATGGTGGGACCACGGATGTGCTGAAGAATTGATGAAACAAAACCACCACAACCAGTGCCCTGAATTTCCTGGATTACCACCTGCACAAAAATTATGCCAAAACTTACGCAAAGTTTCTGCGGCAATCTTGCCGATGCAAACTTGCACCAAAATTTCCTGCAGAACTCATTTGTCTACGGTGGAACTTAAAATCTGGTGTAAAACTGGCCCAAATGCAGCATTACCAATTGTTGTCCATTTGTGTTGCAACTGTAAATACTTTATAAGCTATTTTTAAAATGGTGCATTCGCCTCAGAAAATACTTACTTCATGTGTCTATATTGCTGTTTTGTGGACTTTTCTTTGTAAAATCAAGAATCATGACCATGTGGAGTGTGAACTAAAGCGTGCTGATGCTTCACAGCAGCAGTCCTGCATCATTTAGTGGCCTGCAGGAACCACCAGAACTTGCATAGTGTGGGGAAGGAAGTTCTCATTTCAGTTAAATATGCTTAGTTTGTACCCAAACTATCTACCATTTAGAACTACCCAATATGTTGATGGGGTTAGATGAAGAAGGGTGGGAGGGGGCTCATCTGGAGCATGAACACCGGCATAGACCTGTTGGGCCAAATGGCCTGTTTCTGTACTGTAACTACTATGTAATACTATATAAATCTATGTTTGAACTCCCAGTTGAGAACCCTGACATTTTACCACCATGTCTACTGGAGAGGAACTTATTTCTGCTTTAGCCTCTCATTTCTACATTCAACCGAATAGATAACGACTCCATTGCTATGTCCAATAATTAATTTGCACACCAACAAAACTGAAAATGAAATTGGAGCTATGCTATTGACGTAGGTCAGTAATTGATAGGAGGTAGGAGAAAGAGAGTAGGGATAAAGGGAATGTTTTCTCATTGGCGAGATGTAACACATAGTGCTCCTCAGGGATCTGTACTGAGGCCTTAGTTTTTCACAATGTATTTAATGACTTGGATGAAGGAATAGGAAGTTGGATATTCAAGTTTGCAAATGACACTGAGATAGGAGGCACAGTAAATTGTGTAGATTGAAGCAGGAAGTTGCAAAGGGATATAGACAGACTAAGTGAATGGGTAGAACTATGGCAGATGGAGTTCAATGTGGGGAAGTGTGAGGTCATCCACTTCTGTTCCGAGAAAGACAAATTAGAATATTTTCAAGATTATCAAGGAATATGGAGAAAAGCTGGGTAAATGGATACAGAGCAGTTGAGATACAGATCAGCTATGATCTAATTGAATGGCAGAACAGGCTCGGGGGGCTGAATTGCCTACTCCTGTTGCTGTGTTCAAAAAGCCATTGCCAACATTGTTAAAGCCTGAATTATTCAGAATTACCTACTGAGGTTAACATCTCTACCAGCTGCACTTTTGAGTGGCGTTTGCTGGGAAATTCCTTGGAATTGCTCCCACTTCACAGCGTTACTTTTTGCCGGAAGTGCGGCCGGAAATCGTAATGCTGACGGAGCGGGAGAAGCTCTGAGGAACTTTACATCCATTGGGTTGCTGTGCTGGTGACTTGACTTTATCAGTACCTCTGTCATGTCATCTCACTCTCAGAGCCTCTTGCCTCTGCTGCTCAACTTCCTCTCCCATTATTATGGGGTATGCTCATTGGGAAGGCCGGTTCCACTGCTTAGTCCTTCTGAACGTTTGGGGACAGGGGTCTGAAAAAATGTCAGGTGGATTGAGACTGACAGCAATTTGGCTCTGTCTCAAAGAAAAAGACTGCAAAGAAAATGGCTACCAATCTCCAGAAATCTCAATTGAGCAGATATCTGGTGACTTTGGGCCGTGCTGCACCTCCGTCTTTGGGTGTATTTCTATGTCAGCAAATTATTCGCATAAATCCAGCAAACTGGAGTGAGCTGGTCTTTTGCATGGGGAAGGGGTGAAGCTATGTAAGTGAGCGGCAGAGGGTTTCAGCGGCGGTAGCCCGGATGAGCAAACAAGCGAGCAAAACCGGCATAAATCAGTCGCGCGAGAATTTCCTCGCACAAAGTACCAGCACAGCGCAGCTCTTGACACTTGCCAGAAAATTCTGGCCCGTGACCCATCTTTCTCCTTCAGATGCTGACTGACCCAAGGTGCATTGTCAGCATTTCCTGCTCTTACTTCGGATTAATTTTTTTTAATTAAAATTTAATTCACTGGAATAATAATATTTTATTCATGAATCGATGAATCTGACCTCTCTTGGCCAAATACATTTGAGCTCAACACTTCAACGGGTGTCTCGGTAAGGAAGGTGATCAAGCTGAAGGAACACGTATATTTGCTGAATTGGTGACCTTCAGCACATAAATTCTTTGCCTTAGTCTGCTCTGCATTCCCAGTGTAAAGTTAATCCGTCTTTCATTCAGCTCAGACAGCAGTGATCCATCTGTAAATAAAAGCACCACAATTGCATGCGGATTTAAAAAAAAATCTTATGTCTTCAAATGTTTTTTTTGAGGAACCTATTATTTTGACAGACAATCTATATTGTGCGTGAAATATAGCACACATGCTGGGAATCTAGTCACAGAGTCAGCCATGGCTCAATAGTAGCAGGCTTACCTCTGAGTCAGAAGGTTCCACTCCAGGGACTTGAGCACACAATCTTAAGTCCACTCCTGTGCAGTACTGAGGGAATGCTGCACTGTTGGAGGTGCCGTCTTTTGGGTGAGACATTAAACCGAGGCCCCATCTGCCTTTTCAGGGTTAGGGCAGGTGGATGTAAAAAATCGCACGACACCATTGGAAGAAGAGCAGGTGCATTTTCCGTGGTGTCCTGGTAATATTTATCTCTCAACAAACACCTAAAAACAGATTATCTGCTCACTTATCTCATTGCTGTTTGTGGGAACGTGTTGTGTGCAAATTGGCTGCTGCTTTTCCTCCATTAAAACAGTGACTACACTTCAAAAGTCCGCCAGGATCGATCTCACCCCCCCCCCGGGGTCGGGGATCGGAACCCTCCCCATGACTTGGAACTGCCCCCCCAACCATCCTGGGCCCAGCACTTACTTTGTCCTGTGGCCTCCTTGTCCGCGTTCCCCGCACGACTGGAAGCCAGCCTGTCGATCAGCCTGACCTCCGGGCGGGGAACCCGCCCTTCACATCGCACGCATGCTTTGGCATTAAAAGTCCACAGCGTGCCGGGAAACCTGAACTTCCGGGTTTCCCGCCATCTCCCGGGTCCCCCCACACCGTGCGGGTGGGACCTGGGAAAACCCAGCCATACTGTTTTTATTTTAAATGACGTGGTTTTACTGGGAGATCGTCATGGTATCAGGAAGGTTTCTAGAACAACCCGCTTCGAAAACTCTAGGCTGGGGTGAACTTGCACAGCACAGCACAGGAGCAACTGCTGTGCCTGTGAATTATGGCGATGTGATTCTCACGATAATTTGATAAAGTGGCACATTTTTTTAGTGGCAGACAAGTTAGGTGATCCACAGATATTAATAATCCTGTCACTGCACGTTTACTTGCTTGTAAATCTGCTGAAATTATTTTCAAATCACTTTACCAGAATGGGCAATATAAATTAAATGGAACAATTTTAAAGACTGCAGGAACAGAGAGATCTGGGGATTCACATATACGAATTTTTGAAGGTGACAGGACAAGTTCATCAGGCTATTAAAAAAAACCATACGGGATCTTGGGCTTTATAAATAGAGGCATAGATTACAAAAGCCAGGAAGTTATGCTGAACCTTTATAAATCATTGGTTAGGCTTCAGCTGGAGTATTTTATTCAATTCTGGGCATCACACATTAGGAAGAATGTTACTGCCTTGAAGAGGGTACAGAGATAGAGTTACTATAATGGTACCCAGGATGAGGGACTTCAGATATGTGGAGAGACTGGAGAAACTGGAGTTGTTCTCCTTAGAGCAGAGAAGGTTAAGGGGAGATTTAGTTGAGGTGTTCAAAATTACGAAGGGTTTTTATAGAGTAAATAAGGAGCAACAGCTTCCACTGGCAAGACGGTCGGTAATCAGAAAACACAGATTTAAGTTAACTGGCAAAAGAACCAGAGGGGAAAGAGGCAAAAAAAGTTATGCAGCGAGTTGTTATGATCTGGAATGCACTGCCTGAAAGGGTAGTGAAAGCAGATTCAATAGTAACTTTCAAAAGGGAATTGGATAAATACTTGAAAAGAAAAAAAATTGCAGGGCTGTGTGGAAAGGGCAGGCGAGTGGGACTAATTGGATATCTCTTTCAAAGAGCCGGCACATGCATGATGGGCCAAATGGCCTCCTTCTGTTCAATATGATTCTTGAATGCCCAAGGCCATTGTTTTTAACCTCAGGGAAAACTGGATGGAATCACAGAATGCAATCTGCAAAAACACTGGTAAATACCCAGATTCCCAAGCAATTAAAAAGGAAATTTTGACCTATTCAGTTACCTTAAATCAACGACCAAATTATAAACAAGATTGCAAAATGCAATCCCCAGAAAAAACTATTTTTCTTATTTAATTTGGCTTAATCAGTGACTATGGCTCTGATGACATCCCGTTAAACCCAACCACTCATTCTCTAGCCGTATTATCTACTGAACGTAAGAGAAATTGTGTTATGCAAGGGGGCAATTTGTGATGCAGCAATACAGGGCTTCGAACATTATTGTTGCACCTTTGGGGCTTGGGTTTGAATGGTTCTTCTCTCAGATAGCCGTAAGGTTGAAATGAGTTCAATGCAGTCTCAGTTGATTGTTCTTACTGAGTTTGGTCTCACAGCACAAAACTGCCCATAATCCAGTATTAATTGGCAGTCTCATTCAGAGAGAGCACAAGTATGACTGGTGTTGCAATGGTCTGTCGGATGTGCTCTTCTGAAGTTGGGATCAAGGCACATGATCAGGGCAGGGCAGGGCAAGAGAGCTTTACTCAGCATCTAACCATTGCTATATCTGATCTGGGAATGCTTGATGCTGACGTACAAATCTATTGTCAGGACCGTTGCCTGTCATCCCGATGAGTGCAAAAAAGTCATCAATAATTAAACACAAAGGGGGAGGGGGAAATCGTGAAACATTTCTTCAATGGTAACTGTGACCAAGCTTTGATTTGTTCAACGTCCTCCAAGAGAAAGTAATACAGTCAGAATTGTCTTAACCCCTGTGTCTTATTATTCACTGTTAACAAATCACTGTAAAACGATTCTCTTAGCACCCTCTGCAGGCCATTAACTTCATAGCAGACGTACTCCCAATGCATTTTACTGAAGTATTATGCTTTTTTTGGTTGGTGATGAGGATTCTTATTTAACTACAGGAACTGGAGTGACAGAAAGCTGCAAATAGAAACAGAAAATGCTGAAAATCTGCAGCAGGTTACTCAGCCTCTGAAACAGGAAGTTAAAATTGCGGATGTAACCCTTCAAAGAATGAACTTGCGTCTATAAAGAGCCTTTCACATCATCAGCAGATCCCGAAATGCTTCACCTCTGAATAATTAAAGTTCAGTCACTGAAGTTTTGTATGCAAATTGGGCAGCCATTTTGAGCACATCAAGATCCCAGAAACAGCAATGATTGTGTGGAGAAGCTCCTTCATAAGATGGAGTATGACAAGAAAACAGAGGAGATAGATCGACAACAAGTAAAGGAAAGAGTTCAAATCTAGTATTTTCAGAGAGAAAGCTTATGAAAGAACTTTCATTCACATACTTCCTGATCATGTCTCTCAGAAATTGAAAGAAACTATTTGCAATTATTAGCACCTTTCACGAGTTCAGGATGTCTCCAAGCACGTTACAACTAACAAAGTACCTTTGAAGCGTAGTCACTGTTGTATTGCAGGGAAATATGGCAGCCAATTTGCACACAGCAAGGTCCCACAAACACCATTGAGATAAATTACCAGATAATGTGATTTTTAGTGATGTTGGTTGAGGGAGAAATATTTGCCAGGACACTGGGAGAACTCTCCTGCTCATTCTCTAGCCGTATTATCTCCTGCTCTTCTTCTGCTGGAGCTGTGAATGGATACAAACTGGAACATTCATGATGCTGAGGACGTTGTGGATAGCACGTTTGATTAGTTGGTCACACCGCAGGTAAAGGCTGCACAGGCAGGAAGGGAATGGGTGACCGCCAAGCGGAGTAGTAGGCACAGGCGGGTAGTGCAGGGGTCCTCTGTGGCCATCCCCCTCTCAAACAGATATACCGCTTTGGATATTGTTGAGGGGGATGGCTTATCGGGGGAAAGCAGCAGCAGCCAACTTCCTGGCACCATGGGTGGTTCTGCTGCACAGGACGGGAGGAAAAAGAGCAGGAGAGCTATAGTGATAGGGGATTCTATTGTAAGGGGAATAGATAGGCGTTTCTGTGGCCGCAAACGAGACTCCAGGATGGTATGTTGCCTCCCTGGTGCAAGGGTCTAGGATGTCTCGGGGCAGCTGCAGGGCATTCTGGAGGGGGGAGGGTGAACAGCCAGTTGTCGTGGTGCATATAGGTACCAACAATATAGGTAAAAAACAGGATGAGGTCCTAAAAGCTGAATATAGGGAGTTAGGAGGTAAATTAAAAAATAGGACCTCAAAGGTAGTAATCTCAGGATTGCTACCAGTGCCACGTGCTAGTCAGAGTAGAAATAGAAAGATATTTCAGGTGAATACGTGGCTAGTGGAATGGTGCAAGGGGGAGGGATTCAAATTCCTGGGACATTGGAACCGGTTCTGGGGGAGGTGGGACCAGTACAAACTGGACGGTTTGCACCTGGGCAGGACCGGGACCGATGTCCTAGGGGGAGTGTTTGCTGGTGCTGTTGGGGAGGGTTTAAACTAAAATGGCAGGGGGTTGAAAACCTGTGCAGGGAGACAGAGAAAAGGGAATCAAGGATAGAAACAAAAGACAGGAAGGAGAAAAGCAAAAGTGGAAGGCAGAGAAATCAAGGGTGTAAATCAAACAGGGTTACAGTAAATAATAATTCGAAAAGGACTAAGAGTGTTAAAAAAACAAGCCTGAAGGCTTTTTGTCTTAATGCGAGGAGCATTCGTAATAAGGTGGATGAATTAGCTGCGCAAATATATGTAAACGGATATGATATAATTGGGTTTACGGAGACATGGCTCCAGGGTGACCAAGGCTGGGAATTCAACATCCAGGGGTATTCAATATTCAGGAAGGACAGGCAAAAAGGAAAAGGAGGTGGGGTAGCATTGCTGGTTAAAGAGGAGATTAACACAATAGTAAGGAAGGATATTAGCTCTGATGATGTGGAATCTGTATGGGTAGAGCTGAGAAATGCCAAGGGGCAGAAAACGTTAGTGGGAGTTGTATACAGACCCCCAAACAGTAATGCTGAGGTTAGGGATGGCATTAAATGGGAAATTAGAGACGCGTGCAATAAGGGCACTGCAGTTATCATGGGTGACTTTAATCTACATATAGATTGGGCTAACCAAATTAGTAACAATACTGTGGAGGAGGAATTCCTAGAGTGTATACGGGATGGTTTCCTGGACCAATATGTCGAGGAACCAACTAGAGATCAGGCCATCTTAGACTGGGTATTATGTAATGAGAAAGGATTAATTAGCAAACTTATTGTGCGAGGCCCCTTGGGGAGGAGAAATCATAATATGATAGAATTCTTCATTAAGATGGAGAGTGAAGTAGTTGACTCAGAGACTAGGGTCCTGAATTTAAATAAAGGAAACGACGATGGTATGAGGTGCAAGTTGGCTAGGATGGATTGGGGAATGTTACTTAAAGGGTTGACGGTGGATAGGCAATGGCAAACATGTAAAGATTGCATGGATGAATTACAGAATTTGTTCGTCCCTGTTTGGAATAAAAATAAAACAAAAAAGGTGACTCAACCGTGGCTAACAAGGGAAATTAGGGATAGCATAAGATCCAAGGAGAGGAGATATAAATTGGCCAGAAAAAGCAGCAAACCTGAGGATTGGGAGCAGTTTAGGATTCAGCAAAGGAGGACAAAGGGATTAATTAAGAGGGGGGAAATAAAATATGAGAGTGAGTTTGCAGGGAACATAAAAACTAACTGTAAAAGCTTCTATAGATATGAGAAGAGAAAAAGATTGGCAAAGTCAGAATCAGGGGGATTTATAATGGGGAACAAAGAAATGAGAAACCAATTAAATACATACTTTGGTTCTGTCTTCACAAAGGAGGGCACAAATAACCTCCCAGAGATGTCGGGGAACATAGGGTCTAATGAGAGGGAGGAACTGAATGAAATCAGTATTTGTAGGGAAATGGTGTTCGGGAAATTGACGGGATTGAAGGCCGATAAATCCCCAGGGCCTGATAATCTACATCCTAGGGTACTTAAGGAAGTGGCCCTAGAAATAGTAGATGCATTGCTAGTCATCTTCCAAAATTCTATAGACTCTGGAACAGTTCCCATGGATTGGAGGGTAGCTAATGTAACCCCACTTTTGAAAAAAGGTGTTAGAGAGAAAATGGGGAATTATAGACTGGTAAGCCTGACATCGGTAGTGGGGAAAATGCTAGAGTCCATAATAAAAGATGTAATAGCAGAGCACTTGGAAAACAGTGACAGGATCGGACAAAGTCAACATGGATTTACAAAAGGTAAATCATGCTTGACTAATCTACTGGAATTTTTTGAGGATGTAACTGGTAGAATTGATAAGGGAGAACTAGTGGATGTGGTGTATTTGGACTTTCAGAAGGCTTTCAATAAGGTCCCGCATAAGAGATTAGCATGCAAAGTTAAAGCACATGGGATTGGGGGTAAGGTACTGACTTGGATAGAGAACTGGTTGGCAGACAGGAAGCAAAGAGTTGGAATAAACGGGTCTTTTTCCAAGTGGCAGGCAGTGACTAGTAGGGTACTGCAGGGATCGGTGCTAGGACCCCAGCTATTCACAATATATATCAATGATCTAGACGAGGGAACTAGATGTAATATCTCCAAGTTTGCAGATGACACAAAGCTGGGTGTGTGTGTGTGCTGTGAGGAGGATGCAGAAAAACTCCAGTATGATTTGGACAGGTTGGGTGATTGGGCAGATGCATGGCAGATGCAGTATAATATGGATAAATGCGCGGTTATCCACTTTGGTGGCAAAAACAGGAAGACAGATTATTATCTGAACGGCAATAGATTGGGAAAAGGGAAGTGCAGCGAGACCTGGGTGTCCTTGTGCACCAGTTGATGAAGGTAAGCATGCAGGTGCAGCAGACGGTTAAGAAGGCAAATGGTATGTTGGCCTTCATAGCGAGAGGATTCGAGTACAGGAGCAAGGATGTCTTGCTGCAGTTGTACAGGGCCTTGGTGAGACCACACCTTGAGTATTGTGTGCAGTTTTGGTCGCCTTATCTGAGGAAGGATGTTCTTGCCATGGAGGGAGTTCAGCAAAGATTCACCAGACTGATACCTGGGATGGCAGGAATGACGTATGAAGAGAGATTGGGTCGATTAGGCTTATATTCGCTAGAGTTTAGAAGAATGAGAGGGGATCTCATTGAAACTTATAAAATTCTAACAGGACTAGACAGACTAGATGCAGGAAGGATGTTCCCGATGGCGGGGGAGTCCAGAACCAGGAGTCACAGTCTAAGGATAAGGGGTAAGCCATTTAGGACTGAGATGAGGAGGAATTTCTTCACCCAGAGAGTGGTGAACCTGTGGAATTCTCTACCACAGAAGGCAGTTGAGGCCAATTCATTAAATATATTCAAGAAGGAGTTAGATATATTTCTTAAGACTAAAGAGATCAAGGGATATGGGGAGAAAGCAGGGACAGGGTACTGAATTTGGATGATCAGCCATGATCTCATTAAATGGCGGAACAGGCTCGAGGGGCCGAATGGCCTACTCCTGCTCCTATCTTCTATGTTTCTATGTTTTTTTGAACAGTGCCATAGGATTTGTTATGTCCACCTGAGAGAGCAGGTTTAATGTCTCATCTGAAAGACGGCATCTCCGACAGTGCAGCAGTCACTCAGTACTGCACTGAAGTGTCAGCCTCGATTATGTGCTCAAGGTTCTGAAGTGGGGCTGGAACCCATGACCACCTGACTCAGAGATGAGTGTGCTACCACTGAGCCAAGTCTGACACCTTACAGTTACATCGAAATTATAACCTGGAAGCAAGCTATTTAGCTCAACTAGTCCGTGTGGGTGTTTATCCGCCACACAAATACTGGGCCTAATCCCATGTGTCTGCCCTGTTCTTATATACCTTTATTCTCCATTCTTTCAACCATCTATCTAACCTATTCTTAAATGCTGACATGGCTTCTGCTTTAATCACCAACTCTGCAAGTGCACTCCACAGCTTCACAACCCTCTGCTTTGTCCTAAATCTCATATATTTAATCATATATCTATACCCTCTTAATTCTAAACCCCTCAATCATTGGAAACAATCTGTTTCTATCCACTCTGTCCCATCCCTTCCTAATTTTAAACACCTCAATCAAATCACTCCTTAATCTCCTTGGTTCGAATGAAAACAGTGTTATTTTTCCCAATGATTCTTTGTCTTTGTATTTCCTCATACCATGTAGCATCCTAGTGAATCTGTGCTGTACTCTCTCTATTGCCTCAACATCTTCCTATAGTCTGGAGCCCAAAACCGCACGGTACTCCAACTGTCATTTTAGAATCATAGAATTATAGAATTGTTACAGCAAAGAAGGAAGCCCTTCGGCCCATCAAGCCCGTGCCGGCTCTCTGCAAGAACACTTCAGCTAGTCCCACTCCCCCGTCCTTTCCCCATAGCCCTGCAATTTTTTTTCCTTCAGGTACTTATCCAATTCCCTTTTGAAAGCCACGATTGAGTCTGCCTCCACTACCCTTTCAGGCAGTGCATTCCAGATCCTAACCACTCGCTGCGTAAAAAAGTTTTCCCTCATGTCGCCTTTGGTTCTTTTGCCAATCACCTTAAATCTGTGTCCTCTGGTTCTCAACCCTTCCGCCAATGGGAACAGTTTCTCTCTATCTACTCTGTCTAGACCCAAATTTTTACTAAGATTTAATTTAGATTCACCATTATATCTTGACTGTTATATTTTATACCTCTTGCCATAAAATCTAGATATTTAGTAATTTCCTTTTTAATTATAAATTCTAAAATGTTACCACAGATGTTAAACTAACTGGTTTGTAATTACTTGGGATAGCTTTCTCCTTTTTTGAAAATGAGTATTATATTGTCCACTCTCCAGTCCTCAGGCACACATTCACTCTCAATAAAACCTTGAAATATCATTTCTAGGGCCACTGCTTTTTCTTCCCTGATTTCCCTCAGGATCTCAGATGTATCCTGTCATGTCCCAGCACTTTGTCCCAAATTACTTCACAGAGAATAAATGACTTTGCATTGCAGTACATGGGACAGGCTGGATGGACCAGTTGGTCTTTTCCTGTCTGTCATTCTTGAATGTTTGTATGTCCAGTAACTGACATTGTGGTAGCCATTTGGCAAACACTAATTAACTGAATGACCAGATAATCCATCTTTGCTTGAGAGAAGAATGGTGGTTAGGACACCTGGGGGGAGAAATTCAGTATTGCCCCATTTGGGGGGCAATTATCGGCCGGGCACAAAGATTAGCGCCTGGCGCTAATTATCGCCTCTGACTGCAAACTTGGCTTTTATCACCCCTGGAGGTGATTGGGGCGCTAAATCAGGCGCTTCACACCTGTCTTAAGGCGCAAAGGCCGAGGAGCGAGGCGCTACCTCAGAGCGCTGGCGAAGCTCATGTGATGTCAGTCAGCAATGGAACACACACACAATGGCGCGGGCCAGTTCTTAAAGGGGAGGGTTGATCTTGCTTTCCATCCACATCCTGCTCATTGCAGCCTTGAATCTCGGCCTGGAGAGCCCTGCACATCAAATCTGCTGGAAAGAACAATGGAGAGTACCAGGGAAAGAGCTCAGAGTGCCGCCCCCACAGTCTCTTCCAAATCGATACAAGGAAGGGCAAATCAAAATGAACCTGCAAAGTGTTGCTCTGTACCCAAAACTCCTTCACACAGCGTTGAATCTCTCCAGAAGTCTCTCTCTCTCTCTCTCTCAGAATGCGTGGTTCAAAAATGTCACCAACAATAAAAGGCAGGAAGCGGTCGCCTTTAAATAGCGCTCCCCCAGTCCCTTCCTGACTGCAAAACGCTCCCCTCAACCTGTCGTTGCTAGTGGCAGGCGGTAAGGCAGGGGGCGCCACTCAATATCCGCTCCGGGGCGATACCGGGGCGTTGCGCACTCGACTGACGTCACGATCTGCCGGCGCAGGAGATCGTGGTGGTAGTGTTTAGCGCCGCCGCAAAATGTCTAGTTAATTTCGCGAGCGGCACAAACATCGCCGTGCCCGGGCGCTAGATGCTTTGCGCCCCATTAGCGCCCTCTTAAGGCGCTAACGGGAGGCACAACCAACTGAATTTTTCCCCCCTGGAGAACTATTTGCTTTCCTTCCTGATCTAGCTCATTTTGGTGCTGTCCTGCATTATGTGTCGGAACCTTTCACCTAGATTTCTCACTGAGGAAAAGGATGAATCTATTTGAAAATAAGACTGCACCAGTTATTTTATAATTGTGAATGACTAAGATACCGTATCATTGACTTATCCATTTTTGTTATAGTCAGTTCGAGTTATGAGTATCAGACAGCATAAAGTGTGGAGTCAATTTTAATTTTCCCAAGGTTGATGTTTGCCCAAAATTGGGGTCTAACTTTTTGTACCTTTATTTCTTTTATTGTCCAATATTCTCACCCTCATTCCTGAATCAATTGACTCCCACAGTTCAACAGGTGTTGGCTACCATACAGTGGGGGCTAAATTGGGCCATGTAGTGCTGTTTTTTTAGGCGCTACGAGACCACATTAGGATAGAAAATGAGTTCCGAGATGCGCGCGCACACTACCAACGGGAATTGCGCAGGTTACCACCTTACCGCCAGCGCTCCATTTTCAAACTCCACACTCCAGCCAATGCCCTGTCTTAACCTCACACAGCTGAACACGATGTTAAATGGAATGAAGGGTGCTATTTAAAAGGATCATGAAGTACTTACAGGATTATTCCTTCTGGCTGCTGGTGCAATTGTGTTTTGGAAGCATTCCTATAGTTGGCTAAAGTTGTAATACTCTACAGGGAGTAGTCTGGCTAGTCTTGAGGTAGTTTTTTTTGTCATTTAAAATCTTGTGCTGAAACAAGTTGTTTCCAGACATGAGTAGCCTGGCAGGCCTTCCTCTGGGAATTGAACATAACTGGGAGAATGAAAAGAGGCCACACAGAACAGGACAAACTGCTAGAAGAGGATGAGGGGGAGATGGGCATTCTGCAGGATATTCATAATTTGAACTGACCATATCTTCAGGGAGCAATTCTCTTACCTCAACTTCAGTGAGGACTAATGCTTCACTTCACAAAAGAGGTTGTGACTGATATCTGCCAACTTCTGCAGTCACAACTGCAGCCTTTCAGCAGGGCAAGGACAGCATTGCCTGTGGCTGTCAAGGTTGAATAGCTGCCAGTGTGTGCGAGCTGTTGGTAGTTGGTTGATGGGGGTGTAGTGAATTGAGCAGTGGATGAGGCTAGTGGTGCAGTTGGTAGGATATCCTATTGGAAGATTGTGCTCACTCAACTTGACAACTCGTGTCAGATTGCTAAACTTCTTCCTGCACTGCATCCATATTCTTGAAACTACACTGCTGGCAGTGACCTCTGCTGTTATTTCTTCCCACTGCCTCCTGAGCATATGTCTAGAGTGCCTCCTGCCCCCTGCGGATACAGGATGTCTCTCCTTCTCTCCATGTCTTGCACTAAGACCTCAAGTGCATTTCAGAATACCTTGGTGTATGCTCGCTCGCATGTTCAACCATTCCTCAAATTTCACAAGCCAGATTCACTTTCAAAAATTCCTGCTACTTCTTGCAGCCATAATGCACCTTTAAGGGGTGCAGGCTGCCTTTAAGTAGTGCAAGCCACTCACAATATTGGGCCCCCTGCTGATGCGTGCAGCCAATGAACAGTGTGGGGAATGCTGGCTGCATGCAGCAATGATTTAAAATGGCAGGCAGCATAAATTTAATGTGCTGCCTGCATTGCAATGAATGGGCACGGGTTAATCGCGTACCACAATCCTCACGCTCATTTTTGGGGGTTATCCAATTTCACCCACAGTATCTCACCCAAGTGTTAATTTTTCATATGTGAGCCTCAACAGTGACTGCAAGCAAGCTAATCCACCATGGGACACCAGAGATGAGCCCAGTCGGTATTTTGTCTCATGTATAGTAAGAAATTATGAGTCGGTCGCTGTTTCATGAATAAGCCCCCATTAAACATATTTTAACTGTGAACAATGTTGGTTTGCAAATTAGGAGGCATTGCAAAATATGTACTCTTTTTTGAGGCAGGCAAATGTAATAGGGTGTCCATTTGAACTGAATAACTACAGTTATCATCACAAACTATTCTCTTATCGCCAAAATTCACGGATCTAAATAGGAGAATATAGCACCAGTTCACTGCTGCCTGTGTAAGTTGATCACTGTTTCATCTACAACCTCCAATTTCTCTCTCTCTCTGTGTCACAAGCTTTCTTGTCTCTTCCTATTTTACTGATACTATTGAGATCAGTGCTGCTCTAGACTTTTCTCTTTCATTCCGTCTAAACTACAAATGGGCTGTCCGACTCATTCTCTCTGCTCCCTACATTGCTATGTGTTGAAATCAATGGGCAGATTTTGGAAAATGGATAATGCGCTCACAATTTTCTAATGCACAGGATGCAAGTCTTATCATATAATCTGTCCCTCTAACTCATCCTTCCCAAGGGCCTCAAAACTGTAAGGACCTCTTAGTCTTCTGTTGTTTCTTCAATCTAGATGTCATTACTTCTTGATTTACCTTGTCTTCTCTTTCCCACATTACAACAGTGACACCACTTTGAAAAGTACTTCATTGACTGTAAAGCGCTTTGAGACGTCCGGTGGTCGTGAAAGGCGCTATATAAATGCAAGTCTTTCTTTCTTTCATACTTTTTGATGCTGGTGATGTCCTGCATGGTGAGCCCTGCTTCTCAATACAAAATAAAGGAAAAATCCAGGATGATGGGGGAATATGGATGCATCCCATCAGAACAGTGCTGGGAAATATAAGCACTGACCACAGGGATTCACTGCTACACTGCCAGGGATCAGTTGCAGATACTATTGCACCAAGCTGCATTGGACTCAGAAAACTCTATCTATCTGTCTGTCTATCTGTCTGTCTATTTGAGTCCATAAGTAGCAACAAAATGCACTTTATTATGTATCCATTTTGTCAATAAGATATTAACAGTGGGATTAAGTAAAATCACATTGCATCCACTGAGAGCGAATTCTTTACCTTCTCTGTATGCATACTGTCATTTATTAAATTTATTGAAAGATAAAGGAAATAAATGGACCAATTCATGAATTTGCCAAATTAATCCAAATCAGTATTTTCCAAATCAGTGTTGATCATCATTTTCAATAATTCACAATTGCAATCATTAATCAACAGTTCCGGCTATTTCCTTTTTCTTTTCTCCTTTTGGCACTTACTCAATAATCAAGCCCTACTTACTGTTTACATCTGCACTTTTTAACATTGTGGCGTGTCAACCACATGGACAGTCGAAAGCCACACGCACTCATCAAACAAACATTTCCCTGCAGGTAAAGGCACGAAAAGCTGCAGCATCAGGGAGAGGTAAATGTCACACTTCTTTTCATTATACTTCATTTCTCTCTCGCTCTCTCTTCCAGCATCTGCTGACAACTTGTGGAAAATGTGAGCTACTGCATTCTATACAGCTAATTAAAATGAAGGGCGCATCAATGTTTTCTGAGCATCCAAAGAAGCCTGCAGAGTGTAAGACGCACAGTCTGTACCCCTGACAGCTTACTGCATTGTTTCCCCCACCCCCGCAGAGAAAAGAAATTATGGGTTGCACACATCCATTTTTCCCTAGTTTTTCTCCCCTTTTCTGCTGAAGGCAGTCTCACGCTGGCTACAGTTTCCCAGGCACCTGCAACCATCTGGAATTTCAATCAAATGGGCATTCTTCGTGTGTAAGCCTTGAGAGCAAGTGTCGACAACCATTTCATGGAATCATACAGAACAGAAATTGGCCATTCAGCACGTCGTGCCTGTGCCGGCTCTTTGAAAGAGCTATCCAATTAGTCTCACTCCCCTGCTCTTTCCTCATAGCCCTTTCAAGTGTATTTCCATTTAACCATGGAAAGTGGTGGGGGGTGGTGCGGCGTGGGGAAATGGAGTGGATGGGTATGGAACATTACACGCAAGTCATCCAATCCAGTCCTCGCTGGTCCTTGCCGGTGGATAGCAGGTACCAGAATCTCCGACTGAACATCAGAAAGCACCATTAAATGTGTGAGTGCATTGCCACTATTGTCCTAACCACAGGCTAGACAAATACTGTAGCCCACTGAATGGTAATTCCAGCACTTGGAGCTGGAGCTTCAGCAACAACTGCTTGTTCCTCTGAAACCCGATCATGATAGGCAGTGATATATGAGCTCATTGTCTCATATCCAGCCTTCAGGTAATGTCTTTTAGCAGTTGTCAGCCCAAGCTTCATAGAGTTCTTATCATATACTTGATGGGTGTCTGCCTTCAGAGCTGTAGGCAGGAGAGTTTCTTGATGTGCCAGGTACCTGGATGCTATAGAAATCGAAGTCCAAAGTCTCTGCACCAAATGCATTTGCAGACCACTGCCCTCAGTTTGATAAAGAGATGTGCCTGCTATGATTTTGATTCCCCCGGTGCAGCCCAGAGTATTCCCTCCCTGTAACGATTTCCTTTTTTTGACAAGCAAAAGAAATGACAAAGAAATGTCAAGCATTTGTGCGAATATATTTGCAGCAATTAGGCGAAAGAAGAAACAGCGAGGCCATTGAAGAACCTTAGAGTGGTGATGTAATACCAAGTGACCAAAGGATAGCAAATAGAAACATAAAGGTTTACAGTACAGAAGGAGGCCATTTGGTCCATCATGTCTGGGGAATTCGTTGCTAGAAAAATCTAAAACTAATCCCACTGCCCTGCTGCCTCCCAGCAGCATATTCCCTCTGCTTAGAATGTCAAAAGATGAAATGGTCTCAACTATTCCTTGTGGTAAAGCATTCCAGGTACTAACAACTCTCTGCATAACAAAATTTATCCTAATCTCTCTCCTCATTCCTGACAATTTTTAATTGATGCCCTCTTGTCACTAACTCCCCAACCAGAGGAAATAGTCTTTCCCTATTCAACCTATCAACATCCATAATAATTTTAAAAACCTTTATTAATTACTCCTCTTAGCCAGTCTGCTCTAATGGAAATAGTCGCAGTCGTTCAATTCTCCTCGTATCACATTCCTAGTATCATCCTCATGATCAACCCGATAAATCTTTATGGCTTAAATGTCCTTTCTATAATGGGGTATCCAAAATTGCATACAATACTCTAACTGTGGGTTAACCATTACCTTCTACAACTTTATCATAACCTCAAACAAATATAGAAAATGCTGGAAACACACAGCAGGTCAGTCACTATCTGTGGTGAGAACAGGCAAGTGAATGTTTGAGATGTGGAGCCTTCGTCAAACAAAGCTCTGCTGACGAAGAGTCCATACCTGAAACATTAACATTTATGTTTTCTCCACAGATGATGCCTGGATGCTTGCAGCATTTTCTGTATTTGTTTCAAATCTCCAGCATCTACAGTTTAAAAAAAAAATTGTGTTCGTCATAACCTCTTTGTATTTGAACTCTGTATCCCTGTTTATAAAACCCAAACTGCTATTGCCATTTCTCTACATTCACTCATACTTACAGAGAAATAAATCCATAGATCTCTTTGCTCCTCCACACCCATCAAAGTCTTACAAGAAATTATATTTCCATTCCTTGTTCCAAAATGCATTACCTTACATATATACACTAAATTGAATCTCCCATCTGTCTCCCAGTCCACTAACCTGTTTGTATCCTAATGAAGTATGTTACAGTCCTCACTGTTAGCAAACCTAGCATGCATCAGCATCGTATCTTGGTGTCATACTCCATCTATATATGGAGAACAAAAGTGAACACATCCCTTCTCCAATACGAGCAGCATCCACTAACCCCAACTCTTGGTTTTCTGTATGTTAACTAATATTCTATTCATGGTGCTATATTTCATCTTATACCATATGAATTTTTGTAAGCCTTTTGTGAGACACTTTATCAAATACCTTCTGAAAATCCAAATACACCACATCTACTGTATTCCCTTTATCCATCCAATCAGTCACTATTAAATTTGACAAACACAACATGCCTTTAATAACTGTATGGCTCTGATTATTCCTAATGCTCCCTCAGTTGATCTCAAATTATGGATTTTAAAGTCCTAGTTTTAACTTGAGGTGTGAGTGCGACATGGGGAAGAAGAAGAGTATCCTGCCTGATCCCGATGGGAATGATGAGGAGGCCGGCGGGCGGGAGCATGAGGCCACCGCCGCGATCTGCGGGAACGGTCCCTGGCATTAAGGTTACTGTTAAGAGGGGAGTTGGCAGGCGATCGCAATCGGGGGAAGGGGAGAAGCCCAGGGTAGAAGAGGCCCAAGAATTCCTTATCGGGCCTGAAGGAGCAGTTGCCCATAAGGAAACCATTAAAAACTTACTAAATGTTAGCTTGCTGGGCTTCTTCTGGCACTCAGAAAAAGGGCACAATGAGGACCAATTTCCACCCCAAAATGCTATATTAACCCACCTAGGAGATAGAAAGCACAGGTTTTACTGTAAAATATAGTTATTTATTCACAGACTCTAGATTGTTACACTAATTTATTGGTTTTAGAAGCATGAAATAGGGTTATAAGGAAATGTTTTCATACCTTCCTGATGACTATATCGTGCATGGGAAAACCCATTGCATAGATCCTATTCTATTGCTTTGTTCAGTATCAGCTTGATTCAGTTGTAGTATTGTTGCTTCAGAAGCCAAAGCTTTTGGGCTTAGGCCTGACTATAAGATCTAGGCTGACACTTCAGTGCAGTAATCAGGGAGTGCTGAATTGTCAAAGGTGCAGTTGTTCTGATGAGACCTTACACTGATGCCCTGGTTGCCTATTTGGGTCGACATAAAAGAGCCCATGGGACCATTGAATGAAGAGCTGGGAGTTCTCAGTGAGCTGACTGACATTCTTATCTTAACCGAAGTAACCAAAAACAGTTCAGCTAGTTTAATTTTGCTGTTTGTGGGATCTTGCATAAATTTTTCATTGTATTTGCCTACATAACAACTGTGACTGCACTTCACACCCCGAAGAAGTGCTACCAAACTGTAAGTTTTCTCCTTTCTTTTTTTGTTTACGGTCCATGCCTACCTGAATGGCCCCTTCATATAAGATTCAAGTTCATCCTGCTGAACATTTCACACATGGTCTAGATCCAGCCCTTCATTTGAGGTCTAAACCCATTCTGATTACGACTTAACAGAGGTCAAAGTGTGCAAATGATGACCTTTCCACGAGGAATGAATAACATGGCACCTCCTTCATTCCAGTGCTAAACTCACCATCATAATGCCGTCATAAAATCTGAGACCAGCTAAGTGACTCCTTCACACAAGGTCTCATATAACCCTGGCAAACTTCTCATCTGTCTAAGCCTACCTTGGCGACTCCTTTACATGAGTTTGGAACCTACCATGACGAAACTTCATTTGAGGTATAATCCACCCTAATAACATGATGTCTAAAGCTTCCTTCATACACTACAAAAAAATCAGATTGATAACCATCTGAAATCCAACATAAAACTGCCTAATAACCCCTTCTTGGCACTTTCCCTGCATTGCAATGGTGACTACACTTCAAAAGTATTTAATTGGCTGTAAAGTGGTTTGGGACGTCCTGAGGTGGTGAAAGGCGCTATATAACCGCACATTCTTTCTTTTACTTGCTTTTCTCTGTGATACAACTCCCATTTGAAGTAACAGTTAAGCACTCCATTCAATAAAATCAAGAGACACATCAGTATAGCTGTGCAACATAATATCAGAATGTGCTGGAGAAAATAGCAAATTATCTGTAACTGGGTTTCCCGTAAAGCAAGCTTTCAAACATAGTGGCCTGCTGTATGCTCCTGCAAGTCATTAGTCAAGGAAACTATCCTTGCTGTGGATTTGTCAATTTCCCATCAACTTGTCACAATGTAAATGTGTATTTCACGTCTATTTCTCTGCTGTCTACCATGAAATGTTGATATGAATTTATCTTGTATCACTCCATTTAGAGACAACTATGCCAATCATTGACACTGCTGTATCGTTTCTCAATGCATAAAACATTTCCAGCATTTTCTGTTGTTATTTTGGCTGCTATTCACTGTTGTGTGCTGGGGGAGTTGAGCTTGTGCAAGGTGGCGGGGGTGGGGGGGGGGGGGGGGGGGGGTGGGGGGGCGTTGGTGGGAGTGGAGAAAGGAAAGGAAGAGAAATATCTCACTCAAATACATTTCTCACCAACAGCCCTGTCTTTAAATTCTGACAACTAATGAATAATAAAACCCAGCATGTAAAATCCTTTCAACTCACTCCTCAGATCTTGATGATCCCTTCTTCTTATATAAACTGTTCCACTGAATGATGTCAGAGGCTGAATAGCTAATGGTTAGAGGTAATGGTTGGAGCATGACATCATCAGCAGAAGAGTTCATTGAAAATAGAGGGGAGCATTACGAGTTTGAAAATCAAACAAAGGATTGAGTTAGGATTTTAAACCTTTGAACAATGTGATTGGATTTGTCTTGTTCACAGAAATGTTAATGTTTGTTTTATATTCCCCACTTGATTTTCCTTTCACAATTTTTGTCACCCCATTATTGCTACCATCCTCAGCACTACACTGAAGCATCAGCCTAGATTATACACTCAAGTCTTTGAAATGGGGCTCAAACTCACAACCTTCTAATTCAGAGGTAAGAGCACTAGCACTGAACCAGGTTAAATAGACTTCCTTTCAACATTTCTAGTACTACTTCATTGAAGGTCTTTTGTACTTGACTAAGTACATGTTTTAATGTGGTGCCTGATTATGTAAATTAGTTATGAATAATGAATAATGAAGCATGTAACACTTAACAAACTGAATTTATTTATTGTTTAGCAAACCAGCACCACAAATGTATTTTAACCATTGTGTTAGTCCTTAATGGAACACTGGAAATATACAAAGCAAAATGTGTTTTGCTTTTTGACATTTCACAGTGGCAGCAAGTATGCAGGACAAGGACAGATAATGTAGTTCTTGCTCAGCAGTGCTGAGATTGCTGGACATTGGGCACTGCCTGAGCATTAAGTGCAAGTGGTTGACCTCACATTAAGCTAACTTACATGAATGAGAGTATCAGGGAAAATTTTCACATGAGAAATCGGGCAATTTTCAGCTTAATGACATAAATGGTTCCATAGCGCTGTATTATCGTTGTCCCCTTTTTTCTGTGAGAATTATGAAGAATCCTGTGCCCTTTCAAGGGAGCCAGTCCGTCTCTGGGGTGTATTCACTCAGTGGAAGGACACTGAAGGGTGTGGCTGAACAGACAGATCTAGGAATTCAAATACATAATTCCCTAAAAATGTGCGTATAATTAGATAAAGTCATAAAAAAGCATTTTAGGAACAAGAGTAAAGTGGTGGAACTTTCAACTTCAGCAGGAGTGTCAAACGGCCGATATCGGATAGGCCGCCCATTATACACCCTACTTGATTTTCCTTTCCATTGTTGCCCAGATTCACCAGGATGATACCAGGGATGGGAAACTATAGTTATTAGAAGAGGTTTGTGTAATAGGGATTACTTCCAAAGGAGCAGAAAAGGCTAAGAGGAGATTTAATAGAGGTTTTTTAAAATTATGAAGGGTTTTTGAATTGGGAAGGACTATTTCCTCATACTTTAAGGGTCAGTGACAAGGAGTCATCAATTTAAAAATGCCACCATGAGAGTCACGAGAGACATTAGGAACAGTATTTTTACATAGAGGTTTGTTTGAGCGTGGCGTGCTTTGCCACAGGAATTGTTTGAGGCAGAGATTATTAAGGGAAATTTAGATAAATACTTGAAGCAGAGGAAAAACATGGAGCTATGGGGAGAGACCAGGACAGTGGGATTAGTTTTGGATTGTTCTATTGAAGAAAGAGCACAGTCAGGATGGGATGGATGGTCTCCTTCTTCACTGTAAACATCTATGCTTCTACATGTTTTCAGAGTGCTCCTAATGGTTAGGGCTTCATGTGCTGTGAACACCGAGAGGAACATAAAAACAGAAGTAGGGCATTCAGCCCTTTGTGCATGTTCCACCATTCATTCCGTGCTGTACCCCCTCCAAGGCCAATATATCCTTCCTGAGGTTTGATGCCCAAAATAGAACACAGTACTCCAGATGTGATCTGACCAAGTCTCTGTACAATTGGAGCATAACTTCCTTCCCTTTGTATTTCGGTCCCCTTGAGATAAAGGTTAACATGTCATTAGCTTTTTTAAGTACTTCTTGTACCTGTGCACTAGCTTTTAGTAATTTGTGTACCTGGTCATCTAAATCCCTTTGCTCCTCCACAGGCCCTAGTCTCTCACCTTAAGAAAATATTTAGATCCAAAGTGGATGACTTCACATTTCCCCACATTTAACTCCATCTGACATAGTTTTGCCCACTCACTTAGTCTGTCTACATTCCTTTACCACTTCTTGTTCCCATCTATAAAGCTTACTATGCCTCCTAACATTTTGCCGTCTGCAAACTAGTCTATAGTTACCTGGTTTCTTCCTCCCTCCCTTCTTAAATAATGGAGTGACATTTGCAATTTTCCAATCCAAAACCACATTCCTGAATGTAGAGAACTTTGGTCATTAGGTCCCGCAGATTTTTCTCCATTACCAATTTTTTTTACTTATAATGAATCCACTAAGATCCTCTTCTTGATTCATTTTTAGGTTCCTTTGCACCACTGGTATTTTGTCCTCTTCCTCTACTGTGAAAACAGATGCAAAGCATTAGAACGTAAGATAAGAAATAGGAGCAGGTGCAGGCCATACGGCCCCTCGAGCCTGCTCCGCCATTCAGTACGATTACGGCTGATCTTCGACCTCAACTCCAATTTGTCGCCTGATCCCCATAATCCCAAGATTCCCTTAGAATCCACATTGAAGCCTGTCATTTTCTTATTATTCATTATAGTCTTGTCTGTATCTATCTTTAATGGTCCTTCTCTTTTACCACTCTCTTTCTCTTAATATATTTTTTAAAACTTTCACTGTTAGCTTTGATATCCTATGCAATTCTGGTTCATTAATCATCATTAAATCCAGTATGGCCTGTCTCTTGTCAATTCTAAAACATATTCTAGAAATCTGCTCCAAATACATTTTAGAAATGCATTGCTTTTACTACTTGAGCTGTTCTGCCTCTCCCAGTCTACGTGAAAATTAAAATCTCTCATTATAACCACATTATTATTTCTGCATACTTCCCTGATTTCCATATTTATACATCCCCCATTACATCACTACTATCAGAATGTCTGTAGACAACTCACAACAGAGTCTTGCATCCTTTGCAAGGCTAATTTCACCCTAATTCCACCCATTGTACTGGATTTTGAAGCTGGGGTCGGGTTGGTGTCGGGAATCACACATTCTGGCTTGTGAACCCGCCTCCAACGAGATGTGGCCAACCCACTGTATTTTCCCTTGATTGACCTTGTTGAGCCCACCCAGTGGGCTCAGCAGGCCAATTAAGGGCCACCCGGCAACAGGTGACGTCACAGATTGACATTTCATCTGTCGAGCTTTTGACAGATGAAATATCAGCGTTTGACAGCTCTGTGAAGCTGTCAAACACTGACAATATGATTTCTAACTTCAGTCCTTCCTCTCAGGCTGAGTTAGAAATCATTCCACCACAGAAAACAGAAGGCTGCAGTTTTTGACAGCACCACGGCTTTTCTGCTTTCTGTGCCGGTGAGATTTCTGACTCCCGAGAACTGAAGGGCTGACACCTGCAGGAGGAAGTTAAGGTAAGTAAAACTTTTTTCCACACTTAGCACTTACCTTACACACTTATCTCTGCACACATGCACCCATCACTCACCTGCCCACCGGACATATCGACCCCTCCAACCCCTGCAGACCCACGGTCCACCCCGATAACTTGGCGTGGTTGCCACCTGTTGGGAAGCCCACATTTCACCTGTCAAAATAGGGATTATCCAAAAAACTGCCTGTTAACTACCTGTTAACAGGCAGTTAATTGTCACTAATCCCTTCCCGCCTCGGGGAGTCGGGTCTCAGCACAGGTCGGGTACCCGCCGCCAGCGAAACTGGCATGGAGGCGGGTTGGGGGCGGGATGGGGTCGGGACCCCCGAATCTGCAACTTTAACCCCCCACACGCCTCCAAACCCGACTCCACGGGTCAGTGAAAATCCAGCCCAATGTGTTTCCATTGCCCAATCACCCTTATTGAAGTCCCTTCTTTCTACTGTGGTAATTGTGTCTTTTTATCAATATTGCTACTCCCTCTTCTTACCCAAATTCCTTCTTCTTTCTAAAGATACTACAGTCTAGAAGATTCAGCACCTAATAATGCTCAGGTTGTAGCTCTGGACTCTGGAATCTTTTACATTCACCTGAGAGAGCAGACAGGGCCTTGGTTTAACATCTCATCCGAAAAATGGATCCCACTCCCTCAGTAATGCACAGAAATGCTGAAGCATCAACCTAAATGTTGTGCTCAAATCTCTGGAGTGGGACTAGAGCCCACAAGCTTCTGACTCAGAGGCGAGAGTGCTACCCACGGAGACACAGCTGACTTGATTGCTATGATTAGTCAACAACTCCATTAACATTGTAACATGCGACTACCAGGCTGGTCGAAGGCGAACAAGGTGGACCTTGGTCTTTTTTCGTCTAGCAATTCCTGTGTACATGGCTCAGACACAGAGATCCTCTGCTGAGTGGAGAAGAGTCCTACTTCATAAATATTTTACCAGGTCCCACCAGCAAGTAATTAGGAAGGCAAATGGAATGTTGGCCTTTATTGCAAGGGGGATGGAGTATAAAAGTAGGGAAGTCTTGCTACAACTGTACAGGGCATTGGTGAGACCACACCTGGAGTACTGCGTGCAGTTTTGGCCTCCTTATTTAAGGAGGGATATACTTGCATTGGAGGCAGTTCAGAGAAGGTTCACTAGGTTAATTGCTGAGATGAAGGGGTTGTCTTATGGAGAAAGGTTGAGCAGGTTGGACCAAAACTCATTGGAATTTAAAAGAATGAGAGGTGATCTTATTGAGCATATAGGATTCTGAGGGGGCTTGACAGGGTAGATTCAGGGAGGATGTTTTCCCTCGTGGGGGTATCTAGAACTAGGGGGCATAGTTTCAGAATAAGGGGTCGCCCATTTAAAACGGAGATGAGGAGGAATTTCTTCTCTCAGAGGGTCGTGAATCTTTGGACTTCTCTACCCCAGAGAGCTGTGGAGGCGGAGCCATTGAATATATTCAAGGTGGAGATAGACAGATATTTGAGCTATAGGGGAGTCAAGGGTTATGGGGAGCGGGCAGGAAAGTGGACTTGAGGCCAAGATCAGATCAACCATGATCTTATTGAATGGCGGAGCAGGCTCGAGGGGCCAAATGGCCTCCTCCTGCTCCTATTTCTTATGTTCTTATTTATGTTTAAACCCCAGGACAAGGAACAAGGTGATACTGGCCCTTCCAGGATATATATGTTTGAAGAATTAAGACTGGATTTTCATTGTCCCTGAGGTGCTGTGGCTTCTTTTAATGACATTCAGACATATGAAACAATGAAGGAATGAGTTTTAATAACACAGAGATATTCTGCTTCCCACGCTTGTCAGCTCTTAATTCCTAAACCCTGCTGTCTGAAGGAGGCAGCCCCTATACTGTCTGTGGCCTCTCAACAAGTGTAATAACAAGATAACTCTGTAATCTGAATACGCTGCCTCCCACTTACTTCATCAAAAAAGATTTTAACAATTCCATTTATTTTTATACCTCTTTCCAATTTGAAAATTATTTCTAAGTTAATTTATATGTAACATCTCCCCTTACACAGTCACTGACCATATGCATGTATCAATACACACAGTGGGATAGAAATTGGACCAATTTCAAGCACCAATGTCCTACACCCAAGGACGCCTGAATAAATTCCGATCCTAAACTGGGTCAGGCCATTTTCAGGCATCCAGGATAGCCAACTAAAATAGGAGTTAGGCCCCCTGCATAAGCTAATGAGGGGCCTGTTTTAGGACCCCTCTGGGAAATTGGAGCAGGCTTTGGGGCAGCTCCCCTCAGGTTTTTTTTAAACGGTCCAGCCAATGGTTGCTACCGAAAAGTTAAGTTTAATCATTTTTTTAAAACTCAGATGGAGCCAGGAATTACAGGAGTGTTTCTCCTAGGCTACACAGCACTCCTGATGACTACTGACAGTTGCGATCGGCCCCACCCGCTGTTCTCCCTCCCTGGGGCCTACCTGAGAGCCGCTACCGGTGAGGCAGGCGGCTCAAAATTTGATCCTGCAGTTGGGTGAGCTGCCTCTGGAGCCGCCACAAGTTCACTGTGATTATTTAGGTGAGGGTTGAGGGCTAAGTTCTCGTGATCCTTGTGCCTCTGTCTTCAGGTGCAAGGATCATTTCCTGCGCCCATTTGGCCCCTGAAAACTGCCCTAAACAACTTCCGTGATCAGTATTTCCTCTTGGGCTTGGAAATGTATACGGTCTCTAGTGGTACAGACGATCTCTTCGAATAAGTGTGGATACCTCCACATTCATGCACTTTGGGTAGCTCTCCCCTTGCTATCTCCCATTCACTCTCCCCTTGCCCAGCTTCTACCCAGGCATATCCAGGGCTCTGATGCTCTTGCCCACTTGGCCAATTTCAGGTTCTCCAGCCCCGATCATCTTTTCACTATGGAAGTCCAGCCCCTCTATCTCCAGCCCCACCACTCTCCTCTACTTAGTGAATTTGTTCTTACCCTCAGCAGCTTCACTTTTAACTCTACACATTTTTTTCAATTCAAAGATGTTGCCATGGGACCCAGTTATGCTCTACCTTTTGTAGTAAATGTGGATCAATGTTTATTCCAATCATACTTAGACCCATGCCCTGATCATTTCCTCTATTGCACTGAAGGTTGAGTTGGTCCTATATCCTGCTCTCATTCTGATCTGGAGCAGTTCATTGACTATTCATTCCATGTACACCCATCCCCTACCTATGCATATCCACCTCCGCCTGCTCTTTCTCGACTTTTCTCTCTTCATCTCTGGAAATGGATTTCATACAAATATCTAACACAAACAGCCAACTCTCACGACAAATGCATTATGTTTCTTGCACCCTCCTTCCTGCAAAAAATCCATTCCTTTCTCTTAGTTTCTCTATGACATCTATTTTGATGACTCCATTTTCCACACAGGAGCTTCTGAAATGTGTTATGTCCTGTATTATGTTTTTAGGGACTTCACCAGCTATTTATCATGCGCTCAGTGCCACAGACCATTCCCATAAGTGGGCACTTGCTCCTTACAAACTGAAGTGTGTGTCACTTAATCTATAAACTACAAATCAGGATTGTTAAAGCTAAAAAGTAGACAGAAACAGAAAATCAATACAGCAGATTTCAATTGTTTACAGAACTTTTGACTTATATCTCCTGATTTCAAAAAATTAATGAAAGGTACAACACTTGGCTAATTCTCTTCATAATACCAGATCTGGACCAGCATATAAATTACATATTAGGTCTTATCTGTCAACTCGGGTTGCCAACTCTGGTTGAAGGCATTCCTGATCACGTGATGTTCTGACCGCATGGCATCTGACCATGTGATGTCAGATCACGAGGGTGGGAAAAAGGAGAAACCATTCTCTCCATTATCACATTGCTGTTTGTGGGACCTTGCTGTGCGCAAATTGGCTGCCGCGTTTCCCACATTACAACAGTGACTACATTCCAAAGGTACTTCATTGGCTGTAAAGCGCTTTGAGACGTCCGGTGGTCCTAAAAGGCGCTACATAAATGCAAGTCTTTCTTTTATCTTTCCCCACAAGCCCACATTCCTAGTCTCCTTCTCTCCCGGAGCCCCCATTCCCCAGTCTCCCTATCTCCCCATCCACGTTCCCCAGTCTCCCTCTCTCCCCGAACCCCCATCCCCCAGTCTCACTATTTCTCCCAAGCAAATCATGAGGGCGGGAAGAAAGGGAAACCATTCTCTCCATCTCTCCCCAGGAGCTCCCATTCTGCATCTCACCCCCCCTGCCACCATTCCCCAGTCTGAATCTCTCCTTTGAGCCCCCATTCTCCATCTCCCTCTCTCCCCTGAGCCCCCATTCCCAGTCTCCCTCTCTCCTGCAGCCTCCATCCCCCAGTCTCCCTCTCTCCCCCGAGCCCTCATCACCCCTCTCTCCCCCGAGCCCTCATCACCCCTCTCTCACCCGAGCTCTCATTCCCCAGTCCCTCTATCTCTCCGAGCCCCCATTCCACTGTCTCCCTCTCCATCTCCCAAGCCCCCATTCCACAGGCACAAATTTACGCCTGTTCTGAATGCAGGAAATGTGTGTGGGGTGGAGCTATGTTAATGAGCAGTGGATGATTTCGGCGAAGTTTCGCTGAATCGGCGGAAAAGATCAAGGAAACTCAGACAAAGGGCAAAAATAGGCGTAAGTCACGTGCTCGAATTTCCCCAATCTTTTCCACTGAAAATCAGCATTACGTCATACTTGCACCGTTGTTCTTGGTGCAGGTTTCCAGTAAATTCTGGGCCATTAATTCAATTTCCATAGCTCAATGCACTTCGACTGGGATCACCTCTGTTACTCTGCTCTGTACCTGCTCTAGAGCCACATGAGAGCTCGGGGGTGAGAGGGGGGATGAGGGCTCGGGGGAGAGAGGGGGGGATGAGGGCTCGGGGGAGAGAGGGGGGGATGAGGGCTCGGGGGAGAGAGGGAGATTTGGGAACGGGGATGGGGAGAGAGGGAGATTGGGGAATGGGGGCTGGGGAGATAGAAAGACTGGGGAACGGGGGCTCCAGGAGAGAGGAAGACTGGGAACTAAAGACAACAAGTCCCCTGGACCAGATGGCCTGCATCCCAGGGTCTTAAAAGAAGTGGCTGCAGAGACCGTGGATGCATTGGTTGCAATATACCAAAATTCCCTGGAATCTGGAGAGGTCCCAACGGATTGGAAAACTGCAAATGTAGCACCCCTATTTAAGAATGGAGGAAGACAGAAAGCAGGAAACTATAGACCAGTTAGCCTAACATCTGTCGTTAGGAAAATGCTGGAGTCCTTCATTAAGGAAGCAGTAGCAGGGCATTTGGAAAATCATAATGCAGTCAAGCAGAGTCAGCATGGTTTTCTGAAAGGGAAATCATGTTTAACAAATTTGCTGGAGCAGGGTGGACAAAGGTGAGCCAGTGGATGTGGTGTATTTGGATTTCCAGAAGGCATTCGATAAGGTGCCACATAAAAGGTTACTGCATAAGATAAGAGCTCACGGAGTTGGGGGTAATATATTAGCATGGATAGAGAAATAGCTAACTAACAGAAAGCAAAGTGTCGGGATAAATGGGTCATTTTCCGGTTGGCAAACGGTAACTAGTGGGGTGCCACAGGGACCGGTGCTGGGGCTTCAACTATTTACATTCTACATTAATGACTTGGATGAAGGGACTGAGTGTAATGTAGCCAAGTTTGTGGATGATACAAAGATGGGTGGGAAAGCAAGTTGTGCAGAGGACTCAAAGAATCTGCAAAGGGATATAGACAGGCTAAGTGAGTGGGCAAACATTTGGCAAATGGAGTATAATGTGGGAAAGTGCGAGGTTATCCACTTTGGCAGGAAAAATAAAAAAGCAAATGATTATTTAAATGGAGAGAGATTACAAAATGCTACAGTCCAGAGGGACCTGGGGGTCTTTGTGCACGAAACACAAAAAAGTTAGCATGCAGGTACAGCAAGTAATCAAAAAGGCAAATGGAATGTTGGCTTTTATTGCAAGGGGGTTGGAGTATAAAAGCAGGGAAGTCTGCTACAACTGTACAGGGTATTGATGAGACCATACCTTGAGTACTGCGTACAGTTTTGGTCTCCTTATTTAAGTAAGGATATACTTGCACTGGAGGCAGTTCAGAGACGATTCACTAGGTTAATTCCAGAGATGAGGGAGTTGACTTATGAAGAAAGGTTGAGCAGGTTGGGCCTATACTCATTGGAATTTAGAAGAATGAGAGGTGATCTTGTTGAAACATATAAGATACTGAGGGGGCTCGAAAAGGTAGATGCAGAGAGGATGTTTCCCCTCGTGGGGAAATCTAGAACTCGGGGGCATAGTTTTAGAACTGAGATGAGGAGGAATTTCTTCTCTCAGAGGGTCGTAAATCTGTGGAATTCTCTGCCCCAGAGAGCCGTGGAGGCTGGGTCATTAAATACATTTAAGGTGGAGATAGACAGATTTTTGCAAGATAAGGGAGTGAAGGGTTATGGGGAGCGGGCAGGGAAGTGGCTTTGAGCCCAAGATCAGTCATGATCTTATTGAATGGCAGAGCAGGCTCGAGGGGCCAAGTGGCCTATTCCTGCTCCTATTTCTTATGTTCTTATGTTCTTTATTCTACTGCTTGAGGTGGGGGTCTAAAATTGTATGCCGTGCTCCAAATGAGTGTCAGCAAATCTTAGATAACCCTTTATATCACGGCCCTAGTTTTGTGTTGAATCATCCAGACAATACAGCCCAGGACCCTGTTCACTTTGCCTGTAGCCTCCTGACACTGCACTTGAACCTTTTTTGAATGGTCACTGATCAATTCCAAGTCTTTCTTCCTTCCTACACCTACAACCACTCATACTATACTCTATAAAATTCCTGTGGTCGGGGAGGACGCCATAGAAGTGCTTTTTGCTAAACTGTGTGAGCATGCAAATGACAGATTTAGAACGCGATGACGTCACCCATCCTAAATTCCATAATTACTACCTTTAACTCTGTGCTTCTAAAAAGCGTTTATACAAAATAGGCTTGCTTACCAGGTGATGAAGGCACTGGTAACGTCTTAAGCACGTACTACAGGAGCTTTTTGTTCAGAAAACTTTTCTGGCTTTGGTTTAGCTGTATATTTTTGGAAACTTTCTTTTGCCCTGTCCCCCTTGAGGACTTCAGCTTAAATCCAAGTTCTCCTCAGAGAGGCCTCTCCATCTGGAGCATTTAGCAAAAAATCTGTGAAGGCTGCAAAATGCGGCTCCCAGTAGAGATTCCATTATATTTGATATACGTGTTGGAGAAAGAAAAGAAGGATCAGGTGGCTGCACGGGAATTCTGCCTAATAAGGCAGCACCAACAAAGAACCAGACCATCCTGCTGATAGCCTGCAAACAGGATGCATATATCCAGGTACTCCTTAAATCTCTTTCTGAAGTTATGTTACCGGAGGGCATGATTCAATTCAGAAACCCCAGAGGAGATCTGCTCAATGTTTCAGCCATTAATTCCTGATTTAACTTGTCATCTATTGTTTTCAACACTAGTGGTGTCCTGCGCCATCAACATGGCCTTTCACTTTGGTTTTTCAATAAAAAAACTAACGTTATATGTGGACTAACACTCCTGCTACCCTGCCCCATCAATGTGCCTCAGCCCCAAACTCAGGAAGTATCCCCCACTGCACCAGAGTGACATTCTTATATTTCCTATACTAGCCATCCAGAAGCCCTTGTGAGTGCGACTATAAATGTAGTGAAAGGTTAGTGTCTAACCCACTTTGTCACCCAGTGCCCTCTTAACTGAAAAGCCTGCTCATCCAGGGATGGCATAATGTCACCTTCCACATATAAACACCACAGGCCACTGCTCCAGGTAGGAGACAAGCTCATTCCACTTTCTAATAATAAGGTACATAGTTCTTAATTACTGTTAAAGCACAGGAAACTACTAGAGTGCAAAACCTGCATCTAAGAGTGAAAGGTTCTCCTTGTGATCTGTTGGCAAATAATTCAATTACCTGTACACATCACCATGACTATCACTGCAGTGTTTCTTGCTGTGAAGTTAAATGAGGTTATGAAGACTCTCGCTGATATTTTAATAGACTGTTTCTGCTTATCTGCATAAATTATCAAATAATCATCAATTTTGCGAAATGTATTTGTCTGAAATTTCGTTTCAAAAAAATGTTTGAAGCCTGCTTTGTGCTGAGTTAGCTGTTGTCTTGTGGTGGTTGTGTTAGAACTGCCCCCAACATGGGTGAGTGGCCCATATATGTAACAGTATGGGTAGAGGCGTCATGACACAAAACATGCTTTCATTAATCGTTTGCTACCGTCACTTACTGTGTCACTCAGTAACACTGAGGCATACATTGCAGAACAGTACCATAGTCCGTAATATACTGACATCTTACTTTTGTTCGAAGGCTTTCCAACCTGAACCTATTGTAACATCTTTTTCTGCTCCTATAAGATCTTCCCAAGATTAGGTGCTTTGACCTCGTGGCATCCACGACCTAGCCACGTCATAGCATGTTGTGTCACACATTCCACCAGGTCCAACCGCTGGCACATTTCGTTACTGAGTTTGAGGAGGCAGCATCAGATGAGGTCCCTTAAGAAGTGAAGAGGAGCAGCAGTATGGATTAACCTTATCGTTCAGTCTATAGTAAATAAGCATGTTTAATTGATCAAAAAATAATAGTGGTCATGGAAATCACTGGAACCATTAGTGCCTGCCAGGTCAATCTTCCCTCATCTCCTGCTACTGTTACACATCCTGTTCCATAGTTACTGTCTGCCCAGCCAAAGGACACAGGGCTAAAAATTAGCGGGTTTAGCGCCAGCCGTTACCGGTCGATTCGGGGGGAAAAATGGCGGCCGCCAGACTATCACCTGCTGCCAGCGGCCGCCATTTCTGGCAGGTCGGCCGCGCTGCCATTGCCTGTGCTCACTGAAAGTACTGTAATGAGTCGGAGCGTGACGTCAATCGGCGTGCAACACCGAGTTGAAGCCCGCTCATCCAGTGTGGATATCGCCGCTCCTAGTGTTGCCCGTGCGTACAGCCGTTAGAAGCACTTCAGCAGCATTAATGGTCATAAGGAGTCTGGCAGGACTTGGCAGATTGTAAACGAGGATGGAGGCTGACAAGTGGAAAACAGCTCAGATGGACGCCTCCTTTGCCAAGGTTCTTCTTTTATACTTCCACTTTTTACGCATCAGTGTGGGGTGCGGCGGGAGGGGGCTTGGCGGGGCGGGGCGGGGGGGCGGGAGAGTGGTTGCAATTTCTGGCGGCTTTCCGTGAGCCCTACAGTGTTTGTGGGTCAGTAAATCAATGGGTGAAACCTTGTGGAACAAGCTTTTAGTTCAGAACTGAACACCTGCAAAAAACTACAAATCCCTCGGTGGATTCCCAGCAAATAAAAAAAATTCCTAAAGAGCATCAGATTGGCTAGAACTCCATTGAAATGTTTGAAGATCATCTCTGATAAGATCTCTTTTATCTTTATGATAGTGTCGCCAGAAACCCCTAGCAAATCTGGACTCAACTGCTTAAAATTTTAAGGAATTATAATTAATTTATTCAAAATTCCATAACCAATTATTTATCAAATAATTATTTTGTGTCGAGTATGCAAGACCCACTAAAAGCTGGCACAATTACTGCACACTTAAAAACTTTCAAAAGTAAACACTGAGGAACGATTAGTGTTACAGAGAACGCAGATGCATACATTTCATGAACTATTAAAAAATCAACAAAGATCAGATGGCAGGTAATATTTTTGTAGCTAGTACGGCAACTGTTCCGTACATGGCCGACAGGTTCGTTCCTTTCTTCCCCGTTCTCCTTCACTGCAAGCGGGAGACAGACGCAACCTTCGGCGTCCTGCTGAGCTTAGCGCTGGAAAGAGCGCGTTACACCGGAAAATCAACGCACCGCTGATGTTAATTAGCAGGCAGCATCAAAATACCAGTACTGCCTGCGCTCTCTCAGTAGGCGGCCGGCCGTTAGCCGTGGCCGGCGCCATTACCGGCAGGTTTCCAACGTACTCGAATTTCTAGCTCATAATGTTTCCCTATTCTCTCTATCAAAACTATTCATAATAATAAAAAACTCTATGAAATTCAGTCTTACCCTTCTCTGTTCCAGTAGAAATAGTTTCAGTATCTCAAGTCTCTCCTAAGAACTATAGGGGGAGAAATTCAGTATCGCCCCATTTGGGGCGCAATAATCGGCCGGGCGCAAAGATTAGCGCCTGTCGCTAATTATCGCCACCGACTGCAAACTTGACTTTTATCGCCCCTGGAGGTGATTGCAGCGCTATATCAGGCGCTTCACACCTGTCTTAAGGCACAAAGGCCGAGGAGCGAGGCGCTACCTCAGAGCGCTGGCGAAGCTCATGTAATGTCAGTCAGCAATGGAACACACGCACAATGGCACGGGCCAGTTCTTAAAGGGGATGGTTAATCTTGCTTTCCATCCACATCCTGCTCATTGCAGCTTTGAATCTCAGCCTGGAGAGACCTGCAGATCAAATGTGCTGGAAAGAACAATGGAGAGTACCAGGCAAAGAGCTCAGAGTGCAGCCCCCACAGTCTCTGCTAAATCGATACAAGGAAAGGCAAATCAAAATGAACCTGCAAGGTGCTGCTCAGTACCCAAAACTCCTTCACACAACGTTGAATCTCTCCAGAAGTCTCTCCCTCTCTCTCTCAGAATGCGTAGTTCAAAAATGGCACCAACAATAAAAGGCAGGAAGCGGTCACCTTTAAATAGCGCTCCCCCTTTCCCTTCATGACTGCAGAACGCTCCCCTCAACCTGTCGTTGCTAGCGTCAGGCGGTAAGGCAGGGGGCGCCACTCAATATCCGCTCCGGGGCGATACCGCGGCGTTGCACACTCGAGTGACGTCATGATCTGCCGGCGCAGGAGATCGTGGCGGTAGTGTTTAGCGCCACCGCAAAATGTCTAGTTAATTTCGCGAGTGGCGCAAACTTCGCCGCGCCTGGGCGCTAGATGCTTTGCGCCCCATTAGCGCCCTCTTAAGGCGCTAACGGGAGGCGCAACCAACTGAATTTTTCCCCCATAGTTTCTTACCCCAGGGATCATCCTGATGAATCACAATGTATGATCTCTATGGCTTCACTGTCCTTTCTAATATGGGGTGCCCAAATCTGTACACACTACTGTGGCCCATTCAATTTCATTCTCTTTCTTTATCATAGAATCATAGAAATTTACAGCACAGAAGGAGGCCAATCGGCCCATCGTGTCTGTGTCGGCCGAAAAAGAGCTATCCAGCCTAATTCTACTTTCCAGTTCTTGGTCCATAGCCTTGCAGGTTACAGCACTTCAAGTGCAGAGCCAAGTACTTCTTAAATGTGATTAGGGTTTCTGCCTCTGCCACCCTTTCAGGCAGTGAGTTCTAGACTCCCACCAGCATTTGGGTGAAAAATGTTCTCCTCAACTCCCCCTAATCCTTCTACCAATTACTTTAAATCTATGTCCCCTGGTTATTGACCTCTCTGCTAAGGGAAATAGGTCCTTCCTATCCACTCTATCTAGGCCCCTCATAATGTTATACACCTCAATTAAGTCTCGCCTCAGCCTCCTCTGTTCCAAAGAAAACAACCCCAACCTATCCAATCTTTCCTCATAGCTAAAATTCTCCAGTCCTGGCAACATCCTTGTAAATCTCCTCTGTACCCTCTCTAGTGCAATCACGTCTTTCCTGTAATGCGGTGACCAGAACTGTACGCAGTACTATAGCTGTGGCCTAACTAGTGTTTTACACAGTTCTAGCATAACCTTCCTGCTCTTATATTCTATGCCTCGGCTAATAAAGGAAAGTATCCCGTATGCCTTCTTAACCACCTTATCTACCTGTCCTGCTACCTTCTGGGTTCTGTGGACATGTACTCCATTCCTCTACACTTGTCAGTATCCTATCATTTATTGTGTATTCCCTTGCCTTGTTAGCCCTCCCCAAATGCATTACTTCACACTTCTCTGGATTTAATTCCATTTGCCACGTTTCTGCCCACCTGACCAGTCCATTGGAACATAGGAACACAGGAACAGGAGTAGGCCATTCAGCCCCTCGAGCCTATTCCGCCATTCGATGAGATCATGGCTGATCTGCGACCTAACTTTGGCCCATATCCCTTAATACCTTTGGTTAAGAAAAAGCTATCAATCTCTGATTTAAAATTAACAATTGATCTAGCATCAATTGCTGTTTGCAGAAGAGAGTTCCAAACTTCTACCACCCTTTGTGTGTAGACGTGTTTCCTAATTTCACTCCTGAAAGATCTGGCTCTAATTTTTAGACTATGCCCCCTAGAATCCCCAACCAGCAGAAATAGTTTCTCTCTATCTACCCTATCTGTTCCCCTTAATTTCCTGAAAACTTCGATCAGATCACCCCTTAGCCTTTTAAATTCTAGGGAATACAACCCTAATTTGTGTAATCCTCCAGTCTACAGCTTTCTTCTTCACTGTCAACCACACGGCCAATTTCTGTATCTTCTGCAAACTTCTTAATCATGCCCTCTACATTGACATCTAAATGATTGATTTTTACCACAAAAAGCATGGGACCAAGTACTGAGCCCTGCGGAACTACACTGGAAACAACCTTCCAGTCACAAAATCACCCGTCGACCATTACCCTTTGCTTCCTGCCACTGAGCCAATTTTGGATCCAAGTAGCAATTTTCCCTTGGATCCCATGGGCTTTTACATTTCTGGCCAGTCTGCCATGTGGGACCTTGTCAAAAGCCTTGCTAAAATCCATGTAGACTACATCAAATACGCTACCCTCATTGATCCTCCTCAAAAAATTCAATCAAATCAGTCAGACACGACCTTCCCTTAAAAATTCCATGCTGACTGTCCTTGATTAATCCACACCTTTCTAAATGACAATTAATACTGTCCCTCAGAATTTTTTCTAATAATTTGCCCTCCACCGAGGCTAGGCTGACTGGCCTGTAATTATTCGATCTATCCCTTTCTCCCTTTTTAAACAACTTTCTTTCTACAAATTAAAGTGCAAGCGTGCAAGTTAAAAGTACTGTAGGAAAACCATTGCCAAATAAAAGTTTTCCCGTTATAAAACTTCAGCCCTCCACCACAACGGAAATGAGTGCACTGAGGAAAATCCAGAAAGCAATATTCACTCAAAAATCACTACAAATTTTAAAGCAACTTTTCAGAGTCATAGTCAGCTTTAAGCAGCTTATTTCTGTAGACCAGGCCAATACATTATCTATATGCCCATTTTATATGAGGGAGTTGTGCTCTGGGTCTGGGAAAAATATGAAATCTGGTGTAGGGCCAATTCATGTCATTTTCATACTGCTGAACTCGGGCCAGTTTCTTTGCCACAAAATGTGATTTCAGCAACAAGTCTCTACATCACCTCCACAGCCTTGCAACATCAGGGCTATTATACCTAAAGCTGGTCTCTTGCCACTTTCCAATCATCTCTTTTTATACACACCAGATTGGCTGCTCCTTCCTCTGATGGACTGATTAATATTTCATGGGAAGCCTTTCCCTCTCACTGTTACTGATCTATCAATAACATGGTAATGGTGACAGACATTCATCTTTGCAGCACTACAGACCAGGATATATTTTTATCCTCTCCCCTTATTTTCTTTCCTCACCTCCTAAAAGCAACGAGTCATGCTACGGGATGGTTCCATGGGTGCAAACAGCCCTCTGGTATCTCGGCCATGTAAGCTGGATGTATGTGAGCATTATGAGTTGTTTGACTGTGAAAGGCATCACAGCTAAGTCTGATCATAGCCTCAGCCAATGTTGAGGCGCACATACACACACTGTTGTCACTAGTCAGTGACCAAGAGTAGAAACTTTTGCTAACTTTTGCTTTCCCAGCTCACGGTGAATGAGGCCAATTGTACCATCCCACCACTGCCCTGGCTGAGGCAATTAATTGAGCAAAATAGCAGACACTGAACATGGGATCTTTCTTGTCTTTATGGCTCAGGACCACTGAGCTATTGAGGCACATGTTAAATATGAAATCCAACAGCTGACAGGTTCCTGCACTTTACAGCCTTCCGGACTCAATATCGAGTTCAACAATTTCAGATCATAACCTCGGCCCCTACCATTTTTATCCCTCCTTTTGGTTTGTGCCTTTTTCCTTTTTTTTTCTCTCTCTCCCACATGGCAGCTGTCTTTCATCCTGCCAGCGCATTTCACACTTCTGAGCCATCTTTTGTTTCTTAACCTGTCCTATTACCATCTCGTCTCGCCTTGTGTATCTCTTAACGTCTCTTTACTTCTCACAGACCTTCCCTTTTGTTCTTTTATTCCCTGCCCCAGCCTCCAAACTTGCTTTTTTATCTGTTTAATTTCCTGCTTTTTTCTCAGTTCTGACGAAGGGTCTTCGACCTGAAACATTAACTCTGTTTCTCTCCACGGATGTTGCCTGGCCTGCTGAGTTTTTCCAGCGCTTTCTGTTGTTATTTCAGTTTTCCAGCATCCGCAGTATTTTGCTATTGTGTCCTGGGTTTAAAATCTTGACATGACATTGATACGTATATTGGGCCCCTATTTTCATTTGAACGGCTCTAATAAATGATGTCATCATTTGAACATTTAATGGCAACAGAATCAGATTCAACCCATGACACCATTAGAAGAGTGCACCATAAACATACATTTCTCAAAAACTACTCGTGGCTTAGATGAGAGGGCCGAGTGTAATGTATCCACGTTTGCTGATGATACAAAGCTAGGTGGGAAAGTAAGCTGTGACGAGGATGCAGAGGCTGCAAAGGGATATAGGCCGGTTAAGTGATTGGGCAAGAAGGTGGCAGATGGAGTATAATGTGGGGAAGTGTGAAATTATCCACTTTGGTAGGAAGAATGGAAAAACAGAATATTTTTTAAAAAGGTGCAAGAATAGCAAATGTTGGGATTCAGAGGGATTTGGGTGTCCTTGTACACGAATCACAGAAAGTTAACATGCTGGTACAGCAAGCAATTGGGAAGCCAAATGGTATGTTAGCCTTTATTGTAAGGGGGTTGGAGTATAAGAATAAGGAAGTCTTGCTGCAATTATATAGGGCTTTAGTGAGACCACACCTGGAGTACTGTACACAGTTTTGGTCTCCTTACCTAAGGAAGGATATACTTGCCTTAGAGGGGTGCAACCAAGGTTCACTAGATTGATTCCTGGGATGAGTGGGCTGTTCTATGAGGAGACATTGAGTAGAATGGGCCAATATTCACTGGTGTTTAGAAATGAGAGGTGATCTCGTTGAAATGTATAACATTCTTAGAGGACTTGACAGGGTAGATGCTGAGGGGATGTTTCCCCTGGCTGGAGAGTCTAGAACCAGGGGTCATAGTCTCAGGATAAAGGGTTGGCCATTTAAGACAGATGAGGAGAAATTTCTTCTCTCAGAGGGTTTTGAATCTTTGGAATTCTCTACCCTAGAGGGCTGGGGATGCTAAGTCGATGAGTATATTCAAGACTGAGATCGATAGATTTTGGGGTACTGAGGCAATCAAGGGATATGGGGATAGGGCGGGAAAATGGAAATGGTATAAAAGTTCAGCCATGATATTGAATGGTGCAGCAGGCTCGAGGGCCCATATGTTTATTATACAAATTAGGGTTGTATTCCCTAGAATTTAGAAGGTTAAGGGGTGATCTGATCAAAGTTTTCAAGATATTAAGGGGAACAGATAGGGTAGATAGAGAGAAACTATTTCCATTGGTTGGGGATTCTAGAACTAGGGGGCATGGTCTAAAAATTAGAGGCAGACCTTTCAGGAGTGAAATTAGGGAACACTTCTACACACAAAGGGTGGTAGAAGTTTGGAACTCTCTTCCGCAAACGGCAATTGATGCTAGATCAATTGTTAATTATAAATTGGAGATTGATAGCTTTCTGTTAACCAATGGTATTAAGGGATATAGGCCAATGGCGGGTATATGGAGTTAGGTCGCAAATCAGCCGTGATCTCATTGAATGGTGGACCAGGCTCGAGGGGCTGAATGGCCTACTCCTGTTCCTATGTTCCTATGTATGGCCTACTCCTGCTCCTATTTCTTATATTCTTATGTTCTTAACAAAGGGAGAGTTTAGGAACATTTATTTAAAGTGCAATCAATTCACAAAATAATCCTAAAATGCTGTCCTATAATATTAAATAGGATAGGAACTATGTGCAAAAGCATTTTTATTGTTCAATATTAGACCCACAGTTGTAATGTTTGAGAAATAAATAAGAGATCACCTGAGCTCGGGTGAGTACGGATTACAGTTATCGGGTCAGATTTCTGTATTCCCTGCTCCCCTTGATCTATCCAGCTTCACAGACATTCTAATGGATTATGTGTGTGCTAGAATTGTCAGAAAAGTACAACATGGAAGTGCAGTTTGATGCCATCAGTAACTGAGTGCAGTGGTGTACAGAATTAGATTATTCCATTAATGGTTGATTCCATCTCGCCCGCGTTGAGTATTGCAAATATCCTTCTCTCCTGTTTCTGTTGCTACATCACTATTTTATCTAACCTTAGTTGAATTATGCCATCATTCATCAAACGATTTCTATATTTAATGCTTTCTGCTTTTTAAAGCTTACACACGCGCCACTTGCTACTAAATATCCCTCTGATCAGATAGGTAGGAGGTTCAGGGCCATGGGCATTTATATCTTTGCTTCCCTATACAAGTAAATTCCTATTGTATGTGAATTTAACTGAATATACAAAGGTGGTCAGGAAAAGATGAAATGCTGGTAAACTGCAGGACAGGGAATGTATTTGTGTGAGAGAGGCAGAAGTGAACAGGATCCACAGAGTGAGATAGACAGTGTACCTCACTGCATTACATTAACCCTTACACTGCAGCTGGCATAGGAAAATACCTGTCTCCTAGTGTTCAGCTCATGTACTGTGACACTGGAACAAATACTAATATTAAACACCTGAAACATAATTTTATCTCAGAACAAAACATGTGCTCATCCTGTTGTCCTTATTCCCCCGCCCCCCGCCCTTTGTTTTCCCCCTGTCTTATTCGCTCCCTTTTTTAAGTTGCTCTTTTTCAAACTAATAAACATGGGCCTTGAAATTTGTTGCTGCCACGCCCATTTTACAGGCGCAAAATGGGCATCTAAGTGCCCAATATGGCAGGCGGTGTGCACGCGCAGATTCTGCGCCGGAAGTGTGCTGCACGCCATATTGGTAAAGGTTCCTTATGTATGCATCCAGGGCTCACGCCAGCAACGGGTGTTATTACTTTACAAATGCAAATAGGGGTCCGATGCCTATTTCACGCCGCCTTTACAAAATTCTTTAGTGATTGACTGCTGCATGTGCCATACATGCTGTGGTCAGTATTCGCACGCGTTTGGGGGCCAAACCAACGTCCGATAAAGGGAATAACAACAGTAAATGTTGGAAACACTCAGCAGGTCAGGCAGCATCGAGGAAAGAGAAACAGAGTCAACATTTCGGGTCGAGGACCCTTCAGATTTCCAGCATCCGCAGTCTTTTGCTATTGTATCCGATAAAGGGAGCTTGATCGGCCTCACATTAAACTCTCCAGCCACTGCTGGCCACTGCTCCCCGCCTCACGATTGCCCCACCCCTGCCCAGACTCTGTTTACCACCTTGGTCGGCGTCTGAGCTGGCCCATCTTCGTGCTTCCCGAGACCGGCGAGCCGTCTCTGGGGACGCGACTGCTGCCCGCTGCCCGCTGCCCGCTGCTCATTGATCGGAAACAAATGAGGCCGACAGACCAATTTCCCGTGGTCATGCCACCGGCTTTATTCAGGCACAATCAAATTTCTAGGCCACTGTTCCTGTCTATTCTAAACCCTTTTTAAGTTTAAAATCTTTCACTCGCCTGCCTCCCTACTGCCACCCATCCATTTTGAAGATGGAATATCTTTGATCTGATTGGCTTAATACCAACCTCGAAGGCCAGTCAAATGGAAAAGACATGTAGATTTTAAGTTTTGTTGCACCAATGGCTACATTGTGCTGGGTTTGTCATAGAAAATTTGCTGGTTTCCACCAGAACCTCGCTACGTTCCCCATAGGAAAAGAAGGAACATGAGATGAACGGGTTGCCTTCTTGGTGAGCTCTCCCTCACATTCAGTTCGAGAGCAGAACTAGGCAGACATTTAGGAACATCTTAGCTGCATGAAATCTTACTTTTTATTTAAAAAATTGTGGGCGTCACTGGCAAGGCCAGCATTTACTGCCCAACCCTTGTTTCCCTGAGAAGGCAGTGGTGGTCCTTCGTCTTAAACTGCTGCAGTCCATGTGGTGAAAGAACTCCCACAATGCTGTAATGGTTTGATACCACCGAATGGCTGGCACGGCCACTTCAGAAGTCAGTTAAGAGTTAACCGTGTTGGTGTGGGACTGGAGTCACATATAGGCCAGACTGGATAAGGACGGCAGGTTTCCTACCCTAAAGGACATTAGTGAACCAATTGCCTTTCTACGACAATCTGACAACTCTGTAGTCATTTTTATGAATACCAGCTTTTTATTTCCAGATTTTTAAAAACTGAATTCAAATTCGCAAACTGCCCTGGTAGAATTTGAACTTACTTTCTCTGCTTTATTTGTCCAGGGCACTAGATTACTAGTTCAGTAAAATAATAGCTGCATTACCATACCATACCTTGGAATGGGTGTTTAGTATCAAGAAAGCTAAAGATAGGAATTAAAAATACTGGGGCAAATAAAACAACAAGCCTGTCTAATTAAATTAATCTTTCCTGCTATTTGTTATGATCCGTGCAAAACTGTATCAATTTTACACTTCATACCTGTTAGTTGATATTTCTGCCTGACATTGTACACATACCTGTTCAAAAATGGAGGTCTGCTCTTTATCAACAACTATCCATTCAACATTTTATAGGACAAAAGATTCTTCATGTAGTTGGGGAGAGTACAAAGGACACGGGGGGCTAAAAATTTGTTATAGCCAAGGAATGGGCGGTGTCAGTAGAAAAGTTGGAGAATAAGCACCAGGAGCAAATGCTTCAGACTGCACGCAAAATTCATCCTCACTGCTCAATAAAATAATTTTAAATCAAGTCTTAAAACCCAAGCTCATTGGCGTTACCCTTAAAGGCTTGACCAATTTCGGGTGCAGTCTAATCGCAACTCATCATTGCCAAAGGCTTTTTTCACTACTTAAAGGGGAGGTTCATTGATGCTGCAGCAGCTCATTCTCAGCACTGCTGGTTGTGCAGTTGCCTCAGCAAGCAAAAGCAGAACAAGGAGAAGGACTCAGAGGACTGAACCAGGTGTGCTCATGGCAGGTCCACACCCCAGGGAGAGAGACCGCAGATTCTCTGATGAAGCATTGGAGGCATTGGTTTTCGCTGTGGAGAGACGGAGGGCAGTGTTCTACCCGGCAAGTGGCAGGAGGCCCTCACCACAAGTCTTCTGCACCATGTGGAGGGATGTAGCGCAGCACGTCTCGGGCAGCACTGTGGTCCCCAGGACCCACACACAGTACAGGAAGAAGTTTAATGACCTCACTCGAGTGGTCAGGGTTAGTGAATGCTTCAACAAATGCTACATACGACCATCTGTACCACAAGCTTCACACACTACCCAAAGCACCAAACCCCCAGCACACACCCACCAACAATCTCTACTTATCAACTCTCACACCCACATCTCACACCTTGCACACAATGACAGCTATTCAACTATGGCAGGCACATCACCCAAATACATTGCTCCACACTCACTCACTCACATACTTTCCTTTCTCTTGCAGGCCAAGGTGGCGCACAACAGGAGGGAGCAGGAGTGCACAGGCGTGGGACAAGCCGACACCCAACCACTGTCTGTACCAGAGAATCGAGTGCTGCAAATCATTGGGCACCAGGTGGTGGGCGCCGCGGCCACTGGTGACGTTGACTCGTTCTTCTCACATCCCACTTCTCCCTCACCCCACATGCCTTTCGCACTTCCCAGCTAATCATGCTGTATATGCATGCATTTCTCCTTTCCTGCCCCCTCCCCTCACCTGAACCCGACTCTTGTGCCTTTATGATTTCAGATAATCAGCAAGCACCTGAGCAGCCTGTCCCTGAGGGCACCATAGAGAGTGAGGTGGGAGAAGAGGAGGAGGAATAACACACCGCGTCACTGCATCTCTCACCCGCAGGCACCAGCTCAGATACTGGCAGTATGCGTCCTTTGGAGGCTAGTATAGTAGTTGGATCTGCACAGGGTGAGGCACCGGGGACAAGTGGGCTGCAGCAAGGCCAGGGGGAAAGGGTAGCTCTGGGGACAGCTCCTTGGAGGGCGAGTTTGTGCGCGAGTTCTGCTGCACAGGACTCAGATGAGGACCTCGATGGGGAGGCCTTTAGAAGCAGGGTGATGGGCATGCACATGGAAATGATAGGTGCAATAGCAAAGGTGCCCGAGAGCCTCCTGGCAATGGTAAGGAGCATGGAGGAGTCCACCTCCAACATTGCACAAGGACCTGCGCACAACATGGAGCCCATCATTTTCAGTCTGCAAAGGATGGTAGACTCCCAGAGAGACTGTGGTGACCCAGACCTGGGCATGTAATGGGCGATCTGACAGCTTCCATTGCGGAAGCGACACAATGTCTTAATGCTGTAATGGAGTCTATGCTTGATGGCATCCAATCTCAGACTGCTCTCATGCAGTCTCAGCTAGATGCCACGCAAGCTCTGACTGCTTCCATCGTGGCTGGGTCTACCACCGTCGACTGGGGCTTTCACAGTGTCGCAGCAGGCCAGAAATCTGTGCTCCAACAGATTGCTAGGGATGCTGAGGTGCTGCCCCGGGGGAGTGGCATCGGGTCAGTGGAGCAGGAACCTGCTGTCCTCTCTCAGGATGACAGCATTCCTGCTCTCACCACTGGCACTCCGCCACTGCCCTTGTCGCTGCCTGTCATCCAGCCAGCCCAGACTACTGCCACCCATGCTGAGGTGGTGCAGTCTACAACCAGGCCTTCCTGGTCCAGAGCTGGTCCAGGGTGTCCTGCAAGGCCATCTGAAGTCTCCCGCAAGGACACTAAGCAACCTTCCACCAGCCCTGCTGCAACCACTGGGCCAACACTTCATACGAGTACTAGAGTAGGCAAAGGCACTGTAAGGACAGGCACTAAGGGATTGCACAAGGGTGAATAGTTAATACCTTTGGTGTAAAAATGTGATCACTGATTTTTGATAAATTTATTAATTCACTTACCATTCTTTTGTGGTGTCTGTCATTTCAGCTTTGCGGCGTGATACAGCCTGCAAGAGGGATGGAATGATGGGGATGTGGTGAGCAAAGTGGATCTGGGCTTTTAGTCATCCTGGTGTGAGGCTGGAGGTCTGTTTGGAGGAGATGGCAGAGTTCTGTGACCACCTCCTTGGTGAGGCGGAGTTGCCTAATATACTGCTCCTCGCTTAATTGAAGGTAGGAGAAGTGTTCTCGGAATACCCTCGGAAGGTAAGGCCTCCTGGTGAGAGCCCTGATGTCCCTCCTCATTTCTCTGTGCACATGTTCCTGTCCTTCTCGCTGCCTACGCTCCCTTCACTGTAGATCCTGGAGGGTGAGGTGGCATGCCAGTACAGCCCCCATTAATGTTACCAAGTGTAGCAGTTTGATTCTTTGAAGAATAAATGTAGCTACTTTTTAGTTGCCACAAGACTCCTGATACAAAAGAACCTTGAAATTACTGAATGAAACTGTTACAGTATGTGAAGAAACCACTGAAATTGCATTAACCTGACAGCTGCAAGTGATTACTGATGATCCCTTTAAATAACATCCCTGGAGCTAGCTTCCTGGTGCTTCACACCAGCTCTCCCTGTCGGTGTTTACTCCAGGCACTAAGGTAAATGGCGAGAATCAATTTTGTAGATTGGGCGGCCAGTGAGCGTTGTACACTCACTGACGTCACGATCCATCTGACGTTCAGATTCCCGGTGATACCTCTTGCTGTTGGCGCTACGGGGGGTGGGGTCGGGATTTGGCATGCGGCGCGGGATTCGCCTCGCGCCGGCGATACTGCTCTCGTGCCCTGTTAGCGCCATCTGCTGGCACTAACAGGAGGCAGTAAGGGGACAAATTTTTTCCCCTGGGAATGTTTTCTAATGGCTCCTGATGGAAAAGTAAGGTGGCCCAGAAGTCTGAAATCCTGAAAGGAAAAATCACAACAATAAGAAAGAAATGGCATTATATAGCCCCTTATTATGTTCCTCATAATGTTTTAAAGCACTTGATATACAATAAATTGCAGTCATTGTTGTTATTTGCATACAACAGTGTCCCAGCAATACAGCGTTCTCTCAGTGCTGCACCTGTTGTCAACCTAGGTTATGTGGCTAAATTATAGAATGGAGTTTGAACCCACCAACTTCTAGGTTCAGAGATAAGAGTACTATCAACTGAGCAAAGTTGACACTTAATAAAAAGCAAAATAAAACTCACAGCATAACAGCATTGTGCAACACAAATCATTAAGTACATCTGCATGCTCGTTAATATTAGTGAAAGACTGGCTGCTATTTTGTTTCAAATTACTGGTGTTTGAGGTTTGCTATTTCATTTGAATTTCATGCATACTTATTAATGCAAAGTATTGGATCTCTTTACATTTTTTTTAACTAACATACAGTTTAAAAAAGTAAGAATTTCATTGCTGGGAACTGGAACAGTTCAGGCACTCAATGTCAGCATCAAGCACTCCCAGATCAAGTACAGCATGGTTGGGGCCAGAGTAGAGCTCCTTCTATTTTGCACCAATAATGTGTCTCACTTCAAACTTCAGAAGAGCATCCCCTACTGAACCAGCGTGATATGTTTCCCATTTCCCACATCAGCCACCTTGTGGGAAAGTGCGATTGCTAATTAATGAGTTGAGTTTGTCTAAATATTGAATGTTTGGCTTTGGAATTTTTTTATGGTGGATTTTGCTTTTTTAAAAAAATTGTGTTCTTGTATATTTGTGAAAATTCCTGTGAACTGGTTCAAAGGAGTCAAAACTGCACAGAGACAGGAGGATTTTGCACTGAGCTTTGAGCTGTGTTCTAAAATGAATAAGCATTTTTCACTCCCTGTTGTTTCGCGCTAGATTATTCGGGTTAAACGTCTTTGTTTTCCCTCTACCACACAATATCACTGCCTGAGGTGGCAGAAAGGTTTATTTCGATTGAAAAGGCATCGGCTTGTTCAGCCAAAAAGCCGACTACTAAAAATTCTTGTGTTGCAAAAAGTTATCTGATGCAGCTTGCCTGACGGTTTATTGAGTAAGTCGACCATGTGGAGTAAAAATTCGTCGACGCCCGGTTTCGAGCTCCAAGGTACTGATGCAGTTACAACGTGCGCCCGAACCAGGACGCATAAAGCCGCTCCGAATTGGGCCTTGGAACTCATCAAAAAAAATGTGGGCAAGCTGCCAACACCTGTCGCGCCTCCACAGGCATCTTGCTCTTCTGTTGGTTCCAATTTCGAGCCGCCCGTCTCGCCAGCAGTGGCCCGCAGGTAATTGCTGGGGGTGGGGGGGGGGAGTATCTCTGTATCTACCCTATCGAATCCTTTTAACATTTTAAACACCTTGATCAGATAAGCCCTCAATCTTGTACACTCAAGAGAATACAAGCCAAGTTTATGCAATCTGTACTCATAATTCAAACTTCTAAGTTCAGTCTCATTCTGGTGAATCTGCGCTGCACCCCCTCCAAGGCTAATGTATCCCCCCTGAGGTGCAGTGCCCAAAACTGAACGCTGCATCAAGTGCTTTTTACTAACAGCTCTAAACGCAAAGCAGACCATTAATAATTAATTTTTTTTTTTACTGTGAAGTAAATTATGCGTCCTGATTTCCCCACGGTTGAGTGATCAAAGAATCTAACCCAATCCCTCAGCTTTCAACATCTGATGACAGATTTCCACGTGGGACATCCTGATGATCACTTATAATCAAATGTGACATTCCCAACGTTCCCAAGAATGAGCAGGGGACTTTTCTGGGGATGTGATCACATTACAAATCCTATGAGTTTACAGTTAAGAGCCAAGGTCTTCTAGTAGCTTTTGGGCAGGTGTGAACAAAACATAGGGGTAAGACCTGGCCCATCAGGAGCATATGAACACAGGAAATACTAGACAGAAAGAGACCAAGGTCCATTTGGTTTGCCTTCTACAATCCTGATACTCACAAGATACAATGATAATGGGCCGTGTATTCCGATGCCTACGGGTGTGTATGCTCTGTGTACACACCCGTAGGGACATCGGAAATGCCGGTTTCAGGCATGCCAAGCGCTTGCGCTGAATACTGGTATTTCCGATCTGTCAAGAATGCTCTTGATAGATCGGACGCCTGCCCTGGAGAAGTGCCTCTGTGGGCAGGTAGTTCCACTTTCTGGAGAACCTCTGCCCGCAGAAAACCCTTAGAAATCTTATGCCTGGTAAAACCAGGTGTAAAGCCTGCTTTTACCAGCATAAGAGTTGAAAAAAGTAAAAAAAAAAAATTTACACTCATTTATCATTTAAAAATACTTTAGAAAAGGTAAGTTTATTTTTAACCCCGTAAAAAACTTTAATTATTTTTTTCAAAAAATAAAATTTTTGTTTATAATATTTAATTTATTGTAATTTGAACTCATTTTAAAAATGTGATTTAAAAAATGTATTTAATGTTTTACAGTGTTTTTCAGTGATCTCCATTCATATATTTGACAGGTCTATCTGTCAAGTGTATGAAGGGAGATTCCCTTCTCCTATTGGCTCCCCATGGCCCACGTGATCCCAGGGATGCTTGTGAATCGTATGCGCCTCTGGGATTTCGAGTTTGGAGAAGCCCAGGAACGGAAGCATATGCACCTTGGGAGCCCTCAGGTAAGTCTGTAGATTTTTTCCAGATCGGAGGCCTCCGCACGCAGGAAGCCTCCGATCGGAAAATACGGGCCATTGAAGTTGTTGATGTGATGCAAGAAAAACCCAAGTGGTGGAGAACTTTGGGTACCATACGTCCAAAGTCACCTGTTTCTCCCAAGCATGCTACACTTAGCACATGTCATGTCCCAAATGACTCATATAGTGTATCCCAAAATGTTATTTTCTGAAAGAAATATATCTAATTTGCATTTGAATGAATCACTACTAACTGCTTCCACCAGCCCCTAGGTAACCTGCTCCATAGATTGACCACTCACTCACTGAAAAATTGTTTTCTCAGATTCATTTTCGATTTACCCCACTTCAGTCGTATGCTGTGTCCTCTGGACTCTGCCCAGTTTGGACACAGACATATTTCTGGTGGACAGGACCAGTGGTGGTGAAAGTGCCCGCTTTAAACAGGCGAGCACTTCATTTGAATATTCATTTGCGGGCTTGTTGGTCCTGCACGTTATTTCTTTACCATTTCTTCTCATTTTTCTTTATTTTTCCTGCAGGCACTTAGGCCGACAAAAGCTGTTGTGCTAGTTGCTTCCCCCCAGCACTGCTAATGGGATTAATAGGTATTTCGATGGGAATTCCACCCATCTTACTTGAAGAGGAAGAAAAGACCCTACGGAGCGATGCAAGGCAGATTAGGCACTACATCATTTACTCTGAGTCCATCCACTGGTAGCCACACACTATCATCTGCAGACAGAGGTGAAAGTACTTTGCTTTCTCCTCATCTCAGTCCTAAATGGCCGACCCCTTATTCTGAGACAGTGACCCCTGGTTCTAGACTCCCCAGCCAGGGGAAACATCCTCCCTGCATCTACCCTGTCAAGCCCTGTAAGAATGTTGTATGTTTCAATAAGATCACCTCTCATTCTTCTAAACTCTAGAGAATATTGGCCTAGTCTACTCAAGCTCTCCTCCTAGGACAATCCCCCCATCCCAGGAACCAGTCTGGTGAACCTTAGTTGCACTCCCTCTATGGCAAGTTTATCCTTCCTTAGCTAAGGAGTCCAAAACTGTACACAATACTCCAGGTGTGGTCTCACCAGGGTCCTATATAATTGCAGTAAGATGTCTTTACTCTTATACTCAAATTATCTTGTAATAAAGGCCAACATACAAATTTCTTTCTTAATTGCTTGCTGTACCTGCATGTTAACTTTCAGTGATTCTTGTACAAGGACACCCAGGTCCCTCTGAACACCAACATTTCCCAATCTCTCACCATTTAAAAGATACTCTGCTTTTCTATTTTTCCTACTAAAATGGATAACTTCACATTTCTCCACATTATATTCCATTTGCCATGTTCTTGCCCACTCACTTAGCCTGTCTATTTCCCCTTGAAGCCTCCTTGCATCCTCCTCACCCAGCTTTGGCATCAATAGAATATGTGAATATCAGACCAAGCATAATGTCAGATGGTTCCTCGATAGCTTCAAAGTATATTATGCTTTCAATTGCATGAAAGAAAGAAAGCAAGTGTGAACAAGTGTCGATGAAGTAGATTTTTGTCATTACAGACATTTTGTTAAGCTTTGCCTGGGCGAAGCGTAGAAGGGAAAATCCGGTGGAGTGGATCCCAGGCACTTTACAGAATCTTCCGGAATTTCCTGCCATGAATTTCAGTGGAAGGAAGATCAGGTAAGTTCCATTACTAACATGTAATCATTCCCAGACAGAGTTATCTTTTTGCATTCCACCCCGATGACTGTTAATGCCCAGGTGGTAAAGGCCAAACTCCAACCCCACTGGGCATACATGCCAAGATGTGTTCATCCATTTTCACAGGCTCTGACATACCTCTCTGGTCAGAAGCTCAACTCAGGGTGAAGCAGGACACCAAGGTTGCAAAGATGCTGATTCAACCTCAGATAATGGCCAGGGAAAGAGATGGCAGTCGGTTGCTAGGGAACGGAGTTTGTGGAAATACTTGTGTAGTAAAGCAGGGTATGGTAATATGGTAACATATCTCTTAGTCCAACATAAAGCAAATGAATTATTGTGATTGTGATACAGTACAACCCGTTTTACCGATTTTGCACTTCCAGCGATGAGGTGGAGGGGAAGTCTAGCCGGTCGGCAGCGCGCGTTGATGGCCAGAAAGTCACATGCCACCATTGTGTGCAACTCCCCACCTGAAACACAAACGCAAAAAAATCGCCTCTTATATTGTTTGGTACACAGCTGTAATTTTGCTTTTTAAAATGTCTTTTGCACTTCAGTTGCCCACTTAATGCAGGCTCTACACTTACACCATTAATGGCACGAAGCTGTCTCTTAAATGACACTTCTAACAGCTCACTCTCGTATCATTTTGATCTCCTGATGCTCATTTGTTGTAAATAGGACTGAAGAGCTTTTACTAGGGATTATGCCTGGCTGCCTGAAGCAATTTGGTTATTTTGTTTCACTGATCCTTCTGTTAATGTTCCGTCATTTTAAACACGCACACTCTTAAAGACATACATTTGCTTTGCATCAGAATTATGAGCCTAATGATGTTAAGGTGTAGTGAGTCATGTAACAGTATATTATGTAATGTGGAATCCTATCAGCTGAAAGCTGACTACATTATTTTCAAATATGTGAGTAGAAATTATTATTGGTCGCTATTGTACAATCATAGTAAGGGGTGACTTTCACGTTCACTGCTTGGATGATATATCGGCAGAGTGGATCGCACGCTCGTTATAGAACCGCAGCCGACGATGAGCTTGCTGCATTCAGGATAACAGAGTCTGCATGCGGCCTAGCCAGAGGTTACGCTGGAGGCTGTCACCAAAAAGGTAAGTTTCTTAACAGATACTTACCTGAATGCGGGTCCGGGAGGAGCAGCAGTGCTTTTCCAGGCTCCACAGCAGTCCTGAAGACTGTTACCTATCCCTGCTCGGCCCCCTCCCAATCGCCTCCCTCCCTCTTGATCGCGCCCTCCCTCCCTAATGATTGTCCCCTCCCTCTCAAATGGCCCCAGCATTCCCCCTCCCAGGACCAAGCATAGGACCACTGCCGGCCCAGCGGCCAAAATTTACATCTGCTCGCTGATCTAATTTAAATGAGGACAAAACCCATTGACTTTGCATCCTTTAGATAGTACACACTGCAGCCACGGTATGCTGATGGTGGAGGGGGTGGATGGTTAAGCTAGTAAATGCCATGCCATTCAAAGACTGGTTTGTCATGGATGGTATCAGGCTTCTTGAGTGTTGTTGCAGCTGCATCATCCAGGCAAGTGGAGAGTATTCCATCACACTTCTCACTTATGCCATGTATGGTGAAGAGGCTTGGGGGAGTCAGGAGTTGGGTACCCAGCCTCTGACCTGCTGTAGTAGCTACTGAATTTATGTGGCTGGTCCAATCTGGTCAATGATTACCCCTAGAAAATTGATGGTGGGGGACTCGGCAATGGTAATGCCACTGAATGCCAGGGGGAAGTGGTTAGTCTCTCTTTTGTTGAAGATGGTCATTGCCTGGCACTTGCGTGGCACAAATGTTATTTCCACTTATCAGCCCAGCCTGGATGCTGTCCAGGTCTTAATGCCTGAGGGCATGGACTAATTCATTATCTGAGGAAATGTGAATGGAGCTGAACACTGCAAATATCAGTGAACAGCCCTATTTCTGACCTTATGATGGAGGAAAGGTCATTAATGACGCAGCTGAAGATAATTAGGTCTAGACAGCTGCTCTGAGGAACTCCTTCAATTATGTCCCCGGGTTGAGATAATTGGAGTCCAACAACCACAACCATCATCCTTCATGCCGTATATAACTCCAGCCACTGAAGAATTATACCCTGATTCTCATTGATTTAGATTTTACTAGGGCTCCTTGGTGCCACACTCAGTCGAATGCTGTCTTGATATCAAGGGCCGTCACTCTCACCTTACCACTTGAATTCAGCGTTTGTGTCCATGTTTGGAACAAGACTTTTATGAGGTTCGGAGCCAAGTGGTCCTGGTGAAACCCAAACTAAGAGTCGATGATCATTCAGTGTCCTGTATGAATTGAGATTAAACATTCATAACGTGGTTCCTAATATATATGGGATGGGCAATAAATTCTGGCTTTGCCAGCGACGCCCACATCCCATAAACAAATTTAAAAAATAGATAATCCCACAATATGAAACTGCTCCTAATTTAATGATAACTGGCACTAAATTAGTCATATATAGATGCACCACAAGGATGGCTCATGTAAGTGATGGAAAAACGTTGTACTGCTGCTGTGTGAGGTAGGAGACTTTTTTGGGCAGAGTAGGAGAGCTTTATTCTGCATTTAAACTGACCAGGGAGAAGTTGATGCTGATACTGAGAAAATGTTCCATATCCCATATCTCAGGAGGAACATTGCTCATCTTCATGAGCATGACATTCCCGAAAGGAATCTCAATTTCTGTTTTCATATTTCTGCTCAGTCAAATTTATCATGCCGTTCTGTTAACTGTCCTGCTTTTAAAGGGCATCTCACGTTTGACATTGTGACTTCTCACCTCAAAATGGTGATCTCACACATGTATGATGGACATCGCTGGTAATTCCAAGCATTTTTCTTGCTTTATCTCTTTGAATATGAGAAAATATCACGCAAGCTACTAGCCGCCATGAAATGTAAAACATAGTCAGTTGGACAGAGGGAGGACCGGTGGCGCCTATAGAACAGTAGCCCAGGGTGAGTTGCTATCTTCAGGAGGTAAGGGAAGTAAAGTTATGGGGGAAGGCCGCAAAGGTGAATTAAAAACCTCTCATCACTGCTTTAAGTTTTTTTTATGGCTGTAGTTTTATATGGATAAAGTTTACACAATTGTGGTTCTACAATTGTGTAAACTTTATCCATATAAAACTTATTGCAGAAAAGAATTCTGCAATAATAATATCCAATAACAGAACTTGATGGAATTTTTTATTGGTGCAGTTTTAGTAACTGTTCCCTGTGGGGAGCTGACTGATAGAGAATTTGGTTGTCATCTTCCAAAATTCTATAGATTCTGGAACGGTTCCTGCAGATTGGAGGATAACAAATGTAACCCCGCTACTTAAGAAAGAAGGGAAAGAGAAAACGGGGAACTACAAACCTCTTCGCCTCACATCAGTAGTTGGGAAAATGCTGGAATCTATTATAAAGGATGCAATAACTTGGCACTTAGAAACTAATAATAAGATTGGACAGAGTCAACATGGATTTTTGAAAGGGAAATCCTGTTTGACAAACCTATTGGAGTTCTTTGAGGATGTAACTAGTGGAGTAGACAAAAGGGAACCGGTAGATGTGGTGTATTTGGATTTTCAGAAGGCCTTTGATAAGGTCCCACACAAGAGGTTGGTGAACAAAATTAGGGCACATGGAATTGGGGGTAATATACTAGCATGGATTGAGAATTGGTTAACAGACAGAAAACAAAGAGTAGGGATAAACGGGTCTTTTTTCAGAATGGCATGCTGTGACTAGTGGGGTACTGCAAGGATCGGTGCTTGGGTCCCAGCTATTCACGATCTATATCAATGATTTGGATGAGGGGACTAAATGTAACATTTCCAAATTTGCTGATGATACAAAGCTAGGTGGCAGTGTCAGTTGTGAAGAGGATGTGAAGAGGCTTCAGGGGGATCTCGACAGGCTCAGTGAGTGGGCGAGAACATGGCAGATGGATTATAATGTGGATAAATGTGAAGGTATCCACTTTGGTAGAAAAAACAGAGAGGCAGAGTATTTCCTAAATGGGGAAAGATTGGGGAATGCAGATGCTCAAAGGGACCTGGGTGTCCTTGTACATGAGTCATTGGCCCAGAAATTGATCTCGCTCTGTTCCCGCGGGGGTAAGCCTTTCCCGCGATGTCTCACCTCGCTTATGCTTTTTCTGATCCAGCTCGCACGAAATTGATGTTCCAGACATCAGCTGTGCTGGGCTTGCGTATCCCAGCGGCGTAGTTAATTCGTGCGAGCTGTGGGATCACGTGACTCAGTTAGAGCCAATGGCAGCACACCATCTTCCATTCATAAGTCTCACAGCATGGCTGAGAGACTTATGAATCTTACACCCCCCCAAAATAACAGCTAAACCTCAATTAAATTTTAAAAAAAACCCATCACATTAATAAAATAAGTATAGTTAATTAAATTAACCATTTTAAATAAAAAATTAAATTTTTGAAAAAATTTAAAATCTTTTAAAAAGTTATAAAAATAAACTTACCTGTCTTTAAAGTCTATAAAAAAGATATACCTGTAAAAAAAAATTCAAAAAAATACTTAATTCACTACTTACCTTCTTAAAAGCGGGTCTTACTCCTCCTTTTTACATTTCCAAAATCTTCAGTACTTACCTGCGCGTCCAAAGCATGAAGTGCACAGCGTGCACGCAGCCTGTAGCGCGCACGCGATGCACCCAGGCCCCGCCCCCTTTTCGGAAGAGCAATTGCCGGTTTTCAGCGCATGCGCAGGGCATGCAGAAAACCGGCAATTGGAGTGGGAATACGCGAGAGTATGCAGTGCGTACTCTCGCGCACCGAGATCAATTTTCGGCCCATTGAAAGTGAATGTGCAGTTGCAGCAAGCCATTGGGCCGAAAATTGATCTCGGTGCGCGAGAGTACGCACTGCATACTCTCGCGTATTCCCACTCCAATTGCCGGTTTTCTGCATGCCCTGCGCATGCGCTGAAAACCGGCAATTGCTCTTCCGAAAAGGGGGCGGGGCCTGGGTGCATCGCGTGCGCGCTACAGGCTGCGTGCACGCTGTGCACTTCATGCTTTGGACGCGCAGGTAAGTACTGAAGATTTTGGAAATGTAAAAAGGAGGAGTAAGACCCGCTTTTAAGAAGGTAAGTAGTGAATTAAGTATTTTTTTGAATTTTTTTTTACAGGTATATCTTTTTTATAGACTTTAAAGACAGGTAAGTTTATTTTTATAACTTTTTAAAAGATTTTAAATTTTTTCAAAAATTTAATTTTTTATTTAAAATGGTTAATTTAATTAACTATACTTATTTTATTAATGTGATGGGTTTTTTTTTAAATTTAATTGAGGTTTAGCTGTTATTTTGGGGGGGTGTAAGATTCATAAGTCTCTCAGCCATGCTGTGAGACTTATGAATGGAAGATGGTGTGCTGCCATTGGCTCTAACTGAGTCACGTGATCCCACAGCTCGCACGAATTAACTACGCCGCTGGGATACGCAAGCCCAGCACAGCTGATGTCTGGAACATCAATTTCGTGCGAGCTGGATCAGAAAAAGCATAAGCGAGGTGAGACATCGCGGGAAAGGCTTACCCCCGCGGGAACAGAGCGAGATCAATTTCTGGGCCATTAGGAAGGAAAATGGTATGCTGGCCTTCATTACAAGAGGATTTGAGTACAGGAGTAAAGAAGTCTTACTCCAATTATATAGGGCCTTGGTGAGACCACACCTGGAGTACTGTGTACAATTTTGGTCTCCTTAACAAAGGAAGGATATACTTGCCATAGAGGGAGTGCAACAAAGGTTCACGAGATTGATTCCTGGGATGGAGGGACTGTCGTATGAGAAGAGATTGAGTAAACTAGGCCTGTATTCTCTTGAATTCAGAAGAATGAGAGGGGATCTCATTGAAGCATACAAAATTATTACAGGGCTTGATAGGGTGGATGCTGGGAGAATGTTTCCTTTGGCTGGGGAGTCTAGAACCAGGGGCCACAGCCTCAGGATAAAGGGTAGGCCATTCAGGACTGAGATGAGAAGAAATTTCTTCACACAGAGGGTGGTGAATCTTTGGAATTCTCTACCCCAGAGGGCTGTGGAGGCATTATGTGGTATATTCAAAACAGAAGTCGATAGATTTCTGACTAGTAAGGGCATCAAGGGATATGGCGATAGGGCTGGTGAATGGAGTTGAGGCAGAAGATCAGCCATGATCTCATTGAATGGCGGAGCAGGCTCGAAGAGCCGAATGGCCTACTCCTGTTGCTATTTCTTATGTTCTTATGAATGCATCCATTTGTGAGGAAGATGTTGCATATGGGTCATTTTCACTATATGCAGTAACGACCAAGTTTATTTTCTATCCTGTTTAAAGAAATCGACCTATTAAATTATGAAACCAACGCCCCTATAAAATGAATTAATATTTCAGCACTGGAAAATAACTAAATTAAAATTAACTAGATCAGCAGGATGACCTTGTGCTTATAACTAAGAAATAAAACATAACTTTTGCGCAATAACACCCTTAGTTGAGAGTACATGAGAAGAGCCTTTGCAGTGTTTTGGGGAAAGTCTTTTTTGGTCAAAGGGTTGGGGGCAGATGACAGGTCTTAAGCATTACATTGTATTAACCATACAAATAATGTCCTCGTGTTCTCTGCAAATATACTGTTTCTTAGAAAGGGGGCGTGCATGGGACATGAAGCTCCAAAGATAACTCACCAAGGTTACTTCAACAGCACTTCCCTGCTCTGTGGCCTCTACCACCGAAAAGTTCAAAGCAGCAAAGTCACAGGGACACCATCACCTCCAAGTTCTCATCCAAGTCACACGCCAACTGACTTGGACATATAGGGGTAGAGTTTCTGCTTTGAGCGCAAATTGCGCTGATTAGGTTACAGTTCAAGTTTCCGCTAAAATTCATTTGCATAATCTTCCATGAACCAGTGTAATCGGGCAGCGTAATAGAAAGTAACTGTTTCTTAATTTTTTCTTCGCATTAAAAAATATTGATTGATGTATTTAAGAGTGGTAGCCTGGTGTAGCTGAAAATGGGTTTATCACAAAAAGTAAACATTTTTAACAAGAGTGTCCAGTCCTCCACCTGTGAATAACCTGATTTTAAATCACTGAAAATTACATTAAAAAACTATATGGAACCATTTGCTAGTTTCATTGGTGCAGACTAGTCAGTTTCTTAGTAATTTTTTTATTTTGAAAAACTTTTAAAATGTGCCTCCTTTGCGCCTAAGAAAACAAGGTCAATTTGAAGACCCCCCTTGAACTGCCTCAAACAGGTGCAATCAGCAGAAATTCGCCATCCTCATTATTTAGATCTGGGGACATCGCCACATTTGTCAACTTCGGGCGAAATGATTTTTAAACCAGCATTAAAGATCGCGGAAACTCAATTTATGCTGGACTTATGCTTGAGTTTCTGCTATCTTTTGTGCTGGCTCGGCCAATTTCACCCAGATTGCGCTGATAAAACTAGCGCAAACTAACGGAAACTCTAGGCTTATTTGTCATTTCTTCATCATTGCTGGGTTACTATACCTAACACCATTGTGGGAGCACCATCATCACAAGAACTGCAGTGGTTCAAGGAGAAGGCCCACCACCACCACCTTCTCAAGACAACTGAGGATGGGCAACAAATTTAGCTTTTCCAGCATCGCCCACATCCTGAGAACAAATTAAACAAAACAAGAATTTGCCTAAAGAAAGACTTGCATTCATGTAGCGCCTTTCACAACCTCAAGATGTCCCAAAGTGCTTTACAGCCAATGAAGTACTTTTGAAGTGTAGTCACTGTTGTAATGTAGGAAACACAGCATTTAATTTGCGCACAGCAAGATTCCACAAACAGCAATGAAGTAAGTGACCACACCATCTATTTTAGGTGATGGTTGAGAGATAAATGTTGGACAGGACATAAGAACATAAGAGAACTTAAGAACATATGAATTAGGAGCAGGAGTAGGCCATACGGCCCCTCGAGCCTGCTCCACCATTCAATAAGATCATGGCTGATCTTCGACCTCAACTCCACTTTCCCACCCGATCTTCCATATCCCTTGATTCCCCATGAGTCCAAAAATCTATCTCTCTCAGCCAGGACACCAGGAGAACTCTTCTGCTCTTCTTCAAATAATGCCATGGGATCTTTATCGTCCGCCTGAGAGGGCAGACGGGTCCTCGGTTTAATATCTCATCTAAAAGACGGCACCTCCAACAGCGCAGCACTCCCTCAGTATTGCACAGAGTGTCAGTCTAGATTATTTGCTGAAGTCTCTGGCGTGGGGCTTAAACTCAGAACCTTCTGAAGCAGAGGCGAGAGTGCTACCACTGAGCCAAGGCTGTCACTAATGTTGATTGCTCTGTTATCAAGGGAGGGAATAATGTCAATTGCAGCCTTCAGTTTTTCTTCAATTCATAAAGAAAAAGATAAATCTTGCACCAGTGACCTGAATTTCAGTCTTAAGAAAACTTTCTCAAGAAACAAGAAAACAATAACGGGCAAATTACACCATCTTCCAGGTACTGCCCCCTGTATATTTTTCATTTTCATATAGATCAACTTCTCACATTACTGCTAATGAATTCAGAACGCTGACTTGCTATTGTGTCTCCATCTGATAAGAACAGATGAATTCCTCTTTGTAGAGCCAGAATAAAGAATCCTCAAAGGAAATGTACATTTTTTAGGTACTACCAACAGTGCACTCACCCACATGAAAATTCAAAAGCCTTTCTGCAAGAGAGTTTTGCACAAATGTGCTAGTTACAGACTCCAAAATGTCGGGAAATCTACCATAATGGTACAGGAAGATGGGAAAAAGGATAATTTAACTCTTATATCATTAGATATTTGTACCTATATACCTATTCTGACCATTTGCTTTATTCACTCCCTCTTCTAAATTTTCTGCTATCGTGGAGGTATTGAGTCATGAGGTACCTCGCTCAAGTAGCCATTCTACGTCATCAGGCAATTCTACCATGGAGGGCATTACAGTCAAGCATGATCCTGTCCTCAACTGACATTCAAATACGTGCATTTTCCAGCAGTTGGACATCATCAAGTCACAATCAGGAACAGGAATTATGATCAATTTCCCCCCGCCCCCACCCCCCCACCCCCACCCCCCCCCCCGCCTCTCCACTCTAGGAGCAGTGAAGGCAATTGTGATCTCTGATACTTCCTCAGCTGAGATCACAAGATATTTATGAATGAGGAAGGCCATTCACCTCATCTTAATTTTTTCATCCAGTGACATCTTACCTTACTCCTGCTTCAGCATCCAATTGTTTCTTAAAAAAATTCCATGGATTTTGCCTCTGTTACTCTTCCTGGGAGTGTATTCCATACCTTGATCACTCTCTAGGTGAAGAACTTCTCGACCATCAGCCCGAAATTTACCGTTTATTATTTTGAACCTATGTCCCTTCATTCTACTCTTGCAATTTAATTTCTCCAGTCTTTTCTCATTACTCAGACCTTTGACACTGGGGATCAGCCTTGTGGCTCTTTCTGCATTGCCTCTTGTGCTTGAATGTGTTGTGTCCTCATGATGAGATATTAAGGCGAGATATGCTCTGCCCATTGGTACCTCAATATTGCGTCAGGGCCCTACAACCTGCACTGACCACCCATTTCAAGGCCCACTCGAAAGTCCATTCAGGTGGGCGTTCGAGGGCCAGTGGGTGCTAGGATTTTCTTTTTAAAATTGTTCGCCTACCTACCCATTTTACAATGTGAATGGGTCAATTAGCAATTGAAAATCTCCCCTATTATTTGTTTGTTTTGTTATCCATCTATCAATCTATCCATCTATTGATCCATCTATTTATCTAACTAATCAACCATCCACCATTCATTTAACTATATAAAAGTGTTGAAACATATCCAACACACTTCACATATGCAAATTTCTGTATCACACTTTTAAAGAAAGTATTAAACGAGAGAAAGAAAGACAGTTATTTCCTGCTGGTTTATTCTGACCTCTAATTCACCATCAGAAGACACATCATTTAGATCTTATTGCTTTAATGGGACACAGCAGATCACACACAGCTGCATCTTAGCTGCAGAACAATGCACCGTGAGCAATGGCACAGAAGATAATGCTTTTTTGACATAACTCTATTTGGGATTCACTAGGTCTTGGAAGTTAAAAGGCTGATGTTTGGACTCTAGCCAGAGATAACAAAATACGATTATCAGAGAGATACACCTTGGCTTTGATATTTTGCTTTTTTATTCATCATTCATTCTTGCTGAATTGAATTCTTATCAAAGTGAGAGATGTTAATGCTGCTGAAAGGATTTGTCACCCAGTATCTGTATCAAGCACTCCTTGCTCCGTTATGGTATAGGTTAGATGAGCAGCAAAGCTAACCTCAACTTTACCCCAAAATATGTCTTGATGACAAGCAACAACAACAACAACAACATAGTAAAACATCCCAAGGCGCTTCACAGGAGCGTTATAAAACTAAATTTGACACCGAGCCACATAAGAAGATATTAGGGCAGATGACCAAAAGCTTGGTTAAAGAGGTAGGTTTTAAGAAGTGTCTTAAAGGAGGAAAGAGAGGTAGAGAGGCGGAGAGGATTAGGGAGGGAACTCCAGAGCTTAGAGCCTTGGCAGCTGAAGGCACGGCCACCACTGGTGGAGCGATTAAATTCGGGGAAGTTCAAAAGGCCAGAATTAGAAACTTTAGAAGATGCCCTGTACTGTCACCCAGTCATTTCACATACCAGTCATTCTTGTGGCCTCGCTGATTAAATTTAATGCTAGTTGATGTTGGATAGTTTACGCTCTGTAGTCATGCTCTCTATGAGCAGGATTGAAACTGGCCAAACCCATTCACTTGAACCATTTTAGCTATCAGACCCATTACTTTGTAGGAGATTTAAGCCCAGATGCCAGAGATGAAAGGATAAATGGTACCCGTAGCTATGTGGAACCAAATCATTCCTTATGTGTTATATGAGACAATAGCACAAATTTTAACTCGGAGCGGGATTCGGCCAGACGGTGGGGGGGTGGGGGGGGGAGGGGGGGGGGGTGAGGGGGTGGACCGAGTGCCAAATGTGTATGAGGTTGGCAGCATGAGGACTGGGTGCTTTTAATGCCCGGGCCTCGTCTGCATGCCACCAGTCAGCTCACTGCCTGGAAATGGCACTGGCCGGCAGGTGGGAGTGTAAGTTTGCAGAGCAGGAGGCTGCTGGGAAGCACCAATGAAAGGCTCGCCGGCAATAAGGTAAGTCACGAGGGGGCAATTTTGGGAGGGTCTTGTGGGAGGGGAGGAAGAACACACCTGCTCCTGCTGGCCCCACAGGGAAAGTGAAAAAGCTTACCTTAAATGCCTCTTATGGTCCCAAGTTCCCTTTTCACAGTCTTCACCTGGTGGGAAAGCTGGAGTGGCTTCCCAACTCAGGCTAGAGTTAAAATTGCAGGTGGGGCTCAATGACATCATCAGATCCCGATCCCGAGCTAGTCACATTGATATAATTATAAGAGGAAGGACTTTCAGCCCATCTGTCCAGAAAGACCCAAAATTCCCCATTTGCAACATCCAATTGTTTCTTAAATGATTCCAGGTTTTTCACCTCCACTATATCCAGGAGTCCATTTTATGTATTGATCACTGTTTGCATGAAGAACTTCCTGATATCGTTCCTAAATTTGCCTTTTACTAGTTTGAACTAGTGTCCCCTTGTCCTATACTTGCAATTTAATTTAAAGTAATATTCTGGATTTACCTTTCCCATTACTTTCACTATCTTGTATAGATCAATAAAATCACCTCTCAGGTGTCTCCTTTTAAGGCCATAAAAGCTCAAGTTTCTCATTCACTCTAGTAATCAGCCTCATACTCTTAAAATTAGAGCTAGGCCATTCATGAGCAAAATTAGGAAATACTTTTTCACACAAAGGGTAGTAGACATTTGGAACTTTCTCCCCTGAAAGGCAGTGGATGATAGGATGCTTTCAAGACTGAGATCAATAGATTTTTGTTAGGTAAGGGGTATGGAGCAAAGGCAGAAAAATGGAGTTGAGGTGCAGATCAGCAATGATCTAATTGAATGGCGGAGCAGGCCTGAGGGGGCTGAATGGCCTACTCCTGTTTCTAATGCTCCTATGCTCCTCAGGGCTTTTCCCTACGCTGTGCTTGAATGTCTTCCCCGTGTCTCAGCGATCCGAACTGGACACAATACTCAAGGTGTGGTCTGACTGGAGCACTGTGAAGTTTGATTATGACTTCCTATGACTTGTATTCTACTGTTTTGACGACATAGTTTAACATTTTATTGCCTTTGTTAATTGCTGCTCTACATGGGTTGGACACGTTCAGGTTGAATCTACTAAGACTTCGAGGTTTCTTTCAATGGCCCTACCAGAACCCTATCACATCTTTCTTTTTCAGCTGTTAATTGTTTGCTATGCATTTCAGTTTCTATTTTCAGATTGTCAGTAATCGCACTTCTCTAAAAGTAGGTACTGGTGTCAATTATTAGATTGTGATGCCGGCTGTCATATATATAGCAAGTAACCACCTCCGAAATACTGCTACGGAAATGAATACAACTTAAATTCAAGGCAGTGAGTAACATTTCTGCCAACTGAGGTCTTACAAAAGCTTAATTACAGCCTTTACTTTGTTGATAAAACTATTGTGCTGTTAAATTGGCTTGGCTTCCTGTTTCTTAAATCCTCGCTGAGCTGGGTTGTTAGTACAACAAATAGCTGAGCATAAAAACTGGCATCCATAGGAGCTAAAATGGGAAATGCTAAACAGGCAACATCTGACAGATTAACATTTCAGGTGGGATTTCTCATCGGCAGAAATGGTAAACTCTGTTTTTCCTTTCAAATACTGACTGACCTCTTGTGCTTTGGCAACATTTTCCATTTTTTATTTCCTCCATTTTTTTTCCTTTCATCTCACCAGTATTTGCTGGCAGCCTGTGTGAACTGACTGCCTGTGCTGTGCTCCAACCTTTCACCATCGAGTCCTATCCAAAACCCACAATGTCAGATAAGCAGGCTGCTAATCAAAATTCAGCCTGGTAGATATACATTACAAATAATAACAGATCTCTGTGAGTGAGTTAAATCTAATCTCATTGTTCAGATAATAATGAATATTAAATGCTCAAGATTCACCTGCATGGTTTATGACTAAAACTTTAAAGGAGCGAGCTCAATCTGAAAGATGCAAGAGCTTCTTCTTGTCTTCCTGTGTGCATGTTTAAAACTTGTGGGTGGATATTGCTCTGTGAATGCCCAAGTCATAAAAAATGTAGTTTTGTACCATTGGATTAAATGTTATGAATATATTCTCCAAGCATGAAGCCTTTTCCACTGGGAGTGCAGATCAGGAAATCTCAGGCATGATTTTCCAGGCATTCATTATCACAGATGGACAATCATGGGAAGTGCTCCCAGAATTTTCTTTTATGTGCTCGGGTGAGACTCCATACCAGGAGCATGCATGGATAACATGTACCCTATAGTGTTCACTTGACTTGTACAACCATCCGTGAGAACAACAATCAGATTGCAGGGGTCGTAACCTATAAAAGATTGTATGTTAATGATGCAAGTCTTTGAGCTGGATTTACCAATACACAAACGCAGAAATCTGAAACTGGCAGTGTAAAAGGTTTTCAATAGAAAATAAATAAGGAAACAAAACAAATTTCACAAAGCAGAAAATATATATATGTTTCAATTATCTCCTCTCCTCCCTTTGCCTCTCCTGATAGAAGTGACCCATGATAGAGCTCCTCAAATAGTCGACTTGTGGAATAGGTTTCCAGCTCTTGCGGTGAACAGTGATCCGTTGAATTCCTTCAAGCGAGAGCTGGTCCCATTTCCTAACAGGGGCGGAGAACTCCTCGTACAAGAGGTAGGTACCTGATAACGTAAATCAGTGGGCTCCTGGACTAGTTTTCAATCACCTAAGGGGGTCAGAGAGGAATTTTCCTGATTTTTTTCCCCCTCTAATTGGCCTTTTATCTCCAAGTCAGAAAGTTGTGGTTTCACGGCCCAATCAAGACTTTGGGAGAATAAAGTAGACTGACATTCCAGGACAGTCATTGGTGCTTTGGATGAGACATTAAGACCTGTTTTGGTCATTCAGGTGACATTAAAGATCTCATGGCACCAAGTGAAGAGGAGGAAGTTCTCGATATTGTGGCCAACATTCTTATTGCTGTTTGTGGAAGCTTGCCATGTGCAAAATGGCTGCCACATTCATCTACATTAGAACAGTCACAAAATATCAAAGCGATTCATTGAATGTGAAGTGTTTAAGATGTTTCTGAGAGATGCGATAAAGCTCTCTATGAAGACACAACATTTTTTTCAAGATGCGGAAACCCCGTAAAGACGACATAAACGCTCTTTTCCTGGTCTTTCTGCAGCCCTTCCACCTAAGTTACGGTGAATCAGCAGGAGACCACCGCCCCCATCACCACCCCTTCACCCCCCCCCCCCACTCCCCCCACCCTAGTTTGGGGAATTTACCTCTCTGGCATCTAAGTGTGCTGGGTGTAACTCCACAGCTGTGTCTTACCTTACAGCTTGCATTGATGCAAAAGCAAACCCACTTTGCATTGACACAAATTGCCGAGTATAATTGGCCAAAGAGATAGAGGTAAAATTGACAGCTCTTTCTGCAATGTAGCAACATGACCAGCTCATTTCCGCAAGCGAGTGAGTCATATGGTAACAGTTAGTGCTGAAATTCGGGTTACTTGAGCTGTAATTTCATGGTTTACAATATAATTCCACGCTTTCTGGAAAAAGGATTGAGACTGACCCAACTCATTTAAATGAGTGGTTTTTTTCTCCCATATCTTTGTCTTTTTCTCACCGTTGCCAGTTCTGTTTGTCCAGGGTGATCCTCCATTTGAAGATTGCCACAACCTTTCCTGTTTATCCATCCGAGATTCGGTGGACAGCAGTCACTTAGGGGGTTTAATTGAAATAGAGCACTCATTGAACCATTGTGGCAAAGATAGCACAGAGAGGAAATTAAATAGCTGAAAGGGGGGAAGGAATGTCTAGGGGAAGACTTTCTGGTCAAAATTCTTCGGGCAGTTTTTTCCGGTTCTTCCTGGGTGTACTGCAGTGATCACAGGAAACTCGGTGGGGAAGAGTGCACAGCTGTGAAGAAGCCTGCGGATTTTCTGTCCGTTAATGTAAAATGATGGCACATCACATGAGCGCTCCTCCCCACCCAATTTTCCCGTATTCACGGCACCCACGTAATCGAGTAAATCTAGGTGCAGGAACTGGGAGATCTATCTCAGACTTATGAAAATATTGGTTGATTTTCCCCGCTCCAAAAAAATGGTAAATTTATCTCCCCAGCCCGCATCACCTCATTGATAAGCCGCTCTCATGACATCATCAAGAGAAACCTCCACAGCCAATGAAAGCTGGCAGACCTCTTGTTCGTGGTTAAAAAAAGTAGCACTCTGTTAAAAATATGTCAAACGATATTTTTTTTATAAATACTGATGCGTCTCTCCTGGCATTGCCCATGGCAACTCAGATGATATGCTGGTTTACAAAAACAGGAGCGCTGTATCATGTATGTGCACCATGTATTATTCTGCTGCTAAGGGTGTAGTTGTCTTTAACCAGCCGATGTAGCTCATGAGTAAATAGTAAAAACTTTAGCATTCAGGGTTGAATCAACTTCTCTCATGTTCATATTACGAACCAATCCAGCCCTTCCTCTCCCCATCCCGGTTCACAATGAGCCATAATTTGTTGACAAAATGGTGCTCATCATTATTTATGCACAAATGGTGCAGCAACTTCAGGCGAGAGGCAAATGCGTTGTTAAACTCAAATATCCAAAAGTTGCTGGCTGAGTTGCGCCGCTCCGCTGTTAACTTCTCAAAAACGGCATCTCACACTGGCTCACCATTGAATGCCGTGAAGTTGCTGTAGTTGCACAGTAGGTACAAACTAAACTCGCCACAAAAAGCTAATTCTTTCCATTTCAGTTTAAGTACCCTTTTAACGATGTGATAAGTGTTAAATACTGCCAAACAACCTCTCTGGCATGGATAATTAACCATTACGAGTGCAGAATCTCATTCCGTCAGGTTTTAATTGTTGTTGGAGATCGTAAAAAAGTAAAAAAAGTTTTAACTTTTCCTGTCTCTCTTTTTTCTCTCTCTCTTAATCCAATATTTCTTTCCCTCTTTATTTTTCTTTCTGTAACTGCTTTGACATTGAATTCACGCATTTACATTTCCTTCTCAGTCCTTGCGCGGTTAATTTTGCAATCCTTCAATCTAATTGATTAGGGAGCTTTGCAGTTGCTTGCCCTGTATTCCATCACATGCCTGACTTGTGCCTTGTAGATGGTGGAAAGGCTTTGGGGAGTCAGGAGGTGAGACACTTGCCACAGAATACCCAGCCTCTGAACTGCTCTTACAGCCACTGTATTTATATGGCTGGTCTAGTTGTTTCATATACATCAGAGGATAATTTTTTGAAAGGATCTTCCCAACGCTAGGAATGCCAACTTTTGTTGAACGTATTGCTGTCCGCCTCGAGGCGCCCCACCCAGTAAAACAGCTTTTTTTCCCCATCTCCAAGATTTTTACAACTAATAAACTAAAGTGTTCAAAGAAAATGAAAACAAACCCACTTTTTTAATGCCCATATGATTTTCTCCCTGATTCCTTGCAACAGTGACCAGGAGATTAATCTTTAATTTCTGGAGATTCTAGGACAATCCTGGAGGGTTGGCAACCCAGCGCAATGGCTTATCCATCAGGAGTACATATTGGGAATTCATGCACATGCCTCCCATGATCTTTTACCCATTAAAATGTATTCTCCAGTGACGTCCTCTTGCCTCTGCTCACTCACCAGCATGTATTTTGTCTGCTGAACCTGTCATGCTGCCAGTACAAGCCCTGGTCCGTTGTGGGCGAGAGTCACACAAAATAAATGGTCACTACATGTCCACCTTGTGGCACTCATTCACATTGTATTGAGGATAGATTGGAGGATTTGTGTGACCTCCTTTTTACAGCAGGCCTGGTGTTTTGGGGAACAGGCAGGCCTGGGCTGTTCAGATGGGAAAAGGCAATTCTTGGAGGAAGTAGCCCTGGGCTTTTGGTGGGGTCTTGGAAGTAAGGTCATTGAAAGGAACAGGCAAGCCATCTCAGGGCACAATTACTGCTAAAGCAGAGTCCACATACTGAGTACCAAATTTAACCAACAGAAATGTAAATGATGACTTGAGTGGAATTTCTCTGTGCTTTTTTTTTGACAGTGGATAGGATTGGTGGGAGCAGAGCATCCTGACTGAGGCAGAGCCAGAATAGTTGGTGTAGGTCTGGGAATAAGCAGTAAAGTCCAGGGCCTGGGACTACTGTTGAAGAGAGCGACCCGTGAAATCCTTAGAAGTGGTTGGAAGGGAGAGAACTGCAAATTCTGGGTCTAATGTTGGGAGGGAGAGCAAGGCAGGCTGGCGTGTAGTATCATAGCAGACTTGGAGGAAGCTGGGTGCACAGTCATTGTTAAATGGAGCGATCAAGGTAGCCGGGAGCAGAAGTGGTGCTGCATTGATTAAGAAGCCCAGAAGTGGGCGTTAGGACTGGAACACTCGTCCTGTGAGCTTAATATAAAGTGCGGAATATTCATAGGTTGGAGAGGGGATGGAGCAAGGCCTAAGTGGGAATGACTTGTTGATGGAGCAAAGAAGGAGCAGGGCCCAACTGGAACACTTAGGGCAATCTGGTAGGAGGATAGTAGAACTTGAGGTTCAGCAGAAAGAATGAGTATATGAGGAAGTGAGCAGTGCGAGCAGTGCAGGTTTTGAACGAAGGTGGCTTTTAGAAGGAGCATAGGGGACTGCAGATCAGAGGAAGTCTCTTTATAGAGCAATAAAATAAGAAATAAGATCAGGTGTGGGTTGAGAGAGCAAAAGGTTCAGGTGGGAGATCAGGTGGGAAGCTGTAAGAATCGAGGGGAAGTGGGGTGAACGAGAAAGCTCAGGTATGGAGGAGACAATGACTTTAGATGATGAGTGGATGAGACCCAAGTGAAGGAGTCCAGGAGGAAGAAACTGTAAATTATTCAGTGAGTGGTTAAAGGAATTTGCAGCTTTTTCATGACTTTGCTAATTGCTTAAAATGTTTCTGCATTTAGAAATAGCTTGCAGCACTTTGTTATATCTGTTCTATATTTAAATTCAGGAACTAAAATCAGCATATGTGCTAATGAGGTGAAAGAAATTTGAATTGAGTTGGGACATATTTGAACATGAGCCAATCAGCAGAAATGTAGGGTTTTTGACTATAACTAAGTGTGACAGAACAGTGGTCAGAGAGTATAGTGTGATGGACAGCAACTATAAGGTCCATCTCTGGCCAGGCATTAAACAGGAGTAGGGTACCCAACATGTGCTGCCTGTGCCTATTCAGCCCCAGGATCACCCGGATTTCCTGTCTCAGGTCATTTCAATGCTGTGGTGCATGCTTGACTCCTGGCAGGGCCCAGCACTGATGGCAGGGATAGGAAAATTAGGGTAGCTGCAGGCCTCAGAGATGGTGAACCTTTCGGCTGTCGAGCTCCATCTGCACTCATCTGCCATTTGTTGGCCACCTCCGTGGATCCTCCCATCGCCAAGAGCTTGGGGACAGGCTGTAGAGCTAACTCTTCTAGGCACCATCGAGGTTGGGAACACTCCCTCATGCCTCATTACTGCAGATATTTTAATTGTCGTTAAAAGATCCCCAGGCTCCTTGCATTAACCATTGAGTTTGAAATGTTATACCTCTTATTGTTCAGAGAGTTTTGAAGGAACATTTGAGGATGATAATGAAATTTCAATGCATCGCTGATTGCTTTGGTTGCAAACTAATTATTTGTGCGAAGTATCAAATGACGTGGTAGTTGCAAAACACTTCAGTGCTTGATAAACTGCATTGCCTGGTTATTTAAATCTTAGATTGATAAGGGTTTCATCATAGAATTATATAGTGCTTGTCTCGAATGAATGCTTTGAAATAAATCACGCACTTTGGGGTAAATTTTGACTTTGTGCGATAGTATAAAACGGGTGACAGTGAATCAGCAACCCGATTTACATCTCTCCCCATTTCCATTTCCATTGAAGTCACCAGGAGCTAAGCAAACAAGCTCAGGCCAACTGGAAAACATATTTAAAGGTCTTAACAACCAAACTTGGAGCAATAAATTATGCTGTTGCCAGGTTACCAGCACCATTATTTTTCAGGCAAACTGGCAGCAGCATGAACACTGGCGTTAATCAATGGAAATCACAAACACTATTAATTTTAATTGGGAATGCAGCTATTAGAATTACCTTAAATTATTACCCTCGGCGAGGGTACTGGCAGAACGGTCCAAAAGTCCGAGGAAATTATGGCGTAGAGTAAGTAATGGCACATATCACGTACAGCCCCGCGATGGTGCCATGGGCGGTGTTAGCGCCAGCCTCGCGGGTCACGAACCGGGCCGACCTCCACTCACGGGGCAGTAGTTAAAGGGGAGGTGTGGCCGCGACCCACGCCGCCATTTTAATTTTTTTGGCCGACCTCCGTGACGGGCCGTGGCGTGGTCCTGGCCGCAATCACACAGCCCGGCACCGCGTCTCGGTGCCGGGCTGCCCTGGTGGCCTAGTTGGGGCTATCGGAGGACTTGCATAGTGCGCAACGGCCCTTCCCTATAACTGAAGGGGAGGGGCGTTGAAACCCCGACATTGCCTCGGTTACCACCCCGCCAGGAAGTGGAGCGCCTGAGATTTCTCCCCCAATGACTTTAAATGGATTACACCCTGAATAAAATACCAGACAGAGGAATGTTATACAAATCTGTTAAGTGTTCATCCATTCATATCAACAACATTATTTTTCATACTTGTGGAAGAAGTTACCAGTGAAGGCCATTGAGCTGGACTCGAGCAGCAACTATATATGTTTCTGAAGAAAGGAGGAATACATTAAGATGGGCTTGAGATCAAGCAACAATGGCCCGGTTTGTTGAGCCCACTTCCTAAAAAAACTTTACATTTTGCCTGGAGTTTCCTTGGGGATTCTCCAACAGGAGATCGGAGGAATTCCGCCCGGAGAAATGGTGTAAATGGTTAAAAACAGCTGTTCCTGCTGTTTCTCCGCCGATCTGCTGCCGAAGTTATTGGAAGGAGATTAGGAAAACCCTGTGGAAAATCAAGGTCCCTTGTTTATAATGATGACACCGCGAGACTGATTTTCCAAATGTGCACAATCAGCATGGAGTACACCCACTGAGAGTACATATTGGGAATAGTGGTCGGCTGCCTTCTTGAATCGCTCCACAGCAGTTTGATAAAACCGAGTGGCTTACTAGCCCACTTCCGAGAACATTTAAGAGTCAAACACATTAGCTATGTGTATCAAGGAATGTGGAGCAAAAGTGGATAATTGGAGTTGAGGTACCGATCAGCCATGATGTAAATAAAATAAAGAACCTGCATTTATATAGCGCCTTTCACAACCTCAGGACGACCCAAAGCGCTTTACAGCCAATGAAGTACCTTTGAAGTGTGGTCATTGTTGTAATGTAGGGAGCGTGGCAGCCAATTTTCACAAAGCAAGATCCTACGAATAGCAATGTGATATTGGTCAGATAAGCTGTTTTAGTGATATTGGTTGAGGAATAAATATGGGCCAAGACACCAGCGGGAACTCCCCTGCTCTTCTTCAAAATAGTGTCTTGGGACTTTTTTTCCGTCCACCTGAGAGAGCAGACAGGACTCGGTTCAATGTCTCATCCGAAAGATGGCACCTCTGGCAGTGCGAATGTTAGTGAAGTGATTGGATCTGTTCAGGTTTCCTGCGGGATTAGAAGCCTCCACCTGCACTAATCATCTGGCTATGTTGTCTGCAGGATGTGCAGGTAATAGTGGGTGGACCTGGCCCATCTGTAGGTCCTCTCTTCAACAACAACTTACACTGATATAGAACCTTGAAAGTAGGAAAGGCCCCAATGATTTTACATAAGGCGAGAAGAAAAGAATAGATCAAAAGAATAAAAGAACTGAGCCATGGTGCGAGAGTTAGGAAACATGACTGGAAACTTGTTAAAAAAAAATGAGATCTACTGTGGCAGTGTTCACTGTGAGTCAGACAAAACACTGTTTTGTACTGTATAATGTAAAATATATCATCAGGGACACTGATTTACAGTGATTGGGAATAGGTCACATGTGATGTGATTTTATTATAGAGTATTGCAGCAGTGTTAGTAATATTTATGGCCTCAATAGTATGATTATGTGCATATTTGCATAGAGACTGTAAATCACTGGCTTTAATTACCATTAGAAATTAGATGAATGATGTAGTTAATTTTATCTCAGCTTTTCTTTAAAGTCCAGGCTACAGTGGAAGATGGGAGGAGGTAGGTTGTATGAATTCTGACTTCACCTGACGAAGGAGCAGCGCTCCAAAAGCTTGTGATTTCAAATAAAGCTGTTGGACTATAACCTGGTGTTATGCGACTTCTCATATTTGTCCACCCCAGTCCAACACCGGCATCTCCACATCATGAATTCTGTATAGCAGAGGTTGGGGATTATATAGATTGGCAGTGATTGAAGAGTGCTTCTCGGGTTTTGGGGTGGGATCATAAGCTGCGGGAGCATTGGTAGAGTCTGGGATAGCTGGGAAGTGGTTTGCAGGATGTGCAAGAACTGGGAGGGACAGTCGTGTTTTCTGGGATCATTGGGAAGCGTTAGCAGAATGTATGGAGTGGGAGAAGGGTTCATAGAAATTTCACAGAAATTTATGGCAAGGAAGGAGGCCATTCAGCCCATCATGTCTGTGCCAGCCAAAAAAGCTATCCAGCCTAATCCCACTTTCCAGCTCTTGGTCTGTAACCTTGTAGGTTACGGCACTTCAAGTAAATATCCAAGTACTTTTTAAATGTGATGAGGGTTTCTGCCTCTACCACCTTTCAGGCAGTGAGTTCCAGACCCCCACCACCCTCTGGGTGAAAAAAGTTCTCAACTCCCCTATAATCCTTCTCCAATTACTTTAAATCTATGCCCTCTGGTCATTGACCTCTCTGCTAGGGTAAATAGGTCCTTCCTATCCACTCTATCTAGGCCACTCATAATTTTATACACCTCAATTAGGTCTCCCATCAGCCTCCTCCGTTCCAAAGCCTATCCAATCTTTCCTCATATCTAAAATTCTCCTGGCAACATCCTCGTAAATCTCCTGTGTACCCTCTCTAGTGAAATTATATCTTTCCTGTAATGTGGTGACCAGAACTGTACACAGTACTCTAGCTGTGGCCTAACTAGTGTTTTATACAGTTCAAGCATAACCTCCCTGATCTTATATTCTATGCCTCGGCTAATAAAGGAAAGTATTCCGTATGCCTACCTGTCCTGCTACCTTTAGGGATCTGTGGACTCTAAGGTCCCTCTGTTGCGCTATACTCCTCAGTATTCTACCATTTATTGTGTATTCCCTTTTCTTGTTAGCCCTCCCCAAATGCATTACCTCACACTTCTCCAGATTGAACTTCATTTGCCACTTTTCTGCCCACCTGACCAGTCCATTGATATCTTCCTGCAGTCTGCAGCTTTCTTCCTCACTATCAACCACATGGCCAATTTTTGTATCATCTGCAAACTTCTTAATCATGCCCCCTACATTGAAGACTAAATCATTGATGTGTACCACAAAAAGCAAGGTACCTAGTACTGAGCCCTGTGGATCCCCACTGGAAACAGCTTTACAGTCACAAAAACACCCGTCGACCATTACCCTTTGCTTCCTGCCACTGAGCCAATTTTGGATCCAACTTGCCACTTTCCCTTGGATCCCATGGGCTTTTACTTTTTAGGATGAGGGAGGAAATGCTGGGAATGGCAGTGGTGGGAGAGTAAACTTAGGTGTGATAGCCGTGAGATTGTTTTGGAGGGAGCGTGGGAGCATTGGACAGGGTTTGGGGGTGCTGGGAGAGGGGTAGCCAGCTGATGGACTATGTTGCAGGAAGGGGTTGCAAGCTACTGCGGACAAAAGAACAGTGATATCCATTTTCTTAGGGGCAGGTCAGCAGTGGGGAAGTGCATGGGGGTGGGAATGGTGAGATGCCACAGGAGACAGTGGGGTGAGGAAGAAGGTATGGATAATCAGAACACTGAGCCTAATCACAGCAGGGAATTTGGCAGGGGAGCGGTCTGGGTCTGAGGGTGGACGGGAGACTTTTAAATGGGTTTCCATAGTATTGCAAACACAGCCGAGTCTTTTATTAAATAATACAAGCTTATCCAGGCGACTGCAAACCACCCCTGCTGTGGCATCTCCTCCCCTTGCTGTGACCAGCATTACTCCAGTTATGACTTCGAGTGTCAGGGCTTTGTGTCTTGTTGCAGTGGCGGGAAAGGGGTTTGGTTGCAATGGGTTGTGAAGGCAGCTAAGGGGGTGGAGACCAGTCACAGAGGAGAGTAGTGACTGGGAAAAACCTGCATCATTTAAAATAAATAGTATCTTCTATGTTTCTATTAAGGCTAAAGGGATCAAGGGATATGGGGAGAAAGCAGGGACAGGGTTCTGAATTTGGATGATCAGCCATGAGCGCATTGAATGGCGGAGCAGGCTAGAGGGGCCGAATGGCCTACTCCTGCTCCTATCTTCTATGTTTCTATGAATATTTGAAGTAATACTGCTAACACCCCTCTTAATAAATCCAGCACCCATGCATCTAGACCACCCTCCCCTCACTAGGACCATACATCCTTTTGAGGTGACTGGATCCCAAACCAATCTCAAGATCAATCTCAAGTTCAGTGCCACACCTTGGAAGACAGGGGGGGTGGGGGGGCGGGATGGTCTGATCAGTGGTGAGAAGATTGGCAGAGCTAATATTTATTCTAAAGGTCCTAAAAATAGTTGCACACGGTTTCTGACAATGATCTGGAACATGCACTTTACTTGGGAGTTCATCAGGCTTTGGGAGTTGATTTTTGAGATTATGCCGAGTTAGGCCATATCTTTGGAATGGGGTTGGGAACTCAAATCAGATCGTTTGGGGAAGGGCGGGGGGGCGGGGGGGTGGGGTGGGAGGGGAGCGGGGTGTGTGGTTATGGTGGAGGTGTTGACAGAAGAGCATCCAGTTATGGGGGTTGGGGGTGGAGGCAATGGTGGTGGAGGGTTTTGGCAGCAGTGAGAGGAAGCAGCTGATGAGGGATAGGCATCTGGCTAATTTTGGGGCTCCGAGAAGGGTGGCATTGTGGGGAACAATGGGAGGTGTTAGCAGTAAGTTAGCAACAGTGTCACTTACCTTGGAGACCATGCTTGGAGGATTCAGTCAGGGGTAAGTATAATGTTGACAGAAAAGCGTGACAGGAAAGTTTTGGATGGATGCGTGATGGAAATAAGATAATGGCCCGTATTTTCCGATCGGAGGCTTCCTGCGTGCGGAGGCCTCCGATCTGGAAAAAATCTACGCCCTTACCTGAGGGCTCCAGAGGTCCGGCCATTTCCGCTCCTGGGCCTCTCCATGACGAAATGCGCAGGGCCCACGTATCCCAGGGGCGCATACGGTTCGCAAGCGTCCCTGGGATCACGTGGACCATGGGGAACCAATGAAAGAAGGGAATCTCCCTTCATACTTTTGACAGCTTAGACTTGTCAAAAGTATGAATGGAGATCACTCCAAAAACACATCGAAACATTAAATAATTTTTTTTTTTAAATCATGTTTTTAAAATTAGTTAAAATTACATTAAATTAAATATTTTAATCAAAATTTTAATTTAAAAAAAAAATTTTTTTTTTTACAGGGCTAAAAATAAACTTACCTTTTTTAAAAGTATTTTTAAATTATAAATGAGTGAAATTTTTTTTTTAACTTGTTTTAAGCTCTTATGCAGGTAAAAGAAGGCTTTACGCCTGCTTTTACCAGGCGTAAGATTTTTAAAGTGTTTTCAGCAGGCGGAGGTTCTGCAGAAAGCGGAACTCTCCACCCGCAGAGGCCCTTCTCCAGTGCAGGCGTCCGATCTGTCAAGAGGATTCTTGACAGATCGGAAATGCCGGTTTTCAGCGCATGCGCTTCGCATACCTGAATTCGGCACTTGCGAGGTCCCTACGGGTGTGTACACAACTCGTACATACCCGTAGGGATCGGAAAATACAGGCCAATAATTTGTTACTTGATAGGAAATACATCCATATGCAAAACTTGCAATATATTAGGTAAATACTCTGCAATTTAATGTTTAAAAACTGAGAATGTACCTTAGTCTGCTTGAAAATATCCTGGTACTATGTAGGGAACCTTTGATTAGAACAAGATGGCATTTAACTCTTATGACTGCTGGCAATTCCTGTTTCCCCAGACCAGCATGCTTTTGTCAATTTTCAGTTTACGCACTGTGATACTAAAACAAACACTAATATTACAGTAACAAAGCTATTCAAATGTTAAAGTTGTTTATATTTTTCAACTATTAAGATAAAAGAAATAAAGACTTGCATTTATATAGCACCTTTCACGACCACCGGACGTCCCAAAGTGCTTTACAGCCAATGAAGTATTTTTTGAAGTGTAATTACTGTTGTAATGTAGGAAATGTGGCAGCCAATTTGCACACATCAAGCTCCCACAAGCATCAATGTGATAATGACCAGATAATCCATTTTTGTGATGTTGATTGAGGGATAAATATTGGCCAGGACACTGGGGATAACTTATCTGCTCTTCTTTGAAATAGTGCCAGGGGATCTTTTACGTCCACTTGAGAGAGCAGACGGGGCCTCGGTTTAACGTCTCATCTGAAAGACGGCACCTCCGACAGTGCAGCACTCCCTCAGAATGTCAGGCTAGATTTTTGTGCTCAAGTCTCTGGAGTGGAACTTGAACCCACAACCTTCTGACTCAGAGGCAAGAGTGCTACCAACTAAGCCACGGCTGACACTGCGGAAATACTTATAATATTAAAGAAAACCAAAAAAAAAATCAATTAACTTTAATTTTCCTTGCATTGTCATCTCTCCTTTCCTATCTTCTGTCCATTTTTATTGTAAGTCTAACTTTACTTTTTCTTCCATCTAACCTAGAACTAATTTCTTAAAAAAAAAACCTAAGCCTTAAATTCTTCACTAATTTTTTGATACCTCCTGACTCCCATTGTCTATTTTGGATGCAGTAGCACTTTTTGACCTTTTTTGAACTGTTTTTCAAACAATTGAAAGATCAGAATGTAAAGACTGACCTAGATAAGTCAATGTTTGATTTATACAAATGCGTCAAACATGCAAGGCACTCTGAGATGACTATACTCATCAGTGGCTCCAAGAGCCAGATAGGATGTTGTAAGATTTAAAATATGTTTTACATTACACATTGCTGGAAAACATATTAAAATTCTGCTGAAAGGTAGTCAGTTGTAAATAATTCTTAAGTATACTGAGGGCATATGTTGTAAACTTAGGTAACAGCACAGCCCCTTTGGAAATCCAAACACTATTTTTATTTTGTAATTATGGTCTTTACGAAAGTTAATTATTGAAGCTTTTAATTTACTTTACATCATTTTTTGTCATGTTTTCTGTTTGTTTACCACAGTAGGAGATTCAGGATCAGTCAGAGAGGATTAAAGATGCATTCTTTAATTGGTGCTATTGAATTGCAAATTTTGTAATTTCTTTCACCAGCAATCTACCAGTTTGAAACATAAAATTTAAATTAATTTTATTTGTTAAATTTCCTGTATGATTTTCCAACACTGAAGTAATCCAACTACTATGATGGCACTGACACTTTTTCAGAAGCAGCTTTCTCCCCTATTGTCCTCTCTTGAAGGTGTTGATTCTTTCCCCTATTAGTCAACTGAACAAAGCTCAAGTGATCAATCTGTACATGAACATCCAGATGGTGAGTTTTGAACAACTAGCGAACCATGGAGAGGGAATTCCATATTCTATAGTAGCGGTCACAAGATACAGATCATTGGGTAGATTTTGATTGCAGGCAGCCTGTGGGCAGAGTCATTGAGCTGGCCACCCAATCCTGTAAGTGGAAGGCCTGACCAATTTTGATGATTGGGCCTAATTTGTATGTCATTGGTGGGCTATCCACATGTTTGCAGTGGTGTTGGGCAGCCTGCCCAATTAGGGGGTGGAATTTCCACCGGTCCCCACACAAATTTTAAAGAGAGGTGTCATTTCACCCATTGCAAATAGTGGCTGGTGCATTGATTTCTTCACAGCAGCATGTCAAAGGCAAGAGCCCTTGGGTTCAGCGACTGTTGGTGGTCCTAGTGGTGCAAGTAAGGGCACACAGGCAGGTCCTCTTCCCCTCGGATGGCATGAGGGTTCCTAAACAGACGCAGCAACAAGCCAGGAGATCATAGAATGAAAAAATTTTTTTTTACAGCGCAGAAGGAGGCCATTCGGCCCATCTTGTCCATGCCGACCGAGAGAGAGCTATCCACCCTAATCCCACTTTCCAGCACTTGGTCCGTATCCTTGTAGGTTACGGCACTTCAAGTGCATATCCAAGTACTTTTTAAATGTGATGAGGGTTTCTGCCTCTACCACACTTTCAGACAGTGAGTTCCAGACCCCCACCACCCTCTGGGTGAAAACATTTCTCCTCAAATCCCCTCTAAACCTCCTACCAATTCCTTTAAATCTATTCCCCTTGCTTATTGACCCCTCTGCTAAGGGAAATAGGTCCTTCCTATCCACTTTATCTAGGCCCCTCATAATTTTATACACCTCAATTAGGTCTCCCCTCAGCCTCCTCTGTTCCAAAGAAAACAACCCCAGCCTATCCAATCTTGCCACATAGCTAAAATTCCCCAGCCCAGGCAACATCCTTGTAAATCTCCTCTGCCCCCGCCCCCCTACTCTAGTGCAATCACATCTTTCCTGTAATGTGGTGACCAGAACTGCACGCCGTATTCTAGCTGCGGCCTAACTAGTGTTTTATACAGTTCAAGCATAACCTCCCTGCTCTTATATTCTATGCCTTGGCTAATAAAGGCAAGTATCCCGTATGCCTTCTTAACCACCTTGTCTACCTGTCCTGCTACCTTCAGGGATCTGTGGACATGCACTCCAAGGTCCCTCTGATCCTCTGCACTTCTCAGTGTTCTACCATTTATTGTGTTTTCCCCTGCCTTTTTAGCCCTCCCCAAATGCATTACCTCACACTTCTCCGGATTGAATTCCATTTGCCACTGTTCTGCCCACCTGACCAATCCATTGATATCTTCCTGCAGTCTACATCTTTTTTCTTCATTCAAATACAGCACAGAAGGAGGCCTTTCGGCCCATCATGCCTGTGGTGACTCTTTGAAAGAGCTATCAAATTAGTCACACTCCCCTGCTCTTTTCCCTTAGCCCTGAATATGTTTCATTTTGAAGTATATATCCAATTCGCTTTTGAAGGTTATGATTGAACCTGCTTCCACCAGCCTTTCAGGCAGTGCATTCCAGATCATAACAACTCGCTGCATGAAAAAATGTCCTCATCTCTGCCTTGGTTCTTTTGCTGAGAAGCAGATACTAGTGGCTGCCTAGTGAATAGGACCTGAAAGTCTTGGCTGATGCCAACTTTAGCCTGGGAACAGTCCTTCAGGACTGCGCTGAGGGGACGTGGCAAAGAGCACGTTAGTCTTTCTAGACTTACAGATAGGAGAGTGGAATGAAAACCCTAGAATCATTTATGAAACAATAGGGAACTTTTGAGTATTTTGTAATGGATGAATTAAGATGATCTTGTGAAGTGCAGTCTCATCATACTTCTGATGGTAAACCTGAGACAGAGGAAAATCTAGGCCAACAGCAACAACTTGCATTTATATCACACATTTAAAATAATAAAATGTCCCAAGACAGTTCACAGGAGGATAATCAGACAACAATTGACACCAAACCAAAGGAGACATTAGAACAGGTGAGCAAAAGCTTGCTAAAAGGTCGATTTTAAGGCCATTGTTGCTATTAATGTATTAAAACATCTAAAGCCAATGACATGAAGAAACATCGCACACTGTAGTTTTCAAAGGGTTTTTCAGTCGCAGTCAGGTACAGTTGAAATTTAAATGTTGCTTTCAAGGGTCAACGATAGAAGTGGCTTCCAACTGCGCCATCTTCTGGCACAATTCTGCACGTATGTAAGGGGCGATTTTCGGCAACGTGGTCAGGCGCTAATGATCCTCCAAGGTGGAGAAACGGCAGTGTGACGTCACAGGTAAGGCAGGTAAGTGATTGGTAGTGACTGTGGGCTAAGTTTTAAGTTAACATAGAACATATAACTAAATTTTAAAAACTAAACTTAATCTAATTAATTTAATAAACTAAACGAGGTAAACAATTTGATTAACACTAAACTAATTAATAAAATAAATAAAATAATGGGAGAACAGGAGATGTGTTGCTGCTGCAGTATGTGGGAGCTTGTGGACATTTTTGTCCAGGGCGACTACATCTGTGGTAAGTGTCTGCGGCTCGAGGAACTTCGGCTCCGAGTTGAGGAGCTGGAGTCCGAGCTGCAGACATTGCGAGACATCAGGGAGGGAGAAAATTACCTGGACCTTTAGCTCCAGGAGGCAGCCACACCCCTTAGATTAAATACTTTAGAATTGACACGTGGTCAGGGACAGGAGGGTGTGACTGTGAGTGAGGCAGGTACGGGGATCCAGGAGGCAGTATTGCAGGAGCCTCAGTCTCTGCACTTGTCCAATAGATTCGAGGTTCTTGCAACCCTTGTGGACAAGTGCAGGGACTGCGGGGAGGACGAGCAAACTGACCACGGCACCATGGTATAGGAAGCTGTTCAAGTGGGGAGAGTAAAAAGGAAGGTGGTTGTAGTAGGCGACAGTATAGTTAGGGGGATAGACACTGTTCTCTACAGCCAGGAGCGTGAGTCCCGAAGGCTATGTTGCCTACCCAGGTGCCAGGATAAAGGATATCTCCTCCGGGCTGGAGAAGAACTTAGAATCATAGAATCATTGAAAGTTACAGCACGGAAGGAGGCCATTTTGGCCCATTGTGTCTGTGCCGGCCAACAAAGAGCTATCCAGCCTAATCCCACTTCCCAGCTCTTGGTCCGTAGCCCTGCAGGTTAGAGCATCCCAACTGCACATCCAAGTACTTTTTAAATGTGGTCATGATGCGGAGATGCCGGTGTTGGACTGGGGTGGACAAAATTGAGAAGTCGCACAACACCAGGTTATAGTCCAACAGTTTTATTTAAAATTACGAGCTTTCGGAGCTCTGTTACCTCACAGCGCCAGGGACCCGGATTCGAATCCGGCCTCGGATGACTGTCTGTGTGGAGTTTGCACATTCTCCCCGTGTCTGCGTGGGTTTCCTTCGGGTGCTCTGGTTTCCTCCCACAGTCCAAAGATGTGCGGGTTAGGTTGATTTGGCTATGATAAATTGACCCTTAGTGTTAGGGGGATTAAATACGTGGGGTTATGGGGATAGGATGGGATATGTGTCGGTGCAGGCTCGATGGGCCGAAATGGCCTCTATCTGCACTGTGGGGATTCTGTGACTCTGTGATTCTGTGATTCTTCAGGTACAGACCTCTACCTGAAGAAGGAGCGGAGCTCCGAAAGCTCGTAATTTTAAATAAAACTGTTGGACTATAACCTGGTGTTGTGCGACTTCTCATTTTTAAATGTGGTTAGGGTTCCTGCCTCTGCCACCCTTTCAGGCAGTGCGTTCCAGGCCCCCACAACCCTCTGGGTGAAGAAATTTCCCCTCAAATACCCTCTAAACCTTCCACCAATTACTTTAAATCTGTGCCCCCTGGTATTTATCCCACTGCCACGGGAAATAGGTTCTTTCTATCCACTTTATCTAGGCCCCTCATAATTTTATACACCTCAATAAGGTCTCCCCTCAGCCTCCTCTGTTCCAAGGAAAACAGACCCAGCCTATCCAGTCTTTCCTCATAGCTAAGATTCTCTACTCCCGGCAACATCATTGTAAATCTCCTCTGTACCCTCTCTAGTGCAATCACACCTTTCCTGTATTGTGGTGAACAGAAATGGATGCAGTACTCTAGCTGATGCCTAACTAGTGTTTTATACAGTTGAAGCATAACCCCCCCTGCTTTTGTATTCTATGCCACGGCTAATAAAGCCAAGCATTCCGTATGCCTTCTTAACCACCTTATCTACCTGGCCTGCTACCTTCAGGGATCTGTGGACATGCACTCCAAGATCCCTTTGTTCCTCTACACTACTCAGTGTCCTACCATTTAATGTGTATTTCTTTTCCTTGTTAGCCCTCCCCAAATGCATTATCTCACACTTCTCCGGATTGAATTCCATTTGCCACTGTTCTGCCCACCTGACCAATTTATTGATATCTTCCTGCAGTCTACAGCTTCCTTCTTCAGTATCAACCACACAGCCGATTTTAGTATCATCTGCAAACTTCTTAATCATACCCCCTATATTCAAGTCTAGATTATTGCTAGATACCACAAAAAGCAAGGGACCTAGTACTGAGCCCTGCGGAACCCCACTGGAAACAGCCTTCTAGTCACAAAAACGCCCATCAACCATTACCCTCTGCTTCCTGTATCCGAGGCAGTTTTGAATCCAACTTGACACTTTGCCTGAAGGGATAATTACTAGTCCTAGCCCCTTTAGGGCTACCCCAGATCAGGCGTATTCCCCAGACGTTCACTTTCAACTAAAGTTTGAGGTAGCCGAATCCTAAAGATGCTTAATTGGGTCTAAAGGTCTAGACTATCTCTCCCTAAAGGAAAGGAACAACCTGAAAATGTTACCGTCCTCCAGATAGCACTTTTAATAAGTTTAGCTAGACTGTAACTTTCCGGATAGTATGAGGGTCCGGAAAGCTCCCCCAGAATTCTGCAACTCCTCAACAAAGAGCGTACAGAGATTGAGTTTGCGAGTTTGATACAGAAGTGTTATGTGAGACAATTCTAAAAATATATAGATTTATTAAAGAACCGACATGTATTTTACAGTTGGTGTGTCAATCGCAACATTACCAGTTCCAAAAAGAGAAAGCTTTACAATCTTATTATCAGAAATCCTTATTCTCAAATCTTAGTTTTACAGTTCTTAGTCTTATTCAGGATATCCACCAAACTCAAATTCAGTACCTTGATCCCCGAGATACAAAGAGTTGTAGACTTACAGAGCCGCCTCTGAAGCTTGAGAAATGCTTTGCCCCTTTACAGCGAATCTATTATCCCATTTGAGAGCTCAATATTTATACCCTTTTCCAGTGGTATCTCCTTTAAGGTTTTCTGCTGATGTAAGCTAATTATCTCTCGTCATTTTTCTGCTGACTTCTGCAATTCTTAGTCACCTCAGCTGGTAGCAATACAGACTCATGTCTCTCCTCTAGGTGTTCGAAGCTTACCATAAAAAAGGTATAACAGCAGGTGTATTTCATTTGATGTAATTTTTACTAAGGCCTTCTGTTTGTGTCTCTTTACAAAGTGTAAATTAGAACACCTTATACAGGGTGAACCATTGTCTGCTCCCAAAGATTCAGACTGTCGGGAGCCTTCAACCTTCCGCTTCAATAAGGTTATTGATTCAGTGTCAACAACTATCTTATCTCAATAGCCTGTATGCTGTTACAGCTTTAGATTGTTGAGGCTTCCAGATTTCCAAACCCAGTTTGTCATGTTTTAATAAGGCCAGAATTCTTTCATAGAATGGTGTATTTTTCTGAATACGTTATATGGCTTATTCCTTCACATGCCCTGGATCCCATGGGCTTTTAACTTCATGACCAGTCTGCCATGTGGAACCTTATCAAAAGCCTTGCTAAAGTGCAACACGGTGGCATAGTGGTTAGCACTGTTGCCTCACAGCGCCAGGGACCAGGGTTCGAATCCGGCCTTGGGTGACTGTCTGTGTGGAGTTTGCACATTCTCCCCGTGTCTGCGTGGGTTTCCTCCGGGTGCTCCGGTTTCCTCCCACAGTCCAAAGATGTGCGGGTTAGGTTGATTTGGCTATGATAAATTGACCCTTAGTGTTAGGGGGATTAAATACATGGGGTTACGGGGATAGGGTGGGATATGTGTTGGTGCAGGCTCGATGGGCCGAAATGGCCTCTATCTGCACTGTGGGGATTCTGTGATTCTGTGAAAGTCCATATACACTACATCAAACTTGGAGTGGGAGGGGGAGGATCCAGTTGTCATGGTCCACGTAGGTACCAACGACATAGGTAGGACAAAGAAAGAGGTTCTGCTGAGAGAGTTTGAGCAGCTAGGGACTAAATTAAAAAGCAGAACCACAAAGGTCATAATCTCTGGATTATTACTGGAGCCACAAGCAAATTGGCATAGGGTCAATAGGATCAGGGAGAGGAGTGCATGGCTCAAAGATTAGTGTTGGAGAAGTGGGTTTCGATTTGTGGGGCACTGGCACCAGTACTGGAGAGAGAGAGCTGTTCCATTGGGGTGGACTACACCTGAACCATGCTGGGACCAGAGTTCTAACGAATCAAATAACTAGGGAGGTAGATAGGGCTTTAAACTAAATAAGTCGGTGAGGGGGGGGAGGTCCTGGTGGAGAGAAATCTAGAATGCTAAAGAGAAAAGACAAGGAAGCAGTGCAGGACAGTGATTGGGGTAAGGATAACCAGATTGTGTCAGGAAGGGACAGAGCATACAAACAAAGGAGTGCACTAACAAATAGGGTCTGGGTAAGAAAAAATGGTAATAAGACAAATAACGCTATAATACAAAAAAATGTTAAGATGTCTAAAAATGTTAAAAAGACAAATCTAAAGGCACTGTATCTGAATGCATGAAGGTACACAAAGGTAGACAAATTAACAGCGCAAATAGATGTAAACAGATACGATATAATTGCGATTACGGAGACATGGCTGCAGGGTGACCAAGGCTGGGAGCTGAATATCCAAGGATATTCGATATTTAGGAAGGACAGGCAAAAAAGGAAAAGGAGGTGGGGTGGCGTGGTTAGTAAAGGATGAAATCAGAGCAATAGTGAGAAAGGATATTGGCTCAGTCTGGGTGGAGCTAAGAAGCACCAAGGGGCAGAAAACATTGGTGGGAGTTGTCTATAGGCTGCCAAACAGTACCGGTAGTGTCGGGGATGGCATTAAACAGGAAATTAGAGATGCATGTAACAAGGGTACTATAGTAATCATGGGTGACTTTAATCTACATATAGACTGGCCAAACCAAATTAGCAATAATACTGTGGAGGATGAATTCCTGGAGTGTGTACGAGATGGTTTTTTTAGACCAGTATGTTGAGGAGCCAACTAGGGAACAGGCTATCCTAGATTGGGTATTGTGCAAAGAGAAGGGGTTAATTAATAATCTTGTTGTGTGGGGTCCTTCAGGGAAGAGTGACCATAACATGATAGAATTCTTCATTAAGATGGAAAATGAAGTAGTCCAATCCGAAACTAGGGTCCTTAATCTAAACAAAGGAAACTACGAAGGTATGAGGAGTGAGTTGGCTATGATAGATTGGGGAGCTTCATTAAAAGGCATGACGGTGGATAGGCAATGGCTAACATTTAAGGAACAAATGCATGAATTGCAACAGTTATACATTCCTTTCTAGCGCAAAAACACAAAAGGAGAAGCGCCCCAACCATGGCTAACAAAAGAAATTAAGGATAGTATTAGATCCAAAGAGGAGTCATATAAAGTTGCCAGAAAAAGTAGCAAGCCTGAGGATTGGGGGCAGTTTAGAGTTCAGCAAAAAAGGACCAAAAGATTGATTAAGAGGGGAAAAATAGAGTATGAGAATAAACTTGCAAGGAACATAAAAGCAGATTGTAAAAGCTTCTACAAGTATGTAAAAAGAAAAATAGTGAAGACAAATGTAGGTCCCTTACAGTCAGAAACAGGAGAATTTATAATGGAGAACAAGGAAATGGCGGAGCAATTAAACAAATACTTTGGTTCTGTCTTCATGGAAGAGGACGCAAATAACTTCCCAGAAATGCTAAGGAACCAAGGGTCTAGTGAGAAGCAGGAATTAAAGGAAATTAGTATCAGTAAAAAAATAGTGCTGGTGAAATTAATGGGACTGAAAGCCGATAAATCCCCAGGGCCTGATAATCTGCATCCCAGAGTACTAAAGGAGGTAACCATGGAAATAGTGGATGCATTGGTTGTCATCCTCCAAAATTCTATAGATTATGGAACATTCCTGCAGATTGGAGGGTGGCAAATGTAACCCAACTATTTAAAAAGTAGAGAGAGAGAAAACAGGGAACTACAGACCGGTTAGCCTAACATCAGTAGTAGGGAAAATGCTGGAGTCTATTATAAAGGATGTGATAACAGGACACTTAGAAAATATCAACATGAATTTATGAAAGGGAAATCGTATTTGACAAACCTACTGGAGTTTTTTGAGGATGTAACTGATAGAATAGATAAGGGAGAACCAGTGGATGTGGTGTATTTGGATTTTTAGAAGGCCTTTGCTAAAGTCCCACATAAGAGGTTAGTGTGCAAAATTAAAGCACATGGGATTGGGGGTAATATACTGGGATGGATTGAAAATTGGTTAACAGACAGGAAACAGAGAGTAGGAATAAATGGGTCTTTTTAGGGGTGGCAGGCGTTGACTAGTGGGGTACCGCAGGGATCAGTGCATGGGCCCCAGCTATTCACAATATATATCAATGATTTGGATGAGGGAACCAAATGTAATATTTCCAAGTTTGCTGATGACACAAAACTAGGTGGTATTGTGAGTTGTGAGGAGGATGCAAAGAGGCTTCAAGGCGATTTAGACAAGTTGAGTGAGTGGGCAAATACATGGCAGATGCAGTATAATTTGGATAAATGTGAAGTTATCCACTTCGGTAGGAAAAACAGAAAGGCAGAGTATTATTTAAATGGTGATAGATTGGGAAATATTGATGTACAAAGGGACCTGGGTGTCCTTGTACTCCAGTCACTGAAAGCAAACATGCAGGTGCAACAAGCAGTTAGGAAGGCAAATGGTATGTTGGCCTTCATTGCAAGAGGATTTGAGTACAGGAACAAGGATGTCTTACTACAGTTATACAGGGCCTTGGTGAGACCACACCTGGAGTACTGTGTGCAGTTTTGGTCTCCTTACCTAAGAAAGGATATACTTGCCATAGAGGGAGTGCAGCGAAGGTTCACCAGACTGATTCCTGGGATGGCAGGACTGTCGTATGAGAAGAGATTGGGTCAACTAGGCTTGTATTCACTAGAGTTTAGAAGAATGAGAGGGGATCTCATTTAAACGTATAAAATTCTGACAGGGCTAGAGAGACTGGATGCAGGAAGGATGTTTCCCCTGGCTGGGGGTTCTAGAGTGAGGGGTCACAGTCTCAGGATACGGGGTAGGACATTTAGGACTGAGATGAGGAGAAATTTATTCACTCAGAGGGTGGTGAACTTGTGGAATTCTCTACCACAGAAGGCTGTGGAGGCCAATTCACTGAATATATTTAAGAAGGAGATAGATAGATTTCTAGACAAAAAAGGCATCAAGGGGTATGGGGAGAGAGCGGGAATATGGTATTGAGATAGAGGATCAGCCATGGTCATATTGAATGGCGGAGCAGGCTCGAAGGGCCGAATGGCCGACTCCTGCTCCTATTTTTCTATGTTTCTATGGCCAAGATGGGGTCCTGAGCTGAAGTGCCGGTTTAGCGCAAGACACCATCTTGGTAAAGGAGTTGTAGCCTGCGCTAGGAACTACTGCCTCAAGTCTCGTTAAGGGGCTGATTGCCACTTAAAATGCCTGCTAGCATCATTAAAGAGGCTGCACGGCATTTTGGTGGCTAACACATTTCTTAACGCCCTCTCCTAACAGCGACCAGCTTTTTGGCATAAACAGTGCTGATGTCGATTTCAAGTGCTACTTAAAGGGATACATATGATTTTGTGTTCACTGGCTGTTGGAGCTGTGAAGAGGACCTCTGAAACACATCGGGAGACTTTCTGGGACACTTTGTCAAGACTTCACAAACACTCGAGCAACATTTATTCTGCAAATTCTCTGAGGACTTCACCTAAAATGAGTAAGTGTTATGCTACTCCACCTTATAGGAGTCACCAGGAGACAGAGAGTGCTTGGACATGGGCATTTTGCTCGTGGTCCCCTTTGGTCTGGACAAGGAATGGGAAGAGGTCATGAGGCCAGACAGAGGATCTCCAGCCACTGCAGGAGAGAGGGACAGGAGGGCATCCGTCCTCCCCCCCCTCGCGGGTACAGGACATCCCACCTCCTCTGGACCTCCTCCACCAGGACCTCCAGAGCCTCATCCAAAAACCTGTGCACCCTCTCCCTCGGTCCTTGAGCCATCCTGCAACATGCCAGTGTGTGCCAGCCAGCCCACTCCATACCTTCAGTGGAAGTGGGTGCGAGGAGCCCACATATACTGCTCCACGAAAATTGCATCTAATCAGCACTTGAGCGCTAAACCTGCAGGTTTCTGGTTTGGCAGCTCCAGGCAAATTCAAATTATGGTAATCAGCAATTAGGCCCAAAATTGTGTGCTAACTCCAGACTTTCAAACAGGCATGTTTTATTAGGACTGCATCCATTTAGTGCCTGTTTTCACCCTTTGGCCAAAATAACCCCCATAGTGTTTGAGATTAAAGGAATCCCAGAATTTAAAAGATGACTTTGCCAGACTCATTCCCAAGCTGTCATGTTTCAGTATTTGCCTCATTTGCTACAAGGCACCACTGTCTTTCTTGCCCTCGAGTGAGGAACTAGTTTGCACTGGTTATTTACTCAACCTAATAGATTTGGCCCAGAAATTCGGGTCCCCACGGGTGAGTACGCGCTGTGTACTCATCCTTAGGGCCACCGGAAGTGCCGGTTTCGCGCATGCACTGCGCATGCACGGAAAACTGGAACTTCCGGTCTCTTAAAGGAAGGGGTTCACTGGTCAACCACGTGCGCAGGAGAGGCAGCGCGTACGCATCGAACTTCCGCTTCTTTTACAGGTTTCTCCATGCGAGTAAGTCCCTAGCAGCTGCGCGTGGAAAATGCAGGCGCAGGCCTGCTTTTAACAAGGTAAGAGGTGAATTAAGTAAAATTGAAACATTTTTTCCACAGGTTTATCATTTTTAAATACTTTAAAGAAAGGTAAGTTTATTTTTAGCCCCATTAAAAACTTTAATAATTTTTTTCAAAAATTAAAATTTTTGTTTAAAATAGTTAATTTATGTAATTTATAGTTATTTTAAAAATGTGATGTTTTTAAAAAAAATTATTTGAAGTTTTACTTAGGTTTTGGGGCCGATCTCTATTCATAGATTTGACAGGTCTTCTTGTCAAATCTGTGAATGGAGATTCCCTGCTCCGATTGGCTCCCCATGGACCACGTGATCCCAGGGGACGGTGCGAACTAGTTGCGCCGCTGGGATACGCGAGCACTGCACACCGGCAGCTGGAGGAGGCCCAGGATCGGAATCCCACGCGGGCCCACAGTAAAACGGCAGGCGCGCTATGTAAGTGCACCCGCTATGCTTGCACCCACGGGAAGCCTCCGACCCAAATTTCTGGGCCAATGTATCCTTTTGAACTCCAGCATTAACAATCAATATTATCACACAATGGAAGCATGCTCCCCCTGCAATCGAACTGATTGGTGTCACTGTGAAGGATTTAAAGATCAAATTTGATCTGATTAAGAGGGATAGCTGTGGCAGTTAAATGGGTCATCCGATTGGCTGGTCATTACACCATGGTTTAAAATTAGCTTTATAATGTTAGCAACAATAGACTTTAGATAGAGCTGAATTTCACCATGAAAAGGTTTTTTTAATTAAAAATATCACACTGCTGCAAAACCAATCAAACCTTAGCGAGCAGGACACAGGTAGGAAAATGCACTGAAATTTGACATTCAAAAAATAGACAGCTTACATGAGCAATACATTAAACACAATACAAGAATTCTTGTTTCAGACTAATGTACAATCTTTTCTCGGACTTCAAAACTGCGCAACTCCTTACCTCCATCTGCCTTCTCTTCCAAAGGCTGCAAAAGCCCACTAAGTTGCTATTTAACTTTCCTTGTCTTCTCTCCTATTCGCCTATTCAATTGTAACAGTTTCCTGAACTATGGACCTTGACCTTTCATCCAAGTTTCTTAATTTAGAAAAAATATATATTTTGGAGGGCCTCCATTAGAAAATGGAAGAATAATTCTACAGCCATATTTCAATCTATCACATTGTCTTCTGTTTGCATTGTGCTTAATGTCTTGCTCAAGCAGACACAAGTAAACTGTTCTGAACGTCACATTTCAGTGCATTTCCCCAACATTGTTCATTTTCAGCAAATCTATTGCAGCTCTTGCCGTTCCGGGACTTTGTACAGAATTACAAATGCAGTTCTGATATACATATTGGCCCAGAGTTGTTGGAGCGGCACATCTCGCAGCGAGCGACCTGAATTGGACTTTTTATCTCACCCTTCAGATCGTATTATTTTTGCACCGCAAACTGCTGGAAATGCGAATTGATAACGGCACAGTGATGTCAACATCGCATCTGGGACCTCATGAACGTCGTGCCCAATGGTCTATCTCCTGAACCAATGAAATTTAAGGTTAGCGAAAGAAACAGAGCGAACAATGGAGACGGAAATAGCGTGAACTGAAGTAAAATTAGATTTAAAAAAAGAGAAATAGAGTGGATTGAGAGAGAGAGGAAAAATGAGACAGAATGGAAAAATAAGAAATAGTAAATATAACTCGCCGGGCAGGTAACCCATGGGATCGAGTGGAACGATGGTTTTCCACCCCGTCCATTGACTTCAATGGAGAGTAAAATCAGGCGGGATATAACGAGCGTTCCACCCGATCTTGTCAGTTTCTCGACACGCGGGTTAGGTTAAAATTGCTCCCCATGTCTTCACGGTGACCAGTTTCAACAAGTCCAAGTTGAGGTTGCCTCCATTAACATTAGGAAGCTGTAGCGCAAGCACTCGTCCAAGGCCAATGTAAAAGCAGCTATTGATGGTCAGTGCAGCATATCGATCCATTTCACGTCTTGCATCCCACAGTTGCTACAGTTAATTGTTCCATTCCATGTTTTCTATCTGATGCCAGCAGTTTGATCAGAGGCAAGGCCAATCAAAAGTAACTGGTTAATACAGATTGGGCGAGTGAAAGGTATTTGAATTGTTTTTTCAACATTACATTTGAGCTATAATGAGTTCCTGAGTCTTGGGTGTGAAGCTACCAATGCAAGTTCTGCACCGGTGCAAGCAACGCAGCAGATTAAAAAAAGAACTTGCATATATGTTGCTCCTTTCATGATCTCTGGACAGTCAATGAAGTACTTTTGAAGATACTATAGTAATGCAAAGAAATGTAGCAGCACACAGCAAGACCCCACAAATAACAATGAGATCAATGACCAATGAAACAGTTTTTTAGTGATGTTGATTGAAGGATAAATATTGGCCAGGACACTAGGGAGAACTCTCCTGCTCTTCTTCGAAACAGTATCGTCGGGTCTTTTACATTCACCTGACAGGGCAGATGGGACCTTGTTTTACCATCTCATCTAAAAGATAGCACCTCTGACAATGCAACCAAAATGTGCTCAAGTCAATGGACCAATACTTTTTATGATTTATATTGCAAAGCACTTTTATAAGTACTTTAAAGGGGTATTTGGCAGTGTTTTGTGCAGGGAGAGAGCCATAAGAACCATGCATAATTGTTTGTGACACAACAGACTCCATCAGTTAGTAAGTTTGGGTACGGTAGCATAGTGGTTATGTTACTGCACTAATAATCCAGAGGCCTAGAATAATGATCCAGAGATATGGGGCCGAAAATTGATCCCGGGACGCGAGAGTACGCACTGCGTACTCTCGCGTATTCCCACTCCAATTGCCGGTTTTCTGCATGCCCTGCGCATGCGCTGAAAACCGGCAATTGCTCTTCTGAAAAGGGGGCGGGTCCTCGGTGCATCGCGTGCGCGCTACAGGCTGCGCGCACGCTGTGCACTTCATGCTTTGGACGCGCAGGTAAGTACTGAAGATTTTAGAAATGTAAAAAGGAGGAGTAAGACCCGCTTTTAAGAAGGTAAGTAGTGAATTAAGTATTTTTTTGAATTTTTTTTAACAGGTATATCTTTTTTAGAGACTTTAAAGACAGGTAAGTTTATTTTTATAACTTTTTAAAAGATTTTAAATTTTTTCAAAAATTTAATTTTTTATTTAAAATGGTTAATTTAATTAACTATACTTATTTTATTAATGTGATGGTTTTTTTTTTAAATTTAATTGAGGTTTAGCTGTTATTTTGGGGGGGTGTAAGATTCATACATTTCACAGCCTGCTGTGAAACTTATGAATGGAAGATGGTGTGCTGCCATTGGCTCTAACTGAGTCACGTGATCCCACAGCTCGCACGAATTCACTACGCCGCTGGGATACGCAAGCACTGCCCAGCTGATCTCTAGAACATGAAGTTCGTGCGAGCTGGATCTGAAAAAGCACAAGCGAGGTGAGAGATCGCGGGAAAGCCTTACCCCCGCGGGAACAGAGCGAGATCAATTTCTGGGCCATTAGTTCAAATCCCACGACGGCAGCTGGGGAATTTAAATTCAGTTAATTAAATAAATCTGGCATAAAAAGCTAGTGTCAATAATGGTGGCCATGAAACTACCGGATTGTCGTAAAAACCCATCTGGTTCACTAATGTCCTTTAGGGAAGGAAATCTGCCGTCCTTACCTGGTCTGGCTTATATGTGACTCCAGACCCACAGCAATGTGGTTGACTCTTAACTGCCCTCTAAAATGGCCTAGCAAGCCACTCAGTTATAACAAACTGCTACAAAGACTACAATGGTTCAAGAAGACAGCTCACCACCACCTTCTCAAGGGCAATTAGGGATGGGCAATAAATGCTGGCCTTGGGGCACTGCCCACATCCCAGGAACAAATTTTAAAAAGTGCACTGTTTTATGTTGGCGTGCGCCATACCAGCAAAGACACAGGTTCAATCACTGAGTTACCTGATCTCGAATCCAATGATTCCTATTGAAAAGAAAAATTCACGTGTGTGGTTAGGATTGGGCTTGGCTGCAGTATTATCCATGATCGAATAGTTCACTGACACTCACTCTTTAGATTCACACATGAAGTATGGCCATTTGAATGGGGTGCTGGAAGGTAGCCAGTGAATACAAAGATGGTACAAATCAGCACCTTGATGGGGGTGGGGAGGGAAGAACTGGGGAGAAAGAGATATTTTTAACAGTTTGTGTTCACTGAGAGAAAAACATAATTAAATAGTAGTTTTACCTCTTTAAGTCCTCAGCTTAGTATTGTCAAACCACGGGGCGGGGGTGGGGGGGGGGGGGGGGGGGGGGCGGGAGGCGGTGGGAAACAAGGGATTTGTCAGGGCACAAATCCTGTGACAAATCCTGAAAATCTCCACACTTACCGCATGTCATGCCTTTTGCAGGCCCAGTACTGTAGCTTTGCACAAAAAACCATAGAGTCAGTGAAAATACTGAGTGGTAACAAAGTTTATGGAGGTCAGGTCCTGTTAATACTCACATTTTCAGACCCTCTTAGAAAAGCTGTTTTGTCAGAGAAAGTAAAAGACCTTCATGTTTCAATGAATATGCTAATTGGATTGGATCCAGAAAATTCTCCGCATACGTGTCTGAGGGATGATCAGCTTTGTTGATCTGAAAGCTAAGCAACATCCTTGCTTTCTGATTAAAACCAACACAAGTACTGCTCAACCCTGGAAAATCCAGCACTGATACAAATAAATATAACATTAATGAGCATGAGTGAAGTGTTATGTTAGGGGTTATTATCTGAAATCCTGTGTTACATAGGAACATAGAAACAGGAGTAGGCTATTCAGCCCCTCGATCCTGCTCCACCATGCAATTACAAAGTATTACGAAGTATTATAGCACAGAAACAGGCCATTCGACCCAACAGGTCCATGCCGGTGTTTATGCTCCACACAAGCCTCCTCCCACCCCTCTACATCTAACCCTATCAACATATCCTTCTATCCTTTCTCCCTCATGTGCTTATCTAGCATCCCCTTGAATGTTGATCATTAGATCATGGCTGATCTCATCTCAACCCCATTTACCCATCTTTGCTCTATATCCCTTGATACGCATACATAACAAAAAATTGCCGATCTCAGTCTTGATAGCTTCAATTGACCCAGCATTCACAGCCTTTTAGGGGAGAGAGTTCCAGATTTCTACTACCCTTTGTAGAAGAATGGCTTCCTGATTTCACTCCTGAATGGCCTGGCTCTAATTTTAAGAATATGCCCCCTTGTTCTGGATTCCCCCACCAGAGGAAATAGTTTTTCCTTATCTACCCTATTGAATCTCTTTAGCATTTTAAACACCTCGATTAAATCACCCCTCAATCTTCCATACTCAAAGGAAGACAAGCCAAGTTTATGAAACCTATCCTCATAATTTAACCTTTTTAAGCCCCAGTATCATTCTGGTGAATCTGCATTGTACCTCCCTGCAAGGCCAATATATCCTTCCTGAGGTACGGTGCCCAGAACTGAACGCAGTATTCCAGTTGTGGTCCGACCAAGGCTCTATACAACTGAAGTATCACTTCTCCCCTTTGTATTCCAGCCCCTTTGAGATAAAGGCCAACAATTCCATAAGCCTTTTGATTGCTTTCTGGACCTGTCTATTAGCTTTTAATGATTTGTGTACATGGACACCCAAATCTCTTTGCTCTTCCACAGTTCCTGGTTTTTCACTGTTTAGAAAATGCTCCCATTTGTCTTTCTTAGATCCAAAATGGATGACCTCACACACTGAACTCCATTTGCTACAGTTTTTCACATTCACTTAATCTGTCTATATCCCTTTGTAAGTTCCTTCTCCCAGCTGCACTACTTACGGTGCCTCCCAACTTAGTGTCATCTGTAAATCTGGATATACAACATATTTCATGTGAAATCCAATGAAGACAAATGAACTTAAGTGGTTATAATTGTATATTGTAAATGAGTCCCCGGTATTAAGAACGAATAAGAAAAAAGAATATTAGACTTGGTTCAAATCACATTTTAATTTTTTTATTTCATTAACCATTAACAGGAGGCCTCAGGCAAAAGGTTAATCTACTGTTTGCTTAATCAAAATGTTACACCAGGCCAATATAAATCAAGGAACTGCATGTATGAAAAGGGTAAACACTTTTGACATTTAAAGTTGGCCGTATCTCTTTGATTACTATGTACGCTCACTGACAGAGATGAATTAGCTCTCCGGTTTTAACTTGTTATTAAATATCCATTTAAATTAATAGGGGTCTTTCAAATTACATGTAAAGGGGTTTTTAAAATTAAAAGTATGTACAGTGAAGTTTTTATCAAATGGTTTCCATAAGAATGGCTTATGAAGACGCTCGGTTAGATGTCAATTTTTTTTCACACTTTGTTCCATTGACATTTTTGTGCTTTATCCCTGAGTTAGCAACAAATACAACAACTTACGTTTATATAGCAGCTTTAACGTAGAAAAAAAATCCCAAACATTCTGCCAAAGTTATGCCAATGAGTCGGAGTACCCCTCTGAAATCCACCCCCAGAGTGCTGGCAGGCCATTTGTCTCTGGGAGTATGTCACAACCAAACTTGATTCCATCCATCAACAACAACAACAACTGTATTTATATAGCACCTTTAACATTAGCAAAACGTCCCAAGCCTCTTCACAGAAGCGTTATCAAACAAAAATTGTCACAGAGGCAAATGAGACATTCGGAGGGGTGACTAAAAGCTTGGTCAAAGAGGTAGGTTTTAAGGAGGGATATAAAAGGGGTGAAGAGGCAGAGGGAATTTCAGAGCTTAGGACCTAAATGGCTGAAGGCACGGCCGCCAATGTTGGGGTGAAGGGAGTGGGGGATGCACAAGAGGCCATAGTTGGAAGAGCACAGAGTTCTCAGAGGGTTGTAGATCTGGAGGAGGTTACTGAGAGAAGGAGGGGTGAGGACATGAAGAGATTTGATCACAGGGATGAAAACTGATGGAATTATGGGACTATTTTTGGATGAGCTGAGGTTTATGGAGGGTGGAGGATGGGAGGCCAGCCAGGTCAGCATTGGAATAGTAAATCTGGAGGCAACAAAGGCATATATGAGGGTTTCAGCCGCTGATGGATTGAGTCAAGGGCAGAGATAGACAATGTTATGGAGATGGAAGTAGGCGGTCTTTCTGATGGAGAGGATATGGAGTCAAAATAAATATAAATATAAATATAAAGTGGAGGATGTTTTGCTTCAGCTATACAAACCCTGGTTAGACCATATCTGGAGTACTGTGTACCATTCTGGGCACCGCACCTTAGAAAGGATATATTGGCCTTGGAAGGAGTGAAGTGCAGATTCATCAGAATGTTACAAGGGCTTCAAGGGTTAAATTCCAAGGGAGAGATTACATAAACTAGGCTTGTATTCCTTGGGATATAGAAGGTTAAGGGCTGATTTGATTGAGGTTTTTAGGATTTTGAAAGGAACTGACGGTAGATAGAGAGAAACTTTTTCCTCTGGTGGGGGAGACTAGGACAAAGGGACTTTTTTTATTCATTCCTGGGATGTGGTCAGCGCTGGCAAGGCCAGCATTTATTGCCCATCCCTAACTGCCCTTGAGAAGGTGATGGTGAGCCGCCTTCTTGAACCGCTGCAGTCCTTGTGGTGAAGGTACTCCCATAGTGCTGTTAGGGAGGGAGTTCCAGGATTTTGACCCAGCGACGATGAAGGAACGGCGATATACTTCCAAGTCAGGATGGTGTGTGACTTGGAGGGGAACTTGGAGGTGGTGGTGTTCCCATGCGCACGCTGCCTTTGTCCTTCTAGGTGGAAGAGGTCGCGAGTTTGGGAGGTGCTGCCGAAGAAGCCTTGGCGAGTTGCTGCAGTGCATCTTGTAGATGGTACACACTGCAACCACGGTGCACCGGTGGTGCAGGGAGTGAATGTTTAAGGTGGTGGATGGGGTGCCAATCAAGCGGGCTGCTTTGTCCTGGATGGTGTCGAACTTCTTGGGTGTTGTTGGAGCTGCACTCATCCAGGCAAGTGGAGAGTATTCCATCACACTCCTGATTTGTGGCTTGTAGATGGTGGAAAGGCTTTGGGGAGTCAGGAGGTGAGACACTCACCGTAGAATACCCAGCCTCTGACCTGCTCTTGTTGCCACTGTATTTATGTGGCTGGTCCAGTTAAGTTTCTGGTCAATGGTGACCCCCAAGATGTTGATGGTGGGGGATTCGGTGATGGTAATGCCATTGAATGTCTAGGGGCGTGGTTAGTTTCTCACTTGTTGGAGCTAGTCATTGCTTGGCACTTGCATGGCGTGAATGTTACCTGCCACTTATCAGCCCAAGCCTGAATGTCATCCAGGTTTTGCTTCAGTTGCACATGGACTGCTTCATTATCTGAGGAGAGATTACCTTAAAATGAGAGACAGGCCATTCAGGAGAGACTTTAGGAAACACTTCTTCACGCAAAGGGTTGTAGACATGTGGAACTCTCTCCCACAAAAAGCAATAGATGCTAGGTCAATTAATAATTATAAATCTGAGATCGATAGATTTTTGCTAGCCAAGGTTATTAAGGGATATGGAGCCAAGGTGGGTAAATGAAGTTAGGATACAGATCAGCCATGATTTCATTGAATGGCGGAACAGGCTCGAGGGCCTGTATGGTCTACTCCTGTTCCCACGTTCCTACGAAAGCTCAGCTTCGCATCAAATATGATACAGAGGTTGCAAACAGTTAGCATCAACCTGTGACAGTGGCCGGAGAGGGGGATGGAATCGGTAGTGAGGGTATTAATTTTGTGGTGGGAGCCAAAGCCGATGGCTTTGGTATTCCCAATGTAAAACTGCATGTAATCGTAACTCAACCAGGACTGGATGTCGGACAAGCAGGCTGTCAGCACAGAGACAGTGGAGGAGTCAAGGCATTTGTGGAGAGGTACAGCTGGGTGTCATCAGCGTACATGTAGAAAGTAATGCCATGTCTTATGGTGTCACTGAGTGGCAGCACGTGATTTTGTGCCTCCACATTGCATTGTCTGTCCTTCTGACCTCACCCACTCATTATTCGCTCCCAGCTACAGACTTTGTCAAGGCTGAAACCTGCTGCCTCCATTTTTAAGCTTGAAAAAGGCAACAGCATTTTTCCCCCTGTATGCAACCACTTGGATTTAAATGGCAGCATGCCTTTAATTTTGAGCAGCAACTACTGAGGTGCCGTCTTTTGGATGAGATGTTAAACTGAGGCCCCTTCTGCCCTCTCAGGTGGGATGTAAAAGCTCCCATGGCACTATTTGAAGAAGAGCAGGGGAGTTATCCCCGGCGTCCTGGCCAATATTTATCCTTCAATCAACATCACTAAAACAGATTATCTGGTCATTATCACATTGCTGTGTGGCAAATTGACTGTTGCATTTCCTACATGACTACACTTCTAAAGTACTGGCTGTAAAGCATTTTGGGACGTACTGAGGTCATGAAAGGCGCTATAGAAATGCAAGTCTTTCTTTTTGCTTTCATGTTTGTGTCGATTTTCAGGCAGAGATGAATCCTGGTGGGCAGTGCTCCTGGCTGAACCAGGAGGGGGCCTCAAGAATACAAGCAAATAGGGGAAGTGACATAATTTAGATCCTGACATCATTTTCTTTCCTCACCACCTGACTATCGCCACCCACCAAGGGTGGTACAAGTTGAGAGGTGCCCATTTGAAGTGATATTTAAAGGGATCCTCAGCTCCTTTCAGGTAAAGCTGTTCAGAGCTTTTGGAGACATTCTTCCTGTGGCTGGTTGTGGGTTTTTTCACATTAAAGGTTTTGAAAGGGCTTTTAGTTGCTGCTGTAGGATCTGAACTCATGTTGCTACACAGTGTTGCATCTATCTGTGCCACACAATAAAAAGTCACTTCCCCTTTAAGCTACTGCTGCATGTCCTGGCAAAGCGGCTACACCATCGGATTTCCCACCTCTAAATCGGTGAACTGCTAATGGGGAACGCGTTTTGTGCTGGCAACTCATTTACCGCATGTTAATGAGGAACCTCCTGGAAAATTGCACGAGTTCCCCCGTCGACTCCTACCCACGTCTGCCACTCTTGCCCCAACCGCTGCCACCAATTTACTGCTCAGACACAGAAATTTTACCCATGTGAGATGGGAGACAAAGAGAGATAAATGGAGTTAGGGGAGAAGGAATGATGAATGCAACATTTTATGCTGCTAATATTTTTTCCCCAACTTTTTCCCCTCTTGCCCTAAGGGTTCTTCCAAAGCCCTCAATAGCCTTACACATAAACCATTTGTTGTCTGTGTGATGGACAGAGTTGGCAGGCTATTGAACTAAAGAGGGCATCACAGCTAAACTCAATCTTGGACCTTGGACTCATCCGATGTCCAATCACATGTATTTTCCAGCAGGGATAACTGTATAGAAATTTGGAGTACAAACACTGGCTAATTGTTCCCCCATCCCTAGCTAGAGTTACTGAAACCAATTGTAGTAATGATAACTTAATAACAGTGATTGAATCTTGTTTGGATTTTTTTTTCTTATTACGCCTCTGTGTAGCACCTTGGGACATTTTTTTTATATTAAAGGCGCTATATAAATGCAAGTAGTTGTTTTTGGATTCCTTCATGCTACAACAGGTAGTGACTTTACCAATGGACCAATTGAAGAACTCTATGCTGTTACTATTAGCAACCGCACTGTCCAACACAGCTGGGAGAATGTGACCTTGTCTTTCGTAACAGGGTCCCCACAGCATAATTCTGATAATAAAATGACCGCACAATGAGATCGCAGTGCTGTTTAACCTCAGAAAACTGAGCACTGACGAAAGAATTTGCAGCAGATTAGCAGCCCAACACATCATATCAGCTCGTGCCAAGTGAGCACAGTCTGTTTACATCTTGAATTTCCGACTTGCAAGCCAGAGATGGCAATTCAGACAGCAAATCTCCACAGACTGTGGATCCCATATCATTATCACCCTGCTTCTCGCACCCTCAGTTTGACAGGAACTCACTGTTTGTTTTTTTTTTGCTTTTCTGTTGAGAAATGCTTTGCTATTAGGCCAATGCTCAGCTGCTCATGAAACTTTTTAACCCAATTCACGCAGCTTGGTTTTTATGTGTGGTTTACAGCACATGAAAAGCATAGAGCATGAACTTATTCTTCATGCCTACGGCCATTTCTAAGCCTGAATATTGTTGTCGGATATTTAAATTCAAGTCATTCAAATAACACAAGCTTCAAAGAATATATTATAGGCTGTGCTCACTGCACCTTATACTGCGATTCTCTTAAGTTCGTTCTCTTTCAGCGTTGAAGATTTATTTTTCTGTTGTGACTTTTTCAAGATGAATGATGCCACTTCTGAGGAATGAAACATTGAATTTAGTCTCGGTGTCGAGCATTCCCAAGTCAGGCATAAACAACTCCCAAGCAACAACACTGTAATGCTCTTCATGTGCTGGGAAACATCTCAAAGCACTTCAGATTAAGAGAAAGGGTTTGAGGAAGTTTTTGAAAGCGGGGAGGAAGATGGTAAGGTGGAGGGATCTAGGCAGAGAGTTCCAGAGGATAGGAGTGTAGTGGTTGAAGAGTAGACACCAAAGGAGTAGCCTGGTGTTAGAGAAGCAGCCGGGTATGTGCGGGGATGTAAAGCTCGAGAAAATTGCTACGGAGGCATGAGTCCATAGGGAGATTTTAAAAATTTATTCACGGGATGTGGACGTCACTGGCAAGGCTGACATTTATTGCCCATCCCTAATTACAATTGAGAAGGTGGTGCTGAACTGCATTCCGTGTGGTGAAGATACTCCTACAGTGCTGTTAGGTAGGGAGTTCCAGGATTTTGACCCAGCGACGATGAAGGAATGGAGATATATTTACAAGTCAGGATGGTGTGTAAACTGGAGGGGAACTTGGAGGTGGTGGTGCTCCCATGTGCCTGCTGCACTTGTCCTTCTAGGGGGGCGACTTTGCCAGCCCTGGGGAGACGGGTATGGAGGCGGGACTGCCGCAAAAATGGCAGAATTTGGGGGCGGGTGCCCAACCCGCCCCACCCCGCCTCCATGCCATCTTGCCAGGAGGCGGGTAGCCGTCCTGCACCGGGTCCCATCTCCTTGGCGGCGGGAAGGGATTAAAGCCTATTAACTGCCTGTTAACAGGTAGTTAACAGGCAGAAAATACGATTATCCCCTTTTTGCCCTCACAAGTGCGGGCTTCCCGAAGGCTCCGAACCCCGCCAGGTCAGCAAGGCGAGTAGTGGGTCTGCGGGGGTCGGAGGGGTCCAAAAGTGTGCTGTGGAGGTGAGTGATGGGTGCAAGTGTGGAGAGGTGAGTATCTGAGGTAAGTGCAAAGTGTTAGAAAAAGTGTACTTACCTTTGTTTCTTCCTGCAGGCTTCAATCGGTGGGTACGCGGAGAGTCTTGCACCTCCGCGGTAGAGATGACAGATGGTCGTTGCATTCTCCAATGCAACAACCATCTCATTTCTGCAAAAGAAAGAGGTTTGATGAGGTCTTGAATTCAAGACCTCATCAAACTACAGAGAATGTCAGTGTTTGACAGCTTCACAGAGCTGTCTCTGCAACCGGCTTTCCCTTAATTGGCCTGATAAAGCCGCTGAGCGGGCTTAACAAGGTCAATCAAGGGAAAATAGCGTGGGTTGGCCAGAAGCTGATGGCGGCGGGGCTGAAACTCAACAAGTGGGAGTCCCGCCTCCAAAAGCTCCCCATTGGCAAAATCACCCCCTAGGTGTTAGAGGTCGCGGGTTTGGGAGGTGCTGTCGAAGAAGCCTTGCGAGCAAGTATGAACATTTTTGAAGTTAACTTGCTGGGGCTTGGGGAGAATGTTGATAATGGAAGCGTGGGACTGTTCAGGCAAGGATACTGCCTGGGGCATTTTAAATAATTTGTACATGTCTGAGGCTGACTGCTAGAGAAGTCAAAGCCTCGACGTGATGAAGGTTTGGACTAAATACTCAGTGACCGTGGGGGAGAGCTAGGGGTGAAGGTGGGGAATGTCGCGGAGCCACAGAAAAGTTAGGATTGGTTTTAACCCTGAGCGGGTATCGGACGGTTTGGTGGGGGGGGGGAGGCGGTGGGGCAAGTGCAAAACGCACTCGCTGCCATAAATTTCAGACTTGGAGTATTTCAACACCTAGGCCTCATTTAGATGTTGTCAGTCAGATGCTCATCCTAAAGGGGTGGAAGGTGGCAACTGGCCAACGGGCAGAAGAGAAGGTTCTAGTGGCCCTGAGGTCGCCTGTCGCGTTGGCACAGAGACAAGTCGCAAGTGGAGGAGGGTTTGTCAGGGTCTATCAGGTGGGGGAGGGCAGTCTGTGGCAGCATTAGCCCAGATTTTCTTTGTGGGGCCCGGAAGAGAACTTCTGCATCTCCCAGCACAACTAAGTAAGTATGTTATTTAACTTTGCTGCCTTCAGGCCAGGTGCCACTGAGGTACTTTGAAATACATCGGAAAAGCTACTTTCTCAGCCAGTGTTGTTAACTTTTTTTTTCAGTCTTGGCTACTGCCATCCACCCTTCTGTTGGGTTCAACTAAGGCCACAATGGGCTTCCAATTGAGGAACTCCCCCGTATCCTGCTTTTTTGGAGGAAGATGAGGAGGAGCAACAAAGGCAGAGTAAGTTGGTTGCGAAGCACAAAAAGCACATGGCACCTGTCCATTGGTATCCCCACACCAAAATATACAGGCTGCTTCCTGCACTTGGCAAAGGAGCAGTACTTACAGAGGCTGAGCTTCACAAAGGAGTTATGCCTGATCTACAGCCCATTCCACCCCAGGCACTGCACGTCCAGTGACTGTGAAAGTCTCAACAGCCCTGAACTTTTATGGAATGGGGCCATTCCAGGCTGCCTGGAGATATCTATAACATTCGCTAAGCAGCAATGCAAGATGCATGAAAGAAACCACCGATACATTGTTTGCTAGAGCTAGCCAGTTCATCAGCTTCTCCATCAACAATTGGCAGCAGCATGATGGGGCACTGAACTGCCTCTGAAAGTGGCAGAAATCCTCATGGTCCAAGGAGCCATAGTTAGCACCCACATGATGGTATCTTCCTCCTTCATCAATTGCATCACCTACATCAACAGGAAAGGATTCCACTCGCTTAATGCCGAGCTCATCTGCAATAGCAATACGCCATCATCCAAGTTAATGTTTGCTTTCCTTGCAGCGGCCTCTGAGTGAATGGCATCCTGAGAGACAGCAGCTTCATGTGAGCACATTCCTGGCATGCCACTACTACCAAGCACTGGCTTTTCATGGCCACTGATCAATGATGCTCTGTCAGACACCATATACAGCCCCAATTGCTTGGAGGCTAGAAGAGGCAGATCTCTCCAATTTGTTGCCCAGAGTCTCTATGGCAACAGTCCGAGAAATCATTGGCAGAATTTAATATTGTCCACCAGTGCTGTGAAGCCATCCATCATAGTAGAAGTGTGAGCTGTGGCCCAGTGGGTAGCACTCTTGCCTCTGACTCAGAAGGCTGTGGGTTCAAGTCGTACTCCAGAGACCTGAGCACAAAAATCTAGGCTGACACTCCAATGCAGTACTGAGAAAGTGTGTCACTGTCTGATCATTATCACATTATTGTTTGAGGGAGCTTGCTGTGCACAAATTGGCTACCACATTTCCCACATTGCAACAGTGGCTACACTTCAAAAGTACTTCATTGGATGGAAAACGCTCTGAGACATCCTAAGGTCATGAAAGACGCTATGTAAATCCAAGTCTTTCTGTCTTTTTATGGTACTGCAGATGCCGGTAGTGAATTCCTCCGATTACTGTTCTTGAAGACCATCCCCAGTGTTTGCAATGATGATTTGCAAACATCCTTCCTTGAAAAGCAGGACGTATGAGATTTGTGTCCTCAGATCCTTCAACCAAAGAACAATAGTCTCCTGACCCTCTGATGAGCAATGTCTTCCTCCTCATCTTCTACCATCCAGCTCCTCCTGTCTACACATGCTCTGTGTATCACCCTGTACACTCCCCTCAGCCTCACTTTCTCATTCCCACCCAGGTAGAAGTCTTTAAGCTAGTGCGTTTTTAAAAATTTATTCGTTCACAAGATGTGGGCATCGCTGGCAAGGCCAGCATTTATTGCCCATCCCTAATTGTCCTTGAAAAGGTGATGGTGAGATGCCTTCTTGAACCGCTGCAGTCCGTGTGGTGAAGGTACTCCCACAGTGCTGATTTTGTTGTAGCGGTTTGATACAACTGAGTGGCTTGCTAGGCCATTTCCGAGGACAGTTAAGAGTCAACCACATTTCTGTGGGTCTGGAGTCACATATAGACCAGACCGGGTAAGGACGGCAGATTTCCTTCCCTAAAGGGCATTAGTGAACCAGTTGGATATTTCCAACAATCTGGTAGTTTCATGGTCACCATTACAGATACTAGCTTTTTAATTCCAGATTTATTTAATTAACTGAATTTTAAATGCCCCCGCTGTCAGGGTGGGATTTGAACTCACGTCTCTCGGATTATTAGTCCAGGTCTCTGGGTTACTAGTCCAGTAACATAACCACTATGCTACCGCACCCCATAATCAGACATGACAGGGAAAGAGTGAGTGATAGAAAGAGATAACATGTGCGTCAATGTGCTGGCGCGCCTGATATGGAGGGGCCTGCTCCTTGCTCCTCCTTCGTGTCTTCCAGTTTGTGAGGCAGAGTTAGAGGAGGAACAGAGAAAGAAAGGTTAAAATGGGTTGTTGAGGAGCTACGTTCATGGTACTTTTAGTAGGAGTTACAGGTGGGCTTCATAATCTGGTTGTAGACAGGTACAATAGTATGAGAAGGAAGAGAAACAGATCTCAAACTTTACAGGTTCCCACTCCCTCTAGAGCCTCTCTCTGCAGAGCTCCAGTACCTTTTCCTCATGTCGGAGGACAAGGACATAGGTTGAGGCCCTACCTGTGGCATTTCTCGCTTTATAGATCTTGAAAAAGTTAGAATTACCTTTGAGAATGATGAGAGGCACCAAAACCCAGATGTCAGCAAGCATCCCTTAATGGGTGCAATGAAAGGTGCATGCGCCATAGAATTGGAGTCCATGGGGTTTTAATGGGGTTATTTCCTGTGTGGCTGTGAAGGAAGGAACATTTCGAGGTGAAGCCTGGGCTTGTAGAGTGCAAATTGCTGCGTCTTGGGTATTGAATTGGAAACAATTCTTTCACTTTGACAAAGAGTGAAGGAAGGTGACTGTAAGTACCTAACATGCTTTGCACAATGCATTCTTGCTAAGTGCTGCTCACTCCCCTCACTTTGCCTGCGCTGATAAAATCATTCAACTTTTGGCGGTACTGAGTTACTGTGGCACTGTTGACATTCACGACCCTATCCAGCTCATGCCAATCTGCTCTCCTTTGGGTCCTGTGTCTCACCCAGCCCAAAAAATGCAGCCCTCCTCTTCCAAACTGTGGGCAACACGGTGGCATAGTGGTTAGCACTGGTGCCTCACAGCGCCAGGGACCAGGGTTCGAATCTGACCTCGGGTGACTGTCTGTGTGGAGTTTGCACATTCTCCCTGTGTCTGCGTGGGTTTCCTCCGGGTGCTCCGGTTTCCTCCCACAGTCCAAAAATGTGCGGGTTAGGTTGATTTGGCTATGATAAATTGACCCTTAGTGTTAGGGGGGGATTAAATATGTGGGGTTATGGGGATAAGATGGGATATGTTAGGGGGAATTAAATACGTGGGGTTACGGGGGTAGGGTGGGATATGTGTACTGTGGGGATTAAAGCAGGGACAGGGTACTGGATTTGGATGATCAGCCATGATCGTATTGAATAGTGGAGCAGGCTGGACGGGCTGAATGGCCTACTCCTGCTCCTAGATTCTATGTTTCTATGTTTCATCAAGAAGGGGGTTCAGTGAGGCCGAGGGAGCTTGGTTCAGTGAGGAGCGCTTCCTTGCTGAAACAGGGGGCTCTCAGCCTCACTGGTCTAGCCCTCCTGCAGACCTGAGGCAAACATGTGTAAGTTTAAAAGAAAGGAAACAGGGAGAGAACTGTATGCAAAGCTATTCTGTCAATTCTTTCATCTAGAAACAAGCTACTGATTTCCAAATTTAACTCCAAGCACTGCTTTTTTTTTAATCAAAAAAGCTGGCACTTTTGAATTTGCAATTTCGGAATCGCCAATCCCCAAACAACTTTTCCTGCTGAGCACTTTAAGCTGCTGCTGGGCTTTCAATCCTGCAGCAACATGTAATTTTCCACCCTGCCCAATAGGCAAGCGCTCGGTCACAGGCAGGACCACCGCTAGGAACTCAAAGACTAAAATCAAAATCATACCGACCCCACAAAATGTCGCAGGGCCAGCCCACTTTATTTTATGGCAAGCAGGATTCGCATCCTTCCATTATTCTGCTCAGGTTTCTTTCCCTGGTCATGCGCGCACGCGAAAAATGGCCACTTTGAAGGAGTTCCAGGAGCTTTTTGGCACCTGTGAAACCAGACCTTACCATCAGCCAGGGCCTTTCAGGGAGAAGTGCAGAAAAAGGACCTAAGAAAATTGTCAAACCAGAAGTGACACTTGTCCACAGCTTCTTTAACTCACTGCCAAGCACAATACCACTGAAAAAGAAACCCTAAAAATGTATTGATACATCTACAACATATTGTTAATAACATTGCCAAAGCAATTCAACTACAAGACTGTTATATAATCCCACGGGTCAGGTTACATTCAGACTCTTACATCTTTCCTGCGGTTTATGATGACATCTGATCCCCTTAATTTGATCTTGCCATCATTCTCCGTCAATCATCATTCTACATCTGATCTGCTCTTTTTTACTCACTGTTTGTTGCCCCACGCACCACAATTTTCCATTCTGGCCTTTCTCCTTCTGGTTGATGGAATGTCGAATGCACTGTCCATTCATGTAGAATCAACTAAAGTGTTGCAAAGGGAGATAGATACTTACTTAAGTGTTACATACATGCTAAATGTCTACACTTCACTTAAACAGTCAGCGTTTTGCAGTCAATGTCCACTTGACTGTGCTCGTGACTGACAGTCCACGCTGCCCCCTGTCCTGTCCCTCAGCACCACTCCCAGCGCTTGTTAAATCAGTGAATTTAGTAGACTCCTCCTGAACCACAGGTAAAGCAGCTGCATAGCTGCCACCTCAAGTTAACCTTCAGCTGCCCTCAGCCTCATTACCAGAAGTATAGATGTGAAAGTGAAAACATCCACGTGACTTTAGCCTGTCACAGAGAAGGTTCATGTTGGGCTAGACTTTCTTCCCCTTTACCGCCTGTTTCAGGGCAGATGGGGAAAGGGAAATCATATAAAGAGCCACTCCAAAGATCTGCTGCCGGTCCCCGCCACTTCTGGGATTTTGTTCCGGGCGTGACAGCAGGTGTATTCAAGGGAAATGTAGGCAATAAGCCATCCAATGTATTTTTCTTCATTAACACTTTAGTAATACTCTGAAAAGGTGTTACATTCCAATGCCTATAATTTCCAAGGAGATGGAGGGGAGTTTTTCAAATGTAAAGGGCTGATTTGACTAATGCAATTGATCCCAGAGCCTTCACCAAAGCAGGAGATTTCCAAAGAAGTTGTTAATCTTCAGACGGCTCTGCCCGCCATGCTACACTGTGGCAGGCGTGCCAGCGATGTCCCTGCTCCTCACCCACCTGAGGCCTGTACCCCAGCAGTGTTGTCAATGGCCTCAGTGCCTGCCGTCATGGGTAACTTACCCTGACCCCAGCAACTGGCCCAGGATGAGGAGCGCAGTAAGAGGGAGGCGGAGTATCGCTCCACCAAAGATCTCCCATTACAGCAGAAGAGGAAAATCTACTCCTCTTCGCCCGAAGAGAAAGCATTTTCAGTGGAGAAAAGTCACTCTGTTTAACTTCCCTTGTAAGTCTTCATCCACTTGGCATCAAATAGAACCCACAAGTAATTAGCTCAGGCCCACTTTCCAACCCTAGTGATCTTACTAAGCTTGCTTTGCTCAAATTATTATTGAGCTTGTCCATGACACATAGTCACTAGTGCACACACAGAAAAGGCAGTTTTAATTAAATTCAACTCCAATATGCAAACCAAAAGCTCACTTTATCTACAAATTTATATTCTTGTCTCCTCTATCTGCTTACTCCTCCTTAAAGCTATTTTCATCCTCAGTTTTCTATTTGCTTATGTTATCAGTAGAATCTGTTCCATTCCTTAAATTTATTTTTAAATATTTATTTGTATTATCAGCCATCAAATTGACCCTTGGTTGAACATTTTACAAATTCTGTTACAAATAGATTTGCTGTGCTCATAGATAAAAAGAAAAACTGATTGCCTGAAATCTGCTGTGCTTTTTAATTAGGTATTATAGTTGTCATAGTTACTGCATAGCCAATTAGTGTGATGTGTTGCGTGTTCGTTGTTTCTAATTTAAAGATAAATGCAATATATATTGACAAACGTTTAATAAAGTAACCTAATTATTTTATCGGGACAATAATGTTTAAATTTAATCTTTAAACCCTTTACATTTGCAGATCTTAGGACAGTGGTTCCTCGTTCTGTCATTCTCTGCTGTAACAATATTCTTGATAACATCTTTGCCAGTACAGTGCCAAATGAAATTGCCAATATAATATGCTGCTGTTTTTGCTTTGGATCTGGCTGCGATTCTTCACTGTGTCTCAGTTGTAGCCATAGTCACTCACTTATGACCCGAATGTCTAGATGAGCAAATTAGTGAGCATTTAGCGATGCATGGGATAATCAAGAGCAGTCAGCATAGATTTGTTAAAGGCAAGTCATGCTTGACAAACGTAATAAAGTTTTTGAAGTAACTCATTGTGTAGATAAAGGAAAGGAAGTAGCTGTAACCTTAATCCTTTGCTTCCTGTCCGTCAAATAGCTTTGTATCCATGCTGCTTTGTTTCCTCCTATGCTATACAGCAGCATTTTTAGAATAGGAAGGTCGTCAGTAAAAGAGTGAGGAGAGAGGTTCTGAGAAATTTCTTTATGCAGAGTTGTTGGAACACGGATTGCTTTGCCACAGGGAGTATTTGAGGCAGGGACTATTGCATCTTTTAAGGGAAGAGTAGATGAACATTTGAAGCAGAGGGAGGTACAGGGCTATGGGGAGAGAGCAAAGCAGTGGGCTTAGTTTTGGATTGCTCCAGCATAGAGCCAGCACAGACACAATAGGCCGAATAGCCTCCTCTGTGCTGTAAACGTCTTATGCTTCTGTGAACGCTCGTACCTCAATGACTGGCTATTTCAAGGAACCCCATCAGATCGCTCATCAATTGCTGTACAAGCAGTATGATTTCCATGTGATAAAATTATCAGTCTATGTGCCAGCTTTACCACTCACAAGACATAGCAGCTATTTTCAGTCAGCCTGTCAGAGAATTGCCACATCTTCAGACCCACCTCCTGGGATATAATATGGCAGCAGTCATAACTTGAAGTTACTTATACTGAGATTGATGGGAGTGCCATTTTCATATGGATCAATTCAAGGGGGATTAACATCTTACTGTATTCTAAGGCACCTTACGAGGCACCGTATGATCAAAATGCACTGAAGTGTTAATTCTTCTGACTGAGATGTGTGGGAAAACACAAATTAAGCGAAAACTCTCAAACTGTATTTAGATTTGTAGAAACCATAATAATATGTTAAACTGCATAAGTTAATAATACCAAGAATGAAAATATTAGGCTATTTGAATATACATGATAAAATAAAGTATTAATGATTTTGGTCATATGTTCATAATGCTTGCCACATTTCCCTACATTACAACTGTTACTTCAAAAAGTACTACATTAGTATGAACACACTCTTGGTTGGACTCCCATCTTCCACCATCCATAAGCTTAAGCTCATCCAAACTTTGCTGCCCATGTCCTAACTCGCACCAAGTCCTGTTCACCCATCACCCCTGTGATCGCTGACTTACATTGGCTCCTAGTTGAGTAACGCCACGATTTAAAAATTCTCATCCTTGTTTTCAAATGCTTCCATGGCCTCGCCCCTCCCTATCTCTGTAATCTCCTCCAGCCCTACAACTCTCCGAGATATCTGTGCTCCTCCAATTCTGGTCTCCTGCGCATCCCTGATTTTAATCACTCCACCACTGGTGGCTGTGCCTTCAGCTGCCAAGGCCTAAACTCTGCAATTCCCTCCATAAATCTCTCCACCTCTTGCTCCTCCTTTAAGACGCTCCTTAAAACCTACCTCTATATCCAAGCTTTTGGTCATCTGCCCTAATATCTCCTTATGTGGCTCGGTGTCAAATTTTGTTTGATAACGCTCCTGTGAAGTGCCTTGGGACGTTTTACTGCATTAAAGGTGCAATAAAATGCAAGTTGTTGTTGTTGAAGCACTTTGGGACACTTTGGGGGAGAAATTTGTGTGGCTTGCGCCGCAAGTTAGCGCCAAGAGATGGCGCTAAAGTGCCATCGACAGGTGTGACGACAACTGATGCCGGTTCCAGCGCAGCATGCCATCGGTGGTGCCGGTAGCACTGCCGGTAACCTCGATCGGCTGGGAGCTCGCCATGATGGAGATCGTGATGTCAGCGAATGTGCAACGCTCACTCAACTCCCCGTCTCCAAACTTCGTTTTAACAATATGCTTACCGGCTGGAGAAAGCAACGACAGGTTGAGGTGGCGTGTAGCAGCAGGAAGCCGGCTGCAGTGACGATATTTAAAGTGATCCTCACCAATCACTCGCACCTGTCAGGGTTTTGAAGTTCGAGTGGCTGTGTGCTACTTTGTGCGACTGGAAGAGTTTTCCTTAGTCATTTCAAGATTCTTTGGTATCAGGGAGTGTTCTGGTAAGTACAAAACTCCCTCATTATTTTTGAAAGGCTTCAAAGCACAACACTTGCTAAAAATCACTCACTCATTTAATGTGCAGTTGGTGTGTGACCACAGACAGCGAATCCTCAATGTGAATGCCCGCTATCCTGGCAGCAGCCACAATGCCTTCATCCTGTGCCAGACCGGTGTGCCAGCACTCTTCCAGCCACCACATCAAGCTCAAGGGTGGCTGCTTGGAGACAAGGGCTATCCACACTCCACCTGGCTCATGACTCCCCTCCGCAACCCCAACACTCGTGCCCAGCACTCATATAATGAGAGCTATGCTGCCACCAAGAACATCATCGAGCAGACCATCGGCTTATTAAAGCAATGATTCCGCTACCTTGACCACTCGGGAGGAGCCCTCCATTTCGTGGTGGTCTGCTGCAAGCTCCACAACTTGGCCATCTTGAGGGTGCAGCCCTTGCCAGCAGGGATTGCAGGACCACCTCAGGAGGAGGACAAGGTAGAGGAGGATGAGGAGGACGAAGAGGACGATGAGGACGAGGAAGCGGAGGAACAGGAGGGAGGGAGGAGGCAGCGAGACAATCGACCTTCCGGTCGGATCGCCCATGACTGGCTCATCAGACTGCGATTTGAATAAATGAAACCCTAGATCCCAGTTGCTCACTACATCCCCATCATACCATCCCTGTATCACGCCATATCACAGCTTCCCCCTGGGTGCAAATGTGAAATGAGAGAGACCACAAAATATTCCAAACACCATTAAAGCATGTATCTATAAACATATGAATTCTAATAATTAATGACTCTTGTGCTTGCCATAGTTGAATAGCTGTCATTGTGTGCAAGATGTGAAATGTGGGTGTGAGTGTTGCTAGGTAGAGATTGTTGGTGGGTGAGTGCTGGTGGTGTGGTGCATTGAGCAGTGTGTGAAGCTTGTGGTACAGATGATGGTATGTAACATTTGTTGAAGCCTTCACTCACCCTGACCACCTGTGTGAGCTCATTAAACTTCCTCCTGCACTGTGTGTGGGACCTGGGGACCAGAGTGCTGCCCATGACGTGGTATGCTGCCTCCCCCCACACAGTCCGGCAGACTTGTGGAGAGGGCCTCCTGCCAGTTGATACGGAGCACCCGCCTTCTCTCCACCGCTAAAACCAACACCTCCAAAGCTTCATCGGAAAACCTCCGGGGTCGCTACCTGGGGCATGGATCTGCCATCAGGATTTGTAAGTAAGTGCTCCTTCTCCTTGTCCTTCTTCTTATGGTTGTTGAGGCAGCTGCACACCCAACAATGCTGAGAAGGGGGTGCTGCAGCATCAATGCACCTCCACTTTAAGCAGTGAAAAAAGCCTGTTGCAATCATTACTTGAGTTTACACCCGATATTGGTCCATCTTTTCAGTGTAATGACAATGAGCTTGGGTTTTTAGACTAGAATCATGACTGCAATCATTTTAATGAGGAGTGAGGATGAATTTTGTGTGCATTCTAGACGATTTTCACCTGGCGCTACTTAACCATTTTTAGCCTAAACACTGCCCATTCCTTGGCTATAATGAATTTCTAGCCCTTGATTTCTCATGGAAATGAAAAGCATTCATGGCGTTAAAATTTCTGGGCCAACCAGGTGGAGAATTTGAAACTGGACTTGGTACCACCAGGTCTCCAACAATCTTTTCTCTATTGTGAAATTCCAACGGAAGGGTGAGACGGGCACTTCTTGCTTCCGCCTGCCCTTTGGTGCTGACGTTAGAGGAGAAGATGGAACTAGTGGGATCGAATCATCTGCCAGAAATCCCGCAAGGTTTGTCTCCAATGCAAAGTACTCCTTGGGGGAGGGGATGAAGGGTATCAGCATAAATTGGAATAACGGTGGGGAGAGAAGGGTATCAGTATAAATTGGAGTAAGGGTGGGGGGAGAGGACCAGCATAAACTCGAGTAGGGAATGAGTACCAGCACAAACTGGGCACTGTTATTATTTGCACGTTCTTCTGCGTCCTGCGCATGCGCCCGTATGGGGGACAGGGCCTAAACATCGTCCCGCCCCCCACCAGAACTGCAACGGCGGTGCGCCTGCGTGCCGGAGGACCCTTGTCAGTCCATCACTAGCGATCTGTGAGGCAGGCTGGCGGTGGCAGGCCTGAGCAGTAGGCCACGGCATCAGGGTGGGAGTCTGGGTTCTGGGGACCAGACTCAGGCTCTGCAGCTGCGCGGCCGGAGCTTCAAGATGCCGGGCAGATGTTTCGGACTCACCCGGAGAGCAGGCGCAGGGGTTTGCTACAGATAGCGAGGTCGAAATCAAATTAAAAGCCCAAAGTTTGTGAATTGGGAAATCCTAGGGGGAGAAATTCATTATAGCCCCGTTTGGGGCACTAACTTTTAAAAGTTGAGAAAATTAGCGCCAGGCGCTAATGTTTCTAAACTTTTAAAAAATTCAGTTTTGCGCTGCAGGAAGGAAGTGGAACGCTAAATCAAGCCCTCCACTTCCTTCTTGGAGCGCAATCGGCAGCAGGCTCTGCAATTTATAAAGTACCTACCTGGACCACCAAAGCAGCCGCGATCCTACGTGATCAGCCCAGCACTCAAGCAGGGTGCCGGCTGATTGATCGTGGGCAGGAACCCACGAAAAAAACGGGAACAAGAAAGGTAAATTTTTTTTTTAATTACCTCGGCCACCTCGTCTTTAATCATCGCCCCCGAAGCGGCTGGTCTGCACGCCTCATACAGCTGTCGGTGTTTTCGACCGGCGCTGCTGCACGGGGCGGAAGTCAATATCGGGTCCGGGGCGCTACCGGGGTGATGCGCACAGCGATGATGTCACGATCTCCGGGCGAATGAGATCGGGGCGCAACGCCGTAGCGCTGCCACAAAACTCCCGCCGAATATGGCGGGAGTCGATGTCAGTGACAAAAGCCATTTGCGCCCCGTTAGCGCCCCCTGCGAGGCACAAAGGCACCCAATTTCGCCCCCTTAGCTTCTTCCACTCAGGAAGTGGTGCAGAGACATGAGAGACAAGTATGTTATGTTGAATGCCTTGTGCCATTTTGTTCTGGGCAAGTTGAACTCGCAGCGCACTCATACAGGCCAGCAATGCTGTTTCTGCATTACCCACATCCCCTGAGATAAACAGAAAGTCACAATCACGACATATTATTTACTATAGGTTAGGTTTAAACAGAGAGCTTTGAAATGGGCCAACACAAATTAAAAGACTTAAATGTGTTCTGAGTGAATAAGGCTTTCATTCTCGAGATGTAAGGATTCATTTGATACTGAAACACTTATTTACTTCCATATGTTTCAAACTGACAAGAATATTTTCATATGCTATTACTGGAAAGGAAAGCTCAGCGCTCCGGCTGCACTGCACTCGGCTCCCACACAAAGTTCCAGCCTGAACCTGCAGTCCAATCTGTAGCATTCCAGAGCTACAAACTCCAGGGAAACCTTAGGAACAGCACTTATGATCAAAACACCCGCACATCACACACACACAGATCCTACACACGGTCCCTTCATTCAAAATTAAAGGACTTCTTTCACTTCCAGAAGGAACAATAAGCATAAAACTCCAAAGAATTAACTAACCCGCTACTTAGAGTATATTTTATTTTACCAGCCAATGACAACGATAATTACAATTGCAGAATACTATTAACAGGGGATCTTCACAAAGCTAACTAACTTCCACATTCTGCAATCTGGCAAGACTGGATCAAATTACACATTGCAGGATTGTCTACAGCAGGCAGGATCAAATTACACATTCCAGACAAACTGTTGGGTGAGTCTTGTACTCCAAGGGAACCAATCAGAATTCTGGTATTGCAACTAGACGCAACCTAAACTGGGAGAGGGAAGTTGAAGAGTGCCAGTGTAAACTTGTGATCTGGGGACAGAAGAGTGCCTTTGTGCACTGTGAGGACTGGGGAGAAAAATGTCTATGCATCACTGTGACAACTGTACAATCAATTTTAAAACAACTTAGTCAGATTTAGCTACAGAGGGCACGAGTATATATTCGCAATAGCCAGTTTCCCCACAAAAAGCAAGGGAAAATCATTGTAGTGTTTGCCACAATCTTCATCTTCACAATCGATGGCCTGTTAGGTATCCTTGGAGCTTATGTTATGACAAGCCCATACTCTATTTCACCTTCAATGAATATGTAATAGTCCTGCATTCAGGGCTACACTTGAGTTGTCAGATTTTTTGAAGCTGCTTGTCAATTTTTGCTAGCTTTCTTGGTTGGCAAGTATCATATTAAGCGACACAGAAAAAAGGCCAGGCAATTGGGATTAAAATGAAGAGCTACCATGGTTAACAAAATGGCAGATAAGCTAGATGGGTTGAATAGTCTGTACCTGTTCCTATTGTACATCCCATATTTCCATTGGAAACAATGGAGCAGATTTTCCTCTTTTGTTCTTGGACATTAAACAATCACCTTGGATGAGTGTACAGAGGAAAATCGGGTGGGATCCGTTGTGGGCGTGTGATCCGTTGAGGGTGTGTGATCCTCCTAACCTGATCTTCCTCTGAGCGCTCCACCCAAGCACAAAACAGGAAAATCTGCTCCAATTAGTTGCGTACATCAGCAGTCTTCTTTTGCGTTGAACTGGATTCGGTTGCCATATGTCAGGAGCATCTAATGCAAAGTGTGCGCCCTTCTCTCTAGCCTCCTCTCCTCCATCATAGTCCTTTCTTAATATTTTTATCAATTTTGGGCATATCAATTCAGTTCAGTCAAATATCTCCAGGCCTTCCCTGTGGTCCCAGCAACCCAGGGTTAAATTTGTGAGCCATCTGGTGCTGTTACAGTTGCCTCTGGCTGCACCTTGCTGTTATGCTGCCTCACATCAAAAACAAAATCCAGCACGACAAGCTATCTTGTTCATTTATTTTTGGATACACTCAAAGAGACTTTCCAATTATTTCAATTTCCTTATCTTCCAGCATTGCCTTCAATTCTTTGGCTACAATTCATCTGCAGCACTAAGCAAATATCTGGGCTCCCACGATGGCTTCGTGAGTTCATCCAGTGAGTGGGTCAGCCATACAGACGGTGTACATGTCAACCCAGGACATTAGTATTGGCTTCATAAAAACTGACACAGGCCCCAAAAAGCTGACAGCTCATGAATGGCCCTGATTATAGCCAATAACACATGGAAACAAGTCGTTACACTGGCTTTACACCTTAAGCTGTCGGTATACACAATATTCCTCACTATATTGGAGGAAAACAAAACGCAAATGCATGAAAGCCCATGAGAGAAAATCCAAATCTTGAAGCTATAAGATTGGTAGTGCATTTCTAGTGAGTTTAGGGGCTTCCCAGAGGATTTAAAAAAAAAATTATACATTGAAAATGATTATTCATTTTAAGCACCATTATATTTTACAATTAATCGATTTTAATTTGAAAAAGAAAACATGAAGTGAGCCGGAGATCATTTCCCCAGAGTTACCTCAACAGTCATTCTCCCACATCCAAACTCCACACCCAAGTCCACAGACACTCTACCCCCTCTGGGCCCAATTCACAGAGAAACTGTCCTCCATGCAACTCCCCATTCTTTCATGGAGTTCTCTCTCTTCCTCCAACCCTCTTATTTCTAGCTGGTGTACTTCCTCCCCCAATTAAAGCTGGCTTTTTTCCCCTGCCCGCCCGCCCCGCCCCCATTAATGTTGGCACTCTCCCTCCCCACTTTCTGTCAGTTAATACTGGCATTCTCCTTCCTCCCATCACCCCAAACTGTTGTTCATGCCCTCTGCCCCCTTCCCTCTTCCTTTTCCCTCTCCCCATCCATCTCCATCCAGTCCTACCAGAGTATATGGCCCGGATTTTGCGGTCAGCGGCGAAGGAACGACGCTTGCCATTTATCACGTTTACAGCTGCCCACAGACTTTTCATGGGCATTTGAGCAGCAACTTACGGTTCCTAGGGAACATTTTCAGCAATGGCTGCCTCTACACAGGATCTGGGACTTGTGTGAACAACGCAAGCCACAGCATGGCTCTTCAACCAATCGGATTGAGGAATCCTCACTGAGACACGCAAGGGGAGAAGTTCTCCTGCTTAGCACCGGCAGTTAAAGCTGGTTTCGGCAAAAAAAATGACTGCTGCCTTGCTTCTGCCCACTTCCTGCGTGGGCCGCGGCGGACACCATTTTGGTAAGGGCCAAATAAGAGGCGTCGTTTACCCACATCTGAAGCAGGTGTTAGGCCATTAACATGTTAAATAGGGGGCCTACTGCCTGCTTCTGCTCCCTCTTGCAAATTTGGTTTGTGTCTGAGGCAGCCAGCGCCAGTGATGTTAGCCCTGGGAATACCAACGCTAAACAGCACTGAATTTAAAAAGGTAACTACTTACCATTATCATCGCCGCTCCCGGTCCCAAGATCTCTGGCCTCATTCCTGACCCCGACCTCCAGGCCCCCCCAATCTTCCTCTGAACCCAACCCGAACTCCTAGCCCACCCGACAGCAACGCCGACCCTCCAACAATACTGCAGGACCTCCATGTTCCTCAGACCCGAGCCCTGACCTCATAGCTCTCCCCGACATCACTACCAACCCCCCAACAATACTGCAGGCCCCCCAATCTTCCTACCCGACCCCGACAGCCCTCTGGTCACCCACCGTCAGCAATGCCGACCCCCCCAACACTACTGCAGGCCCAACCAATCTGCCTCCGTCTCCCCGATAACCCTCCGATCACAGACTCCGACAGCAATGCCGACCACCCCCAACAATTTGCAGGCCCCCCGATCTTCTTACCCGACCCTCGACAGCCTTCTGATCACGGACTCAAAGGCCCACCCGTTCCTACTACTGACCCACGAAATGCAACCCAATCACTTACCTGGAAATTGGAGTGCCATCTACATGATAATAAGGTTTGAGGCCCAAAATTCAGTGCTTCTCGGACCTTCATATTTGAGCGTGGGCTGTTAGAATTCTGTGGGTAAGGAGCCCAAAAATGGACGCTACCAATTTCTAGATCGTGGAGTCCAAACCAGGAAGTATAAATTGGAATATTTAATTCATTGTAAAATCATGTGCAGAAAGCAAAATAAAGAGAGGAAAAGAAAGATGGGATTAGGAGAGAGAGTTAAAAGAGACAGAAAGAAAAGAAAATTATTTTAATTTTTACATTTTTTAAATAATTAGGGGTAAAAATTCACTTGGTTACGCCTCCCTTTAGCGCCTTAAGAGGGCGCTAATGGGGCGTTAAGCCGCTAACACCCGGGCGCAGCGATGTTTGCGCTGCTCGAGAACTTAACTTGAGATTGTGCGGCGACGCTAAAACTTACCGCTGCGACCACCTGCGCGCGCAGATTATGACGTCATTCCATGGTGCAACGCCCTTGTGGCGCCCCGGAGCGGAAATTGAGTGGCGCCCCCTGCCTTACCGCCTGGCGCTTCCAACGACCGGAAGACTGGAACGCTATCAATCGGTGTGGGGCTGGGGGGGGCGCTATTTAAAGGGGGCCTCTTCCTGTCTTTTTCTGTGGTCGACATTTATGCACCACTCGTTCTGAGAGAGAGAGAGAGATTCGGAGAGAGAGAGAGAGAGACTTCTACATTGACTCAACGCTTTGTGAGGTAGTTTTGCCTATTCATCCTAACTTTGTTGCTACTTTAATTGCTGTACCTCATTACTTTTCTGGCAAAGAGAATATGGGGGCTGCAATGATTGGGGGCGTCGTCCTGCTCCAGCTGAATCGGAGGATACAGAGATGCAGACAGAGAGTGGCAATGATGGCCAGACGGAGGAGGGCCATCAGGCGCATGTACAGGAGAGCTTACCCTCCCAGGGTATATCGTGAACAGCTCTCCTACATCCATATGTCCGAGGAGCTGTGTTTGCGAAGGCTGCGATTCAGCAAGGAGGTGGTCACTGAGCTCTGCCACCTGCTGCAGCCAGATCTGCAGCCTCAGCTGAGGTCCAGGACGTCTCTGTCGGTGGCAGTGAAGGTCACAGTGGCTTTGAACTTCTACACCACTGGCTCATTCCAAGCTGCTGTTGGGGACCTCGCCAATATCTCCCAGTTTGCGGTGCATCGCTGCATCCAGCAGGTCACCAATGCCCTCTTCAGAAGGAGACGAGACTTCATCTCTTTCCCTATGACCCCAGACAAGCAGCGTGACCGTGCTCTGGGCTTTGCGAGGGTAGCGGGCTTCCCCATGGTGCAGGGCGCCATTGACTGCACGCATGTGGCTTTGCGTGCTCCGCGAGAGAATGCAGAGGAATTCAGGAACAGAAAGGGGTTCCATTCCTTGAATGTGCAGTTGGTCTGTGACCACAGACAGGTGATACTCGCTGTCAATGCCCACTATCCGGGCAGCTGCCACGATGCTTTCATCCTGCGCCAGACTACTGTGGCAGAAGTTTTCGAGGCACCGCATCAGCCAGTTGGTTGGCTTCTCGGGGACAAGGGGTATGCATTGAGCACCTGGCTGATGACACCGCTCCGTACGCCCAACACCCCTGCTGAGCTGCGGTACAATGAAAGCCATCAAGCAACCAGGAACATTATTGAGCGCACAATCGGCGTGCTGAAACAACGGTTCCGCTGTCTGGACCATTCCGGAGGAGCCCTGCAGTACTCGCCTGAGCAAGTTTCGAACTTCGTAGTCGTGTGCTGCATGTTGCACAACATGGCAATCCTCAGGACCCAGCCAATGCCACCAGGCCTTGTAGCACCACTAGAGGAGGAGGAGGAAGAGGAGGAAGAGGACGAGGACGATGATCATCAGCAGCACCAAGGCGGGAGGGCGGCCCACAATGGTCAAACTGCAAGGGCCGTCCGTCAACGACTAATAGCAAGCCGCTTCTAGGGCCCCTGTCATTGCTACAAACATTAATCAACCCAGCACGCAACCCCTAAGCTGGCCAAGGCACCAATAATTCCAACCACCAGCCATGTATATTTTGAATACAGAAACTTATTTATTTTACAAACTCTGTGTGTGTCAATTCCTCATGACAAACTCATAGAAATAAACACAAAAAAACAGTCAATAACATAACTGGTTCTCACAACCTGGAGATAATGTCCAAAACACTAAACAAAAGTTGGACCATGAACCTCGGCCTTTAATAAAAAAATGACCAGCATTTTGTCACACCTCCTACTTTTTGCCCTTCGAGGGTGATCTCCTTCCCTTGCGCACTTCCCCCCTTCTAACCCTACTGCTCCTCCGTAATGGGACCTCAGTGGCTGCAGCAAGGCTGGTGGAAGGCTGCTGCTCGTCAGACCCTGACACTGCAGATGCCCCTGAAGGACGGCCTCAAACAGTTCTGGGCCTGGAGGGCCCGGCTGCAGACTGCACCAACTCTGCATGGGCGGCAGCAGTCTGTCCTACAGGTGGTGGCAAGTGCAGTGGAGAAGTGACAGTGTTGGCAGCAGGAATGCTGTCATCGTGCGAGAGGACAGCAACTCCCTGCTCGCCCGACACACTGGCACTCCCACGGGGCAGCACTTCAGCATCCGGAGCAATCTGCCGGAGAACAGATTGCTGGCCTGCTGCGGCGCGGTGACAGCCCCGGGGACATGTGCACGAACCATCAAGGTTGGCAGCAGTCTGTGCTCGCGTGGCCTCCATCTGAGTCTGTATGAGAGCAGTCAGAGGTGGGATTACGGCAGCCAGTGACTGAATTGCAGCACTAAGCGTTAGTGTGGCATCCGCCTGTGCTACAGCGAAGTGCTCCACACTCCTTGCCAGTGACTCAATGCATTCGGGCACCCTTCCCACTGCACCCATGAGCTCAGTGTGCATGCACACCGCCTGGGTGTTCATTTCTGCAATCAGCCGCTCCTCCTCTGCGTCCATTGCGGTAGGAGTGTCTGGCATACTCTCCCTCTGGGGAGAAGGCCCCCGTTCTTCCCTACCCCCCCCATGGCATTGCTGCAGCCCGCTGGGTCCTGGAGCTTCACCATCATCAGCCCCTTCCCCCCTGCTCCCCTCCGGGGAAGGCGTGTTTCCAGTGTGGGCATGGGCTTCCTCGGGAGAGGGTGGCACTGATGCTCTGGCTTCCTCTTCCTCCTCAGCTGCAGCATCACTCCCAGTGGCAGCTTCAGGGCCCGTCTCCTCAGCTGGTGAATCACCATCTGAAAGCAGGGAGGTACAAGAGTGGCTTTAGCGTGAGGACAGGGTGGCAGTAAGGGAGGAATAAGTGCAGCGAGTTAGCAAGTTGTATTGAAAGTGTCAAAGGCTGGTGTTGTGAGGGACAAGTGGAAGGACAGAGGACAAAAAGGTGATGACCTTACCATTGCTGTCCACAACGGGGTCAGCGTCTCCAGCGGCGACGGGACCGATCACCCGGCTTGCCACAATCCTGTGGACGCGCTCCTCCAGATCGCTGTGGGGTTGCAGCTGAGGCCGCCCTCCACCTGTCCGTTGCTGCTGTCTCCTATTATGAGCCAGCTTAGCCTGCAAGAAAAAGGACAGCATCTGAGTAAATATACAGCCATGGTCTTGCCTGATGTGCCTCCCATAGGTGAATAGTTCTTACAATATACAGCCATGGTCTTGCCTGATGTGCCTCCCATAGGTGAATAGCCCTTACTGTATGCAAAGTGTGGAATGTGTGTGTGTGTTTGATGAAAGGGCCATAGGTGTTGGATGAGTGTTGTGCATTGGGGTTTTAAGACCCTCTGGCCATAGAGTGAGGTTGAGATGGAGGGATGGAGAGGTATTGAGAAAAAGCCACTCACCCTGATGACCCGAGTGAGGTCGTTGAACTTTTTGCGGCATTGAGTATGGGTCCTGGGCACCATGCTCCTGGAGGAGACGCTCTGAGCCACCTCCCTCCACACTCTTCTGAACTCGCGTGGCAAAGGCCTCCTGCCACTCTCAGGGAACAGCATACATCGTCTGCGCTCCACTGCGCCAACCAGAGCATCCAAGGCCCGCTCGGTGAAGCGATGAGCGCGTTATCTCACCCTCTCCATGCTTGGCAGCAAAATGGATTCACAGGTCTCTCCAGGCTGAGATTCAAGGCTGCAATGAGCAGGGTGTGGCTGGGGAGCAAGTGGCCCCCCGCCCCCCGCTTTAAGAAGTGTCCGGCGCCAGTGTGTCTGTGTTCCCTCGCTAACTGGCAGCAGCTGCGCTGCACTCGCACGCTGAGTTAGCGCCTCACTCCTTGGCCTTTGCGCCTTAAGACAGGTGTGCAGCGCCTGCTTTAGCGCTCCACTCACCTCCCGGGGCGGTAAAAGTGAAGTTTCCTGTCAGTGCCGATAATTAGCGCCAGGCGCTAATATTTGCGTCCGGACGATATTTGCGCCCCAAATGGGGCGCGACCTAATTTCTACCCCTTAGATTCTGAAGGAATCAGATTCCACACTTGTAAAATTAAATTTTCAATGCCACAGAGGTTGTTTGGCGGTAATTAAGACTTAATATGGCGTTAAAAATTCATTTACACCTGAGTGCACCAGCCATAACATTTTCTGACGTGTTCAGTGGGTAACTAGTGACTAAGTAGAGCAACTTCAAGCCATTACATGGATTTCAATGTCAACTCTCTTGGCGTGGTACCAGTGCAGGGCAGCTTATGGACGAGCAGGGCAAATCGGACAGCAACTTCCAGATTTCCGCATTTAACTACGCATGTGCAGACACGGGAAGTTGTATAATAATGGTGAATGCTGTTAACTCACTGTTATTCTTAACACAAAATCCAGGCCATAATTGTGGGCAGGAGCTCCTGTTCACAAGAAATGCCGTCTAAACATAGAGGCGGTGAAACTGGATAAAGCTCAAAAGCAGACGCGGGCACTGCAATGTGCGATCTGCCCGCGCCCGATGAAAGGAGTTCAGGCAGCACATCAAATTTGCGCTGCCTGCGACTTTAAATGATTGTAGCACACAGCACAATGCTGAATGTGCTGCTGACAGGCTGTGCTCTCAGCAGGGGCCGAAGTTCTCGATGTTCGCGTGAGGCTAGCTTTACTTAAAGCTAGAAATACTCAGGCAGCATCTGTGGAGAGAGAAAAAAGTTAACATTTCATGTCGATGACCTTTCATCAGAACTGGAAAATGTTACAGATGTAACAGGTTTTTAGCAAGTACAGAGGCAGGGAAAGGGAGGAAAGGACAAAAAGGAAGGGCAGGAGAGATTGAATGACAAAAGGATGATGGTGCAAGGCAAAAGGGGATGGTAATGGCACAAGTAAAGAAACAAAAGGTGTAAATGGGAATAGCAGAATCAGCACCTGCTGTCCAAAAAAATAGGGCGAAGGTTATGAAATTGTTAACTCAATGCTGAGTCTGGAAGGCTATAAAGTGCCGAATCGAAAGATGAGGTGCTGCTCCTTGAGCTTACGTTGAGCTTCATCAAAATAGTTAGGAGGCCGAGGACAGAGAAGTCAGAGTGGGAGTGGAGCGGAGAATTAAAGTGACAGGCGACCCCCTTTTTCTGCCTCCATTCTTGCTTAAAACATGTTACATCTGCAATATTTTCCAGTTCTAATGAAAGGTCATCGACCTGAAATGTTAACTCTGTTTCTCTCTCCACAGATGCTGCCTGACTTGCTGAGTACTTCCAGCATTTTTTGTTTTTATTTCAGATTTCCAGCATTCGCAGTATTTTGCTTTTTTATTTAAAGCTAGCCTTCGGCTCTTAAAGGCAGTCTGCACTTCTTAAAGGTGAGCTGCTTTCTGGTGATCTAAAATGTTAAAAGTCGTTCATCACTAACCCAAATGGCTCAACAGGCCAGGGAACAGGCACCCCAGGGTCTTGGACGCAACACTGGAGGCCTTTGTGCAGAGGGTGAACACGCAAAGAGAGGTCCTCTACCCACAGGGGATCAGGAGGCCCTCCAGAAAGAAGGATGTGAGATCAGATCACCGAGGTGGTCACTGCCAGCAGTGTCACCCCCTGGACATGGCTCCAGTGCCCAAAGAAGTTTCATGACCTCAGACCAGTGGTCAAGGTTAGTGACTGCATCTTCAAAAGCCATCTCCTACCAACTGCACTACTAGCCTCACACACTGCTCAATGCACAACCCCCCACCCCAATCACTCACCTACCAACATTCTCTACCAAACACGAGGCACACCTCCCGTTCCTAGCTTCACCTCACCCCCTTGGAGGAGATGGTGCTGGCCATTCTTGGCAGGGGCATGGCTGAGCCCTTGGCCAGTGGCGGGGCTGAAAGAATACAAGATGCCGGTATCCTCATACGTTATCCTGCTTCTCACATCCCACTTCCCTCTCATCCCACAATATTTTCTGATTTACAAGCTGCACATGGTGTAAGCATGCACCTCTTGCTTACCCCCCTCCCCTCACCACAACCTACCCTTGTGCCTTCCTCAATTCAGACACCCAAGAAATCCAGCCTGCCCAGCCAATGGTTGAAAAAGAAAAGGGAGAGGAGAGTGAAGAAGAAGAAGAAACACTGTCACTCGATTTCACACTACCAGCCACCAGCTTCTTGAGGTTGTCTTGCAAGGCCATCTGCCGTCTCCTCGACTGAAAGTCAAGCAGCCTTCCAACAGCCATGCTACAGCACTGGGGTAGCACTGCGTAGGAGCACTAGGATAGGCAATAGCACAAGGGTGATTCATTGATTTTTAGATTTAATATTGGATGCATATATGGATAAAGTTGGATTGGAAATTTTGCTTTGTGGTGGCTTTTATTTCAGCATTGTGGCCCAGAGGTTGCTGTGATGGTCAGTAACAGAGGGAATTAAGGTAAATGTTGAAAGGGGAATTGGGGTTGTACTCACTGGTACCGCAGGCAGCTGATTCGATCCCAGATATCCCAGTAGAAAGGGACTATCTGGAATAAAAACAGAAAATGCCGGAAATACTCAACAGGTCAGGCAGCATCTGTAGAGATAAAAACAGAGGTAAAGTTTCAGGTCGGTGACCTTCCATCAGAACTGGAAAATGTTACAGCTGTAACAGGTTTTAAGCAAGTACAGAGGCAGGGAAAGGTGTGATGGGACGAAAGAACAAAAGGGAAGGTCTGTGATAGGAGATAGGGCAGGAGAGATTGAATGACAAAAGGGACTGTTTGGGTTGCCTCCTTCCTTCCGCTTCCTCCTCTTCCAATTCCTCCTGTTCGTCTTCTTCCTCTTCTGCTTCATCTTCCTCCTCCTAATCCTTCTGCGAGCAGCTTGTCCCCTTTGCTGCCTCTTCTCCAGCTCCATGTCATGCTGCAGCTCAAGGTGGACTACAACTAGAGCCCCCTAGGACTGGGAGCGTGGTGTTTTCAGAGGCCTTCCTTTAAGAGCCATAGCCTTGCAAACGTCCAGCAGCACTCCCTACACTCCCTGTACACTTTAACAACTTTTTAAACAGGAATCAGTACAAAAGCAAAAATCTAAACTTACCTTAAAGATGCGTGTGTCCCTTTAAGAGGTGCTGGTGGGGTTCCGTCGTGCAGCTGAAGGTACGTTCAGCTGTGCGAGCTTTGGAGAGGGCGTTGAGTGGAGTGGCGAGATCCTGCATCAATTCAGTGTTGCATTTACCATTTTTCCAGCGAGCGCTGGCAACGGCAACGCTGCTGACCTGCCCAAAATGGTGGCCATCACGGTCCGTGCCAGAAGTGGGCGGAAGTGAGGCGGCCACCATTTTTTTCTTCGAAACCGGCCTTATCAGCCAGTGCTAAGGTACCGAATTTCATGGCCATTCAGTATTCAAAAGGTCAGAATTTGAGCAATTAATGTTAGGAGCAGTGTTGAGAACAGAGGGGACTGTCTTGAATTCTGGTAGAAGCAGGACTGAGAGGAAATTGGTGCAGTCTATATTTATTTCTGCCAGCAAATGCTGACAACTGGACTCTCAAAGTGCTGACAGTCAGTTTAAAATGTTGGTGGTCAGGTTTGATCTCAACCAGGGTGAACTACAATTGGCTTCATCTCCCTTGGTCCTAGGAAGAAAAGAATCATCCAGAATTTTCATCCTGAATGGTATCTAACAAGTGCCACTGTTGAATAGCTTGCTGACACGTTAAACCTCACGATGATTAATGAGCACTCTGGCAAGGAATTTTCCAATTCCCACCCATAGTGCACATATACACCAACAATGAATCAGCCCTTTAAGGAAAGGAGGGAAGAAAATTGGTGAGAAAAAAAACCTCACTTTTCTTCTGATCTTTAATAGCAAGCGATGTTCAAAATTGGATAAACCTGCTGCTGTAATACCCTGGTAGTCTGAGTGCATTGGAATACATTCACTTACACTGGAAAGTGCTTGTGTGAGGATTAGGTCGACTCAGCTCCGAGGCCCCCTCATGGTACTGTCTATAATCGTGCATGAAGGACAGTCATTTACACAAGGTTGCCATATGCCCTGAAATGGGACACAAATCTCCCAGGCACTGCTTCTCACAGCTTTTCCATTGGCCTTAAGTGAAGCATCACCAGTCCTTGTTAAACAAGAGATTTTTTATTTTTTTCCCCTAAAATGCCTTTCAGTCATTTCAGGGTAACACGGTGGCATAGTGGTTAGCACTGTTACCTCACAGCGCCAGGGACCCGGGTTCGAATCCGGCCCCGGGTGACTGTCTGTGTGGAGTTTGCACATTCTCCCCGTGTCTGCGTGGGTTTCCTCCGGGTGCTCCGGTTTCCTCCCACAGTCCAAAGATGTGCGGGTTAGGTTGATTTGGCTATGATAAATTGACCCTTAGTGTTAGGGGGATTAAATACGTGGGGTTACAGGGATAGGGTGGGATATGTGTCGGTGCAGGCTCGATGGGCCGAAATGGCCTCTATCTGCACTGTGGGGATTCTGTGATTCTGTGAACATAGGAACAGGAGTAGGCCATTCAGCCCCTCGAACCAGGTCTGCCATTCAATTAAATCACGGCTGATCTGTACCTCAACTCCATTTACCCGCCTTAGCTCCATAATCCCTTGATACCCTTTCCTAACACAAATCTATCGATCTCAGCCTTGAAAGCCCCGATTGTCCCAGCATTCACCGCCTTTTGGGAGGGAGAATTCCAGCTTTCTACTACAATAGCGAAAGACTGTGGATGCTGGAAATCTGAAATAACAACAGAAAATGCTGGAAACACTCAGCAGGTCAGGCAGCATCCGTGGAGAGAGAAAAACAGAGTTAGCGTTGATGACCAGCATTTTCGGTTGTTATTGCAGCTTTCTACTACCCTTTGTGTGAAAAAGTGCTTCCCTCCTAAATGGCCTAGTTCTAATTTTATGATGTCCCATTGTTCTTGATTTCCCCCACCAGAAGAAATAGTCTCTCGGTATCAACCCTATTGAATCCTTTTAACATTTTAAACACATTGATCAGATCACCACTCATGTCCATTTACAGTGGGGGAAAAGAAACTGAATTTTTGGTCTGCTTCCCCTTGACTACTGGTCATTTACATTCCAAACTGGCACTGAAGATGTGTAAAAGTCTGATATTGAATGGTTATCAGATTCAATGTACACATCTGTTCAGTGTTTCTGGTGCGAAGCATTTCAAGATTTGCACAGTGAGCACAGCATAAATCTTTCCGATGTGTCACTTTACAGCTGCGTAATCAGAAATTGCAGTTATACTTTGCGACAAATTTGTTAAACATCAAAAAGTACGTCATTTCTGTCCTATTTAGCACTCATTTAGCAGCGGCCAATCTGTCGTAAAAAGAATATAATTGCAGAGGAATGCGAGAATGCTGATCAACAGGAAAAAGTCGTTCGGCTATTTATTCCTGAAAGATTAACCTCACCCGTCTACCGTATCTCTCAATCTCGTCTTTCTCCTAAATGTATTTACTTGTCTGCTGAACCCATTTCTACTGACTGCTCCAAGTGTGCGTCATGCTCTCTCTTGTGAAGGAAAAAGGAATTTATTTAAATAAAGCAGCAAGTGGACAAGCAAATACCCAAAAGGCTGCACGCTGCATGCTGCAGAACAAGGCCCAGTTCAATAAATTGACTGCATACTACATCCTACAAAATCTACAACATTACAAGCAAGCCCATGAGTTAGAATACTCCTGAGCCTCATTTCTGGAGTGAGTTTTTAACTCACACCACTACTCACCCGCTGAAAACTGGCCCGGAGTTAAAATCAAACCATACGACTCATAATCAGCACTGAGAATTACACAGACTCTTAGGTCGCGATTTTGCTCACCTCAGCGGGTCGCGGCCCCACTGCTGGCTCCGTCCCACTCTGTGAAGTTAATTTTCATTGCTAGGGCTTGTTAAGCCCGCCCAGCGCGTTTGCCGGCCAATTAGAGGAAGCGGGTCAGGTGATGTCATTTGATGACACGTCATCAGCCAGTTTCCTTAAAGGGGCCATGGCCAAATTTATTTTGACATTTGTGCTGTTAGTGTTCTGCAGCATTGAGGTGCTACAAAAACTAACAATCACTGCACAGAGGTGCAGGGCTGCACCCAGGTTCTCCCATGACTCTCTCCATATGCTTATGGAGGGAGTCACTGCACGCAGGGAGGTTCTCTTCCCTTCCGATGGGCAGAAGACACCTCCCCAGGAGACCAACACAGCCTGGTTGCATATTGTATAGGAGGACACAAGCAGGGATGTCATCAGGAGGACATGGGGGCAGTGGCACAAACCTTTCAATTATCTCATTAGATCACGAAACATTAGTACAAAGCCATACTCACCTTTATCCTGCTGTGCCTCTCATCACATCCCCATCACTCTGCCTTCCCTACCCTACTCCTGCACATCCTTACTCACACCAACTTACCTTGCACCTCCACCCATCCCTCTCTATCTATCTACATTATCACATCCCCATCTCACTAGCCACCTGTCACACTCACCCTCATCCTAGTCCAATCATACCAACTAACACACAAGGGTAGGCACTTGGGTGTTTTAGCCAATGTTCATGTAAAGTTTCTGTTACTTTGCTGTCAAACATTGAAACTTTTATTTTCAACACTTTCCATTCTTGGACAGAAGTGTCTTAGTGAGTTGCAGTGAATGGTGAGATATAACGGTACCCCCCGCATTGGTGATGAGTGTGAAAGGAATGGCTTGGACATTGTAGGGATGCTTTATGGTGTTGGTGTGGGGTGGTGACAACCTGATGCATCATGTGGCAGCCAGGGTGTACAGCATCAAGTGAATTAAATCTGGCCATGGTGAAGCTATCCCTTGACTCCCGGGCAGCAATGTGCTCGGGTGCTGATGCCCTCTGTCCTGTGCAGCATCAGGTGATTGTGGAGAAAGTTGGTGTTGTTGTTGGTGCTGCTGGTGCTGCTGGTGTTGGGGCTGATTGTGGTCGGATTCTGAGGACCAAAGTGAGAGAGTATAAAGGGTACCCATGTTGATGGAATAGATGGCAGGTGATGTACAGATGACAGAAGCATTCTGTCAATGGTGAGAGAGTTCTTCCAATGAGGTGATACTGGATGGAGAGTGGAAAGTGGAAAGCCTGCAGATTCTGTGCTGGAAATGGACTGAGAAACAGCTTCTGTCAGGTGGGAGCTTTTACTGAACATTTGAAGCTGTCAAGTAATCAGCTGGAGCAATGGCCACTGAACTCCCGCCTCAGGTTGACAGCTGTGCTCCCCGAACAACGTGGTTCCCATGGCCATGAAGTTAAACTGAAAAGGTAAGTTAAAAAAGCCTGTTAATGATCTGTCAACTAGATGTTAATGAGATTAATTGGATCGCCCGCCGCTGCCTGTCGGGTCTGCTCAGCGTTGACAGACCCGACATTGGGAAAGGAGCATGGGGCACAGCACACAGCCTCTGGAGGAGGAGGAGGAGGAGCAGGTGGAAGACGAGGAGGAGGAGCAAAGCAGGAGGGACCTGAGGTGGAGATAGCACCAGCAGCAGCGCACATTGCTACCCGGGAGGCCCGGGATGGCCTCATCATGGCCAGATTTACTTAATTTGCTCCAATGTAGCCACATGCTGTACTAAGTTTCTCCCCTCCTCCTCCCCCAACAACACCATAAAGTATCTCTACAATGACCAATCTATTCTTACCCAAAGCCCCAATGCTTGAGGTTAAATAATGTCTCACCATTCACTCCAAGTGACAAAGCCACTTCCAAGGTTTGAGGCAAAAATGGACAAGACCCGAAAGGGGTGCAAAGGTGTGTGTCATTGAAATAACTTAACACTAACATTTTTTCATACACCCATGTGCATCTACTTTTGTGTCATTTTTCTTTTCCGAGTGCTTCCACGAGGTGCAACCCCTGTGGCTTCAGCAGAGGTAGTTGCAGGCTGCTCACTTCCCTGCTGCAACTCATCAGACACTTTTGGGAGATGTCCTCTGGGTTTTGGAGCCTGTGATGGCCCCGCCAAAGTCTCCTCCTCCTGCGACTGTGCAGGGACAGACACAGCCATCGGGATCTGAGGAAGCATGTGGGGCTCTGACTGAGGGGGGAGGCAATGAGGGAGAAGTGGGAGCCCTTTGAGAAGAGCCCCCAGTTCCATGTCCCCTCTCACCATCATCCCTCTCATGGGCCACCCGTACTTTCCTGCTAGCAAGGAGCTGGAGAGCACCTTGCTGCACAGCAGTGGAGCGATGAACGCCCAAGTCTACGTTCACATATATCCTTGAGAGAAGGTCTATGAGCGCCTGCCATCTGTTGTCCACAGCTAGCATGTGCTCATGTGAGGGGCACATTTGCTGCTCCATGCAGGTGGCCATCCTTTCCATGGAAGAGCTCATCGTCACCATCGCCTGCAACATGATAGTGCTCATGTTGGAGATGGACTCCTCCATTCTCTGAATGTTTGCAGACATCACGGCTGTAAAAGATGTTAGAGGCTCATGCAATTGTTGCTGCCCTTCCAAGATCACCCTCTTTCTCGATGGCCCCAGAGGCTCAACGTCTGTATGCAGCTCAGCAGAGCTTGGAGCGTCCTGCGCCCTCCGGCGAGGAGTCTCCACTGCTGTCCCTGTCAACACCACCTGCTCTTGCTCACTTGTGATGTGTGAGACATCAGGTGACAACTCTACTCTATGGCGCAAAGGACCCACTGAGGTGTGCGTATCTGCACTAGTGGTAGGTGTGCTTGGGGCTGCTGACGTTGCACCCTCAGAAGCTGGGGGTTCCTCTGAGAAGTGATCTTGCTACTTCAGCTGGACAGTGGGGGCAGGCAGTTGATGTACCCGTGGGAGAGTAAAGAGATGAATTAGAAGTCTTATAATAAGAATGGGTAATGTTACCATTATGCACATGATGACATTTCACTGACTGCTGACATCAGTCACCATAAGAGTGACTGTTGAATGCCATGTGGCTGTATGAGATGTGATTCTGTCACCAGGTTGCTGGGATGTCCCCCTCTCTCCGTCTCCCACTGCCAGCATCTCTCAAACTCCCGAGATCTCCAGAGTCCCCTGCTCTTCGCTGTTAGTTGTGCGAAGACTGGAGGGCCACCTCCGGTTCTCTGCCTCTCTCTGTTGTTCTGGGTTCTTTTCTCCTGCAAGAAGGGAAAGAAGAGAAGTTTGAGTGAGAGTGATGAAATGAGTGTAAGGAATGAATGGGTTACATCTGTAGATGGTGACTATGAGGGAGTGGGGTGCCAATGCCAAATAGCCTCCTTCTGTGGTGTTACTTGCTATGATTGCATTAGGATGAGGGTAAGTGTGAGGGATGGTTAGTCAGATGGGGATGTGAGTATGTACATAGAGAGAGAGGGATGGGTGGACCTGCAAGGTAGGTTGGTGTGAGGAATGGGAAGGCAGAGTAATGGGGATGTGTTGACAGGCACATCAGGATGAAGGTAAGGGTGGCATTGCACTCATCTTTCCTGATCTCATGAGATAATTGAAGCATTTCAATACTTGTGGAGGTCTCTTTCGCCTATCAGTAGGGACTAGGACCTCCCTGCGTGCTCTGACAGCCTCCACCAGAGTATGCAGCGATGAGTCTGAAAAGCATGGTGCCGCCCTCTGCCTTTGGCTATCCATCCTTGCAACTTTATACGATTACTGTGGTGTTTGTTTGTCAGGTTCCACCCCCCTCTAGCAAACTTCAAACGATTTGAGTGCAAGGCTGCTTTAAATATTGGTGCTGGAAACAAGTCAGCAAACCCGCACCATTTAATAGGGCCGGGAAACGCGCATGAGTCTTTCAATTGGGGCCATTAAGTTAAAGTCGCTCTGAGCAATGCAGACTGGGCAGTTAAGTGGCAGATGAACTTTAACATAGATAAATGTGAGGAGATGCACTTTGGTAGGAAAAATAGAAACATCACCTACACCTTAGAAAATAAGAAACTGAATGGGGTCGAAGAGCAAAGAGATCTAGGGATACAGGTAAACAAATCATTAAAAACATTGCAGGTCAGCAAAGCAATTAAAAGCACTGGGATTTGTTTTGAGGGTTATTGAATTCAAAAGTTATGTTAAACTTGAAGAGGACCCTGGTCAGGCCACACATAGAGTACTGTGTACAGTTCTGGTCTCCATGCTGTAAAAAGGGCACAGAAGCACTTGAGAAAGTGCAAAAAAGATTTACAAGAATGCTACCAGAACTGAGAGATTACAGCTATTGGGAAAGATTGAACAGGTTGAGGCTTTTTTCTTTAGAAAATAGAAGACTTAGAGGAGACCTGATAAAGGTCTTTAAAATTTTGAATGGGTTGGACAGGGTAGATGTGGAGAGAATGTTTCCACTTGTGGGAGAATCCAAAACCAGGGGCCATAAATACAAGATAGTTACTAATAAATCCAATAGGGAAATAAGGAGAAATTTCTTTACTCAGAGAGTGGTTAGAATGTGGAACTTGCTACCACAGGAAGTGGTTGAGGCAAATAGCTAAGATGCTTTCAAAAGAAAACTAGATGAGTACATGAGAGAAAAGGGAATAGAAAGATATGCTGAAAGGCTGAGGAGGTAGATGGAATGGGAGGAGACTTGTGTTGAATATTAACACCAGCACAGACTAGTTGGACCGAATGGCCTGTTTCTGTGCTGTGTATTCTATATAATTCTACATAGTTCTATTTAAGCCCGCCTAAACATACCTATAACTGTGCTAATGTTGTGGGTCTGCAGGTTCTTGCACATTCTTATTAAATAAGAAAGGATGGTGAATCTTTCCTCAGGTAGTCCTTAATACATTCTTAGTCTGCAGTGACCTAGAAATAACTTTGTAAAATCTTTATATCTATGGTTTGGAAATTCATAACTTTTCAAAATTGATTGCTGACTTCAGGGTAAATGGTATTGTCTCCATTAATGAACTAAAGGTTGATAGTATAATATTATTAAAAAGCCTCAAGTGGAACTCAATATTAGAAGATTTTTTTTTCACAGCATTGTGAAAACTGACTCTGTGCAAAAACAATTAGTGGTGTGTCCATTAACTCTTGCAAAAGCTGAATCAATACTTGGCTAGCAACAGAATTGAAGGCTACAGAGGTAATTAAAGAGTGAGATGATCAAATGGAATATGATGACTGCACAGCTGGGGCCAGGGGGAGGAATGGTCAAATATTCTGGAGTCTCACTTGATTTCTATCGTCAGTAGTCTAGTCAGATCGGCTCAAGGAAATATCAGTTTTACTCTTTTGGTTGCATTCTATGGTTTTGAGCCCCATACCAGGATTTAGGTGCATGAGCTAGACTGACACCTCTAAGGCAGTAACTAGGAAGTGCTGCATTTTCACCCTTAAAGTGAGACATTAAGCAAGGTCTGTTCAGATAGGTACTTATTAAAAAAAGGTAATGAAAATAGGGTAAAGTTGGATGAGAGCAAATGAGCCCAAAAGATCTTCTTCAAGTGAACTAATCATGATACTTTGGGTATTACAGAGTATTTTTGAAAAGTGGAAGGTTAACTAGGTGCAATAGAGTCCATGGCCCTGAAATTCCATGCAGTGAGTTGCACCAGATTTGTGCCAAGGAGTCAAAAGTTGCGACCACTGATGCTCTGCAGAGCTGAATCCACAAAAATTTCCAGGGTCTGCATATTTGCATGTCCATTGGAGATTGGCCAGTGTCAATCCCGATTAAAATGGGAGTAACTTGAAAATGAGTGTGTAGCCTTTAGAAGCCAAGTCTGGCTGAAGATTGCAGCGGCAAGCAGGGTTCGCAGCAGGCAAGCAGCAAAGTGTTGGATCACTGAGGTCACTATTAGGTCGCTGCACTGGATGGCTCATCTGTGTTTCTGTCCCACTTTTCAGGAATGTCATCCACTGGAGGACCTGGCCGAAACAAATTTTAAAAAGGGACAACGGTATGTCAAGGAGGAACAAAAATAAGCTCACAGCTTCGGTGAGACTGACCTCCAAATCCTCAAGGAGATAGAACACAGAAGAGATAGACCGCTGGGTCTGCATGGCAGGAAGCCTCAAAAAAAATGTCTCCAGGGCCATGTGGAGGGAGGTGGCACTGCCAACTGTCTCACCCCATGAATACCAGAACAGCAGGAAGTTCAGTAACCTAACCATGGCAGGCAAAGTAACAGACCTCTTTTCTTCCTGGAAAACTGTGGGCACCAATAACACTTTTCACTCTCTAAAATCCAGACTTGCACAACTAAACCTTCACATTGCACTCTAATTAAAGGGGGCAGAAATTAGAAACCTTACAGTATGAGTAGCCATCACATCGAAGGCATACACAACTTTAAAATTCCATCCTCTACTTCCATAGGGTAATACCACGGAGTTCTCCACAGTTATCTAATGTCATAGGGGAGACAGACCTAACCTAATTCACTCAATATTGTTGCAGAGGAAACTTGTACACAATACCCATGAGAAGCAGCGCACCAGGGGGAGCATCCCCAACCTCAAGGAACTCACTCTCTAATGGGTGACAGACCCTGGACCTGATGGGGAGCCACCCTGCTTTTATCATGGGAGATGACGAGGTTTGGGACAACAGTGCCGGCACCAGGTTAGTGGCTGCAATCCTACAGTCACTACGGCATCCTTGTGAAGCAGCACGCAACCATAATCTTCCATCTCCTTCTCTGTCTCCTTAGTCCCAAAGGTGTAAAGCTCGCCCATTCTTAGCGTGTATCCTCTTTTTCTGTAGTCCGACCACAGCAACAGGGGACAAAGTATGGCAGAGAGGAGGAAGATGATGATGATGAAGAGGAGAAGAGAACTTCTTCCTTTTTTTGTTATTCATTCTGGGAATGTGTGGACCGATGACAAGGCTGTCATTTATTGCCCATCTCTAGTTTCCCTGAGAAGCGGATTGATACGCTGGTCGGATTGATGGTCGGAGAGTCCAGAACCAGGGGTCATAATCTAAGGATAAGGGGTAAGCCATTTAGGACAGAAATGAGGAAGAATTTCTTCACCCAGAGAGTGGTGAACCTGTGGAATTCTCTACCACAGAAGGTAGTTGAAGCCAAGTCATTAAATATATTCAAAAATGAGTTAGATATATTTCTTAAAGATAAAGGTATCAAGGGATATGGGGAAAAGGCAGGTACAGGGTACTGAGTTTGGATGATCAGCCATGATCTCATCGAATGGCGGAGCAGGCTCGAGGGGCCGAATGGCCTACTCCTGCTCCTATCTTCTATGTTTCTATGTTTCTATGATACAACGAAGTGGTTTGCTCGGCCACTTCAGAGAGCAGGTAAGAGTCAACTACATTGGTGTGGACTGGAGTCACATATAGGCCACACTGGGTAAGGACAGCAGGTTTCCTTCCCTAAAGGACATCGGTGAACCAGAATGTTTTACAAGAAAAAAATAGCTTCATGATCACTTTTACTGGTACCAGCTTTATATTTCCAGATTTTTTAAACTGAATTAAAATGTTTAAACTACAATGGTGGGAGTTGAATTTGCATTCTCTGGATTAATCGTCGAGGCCTCTAGGTTACTAGTTGAGTAACATAACCACTATACTACCATGCCCAATTACCCAATGTGGACAGGTACCTTGGCCCTCGTCTTTTCAGTGGCTAAATATTGCACACCAGCATGGGAAGGAAGTTTACACACAAATTTTGTTGATGTGCAACTATGAGAATCATTATAGGAGTACTTAAACCAACACTGATACTCTAGCTCCCTGTCCTCGCACATATCTTACCACCACCTCTCAGGAGAGAAGCAGCAATAATCAGAGAATAAAACCAGGCCCTAGCAAACTCAGATCTGCCTATTAATGAATATCTCCAGAACCTCCCAACATGCTGCCATAAGTCTAGGAACCCCTTCTGGTTGGCGACCAAAACTCTCAAAAGCTCAGTACTTTCATCTAAAGATAAATAACGGAGGATGTGGGAAACCAATGGGATCAAGAATCAGGACCTGATCATGGACCATCCGGCATCACCGTGCCATTTAAAATATGGGTCACTGCAAACCCCATCAGAACTTCAGTTGGGCGCTGTAACTTCCTACTACATAAATGGAAGATGAAGGATAGCACGATGTGCGATTGTGGAGAGGCTATCCAAACCATGGAGCCTCTTCTGAACCATTGCTCGCTAAGATCACACCCTTGTACTATAGCATCTATTCACTCCATATCACCAGAGGCCACAGATTGGATGACGAACTTGGACGTTGACATTTAACGTTGCTTTTCAAGATGCCATACGAAAGAAGATTTCAGACAACCATGGGGTATCCAGTAGTATCAGTCAGGTTGCAGTATGGACATGCATTCTAATCAGACCACTGACTCACTTTACTGGAGAGCTGGGAAATTTATTAGCTTTGTCATCACAGCAAGGCAGCAGCAAGATAGGGTCACACAGTTTTATGCCATTACTAGCTTTCCCAAGGCCCACGGTGCAATAGATGGCACACACATTTCTTTGTGAGCTTCTACAGTCAACCCCCTCAGCTTCCTCAACAGAAAGGGCTTCCATTCCCTGACTGTACAGATTAAGAATGGTGCACATCAACATAAGATATGCTGGAAGTCCAAACTGGTTCACTAATGTCCTTTAGGGAAGGAACCTGGCATCCTGACCCAGTCTGGCCTATATGTGTCTCCACTCCCACAACATGGTTGATGCTTAACTGCCCTCTGAAGTGGCCTAGCAAGCCATTAAGTTGTATCACCACCTTCTCAGGGTAACTAGGAATGGGCAATAAATGCTGGCTTCACCAGTGATGCCCACATCCCGAGAATTAATTTTTTTAAAAATGCATCTGCTCCTCAGCTGGTCCCAGCTAATTTGTGGATTAAGTTGATCGTAGTCTTTATCTTGGCTGCAGTTTTCATCAGATGCTGCCTGAAATAACCTGGCACCATAAAGGTTGAGTGCAGTTGTGACCTCCATAAGCACAGACAGAGCAGTATGGGCGGAAGACCGTGAATGCAAGCCCTCATACGGTAGGTGGCAGAACTCTCCTATTGCCTCTTTAGTGAAGCCCACTTTGCTAATACATGTGCTCTTGGGAGATGTAATAACTAGTGAGTTGCATCATCTTTAAATTATGCTGCCCTCTTCTTTCCTCTATCCTCTCCTGCTCCTCCTTCACAATATTGGCTTGCAAAGATGCCCCTATGGAATGCCTTCCCTGTTCCTGAGAGGTCCTCACGGTGCGGAGGGGGTCACAATCTTTTGGTGGCCTCACACTCCTACAGGGCGTCAGAACCAAGTCTAAGGCTGCGTAGGCTGAATACAAAAAAAATCACTCCATGAGAGACATTGCCAGCTGCAGTAATCACTAAACTTTCAGCAATCTTCCGCCTCAAAAACTCCTCACTTCCACCAGACGCAAATGATTTTGATAACAGCTGTACCTTAATCTAACTTACCGCTAATGCATTATGAGCATCGATATGGAAAATCTGGGGCTGCCATGGCCCTGGCCCTTATTATCATATATTAGAATTGGGTGGCTGGGGACTCCCCCAGTATCCACACATTCCAGCAAGAGTCACTGATGATCATCAGGACTGGAAACCATGACTTTTTTTACTCTCTTTCCAGCTGAGAGCGCTAATCATAATTGTAGTTCCCTGCTAACTCAGCACAGACTGGGGAATAAACCTGGTCTGAATAGTTTAGTTCTTCACTGAGCATTATGCTTGCCAACTGAGTGACTGGGAGTCGTAAAATAGTCTAATAATTTCACTTTGACATGTGATCTAACACTCCTCATCCAATTAATGCACTTCTTTTTTGTGCACAAATAAATAAAACCAACACCTGGTAGCAGCAACAGCACTTCCTTCCAACTAAATAACAGCTAAATGTTGGCTGGCAGATGGATAGGAAATATGTAACAACATGACAGAAGAACGATTTGGCAAATTTTAGTTATGCTGCCTGTGAGCGTTCATGGAGACAAATGATAATTGGTTTTAAACATAACACAGCAATAGCAAGTGGTCGTCAAGTAGTCAATCTTCTTAAAGCATCGGCTGCCAAATAAGCAGATAATTTTTACAATCTTGAAGATGGGCTATGACTTGATTTGAAAAAATAAAAAATAATTAGCTCAGATCCAATCGCATAAATCTGTGCTGTGTGCTCACTGAGATGAGTAGGAAGCTTCGATCTATATGTGCATCTTACACACTGCATGAAGGGCACGACACAACACCTTTGTAATTTATTAAAGCTCGCAGAAGCACATGGTGATGAACCGTGACTTACAATATGTTTTTTTAGCTACTATTTACTATTGGCTCAATTTGTAAAAAGCTGTTCAGTTATTTATTTTACTTTTAGACAATTCTATAATATTCTGGTAAGAATTAAAATATGCTCCAGATATTTCTCAGACCAGTTAGAACAATTCCAGCAATCTCCCTTCCTGAGCTACATGACTCTATACAATAGTATAATTGTTCTATATGATGTAGGGTTATTTCTATGTATTTACTCATGGTAGGGGGAGGGGGGGTAAATGCGATAAATTGAAAATGTGGGGGATGAATATACTTTTCATTTTCATCGTATTTGCAATGTACAATTGGAGCAACTACATTTTTGTAATGGGAAAATCGGGTAGAAGCCATTTCTGGCAGTTTCCCGCCATTAAGCCATTGTTTGTCCCAACCTCCGACTTACTCCAAGTTGTCATGATGCATACATCCTTCGAAATTTGGCCCGGTGCCTGACCTCTTGAGGGAAGAAAAATAGGTCAACGGGTGGCTTCTGGGTGACAAAGCCCACTTACCTCCTGCGCACATAGATAATAGCCCGGATCTTACGGTCAGCAGCGAAGGGACAGTGCTTGTCGCTGACCTCGAAGAAAGTTGCCCACAAACATTTAGCGGGCTCTGCGGCATCAATTTCCATTTTTCAGCAGGTTTTATCATTCACTTTTTAATACTTTCACAGAAAGCAAAATAAGGATTGGGACATACACATGAGATTAAGGTGCAAGCTGAAATATCATAAGCAAACTTAAAAAATAAAATAATCAACTAATTTTTATTATTTTAAAACTATATGGAATTTTTTTTATCACAGAATGGAGAAAATGACATTCCACAATATAAAACTATTTTTTCAGGGCCAGAGAGGTTGTTCAGCAGTAATTGTGACTTAGTCCGGCGATAAACACTCAGTTACACATAATTCAACAAGGCTTAAGTTTTTCAAGGGTTTTTACAGCGAGAATAGTGCGTAAAAAGTTAAGTTCATGTCAATTCAGTGATTTCTAATGAATTCCATCTGTGAGAACTGCAACACCACACCCTGTGGAGGAGCAGGGTATACTGACAGCAACTTCTGTATTTCCATGATTAACTGCACATGTGCAGACACCAGAGTTTGCTGTCAGTTTCACACAGCAATGATGGCCAGCGCTGACAGTTTTGCCATCATTACAACTGCAAATTCCGGGCCATTGACATTCTCTCAATCCATGACCAATCATACAACATAACAACACATCAGTCCTTTTTGTTCCAACTTGAGTATGCCAATAATCATCACCTGAATGAATAAGTCAGCACCAAATCAATGCATTCTCCATAAATAACAAAGAGCAATGTCGCTGAGCACTCTATTTTCTTACAATGAAGTCCAAAGTGTACACAAGCCAACCTATTCTTTTCTAACACCATGCTTCCCTGGATACCTTCACATGGCTTTCGATAACCCTTCTAGTGTTTCTCCTAGGTGCAACTTGAGGGTCAGTACCAAGAGAGGTGGTTACCTGCTCATGCTCTACAAAAGGGTCATGGGACTGAGGTGGCCCTTCTCTTATGGTGGCTTACTCTTGGCAGGAAGTTACTTCTGGCTTCATCTCTGGAGCTTGTTACTGAGCAATCTGGTGTAGCCTCCCATGTTCCACTGATGTGCTGCACTGAGCAGGAAGGCTGGAGGCTTGGCATGTAATCCTGAGTAATGGCAGAATCAAACGAATTGACTAAACCCATCACCATTGCACTGGGCCCTGGATCTGTGTCTTCACTGATTGGAAGAATGGCAGCTATCAGATCCTGATAGCCTTGAGACACATCAGCATGCATCGTGGCCATTGTGGTCTGAAAACTGCTATTCAGGGTTCAGTCTATTCCCTTCCCTATTACCATCAAAATTGTGGTAGAGGCACAACTAGTCCCTGGCCATTGCAGATCTGCTGCAGATTCTGATGATGCTGCCATTGATGCCTGCAATGGAGTAAAATGATGTTGTCGCAAATGAGAACTGTGAACTCGCAGTTGCGGCATATCCTAGAAGATTCACTTCGAAGCCTACACGTAGTTACGATGTTTCTCAAACATCTTTTTCAGGCATTTATCCATGAGTTCTGGGTCTCATTGCTCTACAGCCATAGGCAGCCTTCTTTCTTGCTTCCGCTGGGAAGGTGGAATATTCTTACCCATTTACCCCTTGGTAAAGGTAGTCTGGAGGACGAGTTCATGGAATACATTTTGAGACAGTTTCCTAGAACAATATGTCATGGAACCAACCAGGGAACAGACTATTTTAGATCTTGTATTGTGTAATGAGATAGGGTTAATTAGTAATCTCATAGTAAAGGATCCTCTGGGGAAGAGTGATCAAAACAAAGTGCAGCTCGGAACAGAGTGTAAAGCTGCGAGTTTGGTGAGTGAGGGAGTGAATCTTAATGGTTAATCTCATTTTTATAAAATCTAGTCTTGTGTGCTTGCAATTAGCATTTAACTTAAATTTAAATTTACTGTTTCAAGTTTTAAGTTTCTTCCAGGCTTGGGCAGGGCTAAGCAAGATCTGTGCTGGAGAGCAGGTGAGTGTAATTAATTAATTAACTGGTCTAATCTGGTTCTGTAACTGCCAGAGAGCTCACTTATTTAAATCTCAGCAGTATAAATAAGGGAGGCTAGAGTGCAGTTTGTCACAGAGTGCAGCTCAGAACAGAGTGTAAAGCTGCGAGTTTGGTGAGAGCGGGATCGGGGAGGGAGGTGTTCCTTTCTTTTTCTATCTTTGTCAGCTTCCAGGAGAGCAGGAGTTAAAAAGCTGAACAAGAGGGGACAGAGAACCAGCGGGAGTTCGGTTCTGTGACACCCCCCAACCGCATTTGGAGAACAATAAAAGGTGACATCACAGGGAAAAGGATAAGTGATTGGTTGGTGAGTATTTTGCTCACTTCCCTTATCTTTTAAAGCCCAGGAAATGTGTTAGTAATTGCAAGGTTTCATTAGTACTAGTTTACTAGCAGTAATAAATCTTATTAGGTGTAGTAGGGTTTATTTAATAAAAATAAATAAATTAAGACTCAATAAAGATGGCAGGGCAGGTGATGTGTTGCGACTGCAGTATGTGGGAGCTCCTGGACGCCAGTGTGATCCAGGACGAACACGTCTGCGGTAAGTGTCTGCGGCTTGAGGAGCTTCGGCTCAGAGTTGATGAGCTGGAGGCCGAGCTGCGGACACTGCGATGCATCAGGGAGGGGGAATGTTACCTGGACACTTTATTCCAGGAGGCAGTCACACCCCTTAGGATAGGGTCTTCTGATTTGGTCAGTGGTCAGGGACAGGAGGATGTGACTGCGAGTGAGGCATGTATGGGAACCCAGGAGGTGGAGGAGCCTCAGCCTTTGCAATTGTCCAACAGGTTTGAGGTTCTTGCGGCCTTTATGGATGAAAGCGGTGGCTGCAGGGTGGATGAGCAAACTGACCATGGCACCGAGGTACAGGAAGCCATTCAAGCGGGAGGAGTTAATAGGAATGTAGTGGTAATTGGGGACAGCATAGTCAGGGGGATAGATACAGTTCTCTGCGGCCAAGAGTGAGAGTCCAGACAGCTGTGTTGTCTGCCAGGGTTCGGGACATCTGCTCTGGGCTGGAGAGGAACTTGCAGTGGAAGAGGGAGGAGCCAGTGGTCATGGTCCATGTAGGTACCAACGACATAGGTAGAACTAGGAAAGAAGCTCTGCTGAGAGACTATGAGCAGCTAGGGGCTAAATTAAAAAGCAGAACCTCAAGGGTAATAATGTCTGCATTATTAACTGAGCCATGAGCAAATTGGCATAGGGTAAATAAAATTAGAGAGATGAACACGTGGCGCAAAGACTGGTGTGAGAGAAATGGGTTTCAATTCCTGGGGCACTGGCACCAGTACTGGGGAAAGTGGGATCTGTATCGTTGCGACGGTCTTCACCTGAACCATGCTGGGACCAGTGTTCTGGCGAGTCGTATAACTAGGGCGGTAGAGAGGGCTTTAAACGAAATATTGGGGGCATGGGATCAAATTTGGGAAGATGTGGTAATTCAAAGATTAGAGACAAGGCAATCGAGAAAGGTATTAATATGGGAAATGATAAACAGACTGTGACAGGAAGGGATAGAGAGTACAAATCTAAGAGTAAATCAACAGATAAGGCTAGAGGTTACAAAAATAATAAAAGGACAAAACTAAAGGCTCTGCATCTGAATGCACGTAGCATTTGAAACAAAACAGATGAACTGATAGCGCAAATAGATGTTAGAAGCTATTATTAAAGACGTGATAGCAGGGCACTTAGAAAACTTCAAAGTAATCAGGCAGAGTCAACATGGTTTTGTGCAAGGGAAATCATGTTTAACCAATTTATTGGAGTGCTTTGAGGAAGTAACATGTGCTGTGGATAAAGGGGAACCGGTGGATGTACCGTACTTAGATTTCCAGAAGGCATTTGATAAGGTGCCACATCAAAGGTTATTGCAGAAAATAAAAGCTCATGGTGTAGGGGGTAACATATTGGCATGGATAGAAGATTGGCTAGCTAACAGGAAACAGAGAGTAGGCATAAATGGGTCATTTTCTGATTGGCAAGATGTAACGAGTGGTGTGCTGGGGCCTCAACTTTTTACAATTTATATAAATGACTTGGATGAAGGGACCGAAGGTATGATTGCTAAATTTGCTGATGACATAAAGATAGGTAAGAAAGTAAATTGTGAAGAGGACATAAGGAAGCTACGAAGGGATATAGATAAGTTAAGTGAGTGGGCAAAGATCTGGCAAATGGAGTATAATGTGGGAAAATGTGAAGTTGTCCATTTTGGCAGGAAGAATAAAAAAGAAGCATATTATCTAAATGGTGAGAAATTGCAGAGCTCTGAGATGCAGAGGGATCTGGGTGTCCTAGTGCATGAATCGCAAAAGGTTACTATGCAGGTACAGCAAGTAATTAGGAAAGCTAATAGAATGTTATTGTTTATTGCGAGGGGAATTGAATACAAAAGTAGGGAGGTTATGCTTCAGTTATACAGGGCATTGGTGAGACCACATCTGGAGTACTCTGTACAGTAATGGTTTCCTTATTTAAGAAAATCTGTAAATGCATTGGAAGCAGTTCAGAGAAGGTTTACTAGACTAATACCTGGAATGGGCTGGTTGTCTTATGAGGAAAGGTTGGACAGGCTAGGCTTGTATCCGCTGGAGTTTAGAAGAGTAAGAGGTGACTTGATGGAAACATATAAGATCCTGAGGGGTCTGGACCGGGTGGATGTGGAGAGGATGTTTCCTCTTGTGGGAGAATCTAGAACTAGGGGTTACTGTTTAAAAATAAGGGTTCACCCATTTAAGACAGAGATGAGGAGAATTTTTTTCTCACAGAGGGTCGTGAGTCTTTGGAACTCTCTTCCTCAGAGGGCGGTGGAAGCAGTCTTTAAATATTTTTAAGGCAGGGGTAGTTAGATTCTTGGTAAGCAAGGGGCTGAAAAGTTATCGGGGGTAGGCAGGAATGTGGAGTAATCGGATCAGCCATGATTTTATTGAATGGCGGAGCAGGCTCGAAGGGCCAAGTGGCCAACTCCTGCTCCTAATTCGTATGTTCATATGTAATATGATAGAATTTCACATTGACTTTGAGCGTTAAATAATTAAGTTTGAAACGAGAGTCTTAAACTCAAATAAAGCCAATTACATAGGTCTGAGGGGTGAGTTGGCTAAGGTAGATTGGGAAATTAGATTAAAGGGTATGATGGTATATAAGCAGTGGCAAACATTTAAAGAAATATTCTAAAATTCTCAACGAATATACATTTCATTGAGAAATAGAAGCTCCGTGGGAAAAGTGATCGATCTGTGGCTAACTAAAGAAGTTAAGGATAGTCTTAGATTAAAAGAAGAGGCTTTTAATGTTGCAAAGAATAGTAGTAAGCCTGAAGATTGGCAGAGCTTTAGAAAACAGCAAAGGATGACCAAAAAATTGATTAAAAGGAAGAAAATAGAATATGAGAGTAAACTAGCAATAAGTATAAAAACAGATTGCAAGAGCTTCTACAGTATGTAAAAAGGAAGAGAGTAGCAGAAGTAAGCATTGGTCCCTGAGAGGCTGAGACAGGTGAAATTATAATGGGGAATAAGGAAATAGCAGAGACATTAAACAAATATGTTGGGCTGGATTTTGATACTGGGGCGGGTTGGGGTTGTGTCATCCGCATTTCGTGTTATCCACCTGACTGCAATTGGATGTGGGAGATTGATGCAATTTTCACTTAATTGGGCAATTGAGTTCCAGCATGTGGGAACCCATGAACCAATTAGTGGTTTCAGTCTGAAAGTCGCCTCTGATGATGTCATCATTGCTGCTGCATTGCAGGTCAGAGACTGCCTGGTCTCAGAGACTGCCTGGCCTTTGCTGTGAGAGGACCTGGATGCAAAATGAGCAGCATCTCAGAGAGAGAGAGAGAGAGAGAGAGAGAATTTTATTTGCAACCAAGTCCTCCCAGGCAGTCTCTGAAGACATTCAATGCAGCAGCATCAGAGGTGACTTTCAGACCTAATAATACTACTACCTTCATCACATCTCCATTGTAATAGTGGACCTGCAGCTGATAGTCAGCTATCCACTTGTGCTCCCGCCAGGTTTCACTGGCGTGTTTCACATCAGGCGTGATTCACATCGGAAAAGGGTTAAACTCGCTAAAACGTTTCAAAATGGCATTACAGAGCCAATTTAGGGCTTGTTAAGGGCTTTAATGGCCTCTCCCGCCTCTTGGAGGTGGGACAGAGTTGGGAACCCCACGACTGATTTTGTCAAAATTGCGTGGAGGCGGAATGGAGTCGGGATCAGGTCCGCCCGCCACTTTTCGCTATTTTAACCCCCCACACGCCTCCAAACCCGACTCCACGGGTCATTGAAAATCCAGCCCGTTGTATCTGTCTTCACAGCAGAAGACACAAAAAGCATACGAAAAATAATGGAGAACCAAGGGACTAATAAGAGTGAGGAATGTAAAGTAATTCATATCAGTAGAGAAAAAATACTTGAGTAACTAAGGGGACAATTTCCTGGAGCTAACGGCCTACATTCTAGGGTTCTAAACGAGGTGGCTGCGGAGATAGTGGATGCATTGATTGTGATCTTCCAAAATCCCTAGATTCTAGAATGGTCCCAGCGGATTGGAAGGTAGCAAATGTAACCCAGCTATTCAATAAAGGAGGGAGAGAGAAAAACAGGAACTATAGGCGAGTTAGCCTGACATCAGTCATCAGGAAAATCCTGGAATCTATTCAGAGGAGGCGGACCTGTGTGGGAGTGGCAGCGGGACCTGAGAGAAGGCGGAGCGGCCATAAAGGAGCGCTGCAGAGGAGTGCTGCGAGTTGGGAAAGAGTCAGAGAGCGGGAGTAGTCAAACAACAACTGCAAAACCGCTAAAGTGACTTCACAACCAGGAAAGGAGCTGATTGGTAAGTAGGACCTGGTGAGTATTTCTACAGTCCAGTCGTTGAAGTAAAAGTAAGGTCTCTAGTTTAGAATAAGTAGTGTTTAAAGTGAAGTAAGGTCCCTAGTGTATTTAATATTCTTTAATTTAAAGGAAGTAAAGGGAGTAAGTTAAGGTTAGGACATGGCAGGGCAGCTCGGCAGCGTGGAGTGCTTCTCCTGTGCTATGTTGGAAGTCAGGGACACTTTCAGTGTCCAGGGCGAACACATGTGCAGGAAGTGTCTCCAGCTGCAGCTACTCGAAATCCGCGTTTCGGAGCTGGAGTCACTGTGGAGCATCCACGAAGCTGAGATCTCCGTGGATAGCACGTTTAACGAAGTGGTCACACCGCAGGTAAAGAGTGCACAGGCAGACAGGGAATGGGTGACCACCAGACAGAGTAAAAGAACTAGGAAGGTAGTGTAGGAGTCCCCTGGGTCCATCTCCCTCTCTGACAGATTTTCCGTTTTGGATACTGCTGGGGGAGATGGTTTCTCAGGGGAATGCAGCAAGAGCCAAGTCCGTGGCACTACGAGTGGCTTAGCTGCACTGGTGCCACGTGCGAGTGAGTATAGGAATATGAGGATAGAGGTAAAAGAAGGGATAAATGCAATTGAAAGGAAGGATATTAACTCAGTTAATACAGAATCTATATGGGTGGAGCTAAGAAATAGCGAGGGGCGAAAAACATTAATAGGAGTGGTATATAGGCCTCCAAATAGTAAAATAGAGTTTGGGGAGGGCATCACGAGGGAAATTAGAGAAGCGTGCAATAAGAGCACAGCTGTCATCATAGGTGACTTTAACTTACATATAGATTGGAATAGCCTAATCAGTAAAAATAATGAGGAGGAGGAATTCCTTGAGTGTTTAAGGGATGGTTATCTGGATCAATATGTCGAGGAACCAACTCGGGAACAGGCTATATTGGACTGGGTACTGTGCAATGAGAAGGGACTAATTAGTAATCTTGTTGTACGGGGACCCTTGGGTCAGAGCGATCATAACATGATCGATTTCTCACTCGAAATGGAGAGCGAAGAAATTGACTCAGATACTAAGGTCCTGAATTTAAACAAGGGGAATTATGATGCCATTAGACGGGAACTGAGTAGGTCTGATTGGACAACGTTCCTGGGAGGACTGGAGGTAGATAAACAATGGCAAGCATTTAAAGATAGAATGACAAAATTGCAAAAATTGTTTATACCAATCTGGCATAAAAGGAAATCTAAAAAGGTGACTCAACCGTGGATAACAGGGGAAATTAGAGACAGCATAAAATCCAAAGATAGGGCGTATAAAATAGCCAAAAAAAGCGCCAGAGCGGAAGATTGGGAACAGTTTAAGATAGAGCAAAGGAGGACAAAGGGCTTAATCAAGAGGGGCAAAATAGCTTACGAAAGCAAGCTGGCAGAAAATATAAAAACTAACTCCAAAAGCTTTTATAAGTATATCAAGAGGAAAAGACTGGTGAAAACCAAAGTTGGCCCATTGCAGTCAGATACGGGGGAATATATAACGGGAAATAAGGAAATGGCAGACCAACTAAATGCATACTTTGGGTCAGTCTTTACGAAGGAAGACACAAAAAACCTCCCTGGGATATCGGGAAAAATAGGGACATTTGCAAAGGAGGAACTGACGCAAATCAATATCTCTAAGGATATGGTGTTAAGGAAGCTAAAGGAATTGAAGGCGGACAAATCCCCAGGGCCTGATAACATGCATCCTAGGGTGCTGAAGGAGGTGGCCCTAGAGATAGCGGATGCACTAAGTATGATTTTTCAGAATTCATTAGACTCGGGAACAGTGCCCATGGATTGGAGGGTAGCTAACGTTACCCCACTATTCAAAAAGGGGGGTAGGGAAAAAGCAGGTAATTACAGACCTGTAAGCCTTACATCAGTTGTGGGCAAAATGCTGGAGTCCATCATTAAGGATGAAATAGCGGAGCACTTAGCAAATGGGGACAGGATAGGACAGAGTCAACATGGATTTACAAAGGGTAAATCGTGCTTGACTAATCTATTGGAATTTTTTGAGGGAGTAACTGGTAAAATAGATGGGGGAGAGCCAGTAGATGTGGTGTACCTGGACTTCCAAAAGGCCTTCGATAAGGTCCCACATAAAAGATTAGCAGAGAAAATTGAAGCTCATGGGATAAAGGGGAAAGTATTGACGTGGATAGAGAACTGGCTGTCAGATAGAAAACAGAGAGTTGGAATAAACGGCTCATTTTCTGAATGGCAGGCAGTAACAAGTGGGGTACCACAGGGATCTGTCCTGGGTCCCCAGCTGTTCACAATTTACATTAATGACCTGGATCAGGGAGTCGGATGCAGCATTTCCAAATTTGCAGACGACACTAAACTAGGAGGGGGGGTGGGCTCAGAGGAGGAGACCAGGAAGCTCCAGAGCGATTTGGACAGACTGGGTGATTGGGCGGATAAATGGCAGATGCACTATAATGTGGACAAGTGCGAAGTTATCCACCTTGGGTGCAGGAACGGGAGGGCAAATTATTATTTAAATGGCAATAAATTGGGAGAGGGGGAGGTACAGAGAGACCTGGGTGTTCTTGTACACCAGTCACTGAAGGCGAGCATGCAGGTGCAACAGGCGGTCAAGAAGGCAAACGGTATGCTGGCCTTCATAGCAAAAGGGTTGGAATACAGGAACAGGGATACTTTGCTGCAGCTGTACAGGGCACTGGTGAGACCACACCTCGAGTACTGTGTACAGTTTTGGTCGCCTCATCTGAGGAAAGATGTTCTTGCCATGGAGGGGGTGCAGCGGCGATTCACCAGGCTGATACCAGGAATGGCGGGATTGACCTATGAGGAGAGACTATGTAGTTTAGGGATGTACACACTGGAGTTTAGAAGATTGAGAGGGGACCTCATAGAAGTGTATAAAATTCTGACAGGTCTAGACAGGCTAGATGCAGAAGGAATGTTTCCCTCGGCGGGTGAGAACAGAACTAGAGGACATAATTTAAGGATAAGGGCTAAACCATTTAGGACAGAAATGAGGGGGAATTTCTTCACTCAGAGGGTGGTGAACCTGTGGAACTCATTGCCACAGAGGGCAGTGTACGCCAGCTCATTAAATATATTTAAGAGGGAATTAGATATATTTCTACAGGCAAAAGGGGTTAAGGGTTACGGAGAGAAGGCGGGGACGGGATACTGAATTGGAGGATCAGCCATGATCTCATTAAATGGCGGAGCAGGCTCGAAGGGCCGGATGGCCTACTCCTGCTCCTATCATCTATGTATCTATGTATCTAGCAGATGAATGCGTGGCTAAAGAGTTGGTGCAGGAGGGAGGGCTTTAGTTTCCTGGATCACTGGGTCTGCTTCTGGGGAAGGTGGGACCTGTACAAGTCGGATGTGTTGCACCTGAACCGGAACGGGACCAACATCCTTGCGGGGAGGTTTGCTAGTACTGTTGGGGGGATTTAAACTAACTTGGCAGGGGGATGGGATACGGAGTGGAGCTATAGTAGGGGGTGATGCACAGCCAAATATAGAGGAAAAAACAAGTCAGCCTGGAAGGCAGAGCAAATATGTAATGGCACAAGGGAGTATGGCAAGGCTGGATGGCATTTATTTTAATGCAAGGATTCTTGTGAGTAAGGCAGATGAATTGAAGGTGTTGATGAACACATGGGAGTATGATATTGTTGCTATCAAAGAGACATGGTTGAGGGAGGGGCAGGACTCGCAGCTCAATATTCCAGGGTATAGAATCTTCAGGCGAGACAGAGGGGGGTGTAAAAGAGGAGGGGGTGTCGCAATAATAATCAAGGAGTCAATTACTGCTGGAAGGAGGGATTATATCTTAGCAGGTTCCTCTAATGAGGCCATATGGGTAGAACTTAAAAACAAAAAGGGGGCAAGCACTTTGCTGGGAGTCAGGGGGAGATAGAGGAACAGATATGTAGGCAAGTCTCAGAGAAGTGTAGAAATAATAGGGTAATAATAGTAGGGGATTTCAACTTCCCCAATATTAAATGGGATAGTCAGACTGTGAAAGGCTTTGAGGGTGCGGAATTCTTAAAGTGCATCCAGGAGAGCTTTTTGAGCCAGCATGTAGAAAGTCCGACAAGAGAGGGGGCGGTACTGGACCTAATTCTAGGGAATGTAGCCGGGCAACTGGTAGAAGTGTTAGTAGGAGAGCATTTTGGTGACAGTGACCATAATTCGGTGAGATTTAAGGTAGTCATGGAAAAGGACAAAGATGGACCAGAAATAAAGGTTCTAAATTGGGGGAAGGCCGATTTTAATATGATAAGGCAGGATCTGGCAAAAGTGGATTGGGATAAGCTACTTGTAGGAAAATCCACATCAGAGCAGTGGGAGTCTTTCAGAAAGGAAATAGAGAGAGTACAACGCCAATATGTTCCCGTAAAGGTCAAAGGTGGGACCAACAAGCCCAGGGAACCCTGGATGTCAAGGGATATACAAGAATGAATTCGGAAAAAAAGGGAGGCTTTTGGCAGATACATAGGACTAAAAACAATGGAAGCCCTAGAGGAGTATAGAAAGTGCAGGGGGGTACTTAAAAAAGAAATTATGAGAGCGAAGAGGGGGCATGAAAAAACACTGGTGGGCAAAATAAAGGAAAATCCCAAGGTGATAATAAGTATATTAAGGGCAAGAGGATAACCAGGGAAAGAGTAGGGCCCATTAGGGACCAAAGTGGCAATCTGTGTATGGAGCCGGAAGATGTGGGTGAGGTTTTAAATGAATATTTTGCATCTGTGTTCACTATGGAGAAGGACGATGTGGGCATAGAAATCAGGCAGGGGGATTGTGATATACTTGAACAAATTAGTATTGAGAGGGAGGAGGTACTAGCAGTTTTAGCGGGCTTAAAAGTGGATAAATCCCCAGGCCCAGACGAAATGTATCCCAGGCTGCTGTGTGAGGCAAGGGAGGAGATTACAGGGGCTCTGACACAAATTTTCAGAACCTCTCTGGCCACAGGGGAGGTGCCAGAGGACTGGAGGACAGCTAACGTAGTACCATTATTCAAGAAGGGTAGGGAATTACAGGCCAGTGAGCCTAACATCAGTGGTAGGGAAATTATTGGAAAAAATTCTGAGGGACAGAATTAGTCTCCACTTGGAGAGGCAAGGATTAATCAACGATAGTCAGCATGGCTTTGTCAGGGGGAGATCATGTCTAACCAGTTTGATTGAATTTTTCGAGGGGGTGACTAGGTGTGTGGATGAGGGTAGTGCAATTGATGTAGTCTACATGGACTTCAGTAAGGCTTTTGACAAAGTCCCGCATGGGAGACTGGTCAAGAAGGTAAGAGCCCATGGGATCCAGGGCAATTTGGCACATTGGATCCAAAATTGGCTTAGTGGCAGGAGGCAGAGAGTGATGGTCGAAGGTTGTTTTTGTGACTGGAAGCCTGTGTCCAGTGTTGTACCGCAGGCATCAGTGCTGGGTCCTTTGCTGTTTGGAGTGTACATTCATGATTTAGATATGAATGTAGGAGGTATGATCAGTAAGATCGCAGATGGCACGAAAATTGGTGGAGTGGTAAATAGCGAGGAGGGAAGCCTTAGGCTACAGGACGATATAGGCGGGTTGGTCAGATGGGCAGAACAGTGGCAAATAGAATTTAACCCTGAAAAGTGTGAGGTGATGCATTTTGGGATGACTAACAAGGCAAGGAAATACACAATGAATGGTAGGACCCTAGGAAGGACAGAGGATCAGAGGGACCTTGGTCTGCATGTACATAGATCCCTGAAGGCAGCAGGACAGGTAGATAAGGTGGTTAAAAAGGCATATGGGATACTTGCCTTCATTAGCCGAGGCATAGAATATAAGAGCAGGGAGGTTATGATGGAGCTCTACAAAGCGCTAGTTAGGCCACAGCTGGAATACTGTGTGCAGTTCTGGTCGCCACACTATAGGAAGGATGTGATTGCATTGGAGAGGGTGCAGAGGAGATTCACCAGGATGTTACCTGGGCTGGAGCGCTTCAGCTATGAAGAGAGACTGGACAGGTTGGGGTTGTTTTCCTTAGACCAGAGAAGGCTGAGGGGGGACCTGATTGAGGTGTACAAAATTATGAGGGGCATAGATAGGGTAGATAGAAATGAACTTTTCCCCTTAGTAGAGGGGTCAATAACCAGGGGGCATAGTTTCAAGGTAAGGGGCAGGAGATTTAGAGGGGATTTGAGGAAAAACTTTTTCACCCAGAGGGTGGTTGGAATCTGGATCTCAGTGCCTGAATGGGTGGTAGAGGCAGGAACCCTCACAACATTCAAGAAGCATTTAGATGAGCACTTGAAACGCCATAGCATACAAGGCTATGGACCAAGTGCTGGAAAATGGGAGTAGAATAGATAGGGCTTAATGGCCGGCGTGGACACGATGGGCCAAAGGGCCTCTTTCTGTGCTGTATAAATCTATGACTCTATGACTCTATTAAGGAAGTGGTAACAGGGCACTTAGAAAATCATACTGTGATTAAGCAGAGTCAACATGGTTTTATGAAAGGGAAATCGTGTTTAACAAATTTATCTGAATTTTTTGAAGATATAACTAGCAGGGTAGATTAGGGGAACCAGTTTATTTAGATTTCCAAAAGGCATTCGTTAAGGTGCATTAGAAGAGCTCATGGGGTTGGGGGTAATATATTAGCATGGATAGAGGGTTGGTTAACAGACAAAAAACAGAGAGTAGGGATAAAGGGGTCATTTTCTGGCTGGCAGGCTGTAACTAGTAGAGTGCCGTAAGGATCAGTGCTTGGGCCTCAGCTATTTACAATCTATATTAATGACTTAGATGAAGGGACCAAGTACAGTGTATCCAAGTTTGCTGACGATACAAAGCTATGTGGTAAAGTAAGTTGTGAGGAGGACACAAAGAGCCTGCAAAGGGATATAGACAGGTTAAGTGAGTGGGCAATAAGGTGGCAGATGGAGTATAATGTGGGGAAATGTGAGGTTATTCACTTTGGTAGGAAGAATAGAAACGCAGAATATTTGTTAAATGGTGAGAAATTATTAAATGTTGGTGTTCAGAGAAGTTTAGGTGTCCTCGTACAGGAAACACAGACAGTTAGCATGCAGGTTTAGCAAGCAATTAGGAAGGCAAATGGCATGTTGGCCTTTATTACAAGGAGGTTGGAGTATGTAAGATTCTGAAAAGTGTAATAAAACCGCTTCTACCGTGTGGAGATCGAAATTGTGAACAAATTGTAAGATGATAACGGACGGATTTAAAATGTAAGAAATCAGCAGGTGTTCTTTGTGAAGACACAAAATGGTGGTCAGTGTGTGTTCTTTGTTTGTGAAGACACAAAATGGTGGTCAGTGTGTGTTCTTTGTTTGAGTGGCCACCTGGACAAGAAGGGGAGAACATACATCTCACAGGAACAGGAATGGAATTCCAATTCGGGAAGGTTTGGAGTGGAACAGACCTATCCAAGGGAGGCAGAGAGTAATTTACGATCAACGAGGCCTTATAACCCAGTGGCGGGAGTTTTCAGAGATAAGAAGAAGAACAGAGAAGACAAAGCAGGAGGAAGATTGAAGTGAGAAAGCTGGCCAGTTTATGTTTCGACTTACAGTTTCCTTTGACCAGAAATGAAGGAGTATGTATGAAAATTGGACATGGGCTTAGATATTGTTAAAGGGGGTACTTTTATGTACAATTGAATCATTAAAGAGGCATGTTTATATACTTTGAATTGATAAGTTGCAGGCATATTTATTGCCGGGAGTTCTTTGAATTTATTGCCAAAGGTGCTTCTATGTATTTTGAACTATAGTCTGATTAAAAGACCAATTTTATTGATCACATCCTTGTCTGTCATCGTTAAGCTAAGTCGTAATTCTTGAGGTCCGAACAGTAGTAAGAGAAAGTGCTACAAGTACAAGAGTAAGGAAGTCTAGCTACAATTGTACAGGGCTTTGGTGAAACCACACCTTGGTCTCCTTATCTGAGAAAGGACATACATGCCTTAGAGGCGATGCAACCAAGGTTCACTAGATTGATCCCTTGGATGAGAGGGTTGTCCTATGAGGAGAGATTGAGTAGATTGGGCCTATACTCTCTGAAGTTTAGAAGAATAAGAGATGATCTCATTGAAACATATAAGGTTCTGAGGGGGATTGACAGGGTAGATGCTGAGAGGTTGTGTCCCCTGGCTGGAGAGCCTAGAACTAGGGGGCATAGTCTCAGGATAAGGGGTCGGCCATTTAAGACTGAGTTGAGGAGGAATTTCTTCACTCAGAGGGTTGTGAATCTTTGGAATTCTTTACCCCAAAGAGCTGTGGATGCTGAGTCATTGAGTATATTCAAGGCTGAGATAGATAGATTTTTGGACTCTAGGGGAATCAAGGGATATGGGGATCAGGTGGAAAAGTGGAGTTGAGGCCGAAGGTCAGCCATGATCTTATTGATTGGCTCGATGAGCCGTATGGTTTACTCCTGCTCGTATTTCTTATATTCTTATGTTCTTATATAACTACTCCTTTGTTTCCTTTGTGCTCTGTGAATCACCTCCTGCCGCATCCTCACTCATACTATCTAATTACCCCAGGTGAAAATATCTGAGATGCTGCCTGTGAGTGAAGAAGCAAGTGCTATAGATGGTGGGTTGAAGAAATGTTGGGGCAGAGGAACCTTGGGCAGGAGGTCTATGCTGGAACTCATGGGTGGGCTTCAGTCTGTCTGAGGCTGAACCACACTGTTCGCAACCTTGGTGTCATATTTGACCCTGAAATGAGCTTCCGACCACATATCCGCAGCATAACAAAGACCGCCTACTTCCACCTCCGTAACATCGCCCATCTCCACCCTTGCCTCAGCTCATCCGCCACTGAAACTCTCATTCATGCCTTTGTTACCTCTAGACTTGACTATTCCAGTGCACACCTGGCTGGTCTCCCACATTCCACCCTACGTAAACTTGAGGTCATCCAAAACTCGGCTGCCCGTGTCCAAACTCTCACCAAGTCCCATTCGCCCATCACCCCTGTGTTCACTGACCTACATTGGCTCCCGGGTAAGCAGCGCCTCGATTTCAAAATTCTCATCCTTGTTTTCAAATCCCTCCATGGCCTCGACCCCTTCCTATCTCTGTAATCTCCTTCAGCCCCACAATCCCCCCCCGAGATATCTGCGCTCCTCTAATTCTGCCCTCTTGAGCATTCCTGATTATAATCGCTCAACCTTTGGTGGCCGTGCCTTCTGTTGCCTAGGCCCTAAACTCTGGAATTCCCTGCCTAAACCTGTCTGCCTCGCTACCTCTCTTTCCTCCTTTAAGATGCTCCTTAAAACCTACCTCTTTGACCAAGCTTTTGGTCACCTGCCCTAATTTATCCTTATGTGGATCGGTGTCAAATTTTTTGTCTTAAAATACACCTCTGCAGCGCCTTGGGACGTTTTACTACATTAAAGGCGCTATATAAATATAAGTTGTTGTTGTTGTTTCGAGCAGCTTGGGCTGAGTTGGCAGGAATACTCAATAATGTATCACCTGTGACCAGATCCTGGCACCAGTTATATAAATTAATTTGCTCAACCTCTGAAAAGTTGCCATGGTTAAGCTCATACTTCATTTTACAGTGTTGCCTTACAAAGAATCTTAACAGACACTACATTATAAGCTTGGTGGAGCATCATAGAGGGAGAATACACAACACTCTGGCAACTGTTGACCTATTTTCCAAATACGCAGGTCTGTCTGTGATTTATAACTGCGCTCTGTATTGCTGTCACATCAACGCATCTTCCCTGAGGTCCATGAAAGAAACAAACACCAAGCATGCAACCATCGCAAGACACCTGCATGTTTACAGATTCACATAAAGTAGCTGATGGCCAGAGCCCTCTTCTGCAACAGGTTGAGGCAAGTTCTCTTCTTCACCACCTGCTCCATCACAGTGGCTCGTTGCAGGGTAAGGTTGTAGAAGACCTTAGATTTAAATCACCTTGGGTACCTAGAATGGCCTGTACTGCATGCTTCAGGGATTCCTGCCTTTTCTCCTCCAGAACCAACAAATACAGAGGGTTGGCCACCAACATGTCAACAGGTCCCATTTAGGTAGAGCTCAATTACACTTCCCTAGACTAACACCTGCAGATCACAGATGGGGTGCATCTTTACAAAGGTATGAGCAGCTGCAGTGAAACTGAAGGTCACAATGCAATAAATAACAAAATTGGTGGGTCAACATGCAACCAACAATTACTACGAAACAGATTCCCCTTCAAAGAACAGGAATCAACATGGCTGAACAGGCCAACCTTCCAGTACCCATGGGCACTGATCTTGAGTAGCACTGTTAAGTGTTGAGCCTGCTTTATGTGATAAGGATCTCGTTAACATATTTCTTTGAAGCCTTAACAAGACTAGTGCAGGCCTAGTGCCCAGGCCATCAACTCCATGGGTGCTTCCCCTCTGCATTATCCCACACTACATCCAAAGCACAGATGCACAGGAAGCCTCAGCGCTAGATAATGTGGGTTGTCTGTGCCTGATGCACATCAATGCTATGGTTGCTGAGCATTACATTATCTGTCACATGGTTCTTTCTTTGAGGAGCTTTTCAATGAAACCTTCAATATTATATTATATTATATTATGTCAATTCATGAGTATCGGAATTGAACAAACCAGGGATAAACATCGAAAGAATTTGGATTCACAATCCTCAAACAATGCGTTGAGACAGAGTGAGATTTGCATCGTGAGGTAAATTTGTGAAGCAGTGAGATTTGCATCGTGAGGTAAATTTGTGAAGCTTCACTTCCAGTGTGGTGCCTCACTGAGCATGAGTGCAGGTCGGAGATAGGGCTAGAATGCTGTAGTGCCAATTTTGTGACTCATGTTTCTGAAACTCCCAGCTGGGAGCAGAACGCTACAAAATTCCTCTTCACATCTAATCCATGCTCTGCATACTTGACCTGGCAGCATTTGAAGAAAAAGAACAGAAATTGTTAGAAAGACATAGCAAGTCTGTCAGCATCTGATAGAAATCTGTCAGAATATGGAACGTTCGAGGTTGTGACTGAGCACTGTGAATAGAGAAATGTTCAGTTCTTCAGCACTGACATCTTTCACCTTGATTAGCACAAAATTTCAGCAATGTAGTTTAAATCATGAGACTTTACACTGGAGACTTGTAAAATGATGGTAGATTTATAAGGATACAATGCCTCCAGTGTACACTGGTCTGATGTTGCTACAACAGTCAAAAGAAATATGAGCCCACATTATAGTGTGTAGTAGTGTACCATGGGATTATCTGAAGTGTCACATTTTGGTGCAGAAACAGCTGTCTGCATGATATCTCTGTCACTTGTATGCATCCCTCCTGGAATTCTGACATTCACATCTGAAGAACAACTACCATTACTACTCGTAGTTATTACGATTGCCATGCTCTTCCTTGCAGGCATCAGCAATGACCACTCATAAAAGCACAGTGATACTGTGAATGGAAGAAAATCCATTATAATTCCAGCACATCTCTAGAATATCAAAAGAAAATGGCTTCATGACTGTACTGTGAGAAATGACAAGCTTGGGACTGTAGGTAAATTTGCTCAGTTGGTAGCATTCCCGCACATGAGTTAGATGTGCTGGAACTTGAGCACATAATTATTACATAGGATTACATAGGATATACGGCATATTCGGCCCAACCAGTCCATGCCGGCATTTGTGCTCCACTCGAGCCTCCTCCCGTCTTTCCTCATCTAAATCTATCAGTGTAACCCTCTATTCCCTTCTCCCTCATATGCTTGTCCAGTCTCCCATTAAATGCATCTATACTATTCACTTCAACCACTCCCTGTGGTAGCGAGTTCCACATTCTCACCACTCTTTGGGTAAAGAAGTTTCTTTGGAATTCACTTTTGGATTTCTTGGTGACTATCTTATATTGATGGCCTCTAGTTATGCTCTTCCCCACAAGTGGAAACATTCTCTCTGTATCCACTCTATCAAAACTTCTCATAATTTTAACGACCTCTATTAGGTCACCCCTCAGCCTTCTTTTTTCAAGGGAAAAGAGACCCAGCCTGTTCATCCTTTCCTCATATGTTTACCCTCGCATTTCTGGTATCATCCTTGTAAATCTTCTCTGCACCCTCTCCAGTGCCTCTATATCCTTTTTATATGGTGACCAGAACTTCACGCAGTACTCTGTGTGGTCTAACCAAGGATTGATACAGGTTTAGCATAACTTCCCTACTTTTCAATTCTATCCCTCTAGAAATAATAGTGAATAGTGTATTTGTACTCCGAGATCCCTTTGTTCCTCTACCCCACCTAGACTCACACCCTCCAAGTGATTAGTGACCTCCCTATTCTTCCTACCAAAATGTAATACTGTACCTCACATTTTCTCTGTTGAATTTCATTTGCCAAATATTTGCCCATTCTGCAAGTTTATTAATGTCTTCCTGTAATTTGTTGCAGTCCTCCTCAGTATTGACTATCCCCCCCAATTTGGCATCATCTGCAAATTTAGAAATTGTTTTGGATTCCAAAGTCTAAATCGTTAATGTAACTTGTGAACAGCAGCGGTCCCAGCACTGATCCTTGTGGAACACCACTACCCACCTTCTGCCACACTGAATATTCTTGAACAAAATTTTAATTGTGTATGTATGTATTTGACATCACAAATTATCATCTAAGGAGAGTTAAAAAAATAATGGGCCTGAATTTGCGATCGGAGGCCTCCGATCATCAAAAAATCGATGCATTTACCTGGTAGCCCGGGAATTACGGAGGCTTGCGATCCTTTGCCTCTCCTGGTAGAAATATGTAGAGGCCCACGTATCCCAGGGGCACATGCGGTTCGCAAGCGCCCCTGGGATCACGTGGACCAGCCCAACCAATGAAAGAAGGGAATCCCCATTTATACTTATGGGGATTCCATACGCACGGAACTGTCATAAGTATAAATGGGGATGACTTAAAAAATACACAAACACATGAAATAAATAAATAAATAAATTACATATATAATATTAATTAAAATGGCATTTAATTAAATATTTTAAACAAATGTAATTTTTTTTTAAGTATATCTTTTAACGGGGCTAAATATAAACTTACCTTATTGGACAGGGTTTTTAAAGTATAAGTGAGTGATAAAATTTTATTTTTCTATTTTTTAAAGCTCTTATGATGGTACAGGTTGAGCGTCCAAAATCCGGAGTTCCGGAATCCGGAGTTCCGGAATCCGGAATGTTCCAGAATCCGGACTCCAGGACGATTGGTGGCAGGGTCGTCCGGAATCCGTAAAATGTACCGGAATCCGGACACCCTGTCAAACCGTTTCCGCTGACAGCCGGGCCCAGTGAAAAGTCAAAAAATGAAATCCAACTACTGTACAGTGACAAAAATCGCAAGAATAAAAACACCAATCCTACCTGCTCCAGGCCAGGTCTTCACAGTCACCGCACCGCTGCTCCTGGGTCCGCAGTAACTCTGCACAGCACACAAGTCCCTTTGGCCAGAATCAACCCCAGGTGACCAACCTACACCCCATGATCAGACCCCACCCAACCTGACTCCATTGCTGTGGTGTTTTTCCTGATTTGAAGATCTGCACAGGTGAAGATTGTGAATTTGTGTTGTCATTGCAAACATGTCAAAAAGGCCAACTGATACCCCAATGGGTTCAGATAAAGGAAAGAGGAAGCATAGTTCACTTTCAATTGCCAAGAATGTTGAGTTACTTCAGAGATTAGATAGAGGTGCTTCAGTGAGAAGATTGAGTGAGGAGTATGGTGTTGGACTCTCCACCATCTATGATATTAGAAAACAGAAAGAACAGCTCATGAAGTTTTATGCGGAAAGTGATGTTCATAAGGAAATGAGTAAGAGAAAAAGTATGCATAAGCCGAAATGTGATGATTTGGATCGAGCAGTGATGGAATGGTGGCGACAGAGGCAAAGTGAAAAGGTTCATTTGTCTGGCCCAATGGTGGTGCAACAAGCTAAAATATTCCATGCACAACTGGGGATTGAAACTCCATGCGAGTACTCTTCTGGTTGGCTAGTCAAATTTAAAAGGCATCATGGCATCAGGCAACTAAAAGTATGTGGTGAGAAAGCCTCAGCAGATCACGAGGCAGCTGAAAATTATATTGATGAGTTCATCAAACTAATTGCTGATGAAAACCTTTCACCTGAGCAAATATACAATGCTGACGAGACAGCACTGTTTTGGCGCTACCTACCGCGAAAGACATTAGCAGCAGCAGAAGAAACGCAGCCAGCAGGTATTAAAGACGCCAAGGATAGGTTGACTGTGCTTGCTGCTGAAAATGCGGCTGGGACACATAAGTGTAAACTTATGGTCATTGGGAGAAGCCAGCGTCCAAGATGTTTCAAGGGTTTGACAGTATTGCCAGTGCATTATTATGCCAATAGGAAAGCATGGGTAACCAGGGTAATCTTTCTGAACTGGTTTGAGAAGAATTTTGTCCCTCAGGCGCGTGCTCATCGCACGGAAGCTGGCCTTGAGGAAAACTGCAAAATAAACTTGCTGCTAGACAATTGCCCAGCACATCCCGATGCTGAGCTTTTGGTAAAGGATAATGTCCATGGAATCTACTTACCTCCAAATGTTACATCACTGATACAGCCAATGGACCAAGGAATTTTGAGATCGATGAAGTGTCTGTACTAAAACGAGTTCATGAGGTGTTTACTTAATGCTGTGAACACAGGCATGGGAATAAAAGCATTCTCAAAAACTTTCTCTATCAAGGACGCCATATGGACAGCTGCGGATGCATAGAACTTGGTAACTGCAGACACCTTGGTCAATGCTTGGCATAACATCTGGCCATCAACTATGTTTGCTGACGATGATGCTGATGATGCTCCTCAGGACTTTCAAGGCTTTCGTGTGTCCAGGGAGAAAGCAATGATTGCTCAACTTTTAGATTATGCAAGAGGGCTGACTTGCAAAGCTGCGCAGGAATTGAATGAGGACGATGTCGCAGAAGTCATGGACATAGACAACGATGCTCCCTGACATGAATCTGTCATTCATGAAAGAAAGACTTATGAAATAATACTGCGTGGCCTGCGGGTGGCGCTGTCCAGGGAGAGTATAAATACTCGGGCACGGGCCCAGCTTGCGCAGGACATTCTGAACAGGAACTAGTGAAGGACACAACTGGACCTCCATGTTGTAAAACAGTTGATTAAAGCTTTGTTTAACGCTTAGACCAAGTGCCTAGTAGTTTTCTTACATCACTCCCATTGTGCATGCAGTGACAGATGAAGAAACCATGCAGGGGGTTTTGCATCCAGAAGAAAAGGATGAAAGCAGTGAGGATGATGATGATGCCTGTGATCAAGTTGAAAAAGTGCCCATTGACAAGGCAATCAATCTTTGTCAAGAATTAATTCACGCCTTAGAGCAACGAAGCTTCATAAGTGAAGAAGAAATACTGCAGGTCTACAGAATTCGGGAAAGATTAGTGAAAGAAAAGCCCAAATTATTTAAACAAACAACAATATTAAATATCTTTCAAAAGATGTCGCAACAGAAGGCCCAAGACCTACAGCGTGCAACTACACCAGTAATTTCCACATTTGATAATCCTATTGCTGGCCCATCATCAGCCCCAGACATCATAGCTGCGCCCTCTACCTCAAGCACAACCTCCAGCCAATTGTAACTCTACCTGTTTATTTTTACTCTGTTTAACAAATAAAAGCCTTCATTTACTGTTTTATATTTCATAACTTAACTGTTTTACAAATAAAAACCTTTATTATATTTCATGCTTTGAGTACTGTACATTCCTTTTCAAATTTGAAGATGGTAGCAAAAGTTACAGGCCAGGAAGCTCACATTAAGTACAGTTACAGAGTACAGCGTTGCAAAAACAAGAGAGGGAGGCTTACCATGTGTTGCGAAGAAGCGAGGACTACAAGGCCTGCGAGGAGCAGAACTACAAGGTGACGTCCAAAAAACTGGAAATATCGCAACCTGGGCCCAGGCATTTCCGGACTCGGAACGTGTTTCTGATGTCCGAAGTCCGGAAACGCCCGAGCCCAGGTTGCGATATTTCCGGACTTCGGACATCAGAAACACGTTCCGAAGTCTGGAAAAACATGAAAACCGGCTCGGCCTCGGTCCCGAGGTTGCCGGATTCAGGACGCTCAACCTGTAAAAGCAGATCGCAAGTGCCGGGTTTCAGCGCATGTGCTTCGCATGCCTAAACCCGGAACTTGTGCGGCCCCTATGGGTGCGTGCACACCCCCTCGTACGCACCCGTAGGGGTCGCAAAATATGGTCCAATGTTCTCTTCTCATTTGGTGTCCCATTATTTTTTTATTTATTCATTTTGGAGACTTGGGTGTCACTGACAAGGCCAGCATTTATTACCCATCTCTTGATGTCCTGGTACAACTGAGTGACATGCTAGGCCACTTCAGAGTCCACCATATTGTTGTGGGACTGGAGTTACATGTAGACCAGACCAGGTAAAACCAGTTAAAGGACATTAGTGTACCACAGTTGGGTTTTTACAACAAACTGACAGATTCATGGTCACAGCTTTTTATTTCCAGATTTTTTAAAACTGAAACCAAATTCTCAAACTTCAATGGTGGGTTTTGAGCTCACATTCTCTAGATGATTATGCCAAACCTCTGGAATACTAGTTCAGTAACACAACCACCACACTACACCACTTACGCATATGGGAGTAAATTCATGGATGGTAGTGGTTCTCCAGTGCCAAACTAGCCGTTCTTCACGGGAAAGCCTGGAAAATAAATGTCAGTGTCTTTTTGAGTTTGGGGGCCATTACAGCCGACCCTGAGCCTGTCCATGCCTAAAATCTACACACATACATAGATGTTAACGTGCTATAATTCTTAACAGAAGCAGCTTGCCCATCATGTCATTATTGTCTGGGTTTGAAAGAGAGTTTGGTAATACTTGGAAACCACAAATAACTTACCAGTTGTGGCACTAAGTAGAGGAATGTAAAAATGTTCTCAGAAAGAAAAGGCCATTCAACACCAAACTCCAGAGACTATTATTTATTTTTATTCATTCATGGGATGTGGGTGTTGCCAGCAAGGCCAGTATTTATTGCCTCACCCTAATTGCCCTTGAGAAGGTGGTGGTGAGCTGCCTTCTTAAATAAGTGGCTGCTAGGCCATTTCAGAGGGCAGTTAAGAGTCAACCACATTGCTGTAGGTCTGGAGACACATATAGGACAGCAGATTTCCCTTCCCTAAAGGACATTAGTGAACCAGATGGGTTTTTATGGCAATTTGATAGTTTGACGGTCACCATTACTGATAGTAGCTTTTTATTCCAGATTTATTTAATTCATTAATTGAATTTAAATTCCCCAGGTGCTGTCATGGGATTTGAACTCATATCTCTACATCATTAATCCAAGCACTCCTGGATAACTAGTCAAGTAACATAGCCACAATGCTACCGTACCCCCAATCGTCAGCATCAACTACCACTCTCCTCCATACCCACTACCTTTTGGTTCCATACTTGCTAAGTGCCTTCCCCAGTGCTATTAATAGCTTCAATAGCCTCAATTTCTTTCTTGACAGATATGGATCCAACTGCTTCCTAAAAGTCCTACTCGACCTTGAATCAAATAATTTCTCTGGAATTCCACATGATCACTACCCTGTGGGGAATAAGTAAGAAATTGTATTCTAATTCTGGTGAACATTGTATTGTTTGGAGAAGTATGGCAGAATGAAATTAACCTTAAGTTAAATAGACTACAGTGAAGAGTAGAATTAAGACTGCATTTTTCATACAGAATTTCAAAGTTAGAACAAATTTTCTACTTTGCCAAAATGTTGGGATCCGCAGTCGCTATCTGTTTTACATATTGTGGATATACAATGTAAGTAAATGAAACAATTATCCAAAAATGCATCCAACGTGATGATAGGGTGACTTACCTGCTTTGCTATCAGGCCACGGATTTGCAGGTTATTTAACAATCACATATTTGCTTGCAAACTTTGGGTTAACCAGGCCTTCTAATGCATAGCATAGTCTTTCCAAATTGACAGTGTACTCTGCAAATTCTATTTACTTACACTATCAATGGTCCTAGCAACTCCCACTCCAAATGGATAAAAACCAAGATACATCTCAAATATTTACTCCTCAGTAGGTGCTGCAGAACACTTTGACATTGCAATAACTGCAAAAGCTCATTTTATAGAAAAGAATAAATGATATTGAACATGTTTGTAACTAGATGGTAATATATAAAAGGTTGCAATCTATTCTTCTTGGAAATGACTCATTAAAAATAAATGTTACTATTAAAACATGAATTACCCTTTAAACTGCTGCATAGAACCACACATAAAGTACAATATTGTAACAACCATGATGATTCACAAAGTTCCATTTGAATATTAACACCAAGCCTTTGTGATTTTATGTGGATTTTGTAAACAGGATTCTTGAATATTGGCCCGACTCAGAAACATTACAGGGACCATAGCATTCATTAAAATGATTTCTCTTTTCTCATCGAAGTGAGGGATGTCAGCACTGGGGAATGGGACTTCTGGCAGTAAGGGGGGAATTTTCCGGGGTGTCAGCGGGCATGATCAGCGGCGGGTTGGATGGGAAAGTGCTTTTTTTTGACAGTGGGTCGGAACCCTGCTGTCAACCCGCTGGCACGCGCCTTTACCAAATGTCGGGTCTGCCAGCGCTGAGCAGACCCGAGACACAGCGGTGGAGGAGGCAATTCAGGTCATTATCACCTCGTTAACAGAGGATTAACAACAATTTTGAGCTCACCTTTAGAATTTACCAGCTCGCCAACGGGGTCCACGCTGCTTGGGGATCACGTCTGTTAAGCTGAGGCGGGAGTTGAATGGCCATGGAATCATCTCCTTATTTGACAGCTTGAAATGTGCTATAAAAGCTCCCATCTCACAGCTGTTTACTTTCCAAGCTCAGAAGCTATTGCTTACTGCATTTGGAAGACAGATTGAGCTTTATGCAGGTTGCAAGTGTTTGGATCAAACTCTCTATCCAGTATCACCTCATTGGAACAACATCTCTCACCATTTACAGATTGTTTCTGTCATCTCAAGTTCACCTGCCATCTATTCCATTAGCATGGGTACACTTTATACTCTCACCTTGGTCCTCAGAATCTGACCACGATCAGCCGCAACACCAGCATCACCATGCACACCAGCAGCGCCAACAACCACACCAACCTTCTCCACAGTTACCTGATGCTGCACAGGACAGAGGGCATCAGCACCCGACCACATTGCTGCACGGGACGCCAGGGATGGCCTCACCATGGCCACATTTACTTCATTAGACGCTGCACACTCTGGCTGCCATATGATATGCCAGGTTGGTACCACCCCACACAAACACCATAAAGCATCCCTACAATGCCCAAGCCATTCCTTTCACACTCATCAGCGTTGCGAGGGGTACTGTTATGTCTCACCACTCACTGCAACTCACTAAGCCACTTCCAAAGGTGCACACAAATCTGTCCAAGAACACAAACTGTTGAAAACAAAGATTTCAATGTTTGACAGCACATTAACAGAAACTTCACATGAACATTGGCTAAAACACACAAGTGCCTACCCTTGTGTGTTGTTAGTTGTTATGTTTGGACTAGGGCTAGTGAGATGGGGAAGTGATAATGTAGATAGAGAGAGATGGGTGGAGGTGCAAGTTAAGTTGGTATGAGTAAGGATGTGCAGGAGTAGGGTAGGGAAGGCAGAGTGATGGGGATGTGATGAGTGTGGATTTGCAGTAGCGTTTTGTGATCTACTGAAATCATTGAAAGGTTTGCGCTACTGCAGCCTGGTCCTCCTGACGACATCCATGCTTGTGTCCTCCTGTGCAATGTGCAACCAGGCTGTGTTACTCTCCTGGGGCGGTCTCTTCCGCCCCTTGGAAGGGAAGAGAACCTCCCTGTGTGCTGTGACTTCCTCCATAAGCATATGGAGGGAGTCATGGGAGAGCCTGGATGCAGCCGTGCACCTTTGTGCAGTGATTGTCAGTGTTTGCAGCACCTCAATGCTGTAGAACACTGACAGCACAAATGTCAAAGTAAATTTGTGCATGGTCCCTTTAAGGAAACTGGCTGATGACGCGTCATCAAATTACGTCATCAGACCCGCTTCCTTCAATTGGGCTGTGAAACGCGCTGGGCAGGCTTGACAATCCCAATCATGGGAAAGTCATGTCGGAGGCTAGAATGGAGCCAGCAGCGGGGCCGCAACCCACCTGCGACCTCGCCCACCACGGACCCGCCAAGGTAAGGAAAATCGCGGCCTCAGTTTCAGTGTCAAGTATGCCCGTGTATATGTTTGATACAGATTAAAGCTCTCTCTACTCTACTTCAATAATGCGCCTCAATCCCATTCTCAGAAGTCTGTCTGTACTACACCAATGTGAATTTTTCCATTTCCCCCACCAGCCATCTTTATGGCATCTCTAAGTGTGACTTTTAGCTCAGTGCCAATTTGTCAAAAGCTTTGCAATAGAGGTTTGTGTATATCCTGGGAATAGTACCTGACGTGGAAAACCCAAGCAAAGGAAACACTCTAAAAGTGATCTGAGCATCCTTGTGGTTCAGTGAGTAAGGTGAGTGTACTTATTTCAGGGTACATTCAAATCTAAGATTGAATGATAAAGGAATAGATTTGTTAAGATCCAAAATAACTTTAAATACAACAGCATTCAACTGATCCTGCTAGCTTACAAACTCCATCTTGCAGATCGACTGACTTGTCCAATCTAGATCTAACATGTTTGAATTGCAAATTTGATGTGAGACTTATTGATATTAAGGGAATGTCAAACTCAAACTGAAATATATCTTTGTATGGTGCTCTGGAATGCTTGTAAAGCACACTTCATAACCTCTATTATCTTGCGTGTTAGTAGAGGGAAACATGAGAATCAGACTTATCTTCTCTTGCAAAAAGAGGTTCAGAAGCTGGAGAGGCAAACATAAGGCTTCTCCTACCTCTGCTTCTTAACACCCTAACTGCAAAATGGTATTGGTTCAACAAACGTATGGTGATGAGACAGATATTCAAGTGTTCCATCTGGATCCCCAGTCACTGCTATAGCTTCCACTGGAGAAGGAGGTGAATCCTCCATTCATTTGTTGAAATGGCTATCTCTGTCCATGAAAAGATAATCCAATTGTACCCTCCAAATCATGTGAAGCAGTCTGTTTGGGTCAGCCGAAATTTTGATATGACTTAAACCACAACACAAAATAGAGGATGAGGAGCTAATGAGGAATTCTGCTGATAAAATGTGTACATACACAACTGGAATTTCAGTTGTTTAATTGATAACAACCTGCGTGCCAGCCCCTTAAATAAATGGAGGACCAGTTATAGATGAGGCAGGTGCTGTCAGATGTGCGGAGGGTCCTGAATATCCAAACGTGAGATAACAATTTTCTTGGTGTGTTATGAGTGATATAGGAACAAGAAGAAGGGTGGTTATTGAGTCCAGCGGCAGAGGTGTTACAACAACAACTTGTATTTATATAATGTAGTAAAACGCCCCAAGGCGCTTCACAGAGCGTTATCAAACAATCAAGTAATCGGAAATAAAAACAGAAAATGCTGGAAATAGTCAGCAGGTCAGGCAGCATCTCTGGAGAGAGAAACAGAGTTAACGTTTCAGGTCGATGACATTTCGTCAGAACCGACAAAAGGTCATTGACCTGAAACGTTAACTCTGTTTCTCTCTCCAGAGATGCTGCCTGACCCGCTGAGTATTTCCAGCATTTTCTGGTTTTATTTCAGATTTCCATCATCCGCATTATTTTGCTTTTGTAATCAAGTAATCTGCTTTGTCTTGGGTAGTATCGAGCTTCCTGAGTGTTGTTGCAGCTACAGAGTATCCAGCTTCTGCCCTGCTCTTGCAGCCATGGTGTTAAGCTCCTGATCAGTCGTAACCCCCAACTGTTAATGGTGGGGAATTGACATTAATGGTGTTGTTGAATGCCATGGGGAGCTGACTGGGCTTTCTCTTTTGGGAAATGGTCATTACCTAACAGATATATCTCTGAGCAAGCGCAATTGTAGGAAACTGGTATATGAGACTCACTAATTTGGGATTGGGGCCAGTTTTATGGGTGGAGATGCATGTGTTTGGAGGGATTGATAGATGACTATACAGGATCAAAGAGATTTAAGCGTATCGGAGTTACGAGTGTAACTCACGTATGCCCAAAAGTCTGCAATTTTTTAAGCCACGTAATTGAGTTTGTACCCAGGTTATACGTATCTATGGGCACATGTACCGGCGGCGCCTTTGTATCTCCCCCATTTATTGATGCCCAAGACCAGTTATGCAGAATACACCAGTCCATTTGTGGGTGGACCAATGGGAGGAAGATGCACATGAGGGAAGTACTGTCTCCAACGTATTTCCTGGCATTGCACCATTTGAACGGTAGATACAAGTGCAATGTAGGCATCTATTTGAAAGTTGAGGGGAAGCCTGAGAATATATATATTTTTTTATTCGTTCATGGGATCTGGGCGTCGATGGCAAGGCCAGCATTTATTGCTCATCCCTAATTGACCATGAGAAGGTGGTGGTGAGCCGCCTTCTTGAACCGCTGCAGCCCGTGTGGTGAAGGTGCTCCCATAGTGCTGTTAGGTAGGGAGTTCCAGGATTTTGACCCAGCGGCGATGAAGGAACGGCGATATACTTCCAAGTCAGGATGGTGTGTGACTTGGAGGGGAACTTGGAGGTGGTGGTGTTCCCATGCACCTGCTGCCCTTGTCCTTCTAGGTGGTAGAGGTCGCGGGTTTGGGAGGTGCTGCCGAAGGTGCCTTGGTGAGTTGGTGCAGTGCGTCTTGTAGATGGTACACACTGCAGCCATGGTACGAAGGTGGTTGAGGGAATGACTGTTTAAGTTGGTGGAGGGGGTGCCAATCAAGTGGGCTGCTTTGTCCTGGACGGTGTCGAACTTCTTGAGTGTTGTTGGAGCTGCATTCATCCAGGCAAGTAGAGAGAAGGACAAGGGCAGGTCAGATACTAGGTATTCTGCGGTGAGTGTCTCACCTCCTGACCCCCCAAAGCCTTGCCAGTATTTATGTGGCTGGTCCAGTTAAGTTTCTGGTCAATGGTGACCCCAGGATGTTGATGGTGGGGGATTCGATGATGGTAATGCCGTTGAATATCAAGCGGCGGTGGTTAGACTCTTGCTTGTTGGAGATAGTCAATGCCTGGCACTTGTATGGCACAAATGTTACCTGCCACTTATCAGCCCAAGCCTGAATGTCTTATTGCATGCAGCATGGACTGCTTCATTATCTGAGGAGTTGCGGATGGCACTGAACACTGTGCAGTCATCAGCGAACATCCACATTTTTGACCTTATGTTGGAGGGATGGTCATTAATAAAGCAGCTGAAGATGGTTGGACCTAAGACACTGCCCTGAGGAACTCCTGCAATGATGTCCTGGGGCTGTGATGATTGACCTTCAACCACCACAACCATCTTCCTTTGTGCCAGGTATGACTCCAGCCAGTGGAGCATTTTCTCCCCGATTCCCATTGACTTCAGTTTTACTAGGGCTCCTTGATACTACACATGGTCAAATGCTGCCTTGATGTCAAGGGCAGTCACTCTCGCTTCACCTCTGGAATTCAGCTCTTTTGTCCATGTTTGGACCAAGGCTGTAATCAGGTCTGGAGCTCAGTGGTCCTGGTGAAACCCAAACTGGGCATCAGTGAGCAGGTTATTGGTGAGTAAGTGCCGCTTGCTAGCACTGTCGACGACACCTTCCATCACTTTGCTGATGATTGAGAGTAGACTGATGGGGCAGTAATTGGCCAGATTGGATTTGTCTGCTTTTTGTGGACAGGACATACCTGGGCAGTTTTCCACATTGTCGGATAGATGCCAGTGTTGTAGCTGTACTGGAACAGCTTGGCTAGAGGCGTGGCTAGTTCTGGAGCACAAGTCTTCAGCACAACAGCCGGGATGTTGTCGGGGCCCATAGCCTTTGCTGTATCCAGTGCGCTCAGCCGTTTCTTGATATCGCGTGGAGTGAATCGAATTAGCTGAAGACTGGCTTCTGTGGTGGTGGGGACCTCAGGAGGAGGCCGATATGAATCATCCACTCGGCACTTCTGGCTGAAGATGGTTGCAAATGCTTCAGCTTTGTCTTTTGCACTCGTGCTGGGCTCCACCATCATTGAGGATGGGGATATTCATGGAGCCTCCTCCTCCCGTTAGTTGTTTAATGGTCCACCACCATTCACGACTGGATGTGGCAGGACTGCAGAGCTTTGATCTGATCTGTTGATTGTGGGATCACTTAGCTCTGTCTATAGCATGCCGCTTCCGCTTTTTAGCATGCATGTAGTCCTGTGTTGCAGCTTTCCCAGGTTGGCACCGCATTTTTAGGTTAGCCTGGTGCTGCTCCTGGCATGCTCTTCTTTCCCCATCCCTCTTTCCACTCTCACCCTTTGGCGTGTTTTCACTATCCCCTCTGATCTTTCCCTCCCTGACCCCGAACGAAAGCAGTTCTGATGAATGGTCATCGACCTGAAATATTAACGCTGTTTCTCTCTGCACAGTTGCTGCCTGATCTGCTGAGTGTTTCCAGCATTTTCTGTTTTTATTTCAGAAAATCTAGGCCATGGCATCAGTGGGAATGGCTCACATTGCTGGGGATCTTGGGAAAAACTGAGTTTATCAGGGCCAGTCCGCACCATTTTCTCAAAGGCAGATTGTGTTTGATCAACCTTATAGTAATATTTGAAGGAATAATGGGAAAAAAAATTAAGTAAATGCATTGAGTGTGGTTTATGTGGATTTTGAAAAAAACATTTGGTAAGGTAGCACTTAAAATATTTATGATAAAAGTAATGGTACATAGAGCTAAAGGAAGTGTGGCTATATGGGAGATAGAGGCTGTAAAGCAAAGGATAAGGGTAAAAGGAAGCTTCGTGGCCTGAAAAGAAGTGGTAAGTGATGTTCCACAGGGTCATGTGTTGGGGCCACTCTTATTTACATGCAAGCGATTTGGACTTGCAAAAGACTATAGAAGGCTAGCAAGATGGCCAGATACACAATTTAGAAAAAAAAAAGAAATGCATTATGGAAAGGAAGTAAACTTTAATTGGTAAGATTTTCAATGGAGTAGAGGAGCTAAGGGATCTCAGTATGTAGATACACAGGGCATTAAAGGTGGCAGTGCAAGTAGATAAGGCCATAAAAACGGCAAACAGAATCTATGACTTTGTATCGAGAAGCATAGAATACAAAAGCAAGGCGATAATGTTGAACTTGTGTAAGATGCTACAGGAAACTCTCGTTTAAACGGCACCTAAATATCCGGAATTCTCTAATAACCGGCAGAATTCATACTCCGAAAACTACAGTATACAGTCGTTTATAAGTTTTGTTTTACTGTTAAGTAATTAAAGAGTTATGGATTACCCTCAACTGGCATTACTGTACTTAATCAAGCATCTTCCACCATCCATTTAACACAACATTCTGTAGGGGAGTACCCAATTATACTGCACATTTCTTGATGTTTTTATTTTTGTTTGTTAAAAATAGCCTCGGTAGATATACCTCTCCGTTATCCGGAATTTTTAATCAATCGGCACCATCCCGGTCCCGTCGGTGCCGGATACGAAAGAGTTTCCTGTAGTTAGATTGCATTCGAGTATTGTGTACAGTTTTGGTTACTCCATTATAGAAAGCAATGGAAAAGTTGGAGGGTAAATTCACTAGGGAGGAGGGATAATGATATGAAGAGAGAGAAGTGAGAAATTAGGGCTCTTTTCATTGAGCTGAGATGCTAGAGATCTTCAGGATTGTGAAGGGTTTTGATAAGGTAAATAGTGAACAATTGTTTTTGCTGGCTGGCACAACAATCACGAAAAGAGTTAAATGGAAGTTTGAAACAATTCTTTGTGCAGAGGGTGGGTAGAATGGTATCATCCTTGTAAATCTTCTCTGCACCCTCTCCAGTGCCTCTATATCCTTTTTATAATATGGCGACCAGAACTGTACGCAGTACTCTAAGTGTGGTCTAACCAAGGTTCGATACTGGTTTAGCATAACTTCCCTACTTTTCAATTCCATACCTCTAGAAATAAACCCTAGTGCTTGGTTTGCTTTTTTTATGAGAAGTCGCACAACACCAGGTTATAGTCCAACAGATTTATTTAATTTTACAAGCTTTCGGAGCTTTTCGCTCCTTCCTCAGGTAGGTTAGCAGTGAGAGAATCTCCCAGAATTCACAATTTAAACACAGACAAAATCTATTCAAATCTTTCCCTACATCAAAGACACACTAAGAGCACAGCCAAGACAATGAGATGTGTCCCAGGGGGTCCAACGTGTCAAACCACCTGCTGGCTGCATATCCTGTCAATTTGTGTTGGTTCTTGTGTTAGTCTTTTTAAAAAAAAAACAACAAACACCTGGGAAGACCGGCCATGATGTCAAGTCACGTTCTGTATCGTGACATGAACCCGATATCGCGATTGAGGCCATCCTCATGAGTGCGGAACTTGGCTATCAGTTTCTGCTCTATGGTTTTGCGCTGTCGTGTATCCCGAAGGCCGCCTTGGAGAACGCTTACCCGCAGATCCGAGGCTGAATGCCCCTGGCTGCTGAAGTGTTCCCCGACTGGGAGGCAACCCTCCTGCCTGGCGATTGTTGCGCGGTGTCCGTTCATACGTTGTCTCAGTGTCTGCATGGTCTCGCCGATGTACCATGCTCTGGAGCATCCTTTACTGCAACGTATGAGGTAGACAACGTTGGCCGAGTCACATGAGTATGTACCGTGTACCTGGTGGGTAGTGTCCTCACGTGTGATGATGGTATCTGTGTCCATGATTTGGCATGTCTTGCAGAGGTTGCCGTGGCAGGGTTGTGTGGTGTCGTGGTTGCTGTTCTCCTGAAAGATGGGTAATCTGCTGCGAACGATGGTACTTTTGAGGTTAGGCGGCTGCTTGAAGGCGAGTAGTGGAGGCGTGGGGATGGCCTTAGCAAGGTGTTCGTCGTCATCGATGACATGTTGAAGGCTGCGAAGAACATGGCGTAGTTTTTCCGCTCCGGGGAAGTACTGGACGACGTAGGGTACTCTGTTGGTTGTGTCCCGTGTTCGTCTTCTGAGGAGGTCTATGCGGTTTTTCGCTGTGGCCCGTTGGAACTGTCGATCGACGAGTCGAGCGTCATATCCCGTTCTTGCGAGGGCATCTTTCAGTGTCCGTAGGTGTCCATCGTGTTCCTCCTCGTCTGAGCAGATCCTGTGTATTCGCAGGGCTTGTCCATAGGGGATGGCTTCTTTAACGTGGTTAGGGTGGAAGCTGGAGAAGTGGAGCATCGTGAGGTTGTCCGTGGGCTTGCGGTAGAGTGAAGTGCTGAGGCGTCCGTCTTTGATGGAGATTCGTGTGTCCAAGAATGAAACCGATTCTGAGGAAACCGACCCTGCCACGGCAACCTCTGCAAGACATGCCAAATCATGGACACAGATACCATCATCACACGTGAGGACACTACCCACCAGGTACACGGTACATACTCATGTGACTCGGCCAACGTTGTCTACCTCATACGTTGCAGTAAAGGATGCTCCAGAGCATGGTACATCGGCGAGACCATGCAGACACTGAGACAACGTATGAACGGACACCGCGCAACAATCGCCAGGCAGGAGGGTTGCCTCCCAGTCGGGGAACACTTCAGCAGCCAGGGGCATTCAGCCTCGGATCTGCGGGTAAGCGTTCTTCAAGGCGGCCTTCGGGATACACGACAGCGCAAAATCATAGAGCAGAAACTGATAGCCAAGTTCCGCACTCATGAGGATGGCCTCAATCGCGATATCGGGTTCATGTCACGATACAGAACGTGACTTGACATCATGGCCGGTCTTCCCAGGTGTTTGTTTTTTTTTTAAAAAAGACTAACACAAGAACCAACACAAATTGACAGGGTATGCAGCCAGCAGATGGTTTGACACGTTGGACCCCCTGGGACACATCTCATTGTCTTGGCTGTGCTCTTAGTGTGTCTTTGATGTAGGGAAAGATTTGAATAGATTTTGTCTGTGTTTAAATTGTGAATTCTGGGAGATTCTCTCACTGCTAACCTACCTGAGGAAGGAGCGAAAAGCTCCGAAAGCTTGTAAAATTAAATAAATCTGTTGGACTATAACCTGGTGTTGTGCGACTTCTCATTTTTGTCCACCCCAGTCCAACGCCGGCATCTCCACATCATGCTTTTTTTATGACCTTGCTAACCTGTGTCGCAACTTTTAGTGATTTGAGCATTTGTACTCTGAGATCCCTTTGTTCCTCTACCCCATGTAGACTCGCACCCTCCAAGTAATAAGTGACCTCCCTATTCTTCCTACCAAAATGTAATACCTCACATTTATCTGTGTTGAACTTCATTTGCCAATTATATGACCATTCTGCAAGTTTATTAATGTCCTCCTGTAAGTTGTTGCAGGCCTCCTCAGTATTGACTATCCTGCCCAATTTGGTGTCATCCGCAAATTTAGAAATTGTGTTTTTGATTCCAAAGTCTAAATTATGAATAACAGTGGTCCCAGCACTGATCCTTGTGGAACACCACTACCCACCTTCTGCCACTGTGAATAGCTACCTTTTACCCCCACTCTCTGCTTTCTGTCTTGAAGCCAGCCAGCAATCCATTCTGCTACTTGTCCCCTGACTCCGCATTCTCTGACCATGTTCATCAGTCTATTATGGGGTACCTTATCGAAGGCCTTTTAAAAATCTAGATAAATTACATCTACTGCATTATCATTGTCTACTCTCTTTGTTACCTCTTCAAAAAATTCAATGAGATTGGTCAAGCAAGACCTCCTCTTTTGAAATCCATGCTGACTATTCATTATTATATTTTTGGTTTCTAGATGTTCTTCTATTTTCTCCTTTAGTAGGGATTCCATTATTTTTCCTACCACTGATGTTAAGCTAACTGGTCTATAATTCCCTGGACATGTTCTATCCCCCTTCTTATATATAGATATTATGTTAGCTATCCGCCAATCCTCTGGAACTGCACCTTTTTCTAACGTATTATTAAATATGTGTAGTAATGCCTCTGCTATATCTTCCCTCGATTCTTTTAAAATGCATGGCTGCAATCCATTTGCACCAGGGGTTTTATCCTCTTTGAGTTTCATTAGTTTATTTAATATATCCTCTTTTTATTTTAAATGCACTTATCTCATTACTAATCTCATCATCCAATGTCATGTCCACCTGTTCTATCTCCCTGGTAAATACTGAAGCAAAATAATTATTTGATATATCTGCCATCTCTCTATCATTACCTGTGGTATTATCCTGTCTATCTATTAATGGCCCGATTCCCATCCCAACCTTCCTTTTTTTATTGATGTGGCTGTAAAATATTTTATTATTTTGTTTTATGTTCCTTGATAATTTAATTTCATAGTTCCTCTTTGCCTTCCTAATTGTTTTTGAATTCTCTCCTAATCTTTTCATATTCTCCCTTATCATGCACTCCCCTGCTGTCTATGTACTTAATGTATGCCTCTTTCATAAGAACATAAGAAATAGGAGCAGGAGTAGGCCATTCGGCCCCTCGAGCCTGCTCCGCCATTCAATAAGATCATCCATGGAGTCTCAGTAGGGTTTAGCTTGTTCTTTCCTTTTAGCAGAATATATTGTTCCTGCACTCTGTTGAACACCGTTTTAAATGTTTCCCATTGCTGTTCTACATTGTTGTTTGCTAATATTGTTGCCCATTTTATTTTCCCAAGTTCTATTCTCAGCCTCTCAAAATCAGTGTTTCTCCAATCTATTACCCTGGTTTTCGTCATACTTATATTCTTATCAATTATCATCTTAAAGTGTATTATATTATGGTCACTATTGCCTCGATGTTCCACTACTTTTACTTCTCTTATCTGCTCTGGTTCATTCCCCATTATCAGATCCAATAGCGAATCCTCCCTTGTTAGGCATTTTACATATTGGGTTAGAAAGGAGTCCTGTACACTTGTAGGAACTCCATTCCCTTATCCCCTTTACCTACCTCTTCTGTCCAATTAATAGCGGGGTAACTGAAATCCCCCATGATTATTATTCTATGCTTTTTACTCATTTCCCTAATTTGTCTGCATATTTCTTCCTCCACCTCCCTTTCACTATTAGGTGGTCTGTAGGACTACGCCTACTAGTGTAATTGATCCTTTATTATCTTTTATCTCTATCCATATGGATTCTATTTTTTTCTTGCTGATAGCTGCGTCACTTTTTTCTACTGCTATTATGTTATCCCGAAAAGGTACAGCTACTCCACCTCCCCTTTCTCTCTCTCTATCTTTTCTAAATATGTTATACCCTGCAATGTTTAATTCCCAGTCTGATTTTTCTGTAGCCATGTCTCAGTAATCCCCACTATGTCTGGTTCCTCGCAACGCATGATTGCCTGCAGCTCCCCTGTTTTATTACGAACACTGTGTGCATTGCTGTACAAACAGTTTAACTAATTTTTAATAGGATTTCCTCTCGCTTTATATTTAACCGTCTTTTTAGACTCCTGTTCTATAACTCTGTTTATTCTCTTGCCATCAATGTCCTCCCTTACTTTATTCTTTCCTATGTTTTCTTTTCCTGTTTTGTTTATAATTAGGCTGGTTACATTTCTTGTAGATCCCTCCCTCCATCTTACTAGTTTAAAGCCTTTGCCACCTCCCTTTTTACCCTTTCCACTAGGGCACGTGTCCCATCCCGGTTCAGGTGGAGCCCATCCAATCAGTACAGCTCCTTCCTGTCCCAGAACTGGTGCCAGTGTCCCATGAAAAGGAACTCCTCTTTCCCACACCAGCCCCTTAGCCATGTGTTAATTCTCCTGATCTGTCTGCTTCTATGCCAATTTGCACATGGCTCGGGCAATAATCCAGAATTTATTACCCTTGAGGTCCTGCTTTTTAATTTAGAGCCTAACTCCTGATACACTTTCAGCAGGACCTCCTCCCTGTTCCTACCAATGTTGTTTGTTCCAACAGGGACCACTACAACTGGATTTACCCCCTACCTTTCCAAGTTCCTCTCCAGCCACCGTGAGATATCCTTTACCCTTCAGGATTCTCATTCTTGGCTGCAGAGGATGCTATCTATCCCCCTAATTATAGAGTCCCTATCACTACCACATTTCTATTCTGTTCTTCCCCCCATTGGACAGCCTTCTGAGCCACGGTGCCTTGGTCTGCATTGTGGCTGTCCTCCCTGCAGTCTTTCTCCTTGTCCTCACAGGTAGCGAGTACTTTATACCTGTTGGACAGGACCAGTGTCTGCAGGACCTCCTTCTCAACCTCTCCTAAATCCCCACAACCCAGCTCCCAAGCAGTCACACCTTCCCCTTCCTGAACCTGTGCTTTCCTCTGGGGTGTGCCTGCATTCTCGATAAAACTGTCCAGAAATTCCTCCCCCTCCCTTATGTGTCGGAGTGTCTCCAACTCACACTCCAGCTCAATGACTCTGAGCCGGAGAGATTCGAGATGGAGACATCTCCTGCAGACGTGTTCGCTCGGGACAGTATCGCTGTCCACAAACTCCCACATACTGCAGTCCAGACACACAACCTGCCCTGCCATATCTTAGTCTAGCCTTATTTTATTTATTTAATTAGTTAAAGTCTTTGTTCAATTATATTCATTAGTTTAACTAGTTAAGCTATAAATTTAATACAGTACTTTGTAGTTTCCTGCACCTAGTTTAAAGCACTGTCCCAGGTTAGAGAGAAAAGAGAGGAAAAAAAAACCTTAATACTCACCAACCAATCACCTACCTGGCTGTCCTGTGACATCGCTCCTTGTTTTTTTGGAAATCATCGAAGGTTCGGGCGCCGCTGATACCAGCTCCAATTAGGTCCGTGCTGCCCTGTCTCCCGCTGTTTTAAGTACCGCTGCCACTAATACCACCTCCAATTAGGTCCGCGCTGCCCTGTCTCCCGCTGTTTTAAGTACCGGCGCCACTGATACTGCCTCCAATTAGGTCCGCGCTGCCTGGTCTCCCGCTGTTTTAAGTACCGGCGCCACTGATACCGCCTCCAATTAGGTCCGCACTGCCCTGTCTCCCGCTATTTTAAGTACCGGCGCCACTGATACCACCTCCAATTAGGTCCGCACTGCCCTGTCTCCCGCTGTTTTAAGTACCGGCGCCACTGATACCACCTCCAATTAGGTCCGCGCTGCCTGGTCTCCCGCTGTATTAAGTACTGCTGCCGCTGATACCATCTCCAATTAGCTCCACGCTGCTGATTATATCTCCCGCTGTATTAAGTCCTGGTCCCGCTGTTTTAAGTACTGATTTGCATTTATATAGCGCCTTTCATGACCTCAGGATGTCGCAAAGCGTTTCACAGCCAACGAAGTACTTTTGAAGTGTTGTCATTGTTGTAATGTAGGAAAGGTGGCAATCAATTTGCATGCAGCAAGCTCCCACAAACAGCAATGAGATATGTGACCAGTTAATCTGTTTTTTAGATGTTGGTTGAGGGATAAATATTAGCCAGGATACCGGAGAGAACTCCCCTGCTTTCTTTGAAATAGTGGCATTTTTTTTATATCCACTCGAGAGGGCAGACAGGCCAAGGTTTAACGGTCGAAGCTATGTCCATAAAAATTCTTTTAAAAATAAATTAGATAGTTGCCTAAAAAGAGGATCATGAAAGGGTATGGGAAGCAATCAGGAGAGTGGGATTGGATTGGGTGATTCATGTGAAGAATAGCACCAGCAAAGACTTACTGTGCCAAATAGTCTGTTACTGTGCTGTAATATTCGATGATTTTACTAGGATCTCAGCTAATCACAGGACAGTACTGAAGGCAATAATGGAACATACTTGGTTCCATCTGTCTCACTGTCCCACTGTGGGTAAATGAGGCTTCATGTAAGTAAGGCTGTTACCACTGAGATATCTAAATTCAAATAGGATAATAAAAATCATTGGTGAGCCAAAAGCCTCCCTTCCAGTGCAGTGTCAGCTGTGGCTCAGTGGGTAGCACACTCGCCTCTGAGTCAGAAGGTTGTGGACTTGAGCATGTAAATCTAGGCTGACACTCCAGTGCAGTGCTAAGGGAGTGCTGCACTGTCAGAGGTGTCGTCTTTCGGATGAGACGTTAAACCGAGGCCCAGCTGCTCTCTCTCAGGTGGACGTAAAAGATCCCATGGCACTATTTCTAAGAAGAGCAGGGGAGTTATCCCCGGTGTCCTGGCCAATATTTATCCCTCAATCAACATAACAAAAAATCAGATTGTCTGGTCATTATCACATTGCTGTTTGTGGGACCTTGCTGTGCGCAAATTGGCTGCCGCATTTCCCACATTACAACAGTGACTCCACTTCAAAAGTACTTCATTGGCTGTAAAGCGCTTTGAGATGTCCGGTGGTCGTGACAGGCGCTATATAAATGCAAGTCTTTCTTTCCATCTACATGTATAATTGGTGCTTAGTTTCATATTCAACAAATTTGTAAATTGTTGGCATCAACAGAAGCATTCTTAATTTTGACATATCGACTGCACCTCAATCCAACTTACACCAAAATGCTGAAATTTACGCTGGTTTCTACTCCGATATTGCCGACAGCAACTTACGCTGATATTTCCTGAGAATCGCATTTACATTTGTCAGAACGCAAAAAAATGGTGTAAAACAAGCAGAGATCAGAGTAAACAATCGAGCCTGAGGAAAACCTGAAATATATGACATATTCCTTCTTTATGTATGAAAATTAAAGAATGAAGCCATCGAACTATCATTAATGCACATTAGGCACAGCATGTATAAGAAAATGCAATTTTGGAAGCTTTATTCTTTTTATTGCAACAAATTCTAAGGCCATAATAAAGCATTCAAAGATATAGGAAATACAGTGCAAAGAAAATTGCTTAAAAATGCTTTATAACAGCAGAAATAGAGTTTGGGACCTGCTGTGTCTAAAATGTTAGGCGATCATTTATAACCGTGCAGAACTGGCGTAAATGCAGGGAACTTCCGTTCTCTGGTCTTTTGCATGGGGGGTGAGGGGGCGGGGCAGAACTATGTTAGAACATAAGAAATAGGAGCAGGAATAGGCCACTTGGCCCCTCGAGCCTGCTCCGCCATTCAATAAGATCATGGCTGATCTTGGGCTCAAAGCCACTTCCCCACCCACTCCCCATAACCCTTCACTCCCTTATCTTGCAAAAATTTGTCTATCTCCACCTTAAATGTATTTAATGACCCAGCCTCCACAGCTCTCTGGGGCAGAGAATTCCACAGATTTACGACCCTCTGAGAGAAGAAATTCCTCCTCATCTCAGTTCTAAAAGGGCGACCCTTTATTCTAAAACTGTGCCCCCGCGTTCTAGATTTCCCCACAAGGGGAAACATCCTCTCTGCATTTACCTTGTCGTGTCCCCTCAGTATCTTATATGTTTCAATAAGATCACCTCTCATTCTTCTAAATTCCAATGAGTATAGGCCCAGCCTGCTCAACCTTTCCTCATAAGTCAACCCCCTCATCTCTGGAATTAACCTAGTGAATCATCTCTGAACTGCCTCCAGTGCAAGTATATCCTTCCTTAAATAAGGAGATCAAAACTGTACGCAGTACTCAAGGTGTGATCTCACCAATACCCTGTACAGTTGTAGCAGGACTTCCCTGCTTTTATACTCCAACCCCTTTGAAATAAAGGCCAACATTCCATTTGCCTTTTTAATTACTTGCTGTACTTGCATTGTAACTTTTTGTGTTTCATGCACAAGGACCCCCAGGTCCCTCTGAACTGTAGCATTTTGTAATCTCTCTCCATTTAAATAATCATTTGCTTTTTTATTTTTCCTGCCAAAGTGGATAACCTCGCACTTTCCCACATTATACTCCATCTGCCAAATGTTTGCCCACTCACTTAACATAAGAACATAAGAACATAAGAAATAGGAGCAGGAGTAGACCAATCGGCCCCTCGAGCCTGCTCCGCTATTCAAACTGATCATGGCTGATCTGATCCAACCTCAACTCTAAAGAACACAAGAAGTAGGAGCAGGACCAGGCCACTCGGCCCCTGGGCCCGCTCCGCCACCCACAGGGCCTTAACCTGTCTATATCCCTTTGTAGGTTCTTTGAGTCCTCTGCACAACTTGCTTTCCCACCCATCTTTGTATCATCCGCAAACTTGGCTACATTACACTCGGTCCCATCATCCAAGTCATTAATGTAAATTGTAAATAGTTGAGGCCCTAGCACCGATCCCTGTGGCACCCCACTAGTTACCGTTTGCCAACCGGAAAATGACCCATTTATCCCGACTCTCTGCTTTCTGTTAGTTAGCCAATTCTCTATCCATGCTATTATATTACCCCCAATTCCGTGAGCTCTTATCTTATGCAGTAACCTTTTATGTGGCACTTTATCGAATTCCTTCTGGAAATCTAAATACACCACATCCACTGGTTCACCTTGGTCCACCCTGCTCGTTACCTCCTCAAAGAACTCCAGCAAGTTTGTTAAACATGATTTCCCTTTCATAAAACCATGCTGACTCTGCTTGACTGCATTATGATTTTCCAAATGCCCTGCTACTGCTTCCTTAATGAAGGACTCCAGCATTTTCCCAACAACAGATGCTAGGCTAACTGGTCTATAGTTTCCTGCCTTCTGTCTCCCTCCTTTCTTAAATAGGGGTGTTACATTTGCGGTTTTCCAATCCGCTGGGACCTCCCAGAGTCCAGGGAATTTTGATATATTGCAACCAATGCATCCACTATCTCTGCAGCCACTTCCTTTAAGACCCTGGGATGCAGGCCATCTGGTCCAGGGGACTTGTCAACTTTTAGTCCCATTATTTTACCAAGTACTATTTCCTTAGTGATAGTGATTGTCTTTAGTTCCCCACTTCCTGTGGCCCCTTGATTATCCATTATTGGGATGTTGTTAGTGTCTTCTACCGTGAAGACAGATACAAAATATTTGTTCAGAGTCTCTGCCATTTCTCCGTTCCCATTATTAATTCCCCAGTCTCATCCTCTAAGGGACCAACGTTTACTTTAGCTACCCTCTTCCTTTTTATATACCTGTAGAAGCTCTTACTATCTGTTTTAATGTTTCTTGCCAGTTTACTCTCATAATTCATCTTCTCTCTCTTTATTATTTTTTTAGTCATCCTTTGCTGGTTTTTAAAAATTTCCCAATCCTCTGGTCTCCCACCAATCTTGGCAACATTGTATGTCTTCATTTTCAATTTGATACCATCCTTTACTTCCGTAGTTAGCCACGGATGGTGTTCCCTTCTCTTAAAATCTTTCTTTCTCACTGGAATATATTTTTGTTGAGAGTTATGAAATATCTCCTTAAATGTCCGCCACTGCATTTCAACTGTCTTACCCTTTAATTTATTTTTCCAGTCCACTTTAGCCAGTTCTGACCTCATGCCACTGTAATTGCCTTTGTTTAAGATCAGGACACTGGTTTGAGATACAACTTTCTCACCCTCCAACTGAATTTGAAATTCAACCATGCTATGATCACTCTTTCCTAGACTATGAGGTAATTTATTAATTCTGTCTCACTACATAGTACCAGATCCAAGATAGCCTGCTCCCTGATTGGTTCCATTACATACTGTTCTAGGAAACCATCCGGATGCACTCTATGAACTCCTCCTCAAGGCTACCATGGCCAATTTGATTTGTCCAATCAATATGGAGATTAAAATCACCCATGATTATTACCGTACCTTTTTACAGGCCTCCATTATTTGCTGATTTATACTCTGTCCAACAGTATTGCTAATGTTCAGCGGCCTGTAGACTAAGCCCACCAGAGACTTTTTCCCTTTATTATTTTTTATCTCCACCAAAACCGATTCTACATCTTGATCTTCTGAGCCAATATCTCTTCTCACCACTGTACTGATCCTATACTTTACCAACAAAGCCACCCCACCTCCCTTTCCTTTCTGTCTATCCTTCCGATTTGTCAAATACCCTGGAATATTCAGTTCCCAGCCCTGATCACCTTGCAACCACGTAATGGCGATCAGATCATACCCATTTGTATCTATTTGTGCTGACAACTTATCTATCTTGTTACGAATGCTGCGTGCATTCAGATATAGAGCTTTTAACTTTGTCTTTTTACCATTCTCCTTGTTTTGGCTCCATTTTCTGTTGCACTCTTATTTTTAAACATTCTGTCCCTTCCTGTCACACTCTGGTTATTATTTCTCCCATCTCTATCCTGCTCTATTGCTTTCTCATTTCTCATTGACTTTTTTAATTCCCGCTCACCTGGATCCTCCCCACCACTATTTAGTTTAAAGCCCTCTCTACTGCCCTAGTTATTCGATTCGCCAGGACTCTAGCCCCAGCATGGTTCATGTGAAGCCCGTCCAAACAGAACAGCTCCCTCTTATCCCAGTACTGGTGCCAGTGCCCCACAAATCGAAACCCATTTCTCCCACACCAGTCTTTGAGCCACTCGTTCATTTCTGTGATCTTATTTACCCAATGCAAATTCGCTCGTGGCTCAGGTAGTAATCCAGAGATTATTACCTTTGAGGTTCTGCTTTTTAATTTAGCCCCTAGCTGCTCATACTCTCTCAGCAGAACCTCTTCTTTGTCCTACCTATGTCATTGGACCATGACAACTGGATCCTTCCCCTCCCACTCCAAGTTTCTCTCCAGCCCAGAGGAGATGTCCTTAACCCTGGCACCGGGCAGGCAACACAGCCTTCGGGACTCACGCTCTCGGCTGCAGAGAACAGTGTCTATCCCCCTAACTATACTATCCCCTATCACTACAACATTTCTTTTTACTCCCCCCACTTGAATGGCTCCCTGTACCACGGTGCTGTGGTCAGATTGCTCATCCTCCCTGCAGTCCCTGCCCTCGTCCATACAGGGAGCAAGAATCTCGTACCTGTTTGACAAGGCCAAGGGCTGAGGCTCCTCCATCACTACCTCCTGGATCCCAATATCTGCCTCGCTTGTAGTCACACCATCCTGTCCCTGACCATGGGCCACATCGGAAGTAATTACTCTAGTGGGTGTGACTGCCTCCTGGAACTTAGCGTCCAGGTAACGCTCCCCCTCCCTAATGTGTCACAGTGTCTGAATCTCGGACTCCAGCTCATCAACTCTGAGCCGAAGTTCCTCGAGCAGCCAACATTTGCTGCAGATTTGGTCGCCTTGGACCTCAATGGTGTCCACCAGCTCCCACATGCAACAACAACAACACATTGCCTGGTCTCCCATCTCAATTAATTCATTTAGTTTTAAAATTTGGAAGACGTATATCTTTTAATCTACACCAAGGCACTTAAATTTATACGCCCAAGTTTGGAAAAAAGCGAGAAATATAGAAATACTCACCAACCAATCACTTACCTGCTTTCTGGTGACATCACACTTTGATTTCTTTACACTCATCGGTCTGTTGTGCCCGTTCTCCTGGGCTCCCGCTGTTTTAGTATCTCCGAACTCTCGCTCTCTCCTGGGCTCCCGCTGTTTTAGTAGCTCCGAACTCTCGCTCTCTCCTGGGCTCCCGCTGTTTTAGTAGCTCCGAACTCTCGCTCTCTCCTGGGCTCCCGCTGTTTTAGTAGCTCCAAACTCTCGCTCTCTCCTGGGCTCCCGCTGTTTATGTAGCTCCAAACTCTCGCTCTCTCCTGGGCTCCCGCTGTTTTAGTAGCTCCGAACTCTCGCTCTCTCCTGGGCTCTTGCTGTTTTAGTAGCTCCGAACTCTCGCTCTCTCCTGGGCTCCCGCTGTTTTAGTAGCTCCGAACTCTCGCTCTCTCCTGGGCTCCCGCTGTTTTAGTAGCTCCGAACTCTCGCTCTCTCCTGGGCTCCCGCTGTTTTAGTAGCTCCGAACTCTCGCTCTCCTGGGCTCCCTCTGTTTTAGTAGCTCCGAACTCTCGCTCTCTCCTGGGCTCCCGCTGTTTTTGTAGCTCCGAACTCTCGCTCTCTCCTGGGCTCCCGCTGTTTTAGTAGCTCCGAACTCTCGCTCTCTCCTGGGCTCCCGCTGTTTTAGTAGCTCCGAACTCTCGCTCTCTCCTGGGCTCCCGCTGTTTTAGTAGCTCCGAACTCTCGCTCTCTCCTGGGCTCCCGCTGTTTTAGTAGCTCCGAACTCTCGCTCTCCTGGGCTCTTGCTGTTTTAGTAGCTCCGAACTCTCGCTCTCTCCTGGGCTCTCGCTGTTTTTGTAACTCCGAACTCTCGCTCTCTCCTGGGCTCCCGCTGTTTTTGTAACTCCGAACTCTCGCTCTCTCCTGGGCTCCCGCTGTTTTAGTAGCTCCGAACTCTCGCTCTCTCCTGGGCTCCCACTGTTTTTTGTAACTCCGAACTCTCGCTCTCTCTTGGGCTCCCACTGTTTTTGTAGCTCTGAATGAGCTAAGTGGGATTTTAGGGCAGGAGGCCCAGTCAGTTTTCGTGGTCCCGACTCATTTAATAGAACAGGGGAGCTGTCAGCTCTTATTTTGCTTCTTATAGGCAGCTCACCATTTGGGAGGGTGAGAAATCCAATTGGCATAGACTGATGTGGGCCTGCAGCAGCACCTTAATGGGAGGGCTCAAAGCCACCAGTGCTCCCCTGCTCGGGTCTCCGGTTAAAATAGCAGATCGGGCTCCAATGACATCATGAGAGCCCGATCTGCATACTTAAAGAGGACCCCACCGGCTTGGGACAGCTTGGGGTGGGAAAGGAGTGGATAAGTTCCCCAGACCATTTTAACTAAACCGCCCCCCACCGCCTCCCCCCACCCCCCCACCCATCCTGGTTTCCTGCCAGACGAGGGGAGTTAATTCGGGCAATAATTCTTGGCACAGAGAACACAGCTTCGAGCTGGTTTCCTCTCATAGTAGTAATTAACTGAACATAAAATGGATTCTTTCATAAAACCTTTCCTGTTAGCGTTCCTAACAAAGGCCCGCCTGAAAACTGGAATGGGCGGAGATTCAGCGGTAAGTCGCCACTTTTCATTTTCTTGAAATTTTCAGCTTGCTTCCGGTAGTGGGACAAAAATCAGCTCCAATAAGTTTTGAGATTCTGGGAAAGAAGATAATTAGAGTAAGACATCTTGCATTGAGTCTTGATTTCAACACAGTAACGATGCAGGGAGGAAAAGCATGCAGAGCTGTGTATTTCGAATTTAATCAGCTTGGCTATCTTGCAATGAAGCAATAGAATTTAAGCTGACATGTGGTTCCTCATAAATAATGGTGCTATTTATACAGAGACGCATTCTCACATAGAGTACAGAACGCTTCTGTTTACTGGTGGCATCCTGGAACCAACAAATTCACCTGGTAATCAGCAGGAAGCAATGACAGATTTAACTGTTCAGAGAACACAGATGTTGTTTGAAAGAAATAAATCTAATAATTCGCTGCTATATAATGAAAGGGTTTTTGAAAAGAGCCTTATCCTTGACAAAATGTGTAATTACCAATAATTGTTTCTGTCTCTGTAGAGCATCCGTCAGTTCTTAACACAGCTGGAATTTCTGAAGAAAAATAAGATAGAGACTGTTATTAAACCAATTTAAAAATATTGGGTTCAACAAAATGGTTAGATATATGCTGCAATTTGCCATGTGGTAAACGCTAACCTCCTGACCCTGGCCATGGTATCAGGGATAGGTACCAAATGGAGGAATGTCACTCCTGGATTGGAGAGAGGAACACTGGAGGGTGGGTCACCCTGGGCCACTTTCATGTACAACTTAGTGGCCAGTACAAGCATGGTATTGGTGCAAATATAGGAGCTGGCAGAGTCACAAGACCGTGGCATTGCTGTAGATGCACTCATCAGGGTTATTGGTGCATCATTGATGGATTTGAGGAATGTGCTCACCTGGGGTGAATTTCCACCAGAGTTCTCCTGCTTGCTTGCCGTAATTTTAGTGGTAGAGCTGCGGGAACCCTAGCAAAACGGCACAAGAGGTGCTTACAAGAGAGACTTCTGCTGTTTAAGTTGTGCGAGCTCCTGCCTACACTTATTAAGCAGCTGAGCGACAGTCATTTGAACAGCTGTACTTTTGGGTCCAGTCGGGAGTTAGTGCTGTAAAGTTGGATGGAAGTGGAGGCTTGTCGCCCTTGAACAGCCTCCTTTGATGATTCAACACTGGAGCTGCTGAAGCCGAAAGTGTGGGAACAGAGGGCCGTTCTGTATGGGATAGAAGGGCACTCGTCTCGAAAAGACTCATTCGCTACTGCCGAACACAACCCAGAAGATGTGAATGCAGATCAGAAAGATCATGTTCCTATAAAGGTCAAGGGTGGGACCAACTAACCCAGGGAACCCTGGATGTCAAGGGATATACAAGAATGGATTAGGAAAAAAAGGGAGGCTTTTGGCAGATACAAAGGACTGAAAACAGTGGAAGCCTCAGAGGAGTATAGAAAGTGCAGGGGGGTACTTAAAAAAGAAATTAGGAGAGCGAAGAGGGGACATGAAAAAACACTGGCGGGCAAAATAAAGGAAAATCCCAAGGTGTTTTATAAGTATATTAAGGGCAAGAGGATAACCAGGGAAAGAGTAGGGCCCATTATGAACCAAAGTGACAATCTGTGTGTAGAGCCGGAAGATGTAGGTGAGGTTTTAAATGAAAATTTTGCATCTGTGTTCACTATGGAGAAGGACGATGTAGGCATAGAAATCAGGCAGGGGGATTGTGATATACTTGAACAAATTAGTATTGAGAGGGAGGAGATACTAGCGGTTTTAGCGGGCTTAAAAGTGGATAAATCCCCAGGTCCTGACGGGATGTATCCCAGGCTGCTGTGTGAGGCAAGGGAGGAGATTGTAGGGGCTCTGACACAAATTTTCAGAACCTCTCTGGCCACAGGGGAGGTGCCAGAGGAGTGGAGAACAGTTAACGCAGTACCATTGTTCAAGAAGGGTAGTAGGGATAAACCAGGGAATTACAGGCCAGTGAGCCTAACATCAGTGGTAGGGAAAGTATTGGAAAAAATTCTGAGGGACAGAATTAGTCTCCACTTGGAGAGGCAAGGATTAATCAGGGATAGTCAGCATGGCTTTGTCAGGGGGAGATCATGTCTGACCAATTTGATTGAATTTTTTGAGGGGGTGACTAGGTGTGTGGATGAGGGTAGTGCAGTTGATGTAGTCTACATAGACTTCAGTAAGGCTTTTGACAAAGTCCCACATGGGAGACTGGTCAAGAAGGTAAGAGCCCATGGGATCCAGGGCAATTTGGCACATTGGATCCAAAATTGGCTTAGTGGCAGGAGGCAGGGGGTGATGTTCGAAGGTTATTTTTGTGACTGGAAGCCTGTGTCCAGTGGTGTACCACAGGGATCGGTGCTGGTTCCTTTGCTGTTTGTAGTGTATACTAATGATTTAGATATGAATGTAGGAGGTATGATCAGTAAGTTCGCAGATGACACAAAAATTGGTGGAGTGGTAAATAGCGAGGAGAGAAGCCTCAGGCTACAGGACGATATAGATGGGTTGGTTAGATGGGCAAAACAGTGGCAAATGGAATTTAACCCTGAAAAGTGTGAGGTGTTGCATTTTGGGAGGACTAACAAGGCAAGGGAATACACAATGAATGGTAGGACCCTAGGAAGGACAGAGGATCAGAGGGACCTTGGTATGCATGTACATAGATCCCTGAAGGCAGCAGGACAGGTAGATAAGGTGGTTAAAAAGGCATATGGGATACTTGCCTTCATTAGCCGAGGCATAGAATATAAGAGCAGGGAGGTTCTGATGGAGCTGTACAAAACGCTAGTTAGGCCACAGCTGGAATACTGTGTGCAGTTCTGGTCGCCACACTATAGGAAGGATGTGATTGCATTGGAGAGGGTGCAGAGGAGATTCACCAGGATGTTACCTGGGCTGGAGCGCTTCAGCTATGAAGAGAGACTGGACAGGCTGGGGTTCCTTAGAGCAGAGAAGGCTGAGGGGAGACCTGATTGAGGTGTACAAAATTATGAGGGGCATAGATAGGGTAGATAGAAAGGAACTTTTCCCCTTCGTAGATGGGTCAATAACCAGGGGGCATAGTTTAAAGGTAAGGGGCAGGAGGTTTAGAGGGGATTTGAGGAAAAACTTTTTCACCCAGAGGGTGGTTGGAATCTGGAACTCACTGTCTGAAAGGGTGGTAGAGGCAGGAACCCTCACAACATTCAAAAAGCATTTAGATGAGCACTTGAAACGCCATAGCATACAAGGCTACGGACCAAGTGCTGGAAAATGGGATTAGAATAGACAGGGCTTGATGGTCGGTGCAGACACGATGGGCCGAAGGGCCTCTTTCTGTGCTGTATAACTCTATGACTCTATGACTAGAAGATGGCTGGCCTGAGGAAGCTATAGTAAAGTTACAGAACAGCTCATTGCGCTTATATCTGCCTCATGTCAGCAAATTTTTGACATTCTATCTCCTATTCCCTAGTTTAGAGCATTTATACATAGATAATATACTAAAAACAGTGGGGGTAATTTTAACCTAACCCACCCAGAGGGAAAGTGATGGAATCAGATTGGCTGCCCATTTTACACCCTGCCCATTATAACATTCCGTTAAACTCAATAGAAAGTAAAAGTATAGCGTATAAAACAGGTGACCAAACTAATCCCATCAGTTTCCTGCTGGGCAGAGTGGGTTAAAATGTGATGGCCGTGAAGCGAGCAAACAGGAAATGCTCCTCCCACACTCAACCCTTCCCCCTCCTGATGAATAAGATTTCAGACTCCTGATTAGCAAGATTTTGACGCAATTTCTCCACCGCCAAAGCTGGCTGTATTTCCCATTCCATCCCCACTGGCTGCTGTTGCCCGTTTTAATTTACCTTTTACTGCAACCGCCACCTGACTGCAGTCCCATCCACAGTACATTGGTTATATGTCTCCTCTCCTGATGGCTGTTTCATGCCTCAATGCTCCTACCCACTACATTCTGACTTCCTCTTCCTCAGCACTCCTGCCCTCACCCCTCCCCTCTTCCTTCCTCCTCTACTTTCCCTTCCACCCCCTGCACTCCCCATCCTCTCCCACTGCCTTGCCCAGATGGTGTGTTTCTATTTGTACAGCAAAAGGTGACAAGACAGTGGTAAACTTGACTGAAGCTAAAAGTGACCAAATGTACCAACAAGCTTTGAGGGCAAGAGACTGCTTGGCTAAAACATGATATGCTGGTATTTTTCCTTCAAAAGATAAGATCTTGAAAATTCTGTGAGAACCACGAGTCAACAACCTGCAAATGTAAAACCAATGACTCTCTCCAATCCTTGAATGTCTAGCCTTGGTTAACTGAGCATCAAAACAGACAGAAGGAGAGAGAGAAAAACAATGTTAGTCACACAGTTTGGGACACGAATGCTGTGGGCGATTTGCCAAGTTTTGGGGTATAAGGGATATTGTGGACTGACATTCGTGGCTGCAGTCGATGACAACCTGGTCAGTTGCCAGTTAAAGTCATATGTCTAGTCATTGTTGAATTGACTTCTCATCTGGTCTTAGTACGTATGTGGTTTTGCTTATAATCACCTAAGCTTAAAGTAAATGATAAGACCATAAGAACATAAGAAACAGTAGCAGGAGTAGGCCAATCGGCCCCTCGAGCCTGCTCCGCCATTCAATAAGATCATGACTGATCCAATCTTGGCCTCAACACCACTTCCCCGCTCTCTCTATAACCCTTGACTCCCTTGTAGTTCAAATGTCTGTCTATCTCTGCCTTGAATATATTCAATGACTCCGCCACCACAGCTCTCTGGGGTAGCGAATTCCAAAGATTCATGACCCTCTGAGAGAAAAAATTCCTCCTCATCTCCATCTTAAATGGGTGACCCCTTATTCTGAAATAGATTTTAGATGCTTGCTTGTAATAAGTACATGAATTGAGAACAGTTTATATTCTGGTAATTACTTGTAACCTCTTGTTGATTTTTAAGTAAAAGAAGTTTCACAGATTCATTGGGTTTTGTGTTGTCTGTTCCACGGACCTGAACTCTATAAACTGTCAGACCATCAGAATGTCTTACAACAGCAATCAATGGCCATTGATGGTTGCTGCTAAGGAGCAGAGAACAGTGTTGAGAAGGTGCTGAGACACACTTTTTGGTTACACATTGTCAGGAGGGTTCCTTAAAAGGGCAGTTGAGGCACTGAATGAACTTTGGACGAGCACTTGGTGTAGCAGTCTGACTGGCTACACTGGCATTTCTGCAGTTACATAAATTTCATCAGTGTTTGCTCCCTGAATTAGCCTTGATTCTGGGTTGGTTTTCTCCTCTATGGTTAGGGCTCTTGGAATAGCATGCAGCAGATGACAATAGTCTTGGGAGACCTAGGGCTGCAGTGAAATGCATACACCCTGATCTGTTCAGACATCCAAAGCGCCGCTTCAAGATACCAATTATATACTCGGTAATGAACCTGGATGCCGCAAGGGAGTCATTAGCAAGGCTGATCTTCAAGGAGCTATTCTTTCAGTCTCCCTTCTCCTTGAAATAAACCTGGTACAGGTTGTTGCAAAATGAGAACATATGCTTGCTGCCCAGGGGACTGGCATTGCCCTGCATGACACAGAGCTGGTTATCACAGAGCAGCTGCACATTGATAGAGTTTCTATTGATGTAGGCCATTGCATTGTGCCTAGGGCCCTGGATGGCCATGTGGGTGTCATCGATCTTTCCTCTACTGTCAGAAAGCCAGCAGTCTGGTGCGATTAGGTAGCCCTATCATGCAGTTGTTGCTGTGCAATCCCTGAAAAGTGTTTTGGTTTAACTCCCTCTGGTCCAAACTTCCTTGGTCACAACTCCTGAAGCAAATGACCTCCTCACTCTGCATTGTTCTCACAGCTCATGGATGGCATATTGACAGGTGCAGGCCGAAAGCCTCTGGTGGCATCTGACATTCCTAACAGTCCTTCTCGGCTCCTGGTCATTTTCCTTCATTTAAATGAGTGACAGGGGAACTCTGAAAGCAACCCCAATAGTTGTAAACTGTCAGCCAGCAAAGACTGATTGACACTGCTGCTGTTAGCTTTGGATTCCCAACAAGCAAGAGCTCTAATGCCTATTTTATATGGGCGAGGTTAGTGTATCACATGCATGGTGCATGAAGGCAGCAATGTCGTAGGCTTCCCCCACTTAATTACCAATAGTGACTGGGTTTGTATTGCAAATAATCCTACCACATAGCCCGGGGAGTAAAGCACTGGTGCGCAGTCTTCACAAAGTGTGTGAGCCTCAGATCTCCAGAAATTGTTGTCCCTGATCATACAATTACTGCTGGTGTAAGGCATTATATTAACACCAATTAAAGATGGATAGTGACAATTAATGTTAACTGCAGACTTTCTCAGAGAAAAGGCTCAGAAATTATTTCTATAATTCACTGATCCTGCACAACCAGTGTGGACTTGCTCTCCATTGGGAATGCAGTATTCGTGAATTTACCCTTACCTACCTGATGTGCTTTTGAGAATGTGTTATATAGGAATATATGCAGAGAAGAGAATCTGACCATTTTCATCTTTTTTTCAGGGGAGGTCAGGAAAGGAAATTAGTGTTCCCTAAAATAAGGAATCAGCTGGTATCAGAAGGAAGTCCTTGTAAGCAGCGCTCCGAAAGCTTGTGATTTCAAATAAAGCTGTTGGACTATAACCTGGTGTTGTGCGACTTCTCACTCTTGATAGAATAGTCAGACGTTGACTCTGGATTTTCTAATGTTCTTATTTTTCCCAACCCCAAACCATCTGTTTCCCCATTTCCTATCTGTAAAACACTTCCAGGCAAAGTCATCAGTTAGATAGCGTAAAGCTGCACTTCCTTAATAAGACATTAACAAAATGTTTTATTGAAATTATTTCCTCTGGTGGGGGAATGAAGGACAAGGAGACTATTAGGGCTAGAAATTCAGTGCCTTAGAGCCTCCCATTAGCGCCTCCAGGGGGCGATAATGGGGCACTAAGGACTGACTGCCCGGGCACGGCGATTTTAACTGCTGCCCGTGAAATTCACCTGGCGGTTTGCAGCGGCGGTAACCCCTAGTGCCACGATCTCCTGCGCCCGGAGATCGTGACATCATCAGGTAGCGCCACGGACCCGAAGTTCATTTCCGCGCCGGGCAATGACAACGCCAGCTGCAGGAGGCGTTGATCGGGAGGTCGGGCGCTTCAGGGGTGATACTTAAAGGCGAGGTGGCCGAGATAGGGTAAAAAAAATTCTGAAATTCTCTTTGTGCTTTTTTTTTCGTCGCCAGCCATCGATCAGCCCGGCACTCTGCTGCAGTGCATCGGGCTGATTGGGCCGGATCGCAGCTGCCATTGGGGAGCAGGTAAGTTTTTTCCTTGCAGAGCCTGCAGCGGTGGCCCTTCCCTTTAAGGGTGGGAAGGAGCCTTCTAATGCTGCAGCGCTGCACAACTTCCGCCTGCTGCCTGTTGCGCTCCAGGAATGAAGTGGACTGCTTGATTTAGTACTCCACTTCCCTCTTAGGGGCGCTAAAACTCAATTTCGTGGTCGCCGGCGCTAATTAGCGCCGGGCGCTAAAGTTAACGCCCAGGCGATGTTAGCGACCCAAAATGGTCGATACCAAATTTTTTCCCCCATAATCTTAAAATTAGAGCTTGGCCATTCAGGAGCAAACTCAGGAAGCACTTGTTCACACAAAAGGCAGTAGAAATCTGGAACTCTCACCCCCAAAAGGCTATGGATGCTGGGACAATTGGAGCTTTCAAGACTGAGATATGTAGATTTTTGTTAGTAGGGTATCAAGGGATATGGAGCAAAGGTGGAAAAACGGAGTTGAGGTGCAGATCAGCCAATGATATAATTGAATGGCAGAGCAGGCTCGAGGGGCTGAATGGCTTACTTCTGTTCTTAATGTTCTTATATTCCTATGACATATTAACTTCCTCTGCACAGCACAGGAGGTTATCCTACTGTACCAGTATGACATTTCTACTTTGAATATTCTTCTAGCTGCTTTGTGTAAGAGTGCATTACTGCCAATTAGTACCAAATTCTGGGCAGTTTTGTACTATGGAACTTTGCCCACAATCAAAGGGATTAGACCAGCCCCAACATGGGACTCTAATACTGTCTAGATAGTAAGAGAGATAGGGCTGGATTTTACCAGCCCTGAGGAGGTGGGTTTGGAGGCGGGACTGCTGAGAAAGTCCCAAAAAATGGGAGCGGTTCCCAAACCCGCTCCCAACCCGCCTCCAACCAATCTTCCCAGAAGTCGGGTCCCCGATTTGCGCAGGGACCCGACTCCTAGCGGCGGGAAGAGGATTATAGCCACTTAACTGCCTGTTAGCAGGTAGTTAACAGGCAGTTAAGAGGCTTTTTCCAATTTTTTGACTGCTGCTGCGGGCTTCCCAACGTCGGGGAACCCCACCAGGGTAAGTGAGGCGTGCTGTGGGCCTGTGTTATGTTGGTGTTTGGATGACAGCTGCAGAAGTGGTGTGAAGGATGCAATGGGACACTGGTTAGTATCAGAGGTAAGGATATGTTGTGAAAGTAATTTTTAATGTGGTTAGATGTTTCTGCAGGTGACAAGCTGTGAAATGTTTGTGTAGCCTCATCTCATCGGGAGAAGTGACAGATGGCATTCTGCAATCTCAGCTGCAGCTGCCATCAAACACTGTCAAATCATCTGTCAAACAAGTGTGGTGCATATGCCTTTAAGAAAACCGGCAGATGAAGTATCATCAACTGACGTTATCTGACACCGGCTTTCCCTTAATTGGCTGGCAAGCCCGCAGGGTGGGCTTAACAAGGCCAATCGGGGCAAAATAGCGTCTGTTCATCAGATGTCGCTGGAGGCGGGACTAGAACCTGGAAGGCAGCAGTCCCGCCCCAAACGCGTCTCGGTGAGTAAAATCCAGCCCATAAAGTCAGTGAGATAATGACAACAGCAACAACAACTTCCATTTATATATCGCCTATATTATAGGATAAACATCTCAAGGCACTTCGCAGAGGCTTAATCAAAACATGGGCACCAAGTCAAAGAGGAGATATTAAGAGGGGTGACCAAATGTTTGGTCAAAGAGGAGAGTTTTAAGGAAGGCCCTAAAGGAGAAGAGGGACGTGGAGGGGCAGAGAGGTTTGCCGAGGGAATTCCAGAGCCTAGGGGAAAGCTGCCATTGTTGTGCAAAGGGACAGGGGATACTCAAGGCAGAGACATTAGGGTAAATTTCACATCCAGCACATATCAAAAAATCACGACCAGAGCACGATTTTCCAGTATGCAATGGCTGTATATGAAGCCTTTTCATCTCATCATTCTGAGCTGGATTCTAATTCAGATCCAGAGATACAAAGTCGGTGTTCTATTCCATTGTGCTACACAATCACTGTCTAATGAATTTCATTATTGGTCTATTATAAGGTTCATCATTAGCAATTGACAAACAATTTTACATGTGATATGAAGGAAATCATTCTATTATATTGTAAAAATAGAAAAACTAATTCACAATGACTCTTTCATGATATTGACACACAGTCTAATGTAATTAAAATAGCCCAAGTAAAATCTATATAAATATCTAAATAATTTTAAAAGAAATATATATTGTATTGCCAATGATCAATTATCTTGTGACAGCATTTTATCACAGAACTTGTAAATGTTGAACAATTCAAAAGTCTAGATTGTGTACAGTTGCATTTCTTTTCTCATTATATTCTGTACTTGTTCTATAAAAAATCGATTTCAGATCTACAGGAAATTGTTACAGACCTAAAAAAATAGGATGCCATCTGGTTTCTACAGTAACTTGTCATCTTATTAGGCTCTTGACTACTGTAGCACACTACCTAGTGCGTCACTGAATGAAGAAATGAAGTGACTATATCATACCACTGCTATCAACTGTAATATGCTGCCTTGTCAATCAATGAGTGACAAAGTACAACAACTTTATCTCAACTGCTGCTGCCAATTGGATATGTACTTAGCCAGTGAATGAAGAATGACATTGACTTTGCCCAAGCAATGTCATCAATTGCCTAGTTTGCTCAGTGAATAAAACAACAGCAGTTGAATTGCTGTTATCAGTTATAATTTGGTCAGTAAACAAATAAAGAAATGCAAGTTCACATCAGGAGGAAGATTATTTACTTGGGTTTTTTCAGTGATTTTTTTTTTAATTGAGAAATCTAGGTGGAAATCAATTTCGCAGGACACCGCCAAGGTTAACTAAAGCAGGACTGAAGATGAGATACATGAAATGGTTAGGTGATGCCAAACTTGAGGTTTCTAAGCCCTGAAATTATAAGAGGAAGTGAGGCAAGAAATTCTACAGATATAAGGTCCTGGGAAAGAATGAGTTAGAGTAGGAGGCACTGCGATGAATCTTAATTTCAGCACAGTGAGGAAGCAGGGAGAAACCAAAGCTTTTCCAGACACAATTAAAAGTCAAGCCCCATACAGAAACTCCCCATCAATTCTCCCGTCTCAGTCTATAAGATTCAGGCAATTACTAACATTCCGTCACTCCTTTTTAACTCCTCTGCTATTGTTCCTCCCTCAGTTCAATACTTGTCAAGCGACATGATCATCTTTGTCAGCACCAATTCATATAGTTTTCTACTCGTAGCTCTATCGCTTTACTCAGAGAAATAAAGCATGCTTATTTTCCCAATTCTTCTGGTGGTTCTACATGATTATAGTTACAAATTTGTTAACTATATTTCCAACAAAGGACATAGAAAATTATCATCTTAGATCACAAATTTGCACTCAAAAGATCACAGTAGAAATAAGGCCAATGAATCGCGAGTGATCCTAAAACCCCTCATCAAAGGGTTAGTCAACTGTTAACCTCTTTCTTACTAGAAACAAGGATTAATCAAGGATAGTCAGCATGGCTTTGTCAGGGGGAGATCATGTCTAACCAATTTGATTGAATTTTCGAGGGGGTGACTAGGTGTGTGGATGAGGGTAGTGCAGTTGATGTAGTCTACATGGACTTCAGTAAGGCTTTTGACAAAGTTCCGCATGGGAGACTGGTCAAGAAGGTAAGAGCCCATGGGATCCAGGATAATTTGGCACATTGGATCCAAAATTGGCTTAGTGGCAGGAGGCAGAGGGTGATGGTCGAAGGTTGTTTTTGTGACTGGAAGCCTGTGACCAGTGGTGTATCGCAGGGATCGGTGCTGGGTCCTTTGCTGTTTGTAGTGTACATTCATGATTTAGATATGAATGTAGGAGGTATGATCAGTAAGTTCGCAGATGACACGAAAATTGGTGGAGTGCTAAATAGCGAGGAGGGAAGCCTCAGGCTACAGGACGATATAGATGGGTTGGTCAGATGGGCAGAACAGTGGCAAATGGAATTTAACCCTGAAAAGTGTGAGGTGATGCATTTTGGGAGGACTAACAAGGCAAGGGAATACACAATGAATGGTAGGACCCAGGAAGGACAGAGGATCAGAGGGACCTTGGTGTGCATGTACATAGATCCCTAAAAGCAGCAGGACAGGTAGATATGGTGGTTAAAAAAGCATATGGGATACTTGAGTCATAGGGCTCGATTTTGCCAGGCCCGAGGAGGCGGGAATGGAGCCGTGTGGGGTGTTAAAATTGCAAAAAATGGCGGGCGGGCCCAACCCCACCTCCATCCCACCTCCGAGCAATTTTTCCAAATGCGTGGTTTCTGATCTCGTCTCCGTCCCGCCTCCAAGAGGTGGGATAGGCCCTTAAGGCCCTTAACAACCACTTAATTGCCTCTATAATCCCATTTTGAGAGGCCTTTCTGATTTTAACACTTTTCCGACGTGATGCACGCCTCCTCTGAAACACGACGGTGAAACCTGGCAGTAGCTCACTTGGATTGCTGACTATCAGCTGCAGCTCCAACATTAAAAAGGAGATTTGATCAATCATCATTCTGGGGGAACTTTAGCAGTCATAACCATTGTTGTGGAAGTTTGGAGCCTGGAGTAGTAGTAGCAGTAGTAGTAGTAGTAGTAGTAGTGGTGGTGGTGGTGGTGGTGAAAAAAAAATCTGGGAGCAGACTTAGGTCTCCTGCTGCTCATTTTGCCTCCAGGTCCCTCTCACAGCAAAGGCCAAAAGGTTCCCAATCTTTGCAGACCTTAAATGCAGCAGCAATGATGACATCATTAGAGGCGATTTTCAGTCTGAAAAAAATAATTGGGTCATGGGTTCCCACATGTTGGAACTCAATTGCCCAATTTGGGGAAAATCAAATAATTCTCCCACATCCAATTGGAGTCGGGTGGCTAACACGAAAAGCGGATGACACGACCCCAGCCCGCCCCAATGAAAAAATCGAGCCCTATGACTCTATAACAACTCACTGTGTAAAAAATGTCTTCTTATCTCCCCCCGGTTCTTTTGTCAATTATTTTAGATCTGTGTCATCTGGTTACTGACCCTCCTGCCAGCGGAAACAGTTTCTCCCTATGAACTCTATCAAACCCCTTCATAATATTGAACACCTCTATTAAATATACTCTTAACCTTCGCTGCTCTAAGGAGCACAATCCCAGCTTCTCTCGCCTTTCCACATAACTGAAGTCCCTCATCCCTGATACCATTCTAATAAATCTCCATTGCACTTTCTCCAAGGCCTTGACATCCTTCCTAAAGAATTGGACACAATACTCCAGCTGAGGCCTAACCAATGATTTATACAGGTTTGGCATAACATCCTTGACTTATGCCTCTGTTTATAAAGTTCCAGATCCCATATGCTTTGTAACAGCCTTATCAACTTGTCCTGCCGCCATCAAAGATTTATGTACGTGAACCCGTCTCCTTGTTCCTTTAATTTATTTAGTGTTTATTTAAGCAAAACCATTAGAATACCAAACTAACATCTAGTCAGAATGTAATGATCACAGAACATTCTTAAAGTACCATTACCAACACATTCAACATTATGATCATAACACAATATAGGCTGGATTCTCCTCCTGTTCACAGGATAACAGCAGAGCAGGACTGCGCCTACCCTCTGCTAATAACCCACTTAGCTTTCCTCTCAGGGCCATCATTTGCTGTGTAGAGTGGGTTTGGAGCAGTAGCACTGCTCAATATAGAGTTACAATTGCTAAGGGGGAATGGAATTCAGTCCTGATATAGCCTTTGAAAGCAGAGTGAAGGGGTTCATCGTTTTTTGAGCAGCAGAGAGTGCACGGTGTCTGAATGAGCATTAGTGTTGGGGGAAGTGGGTTCGGCAACAGGAAGGTTATCTGTTGCATTCAGGAAGGCGTTGTTGGATGAAGTCAGAACAAGAAAGGATCAAGTGTTGGGCACTGAAGCCAGTAAGCCCCTTGAAAGGGGTTGTATGAAGGAAGGTTGCATAAGCTGTCAGTTCAAAATTCACTATTCCAAGAACTGCTGCAGAATGTAAGGAAAACCTCAATGTCCTCTCAGAGTAGCTAGCCAAGGTAAGCCAAGGCACTGTTATCAAATCCAAATCCTCTACCACAGATATAGCCTTTGCTCATCTTATCTCTCAGAGTCTTTCTCTGTCATCACCTGCGTAGCAGGGAAACTCAATGATGCAAACAGCAATTTCTGCAAACACTCAAATGCTATCTGAACTCACAACCACTCTGTCAACTCACATAGCCAGCCAAAAGGAAAGAAAGAAAGAGAGACACGCATTTATATAGCACCTTTCACAACCTCAGGATGTCCCAGAGCACTTTACAGCCAATGAAACACTTTTGTAATGTAAGAAACGTAGCAGCCAATTTACGCACAGCAAGGTTCCACAAACAGTAATATGATCAGCACCAAATAACCTGTTTTTGTGATGTTAGTTGAGGGATAAATATTGACCAGGACACCTTGGAGAAATCCCCTGCTCTTCTTCAAAATAGCGCCATGGGATCTTTTACGTGCACCTCAGAGGACAGGCAAGACCTCGGTTTAACATCTCATCTGAAAGACGGAACCTCCGACAGCGCAGCACTCCCTCAGTACTGCACTGAAGTGTCAGCTGGGATTATGTGTTCAAGTGGCTGAAGTGGCACTTGAACCTACAACCTTCTGATTCAAAGGCAAGAGTGCTACCTACTGAGCCAGGGTTGACACCAAGGCATAATTTTATACCTTCTTGGCTTGTTTCTCTGCCATTGTTTCTCTGGTTCCATCAAGAAGGATATGAAGTGCATGGGCCTCTCAATAGTACTTCAATCACCTTCTTGATGCACTGGTGAGTTGCTGCCTAACTATTGTGGCAAAGGTCACCAGAAGCTGTCTTGAAGAATACAGTGACAAAGAAATTCAAATCAGTATTGACTTTGACACATACAGACAATGATGTTCTATTGAGGGAAGTGGGCTTTGGGTTTTCAGCCAACAGTTGACATATCACCCCAGTAGCCTCAGGAGAAATGTAGTTTCTGAGGCACTAACATTTGGAAAAGTCTAAGTAAGACATTCTTATTCAGTAGACCCTGGTGAGTGGTATGTGTGCGTCAGGAACAAATGTCTTCTGTGATGTCTCACTCCAAACTATTTCATTCTCCTCATCCTCCTCTTTATCATAGCATAGGAACAGGGAGATTCCCAGTCCAAAACTGTACTGATTGCAGATCTGTCTAAAATAATAGCAAAAGTCCTGATAGATCCTCCAAAGTACTAAACAGATCAATTTGAAGGTAAAGAAATGCCAACTTTCAGTTGTAGAAAATAAAATTGCTTCTTCAATGCAGTTAAATAACAGTGGTAATAATTTGGGCAGAAATTGCAGAAAATAGGTCACAAGAATTAGATACACCTACTTAACCCCAATTAATTACAGTTAGGAAAGCATAAGAACATAAGAACATAAGAAATAGGAGCAGGAGTAGGCCATTTGGCCCTTTGAGCCTGCTCTGCCATTCAATGAGATCATGGCTGATCTTCTGCCTCAACTCCATTCACCGGCCCTATCGCCATATCCCTTGATGCCCTTACTTGTCAGAAATCTATCGAGTTCTGTTTTGAATATACCCAATGACTGAGCCTCAACCGCCCTCTGGGGTAGAGAATTCCAAAAATTCACCACCCTCTGTGTGAGGAAATTTCTTCTCATCTCAGTCCTGAATGGCCTCCCTTTATCCTGAGGCTGTGGCCCCTGGTTCTAGACTCCCCAGCCAAGGGAAACATTTACCCAGCATCCACCCTATCAAGCCCTGTAATAATTTTGTATGCTTCGATGAGATCCCCTCTCATTCTTCTGAATTCAAGAGAATACAGGCTTAGTTTACTTAATCTCTTCTCATACGACAGTCCCGCCATACCAGGAATCAATCTCGTGAACCTTCATTGCACTCCCTGTAAGGTTTCCAAAATTTACAGATCCCCAAAACCTAAGGAAAAAGGACTTTGGAACTACCTTAGAGTGATAAAAATGCATTTGGGCCTAACATAAGGAATTTAAGACCAAAAACCAAGTTTTGACATTTTAAAAGCATGTCTGGGCCTGTGAAGGGAGAAAAGGCTGTGAAGGAAGTTGGAGTCGACCTCTGCAAAAGCAGTTTTGGGTATTGCAGTTAAACTGCATTGTCTGGGGAATCGGGATGACCTCACTCAAACCCCAGCAAGCATTAACATTTTGACAATAGACCCTAGGAGGAGACAGTCCCACCCAAAACAACAGGTCCCATCAAACCGATTACAGAACCCATTAAAGACATGCATAAAGCAAATATTCGATCGAAGTCCTAGGCCCAGTCAAGAAACCCAAAACATGAGGACAATTCAAACTCCGATTAAACAACAGATCGACAGGATGGAGTATCCTGAAACCACTTCACACATTTACAAAACCAGTTAACACGCTAGTAAAGTCGTTACTGTTAACGAGGTCTTACAATGACTGGGATTTGATTTGGTTTTGATAAGGCCACTTCAATTTAGTATAATTGAAGGCCCATCAAGCATTTCAGTAGTAACAACAGTTCAAGTTCAACAGAAGGCAGTTCTGCAGTTTTGGAGTTCAATTTGAAAGCTTGTTTTTCAGCAGAAGTCAGTGCTGGAATTATAGAGTTCAGGAGAAGCAAGTTGGGCAGTTAAAGAAGACAGTTCAATAAGAAGGGAGTTCTCCAGTTCTCCAGTAAAACAGTTCAAGTTCAACAAGCAGGCAGAAGGCAGTTTCCACAGTTCTGCAAGAAGGCAGTTCCACAGCTCGGAAGAAGACAGTTTAAACAGAAAGCAGTTCAACAAAGAAAGCCAACAGCTCCAGAAGTAGGCCGACACGCAAGAAGAGACCAGAGCGACCGCCTCAGTGACCATCGGAGACCTCGCGGCAACAAGGGCCTTACGAAACCTTTTACTCAAAAGACTCTAAACCCTAACTCTCAACTGTCAAGGATTCGTTTGGTGAGCATTATCCCTGGTTCTCCAGAGTCCAACCTAGCTAGTGAAGTGGGATTGGGAGGGGTGAAGTATTCTTCTAATGTTATTTCCCTCGCGTGTACCGAAGTGTTCCCCACCTTTAGAGTGTTAAGAGTGTTTGTGTTGTGTTTTACTTTCTTGAATAAAGATCGAAATTCTTTCATCAAAACCTGTTGTCTACTGCACCTTTGTTCACCACCCCCAAATAAGTCCAAGGTCTAGAACCAGGGATGTGGGAGTGATTCGAACCGCTCACTGAGTCAGAGGTGAAGTTGACCCTACCACAACACCCCCTACACCCTCTATGGCAAGTATATCCTTCCTTAGGTAAGGAGACCAAAATTGTACATAGTACTCCAGGTGTGGTCTCACCAAGACCCTATATAATTGGAGTAAGACTTCATTACTCCTGTATTCAAATCCTCTTGTAATGAAGGCCAGCTTACCATTTGCCTTCCTAATGGCTTGCTGCACCTGCACATTCACTTTCAGTGACTCATGTAGAAGGACACCCAGGTCCCTTTGAGCATCTGCATTCCCCAATCTTTCACCATGGTAGCAAATGGTATGTTGACCTTTATTGCAAGAGGATTTGACTATAAGTGTAAAGACATCTTACTGCAATTATATAGGGCCCTGGCGAGACCACACCTGGAGTATTGTGTACAGTTTTGGTCTCCTTACCTAAGGAAGGATATACTTGCCATAGAGGGAGTGCAACAAAGGTTCACCAGACTGGTTCCTGGGATGGAAGGCTTGTCCTATGAAGAGAGATTGAGTAGACTCGGCCTATATTCTCTAGAGTTAGAAGAATGAGAGGTGTTCTCATTGAAACATACAAAATTCTTACAGGGCTTGACAGGGTAGATGCAGGGAGGATGTTTCCCCTGGCTGGGGAGTCTAGAACCAGGGGTCACAGTCTCAGAATAAGGGATCGGCCATTTAGGACTGGGATGAAGAGAAATTTCTTCACTCAGAGGGTGGTGAATCTTTGGAATTCTCTACCCCAGAAGGCTGTGGAGGCTTCGTCGTTGAGTATATTCAAGGCAGAGATCGATAGGTTTTTGAATATTAAGGAAATCAAGGAATATGGGGATAGTGCAGGAAAGTGGAGATGAGGTAGAAGATCAGCCAGGATCTTATTGAATGGTGGACAGGCTTGAAGGGCCGAATGGCCTACTCCTGCTCCTATTTCTTATGTTCTTATGTTCTTAATTACAGTAGTACAGTTGGACAGGTCTTCGATGAGATTTAAAGGAGACTGGCAATATTTTGTGTTAAAATAATTCTTGTGCAATATTAGACCAGTGGTTTTGAAGCAGTCGGCATTACTGCCCCATTTTACCGTCCCCAAACTGCCGGAAAGCAGGTGTAATTCAAAGGAAAATCCAGCCCAAGAAGCCAAGAAGATGCTAAGCTTGGATTTTGAAACCAGTCGATTGGTAAGAACAAATAGCTGTGCAATAGTGTACGGAAGAATATTCCTGTAGTAGTCATTGTACATTTCTAATCTCTATTCATAAAGCTGGTACGGATAGGTAAGTGTTCCCAATTTTTAGCAAATATTCAGTAATTTTTTGCAATAGCCATTTGCTAACCTTTTACAAATATGTGTCACTCAAGAACAATACATTTGCAGAAATTATATCTGGCTGCAGAGATTCTGTTTAATACCTATATTAATTATTCAGAAGGACACGTGCAAAATGAATTAGTATGCATGTAATATTCACTAAAGTTTAATGATCTGCTAAAAACCACTTTGTGGGACATCAAGTTAGAATATTTTTAAGCATTATTTCTTCTCTGCAAACTGTATAAATATAAAACAGATTTTCTCTTTCAAAATCCTTTTGGGAAAGTGGTTTTCTACATGCAGCTGTATTGTAGGCATCCCACATGCTGAGTTTAAGAACATAAGAATGCATGGAATTAGAAAAGATTATTGGTCTCCATCAAGCATTTCCACGTACAACTGTTCAATGGATTCTATCCAACCCATTTCCTCCCCTGAGAAAAGATTCTTTAAAGATACTTCCTGCTCCCTTTCAAAGTTAAATCAAGAAAAACCCAAGAGTATCTATCTAACCTTGCATTTGTTCATCCTTAACTGATTGACTTGTTTCACATAATGGGCCGGATATTCCGATCCCTACGGGTGTGTACGCGCTTTGTACCCACCCGTAGGGACATCGGAAATGCCGGTTTCAGGCATGCCAAGCGCATGCGCTGAAAACCGGCATTTCCGATCTGTCAAGAATGCTCTTGACAGATCGGACACCTGCCCTGGAGAAGGGCCTCTGCGGGCGGATAGTTCCGCTTTCTGGAGAACCTCCGCCCGCAGAAAACCCTTAGAAATCTTACGCCTGGTAAAAGCAGGCGTAAGGCCTGCTTTTGCCAACATAAGAGTTGAAAAAAGTTTTTAAAACATTTTTCACTCATTTATCATTTTAAAATACTTTAAAAAAAGGTAAGTTTATTTTTAGCCCCGTATAAAACTTTAATTATTTTTTTCAAAAAATTAAATTTTTGTTTAAAATATTTAATTTATTGTAATTTCAATTCATTTTAAAAATGTGATTTAAAAAAAATATATATTTAATGTTTTACAGTGTTTTTGGGGTGATCTCCATTCATATATTTGACAGTTCTTTCTGTCAAGTGTATGAAGGGAGATTCCCTTCTCCTATTGGCTCCCCATAGCCCACGTGATCCCAGTGACACTTGCGAACTGCATGCGCCTCTGGGATACATGGGCCCTGCGCATTTTGCATTGGAGAGGCCCAGGAATGGAAGTGTACGCACCTTGGGAGCCCTCAGGTAAGTCTGTAGATTTTTTCCAGATCGGAGGCCTCCGCACGCAGGAAGCCTCGGATCGGAAAATACGGGCCAATAGTTCCAATTGAAGATGTTAAAAATTCAGCTTCAGTGGTGTCAGTCACTCCCATGAGGAATCTGAGCATTTAATTTTTAAAGGTGTTGACTCACCTTGCCCTATATCTAATTGTATGATAACTGGTCCTAAGGGGTATAGCAATTAAAGCCTGCCATGAAGTTGCCGCATCCCATAGTAAGATAAACACACAGAGCAATAGTTATGATCGGATTCATTTAATTAAATTGAAATAAGTGTAATAACATGAAAATAATAAACATGGTATGCTACCCCACTTTTGTGGGTCAACTTGTTTGGTGTAAACAGCCCAACACCACAGCATTATCACTTTTTGAGTCCACCTTTATGGGGGCAGGGATCGCGGGGTTGGGGGTGGGTGGGTTATGCCTCAGCTGCAACTTGTGTTGCAAAAACTAGATTGTTTTCTAGATGTGACATTCTACTTTATTCCTGACTCTTCACAGTCAGAGAGAGATTGAAAAACTTGTTACATAATGGGTATGAGGTGTTTACCAATTATGGATACAAGCCATTTATTATTTACAGTCTATGAGTATGCTCGTTCAAAGATTCAACACAGGCACAATGGGCCAAATGGCCTCCTTCTGTGCTGTAAGATGTTTTGACTCTATGAACATCCAGGCTAGATCATGTGCATCTTACCTACCTACTAGCTCAGGCACCCACCCCACCCTTTTATTTTACTTGCGGTAATACACTATGGGGGAAAAATTCAGTTGGTTGCGCCTCCCGTTAGCGCCTTAAGAGGGCGCTAATGGGGCGCAAAGCATCTAGCGCCCAGGCACGGCGAAGTTTGCGCCGCTCGCGAAATTAACTAGACATTTTGCAGCGGTGCTAAACACTACCGCCACGATCTCCTGCGCCGGCAGATCGTGACGTCAGTCGAGTGCGCAACGCCCCAGTATCGCCCCGGAGCGGATATTGAGTGGCGCCCCCTGCCTTACCGCCTGACGCTAGCAACGACAGGTTGAGGGGAGCGTTCTGCAGTCATGAAGGGAAAGGGGGAGCGCTATTTAAAGGTGACCGCTTCCTGCCTTTTATTGTTGGTGCCATTTTTGAACTACGCATTCTGAGAGAGAGAGGGAGAGACTTCTGGAGAGATTCAACGTTGTGTGAAGGAGTTTTGGGTACTGAGCAGCACTTTGCAGGTTCATTTTGATTTACCATTCCTTGTATCGATTTAGAAGAGATTGTGGGGGCTGCACTCTGAGCTCTTTGCCTGGTACTCTCCATTGATCTTTCCAGCAGATTTGATGTGCAGGTCTCTCCAGGCCGAGATTCAAGGCTGCAATGAGCAGGATGTGGATGGAAAGCAAGATTAACCATCCCCTTTAAAAATTGGCCCGTGTCATTGTGTGTGTGTTCCATTGTTGACTGACATTACATAAGCTTCGCCAGCGCTCTGAGGTAGCGCCTCGCTCCTCGGCCTTTGCGCCTTAAGACAGGTGTGAAGCGCCTGATTTAGCGCTCCAATCACCTCCAGGGGCGATAAAAGTCAAGTTTGCAGTCGGTGGCAATAATTAGCGCCAGGCGCTAATCTTTGCACCCGGCCAATAATTGCGCCCCAAATGGGGCGATACTGAATTTCTCCCCCTATGCTTTTACACACACCATTGAAAGTAACTCTTTTTCCAATTCCTTTCTGGAGAAAAAGTAGAAAAATTCCTGAAATATGACAGACCACCTCAAGGGATGATCTTTGGGACTTGAGTTAGTTTTCTAAATGCGCCAGATATACAGGTCATATAAAGGTAATTTAAAAAAACACACACAGGCAGTTCTGGACCTCTGTGTTGAATTAGAGTGAACTTCAGGCCAAGATTGCACACAGTCATGAATTATCAGTATGTCTAAAGGCTCTGAGAGGGATACAGTGAATATAATGGAGCTAAATCCATTTGGTACAATTTAAGCCGTGATTTATTAAGTAATATTTACAAACCTCATCCCTGAAGAGTATGCTGGCGGTGAGGCCAAACATTGTAAAGTAGCTCTGGACACTGGTGTACCAGACCTGGTACAAAATTTAAACCACTCCCTTTAGTGCTGCACATGTGCTGTGGGGAAAAATAATGTTCCAGACCAGGAAGGTTCCAGATTCAATGTTTAGTCTGTGTTAAGAACTTAAGAAATAGGAGCAGGAGTAGGCCATTCGGCCCATCGAGCCTGCTCTGCCATTCAATAAGATCATGGCTGATCTTCTACCTCATCTCCACTTTCCTGCACTATCCCCATATCACTTGATTCCCTTAATATTCAAAAAACTATCGATCTCTGTCTTGAATGTACTCAACGACTGAACCTCCACAGCCCTCTGGGGTAGAGAATTCCAAAGATTCACCACCCTCTGAGTGAAGAGATTTCTCCTCATCTCAGTCCTAAATGGCCGACCCCTTATTCTGAGACTGTGACCCCTGGTTCTAGACTCCCCAGCCAGGGGAAACATCCTCCCTGCATCTACCCTGTCATGTCCTGTAAGAATTGTGTATGTTTCAATGAGATCACCTCTCATTCTTCTAAACTCTAGAGAATATAGGCCTAGTCTACTCAATCTCTCTTCATAGCACAATACCCCCATCCCAGGAACCAGTCTGGTGAACCTTCGTTGCACTCCCTCTATGGCAAGTTTATCCTTCCTTAGGTAAGGAGACCAAAACTGTACACAATACTCCAGGTGTGGTCTCGCCAGGGCCCTATTTAATTGCAATAAGACATCTTTACTCCTATATCAAATCCTCTTGTAATAAAGGCCAACATACCATTTGCTTTCCTAATTGCTTGCTGTACCTGCATGTTAACTTTCAGTGATTCATGTACAAGGACACCCAGGTCCCTCTGAACACCAACATTTCCCAATCTCTCACCGTTTAAAAAATATTCTGCTTTTCTGTTTTTCTTACCAAAGTGGATAACTTCACATTTCTCCACATTATATTCCATTTGCCATGTTCTTGCCCATTCACTTAGCCCGTCTATATCCCCTTGAAGCCTCCTTGCATCCTCCTCACAGCTTACATTCCCACCCAGCTTTTTATCATCAGCAAACTTGGATATATTACATTTGGTCCCCACATCCAAATCATTGATGTAGATTGTGAATAGCTGAGGCCCAAGCACTGATCCTTGCGGTACCCCACTAGTTACAGCCTGCCAACACGAAAATGACCCGTCTATTCCTACTCTCTGTTTTCAGTCTGTTAACCAATTCTCAATCCATGACAACCAATGCATCCATTATCTCTATATTACCCCCAATCCCATGAGCCCTAAGTTTGTTTAATAACCTCTTGTGTGGCACCTTATCGAATGCCTTCTGAAAATCCAAATACACCACATCCACTGGTTCCCCCTTATCTATACTGCTAGTTACAACCTCAAAAAACTCTAAGAGATTCGTCAAACACAATTTCCCTTTCACAAATCCGTGTTGACTCTGCCCAATCCTATTATTATTTTCTAAGTGCCCTGTTACCACGTCCTTAATAATAGATTCTAGCATTTTCCCTACCACTGATGTCAGGCTAACTGGTCTGTAGTTCCCCGTTTTCTCTCCCTCCTTTCTTAAATAGTGGGGTTACATTTGCTTCCTTCCAATCCATGGGAACCGTTCTAGAATCTATGGAATTTTGGAATATGACAACTAATGCATCCATTATCTCTATAGCCAACTCTTTCAAAACCCTAGGATGTAGGCCATCAGCTCCAGGGGATTTATCGGCTTTCAGTCCATTAATTTCGCTAGTACTACTTCTTTACTAATACTAATATCTTTCAGTTCCTCATTCTCGTTAGACCCTTGGGTGTCCATTATCTCCGGGAAGTTTTTTGCGTCTTCTTCCATGAAGACAGACACAGGTATTTGTTTAATTTCTCTGCCATTTTCTTATTCCCCATTATAATTTCTTCTGTCTCAGCCTGTTAGGGACCCACATTTACTTTTGCTAATCTTTTCCTTTTATATACCTATAGAAGCTTTTACAGTCTGTTTTTATGTCTCTCACTAGTTTGCTCTCATATTTTATTTTCCCTTTCTTTATCAATTTCTTGGTCCTCCTTTGCTGAATTCTAAAATCCTCCCAATCCTCAGGCTTACTATTCTTTTTGGCAGCATTATAAGCCTCTTCCTTTGAGCTAATTCTATCTTTAACTTCTCTTGTTAGCCACGGTTGGTCCACTTTTCCTGTGGGGTTTTTGTGCCTTAAAGGAATGTATATTTGTTGTAAATTATGTATTAATTCTTTAAATGCAAGCCATTGCTCGTCCACTGTCATACCTTTTAATGTAGTTTCCCAATCTACCTTAGCCAACTCGCCCCTCAGACAAACGTAATTTGCTTTGTTTAGATTTAAGACCCTAGTTTCAGATTTAACAAAGTCACTTTCAAACTCAATTTAAAATTCCATCATATTATGGTCACTCTTCCCTAAAGGCCCCTTCACTACAAGGTTATTAATTAACCATTTCTCATTGCACAATACTAGATCTAAAATAGCCTGTTCCCTTGTTGGTTCCTCAGCATACTGATCTAGAAACTATCTTGTATACATTCCATGAATTCGTCCTCTGCACTATTACTGCAAATTTGGTTTGCCCAATCTATATATAGATTAAAGTCCCCCAGGATTACTGCATTACCCTTGTTACATGCGCCTCTAATTTTCTCATTTATACTCTGCCCTAAATTACAACTATTGTTTGGGGGCCTATAAACAACTTCCAACAATGTTTCTGCCCCTTGCTGTTTCTTAGCTCCACCCAAACTGATTCTACTTCTTTATTTTCAGAGCTAAGATCCTTTCTCTCTACTGTCTTTATCCCATCCTTTATTATCAGGGCTACCCCTCCTCCTTTTCTATTTTCCCTATCCCTTCTAAAAATTATGTATCTTGGAATATTTAGTTCCCAACCTTGGTCACTTTGCAACCATGTCTCCGTTATGGCTATTAGATCAAACCTGTTAATTTCTATCTGCGCTATTAATTCATCTATTTTGTTGTGAATGCTTTGCGCATTCAGATATAGTGTCTTTAGCTTTGACTTATTTCTCTTTTTCCCTGATGTCACCTTAGTCACTGATGCCTTATTACCTTTGTTACGCTCTCTGTCCCTTCCTGACCCACTCTGTTTATTTTTACCCAAAACTCTACTTTGCTCTAGAGCCTTGACATTTCTCTCACTGCTTTTAAATTTACTCTTTCCTGAATCCTCCCGCCCCCCTTTCATTAGTTTCAAGTCCTGTCTACTGCCATCATTACTCAGTTAGCCAGGACACTGGTCCCAGTTCGGTTTAAGTGGAGCCCGTCCCAACGGAACAGCTCCCTCTTTCTCCAGTAATGGTTCCAGTGCCCTATGAACCGAAACCCCTTCCTCCCACACCACTCTTTGAGCCATGCATTTAAACCTCTAATCTGTTTGTCCCTATGCCAATTTGCGTGTGGCTCAGGTAAGAATCCAGATATTATTACCTTTGAGGTTCTGCTTTTTAATTTGGATCCTAGCTCCTCAAACTCCCTCAACAGTACCTCATTCTTAGTTCTACCTATGTCGTTGGTTCCTACGTGGACCATGACAACTGGATCCTACCCCTCCTACTCCAAGTTCTTCTCCAGCCGCGAGGAGATGTCTTTAACCTTGGCACCGGGCAGGCAACACAACCTTCAGAACTCTCGGTCACGGCTGCAGAGAACAGTATCTATCCCCCTTACTATACTGTCCCCTACCACAACTACATATCCCCGGTGTCCTGGCCAATATTTATCCCTCAACCAACATAACAAAAACAGATTATCTGGTCATTATCACATTGCTGTGTGTGGGACCTTGCTGTGCGCAAATTGGCTGCCGCGTTTCCCACATTACGACAGTGACTCCACTTTAAATAGTACTTCATTGGCTGTAAAGCGCTTTGAGACGTCCTGTGGTCATGAAAGGCTCTATATAAATGCAAGTCTTTCTTTCTTTCTTTCTTTCTTTCCCCACTTGAATGGCCTCCTGCACCATGGTGCCATGGTTAGCCTGCTCATCCATCCTACAGGCTTTTCCCTCATCCACACAGGCAACAAGAACCTCATACCTGTTGGACAAGGGCAAAGGCCAAGGCTCCTCCAGCACTGCACCTGGGGTCCCCTTACCTGCCTGAGTTGCAGTCACACCCTCCTGTCCCTGACCACTAACCAGACCTGTACCACTACCTAACCTAAGGGGTGTTACTGCCTGCTGGATCAAAGTGTTTAGGTAACTCTCCCCATCCCTGATGCCCCGCAATGTCTGCACCTCAGACTCCAGCTCAAAAAACTCTGAGCTGAAATTCCTCAAGATGCAGGCACTTACTGCAAACGTGGTTGTCCAGGATCACAATGCTCTCCACAAACTCCCACATGCTGCAGTTGCAGCACACTGCCTGCACTTCCATCCCTATATGACCTTGATTTATTTAATTCAATTTCATTAAATTTGTAATTAGGTAACTTAGTTTACAGTGTAGTTTCCTGACTACGTACTTGATCTAGATTAAGTTAAGGGTACTGAAATTAAATATCTACCTGTAACACAAAGCACTACAAGTAGTGTAGGCAAAAAGCAACAACTCCTTCCCTCTCTTCTCCAAATTCCCACTCTTTCCAAATTCCCAACCAAAGCACTCTGTTCAAGTCCACTCCGTTTAATCCCGCTCTGTGCAGTTGAGTTAGCTGTTCCCAGCCAGAACGGCAGAAGGGTGTTACAAAACATACAGCAAACATGGATTCACCACAATTCTTCAAAAGAGAGCTGGATGACGTCCTGAGAGTCGAGAACCTCTCAAATAATAGAAGGTAGATGAAGGGTAGTTGTAATTATTTCTATGTAATTATTATTACTATAACCTCCTAGAGCTTCCTTCATAGTCTTTAGGGATCGGAGAAGAATTTCCCAGGATTTTTTTCCTTGATATTTTTGCCTCTCTCAGGAGATTGTGAGGGAGGGCAGGGTTGATGGTACATATAGGCTGCATCATAGGTGGGACAGAGTGGACGGAATAGTTGGCCTTTTCCTGTCCCTTTTTGTATGTTTGTAATTTATGTTTGCACTCTGGATTAACGATGGAAGAAATAGTCATTGTTCCCACTCCTGATTGCTAACTTATGACCTCTGCTGAAAGCACTTGTTGGATGTCAAATGGGGAAAGTCCCCCATGGCCTGCCGATACTCATTATCAAGAATCACTCAGCAAGGTGCTGGAGGGTATCCAGTGCTCACGTGGCACTGTATTAGATTGATCTGAATCACATGATTCTGTCTGTTTGAAAGATCTCTTTGATCAGGCAATTATGGGCTTATTTCCACCGAGGGCTTATCCCTGTTCATTTTGATGCCGAGAAAAGATAAAACCTCGAGATGTTATAAAGCATAACATAAGCAGTACAGTATTTCAAAGCAATAACACACCTCAGGGTTAAGGGGATATTGACAAAAAGCTCACGCTTCTGTGGTTGACAAACATCATCTTGACCCTTTAATACTTTGTGGCTCACCCAAGATTATGTGCTATATGTAACATGTTCCAACCTATGTATCATCTTATACCTTCATTCTATCACTGCCTCGACTTCTATCGCCATGGTCTACTATAAACAAGACAGAATTACTGCTGCCAGAGGAACCAAGAATCACTCCAAGCTGTGACTTTCAGAGAATCCTCTGCAATGGATGCTGCGTTCTGAGATTACTTTGTGCGCTGAGATCTCAGTTTGCCTGTAAAGGGAAAGCAATCTGGTTTTTTCACAATGCATTTCCTTCCTGCCCCCACCGCCACCCCCCCCCCACCCCCCGCCACACCCCGCAACCTTCAGCATCGGGGATGGTTCATGGGCAGAAAGGTAAAGTCTCATTGCAACTTGTATTTGCGCCATTGTCTCCCAGTACTGTCTGGGGCTCTGAATTCCACCCCACAATGTAAACGAGTCAATTTTCAAAGCATTGAGACCAAACTAGTATCGCAAAAGCAGTCCTGTAACATAAATGGAGTGTTTCTGGCACTATGTTATTTGTTATCCCATATGTAACCCATCCCAGCCTGCATTCTGCCCTTTATGTATCAGCCAGTTCAAAGGCTTCAGGTATTAATGTTGCTAATGCCAGCAGAAATTGATAACGGTCAAGATTTGCTCTCCCCAACAAGCCCTTGGGGATATTTCAATAATGAATATACAGGTATTAAAATGTCAACCAAATCGCTTGAATAATAAAAGAGAAAGGATTATATTCCAGGGACACATTATGTAACACATTTTAATGCTGCTCCAATTGAACTGTAAAGCCTATCAAAAAGAGGGAAAATTCAGCTGGAAGGTGAATATTGTGTCAAAATATTGCAGAATTTGCAAAGGACATTTTAATCATAGTAAAGATCAACGCTAAAAAATTTACTGCAACCCCTTCTCTCATTTACTGTTCACTTGCCTTCCTGCAGTGGCATTCGGTCATTTTTAGTCCTTAATTTATATAACGGAATGAAATCTTGGCTGTTTCATTGTGTGCAATCCCATTGCAGATTGCCCATATTACTCTTAATAAATGCTCACTAATAACCTTGCTCCCTGTAGTCAGGTAATATCACCAACAAATGAGAAGAACACTGAAAACCATGTTACTTTTATTTAACTTTTTTTCTGAATTGTATCTTTCCAGGATGGAGGGATATGTTTTCTTTCTTTTTAATACAATATTGATAAAGGACCCAGTGATACTGAATGGCAGTGTCTGGCTTGTAGTCGTGGTTTGAGTCTCAATTAAGGATGAACAAACAGACTCAGACTGAACCATGAAAAATCATAATACAGCATCAACAGGGGACAAACAGTCAGGTTCTATAAATAAAAAGCAAAAAACACAAACACCAGAAATCTGAAATAAAAGTAGGAACCACCGGGAATGCATAGCAGAATGATCAGCTGCTGAAAGAGAATGATTGAGGTGTAACAGTCCGAACTTCTAGACATAATCTGCGCTATAAAATTCAGATTGTACAGCCTTCTTGCTCCCATCCCACCCATTTTCTCCACTCCTCCCCTGTAGGCATGGACTCAACAACAACTTGCATTTATATAGCGCCTTTAACGTTGTAAAGCGTCCCAAGGCGCTTCACAGGAGCGTTGTCAAACAAAATTTGACACCGAGCACATTAGGAATTATTAGGACAGCTAACAGGTAGGTTTTAAGGAGCATCCTAAAGGAGGAGAGAGAGGTAGAGAGGAGGAGAGGCTTAGGGAGGGAATTCCGAGCTTAGGGCCTAGACAGCTGAAGACACGCCGCCAATGGTGGATCACGTAAAATCAGGGATGCACAAGTGGTCAGAATTGGAGAAGCACAGAGATCTCAAAGGGTTGTAGGACTGGTGGAAGATGGGAGGCCGCCCAGGAGACCATTGGAGTACTCAAGTCTCGAGGTAACAAAGGCATGGATGAGGATTTCAGCAGCAGATGAGCTGAGGTAGGAAAAGGGGTTTCTAGGTTTCTTAAGGGACATGGGAGCAGGGTAGGCAGATGTGATTAAAACTACGTGCTGATGTGGAGCGTGAAGGCCGATGTGGACTGGTCAGTTCCCATGGCTTGTTTCCGTGTTATAACTTCCATGTTTTCTACGAAATGGTGTAAATGGCCTTTAAGCCATTTCTGATGGGTTTCTGCTGAAATTACATGGAAATTCTACTTGTATCCCTTTTCAGAGTTGAAGTACACATTTGTGGGTATAAAGCAAATCACTCGCTTCCAGTGAGGGGATACAGGAGGGGACCTCCATTAACTGATTGACAACTTTGTCACTACTGTGAGTAGACAAGCACCCACTGTAGATGAAAAGCCCAATCTACTGTTCAAACACAACAGAAGCATGCCAGTAGGGAGCATGAACACCATCTGTAGAGAGACATGGAACACTGGCAATGTCCCTAAGGTTTGGACGAGTGTTGTTATACACAGCAAGGAAGCTATCACTAAATGTGAGAACTAAAGTACCACTGACCTCATCTGTCACTCTAGCAGGATCATGCTGGAAATAAGAAGCCAGCTCAATCTTTGCAGAAAGGAGCAGATGGCAAAAGACTGAGTTGGTTTCAGAACAGGAAGACATACTATGCAACAGATTTTTCTTTTAACTCCCTGCATGATTTCTGAAAAGCACCTAGAAATCCAAGGGAAATAATTATATTGTATTATAATCAACTTAGAAATATTCAACTAAGTATCACAGAGGGTCATCTAAAAATCTAAATTCACTTCAACAGACAGTCAAAACTCAACTCAATAATTCAAAACTTCTGTCAGTGCCTTGAGAACACAGAAGGAATTGGAGAAAATAACACTGAACAGTTTTACACGGTGCTTATTGTTTAAGAAAGGAGGTCTCATCGGTAGATCTATCAACTATATTCCCAGAGTACATGGAGGTGCTAGCACTCAAACAGCAAACTGAGCTTGGAGACAAGGGCCGCGAATTTAATTCTGGAGGCGGGATGGGGGCGGGTCAGCTGGTTTCCAGGTTCCGGTCCCGCCCCCAGCTGCCTCTGTTCTGCAGACGTGATTTTCCCTTGATTGGCCTTGGAAGCGGGTCTGATGACGTCATTTGATGACGCGTCATCTGCTGGTTTTCTTAAAGAGACCATGCACAATTTTATTTTGACAGTTGATCTGTCAGTGTTTGACAGCATTGAGGTGCTGAAAACACTGACAATCACTGCACAAAGGTGAACATTTTCACCCAGGCTCTCCAATGACTCCCTCTATATGCTTATATGCTTATGGAGGGAGTCACAGCATGCAGGGAGGTTCTCTTCCATTCCAAGGGCGGAAGAGACCTCCCCAGGAGACCAAGTTACCTTGCACCTCCACCCAACCCTCTCTATCTGCTTTATCACTTCCCCATCTCACTAGCCACCCCTCACACTCACCCTCATCCTACTGCAAGCATACCAACTAACAAGACACAAGGGTAGGCACTTGAGAGGTTTAGCCAATGTCCATGTGAAGTTTTTGGTAATGTGTTGTCATACAGTGTAATATCTTTTTCCAAAAGTGCCCCTTATTGGACAGATCTGAGTGCACATTGAGAAGTGTCTTACTGAGTTACAGTGATTGTTCAGTCATAACTCCCCCCCCACCCCCGCTATAGTGATGTGTGTGCATGGAATGGCTTGGACATTAAAAGGAAGCTTCACGGTGCTGGTGTGGGATGGTGTCAACCTGGCGCATCATGTGGCAACCAGGGTTTACAGCATCAAGTGACGAAAATCTGGCCATGGTGATGCCATTGCTGGCCTCCCGGGCAGCAATTTTATCAGGGGCTGATGCCCTGTGTAGAGTGCAGCATCAAGTGGGTGAGGAGGAGGTTGGCACTCCTGGTGCTGGTGCTGCTGTTGTGGCTGGTTGTGGTGCTGCCACGGCTGCTCTTCCTCCGAATCTGACGACCAGGATGAGAAGATGTAAATGGTTCCCATAAAGTTGCTATAGATTTCAGTTGAGGCAAGAAGCCTGAAAGTGACCTGAAATTATTCCAATCAGGTAACAATGCAGATGGGTGTCAGCTTGAACAGTCACAAGGTCAGCAGATTTGCAAAATCTTACCCCAAACCTCCAAAAACAAAGTTGTTGCATTTGAATGTCAGCCATGTTACAGGGGTGCTTTTAAAGTGCTGCACCAATGACTACAAATCATGTCCTCCAGCAACTCATCTCCTTACAGCTGGCGTGTTTCTGACAAGATGAGAAACAGGAGCCAGAAGCACGAAAATGGGAAACCACTATAAAAATAGGATTAGCAAGGCAGTTAACAGCCCGTCTTAACTCCCTGTCCCACCGGTTCTAGTCGGGTCAGTTTGGGAGCGGTTGACCTGACACTCATGAAAATCGGGTGGGGGCGGGATGGAGGCGGGTTGGTAGTCTGAAGCCATTTTTTCTGATTTTCTCTGCTGACCCGCCTCTAAACCCGCCTCCTCAGGGCTATTAAAATCGAGCCCAATATCACTGGAAAATATTAATAACTAGAGATTTGTGGAGGTGCTGATTGACCAAGTGAGCAGCAGGAAGAAGGTCCTCTTCGCTTTGATGGGCAATGGGTGCCAAGACTAATTAGTCAACAAGCATGGAGAGAGGTGGTAGAAAATGTCAATCACCAGCATTGTTTCCCTAGGACCTGGCTGCACTGCAGGAAAAAGTTTAATGACCTGACCAGGACTGTTAACGTAAGACTCCCCTTCACATCTCTGGTACTCTGCACAATCCTGCAGGACTCTACTTTAGCCTCAGCACTATCAATCCTTCCCTTCCCTACTTACCATGGCTGTCCTGAAGTCAACATGGAAATCTTCACTGTACCTCCTTTCTGCTTGCACTCACATCCTCAAACTTGCCACTGCCTTCACAGCTACTTCGCCCTCTTGGCCACACTTGCTACTTCTTTCTGTCATCAAGCAAAATATGCTAAGCTGCTTCATACATCTTGAAACTCCTTAAGCTGGATACATATTAATCCATTTCCACATTTCTTGCAGGAGAAATCAGCACTCAACATGAGAGCACCAGAACAGCAGAAAGTCCTACCACCCTACAGATACTGGCACCAATGGAAGACCAAAGGCTAATAGACTGTTGGCCTTTATCTCAAGGTGGTTGGAATACAAAAGTGAGGAAGTGATACTTCAGTTTTATAGAGCCTTGGTCAGACCCCATCTGGAGTACTGCAGTTAGGTTTGTGCACTGCACCGCAGGAGTGATATATTGGCCTGTACAGAACAGATACCCCAGAATGAGATCAGGGTTTAATGGGGTTAAATTATGAGGACAGGTTGCATAAACTTGGTTTGTAATCCCAGGAGTTTAGAAGGTTGAGGGTTGATCTAATCAAGGCCTTTAAAATAATAAAGGAATTCAAAAGGATATATACAGGGAAACTATTTCCTCTGGTGGGGAATATGAATAAGGGAGAATTGTCTTAAAATTAGAGTGAGGCCATTTAGGAATGAAATCAAGAAGCACGTTTTCACATAAAGGGTAGTGGAAATCTGGAACTCTCTCCCCCAAAGGGCTGAGGAAGTTGGGTCCACTGGGTAAATGGAGTTCAAGCATGGTCTAATTGAATGGCAGAGCAGGCTTGAGGGGATGAATAGCCTAGGCTTTTTCTGATGTTCCTAAGAGGCCGCTGTCTACATTATTGGCAGATAGAGTGCTCACAATATCAGAGTTGGTCAGGCTAGAGGCCATGCACAGCAGGGTGTTTAGGCAGCTTCCCTTCCTTTTCTCTTTCGATTTAATTCTCTCACTCACACGCTCACACAATCAGCATGACCAACATGACCTACACTACCATTGCTGTGCATAGGCAAAGAGTTAATGGGGGCGGGGGGATGGTGGGGGGTGTGTGGAAAAACAATGAAGGGTTGGTGTAATATAAAAGCAATCAGGGCAGCTGCCAGGAAAGTGACCTGCATATTGCAGTGTTGATGATCGCACAAGTTGTACATGTTTACGGTGGAAGCCCTTGCAATGGATTAGGAAAAAAAAGGGAGTTTTTTGGCGGATACAAAGGACTAAAAACAGTGGAAGCCCAAGAGGAGTATAGAAAGTGCAGGGGGGTACTTAAAGAAATTAGGAGAGCAAAGAGGATATATGAAATAACACTGGCGGGCAAAATAAAGGAACATCCCAAGGTGTTTTATAAGTATATTAAGGGCAAGAGGATAACCAGGGAAAGAGTAGGGCCCATTAGGGACCAAAGTGGCAATCTGTGCGTAGAGCCAGAAGATGTAGGTGGGGTTTTAAATGAATATTTTGCATCTGTGTTCACTATGGAGAAGGACGATGTAGGCATAGAAATTAGACAGGGGGATTGTGATATACTTGAACAAATTAGTATTGAGAGGGAGGAGGTACTAGTGGTTTTAGAGGGCTTAAAAGTGGATAAATCCCCAGGGACAGACGAGATGTATCCCAGGCTGCTGTGTGAGGCAAGGGAGGAGATTGCAGGGGCTCTGACACAAATTTTCAGAACCTCTCTGGCCACAGGGGAGGTGCCAGAGGACTGGAGGACAGCTAACGTAGTACCATTATTCAAGAAGGGTAGTAGGGATAAACCAGGGAATTACAGGCCAGAGAGCCTAACATCAGTGGTAGGGAAATCATTGGAAAAAATTCTGAGGGACAGAATTAGTCTCCACTTGGAGAGGCAAGGATTAATCAAGGATAGTCAGCATGGCTTTGTCAGGGGGCGATCATGTCTGACCAATTTGATTGAATTTTTTGAGGGGGTGACTAGGTGTGTGGATGAGGTAATGCAGTTGATGTGGTCTACATGGACGTCAGTAAGGCTTTTGACAAAGTCCCGCATGGGAGACTGGTCAAGAAGGTAAGAGCCCATGGGATCCAGGGCAACTTGGCACATTGGATCCAAAATTGGCTTAGTGGCAGGAGGCAGAGGGTGATGGTCGAAGGTTGTTTTTGTGACTGGAAGCCTGTGTCCAGTGGTGTACCGCAGGGAACGGTGCTGGGTCCTTTGCTGTTTGTAGTGTACATTAATGAGTTAGATATGAATGTAGGAGGTATGATCAGTAAGTTCGCAGATTACACGAAAATTGGTGGGTTGGTAAATAGCGAGGAGGGAAGCCTCAGGCTACAGGACGATATAGACGGGTTGGTCAGGTGGGCAGAACAGTGGCAAATGGAATTTAACCCTGAAAAGTGTGAGGTGATGCATTTTGGGAGGACTAACAAGGCAAGGGAATACACAATGAATGGTAGGACCCTAGGAAGGACAGAGGATCAGAGGGACCTTGGTGTGCATGTACATAGATCCCTGAAGGCAGCAGGACATTTAGATAAGGTGGTTAAAAAGGCATATAGGATACTTGCCATCATTAGCCGAGGCATAGAATATAACCTGACGAAGGAGCAGCACTCCAAAAGCTTGTGATTTCAAATAAAGCTGTTGGACTATAACCTGGTGTTGTGCGACTTCTCACATTTGTCCACCCCAGTCCAACACCGGCATCTCCACATCATAGAATATAAGAGCAGGGAGGTTATGTTGGAGCTGTACAAAATGCTAGTTAGGCCACAGCTGGAATACTGTGTGCAGTTCTGGTCGCCACACTATAGGAAGGATGTGATTGCATTGGAGAGGGTGCAGAGGAGATTCACCAGGATGTTACCTGGGCTGAGGAAAAACTTTTTCACCCAGAGGGTGGTTGGAATCTGGAACTCACTGCCTGAAAGGGTGGTAGAGGCAGGAACCCTCACAACATTCAAGAAGCATTTAGATGAGCACTTGAAACGCCATAGCATACAAGGCTACGGACCAAGTGCTGGAAAATGCGATTAGAATAGACAGGGCTTGATGGCCGGTGCGGACATGATGGGCCGAAGGGCCTCTTTCTGTGCTGTATAACTCTATGGGGTAAAAATTCAGTTGGTTGCGCCTCCCGTTAGCGCCTTAAGAGGGCGCTAATGGGGCGCAAAGCCGCTAACGCCCGGGCGCAGCGATGTTTGCGCCGCTCGGGAACTTAACTAGAGATTGTGCGGCGGCGCTAAAACTTACCGCTGCGACCACCTGCGCGCGCAGATTGTGACGTCATTCCATGGTGCAACGCCCTTGTGGCGCCCCGGAGCGGAAATTGAGTGGCGCCCCCTGCCTTACCGCCTGGCGCTTCCAACGACCGGAAGACTGGAACGCTATCAATCGCTGTGGGGCTGGGGGGGGCGCTATTTAAAGGGGGCCTCTTCCTGTCTTTTTCTGTGGTCGACATTTTTGCACCACTCGTTCTGAGAGAGAGAGAGAGATTCGGAGAGAGAGAAAGAGAGACTTCTACATTGACTCAACGCTTTGTGAGGAACTTTTGCCTATTGATCCTAACTTCGCTGGTACTTTAGTTGCTGTCCTTCATAACTTTGCTTGCAAAGAGAATATGGGGGCTGCACTGATTGGGGGCGTCGTCCTGCTCCAGCTGAATCGGAGGATACAGAGACGCAGAGAGAGAGTGGCAATGATGGCCAGACGGAGGAGGGCCATCAGGCGTATGTACAGGAGAGCTTACCCTCCCAGGGTATATCGTGAACAGCTCTCCTACATCCATATGTCCGAGGAGCTGTGTTTGTGAAGGCTGCGATTCAGCAAGGAGGTGGTCACTGAGCTCTGCCACCTGCTGCAGCCAGATCTGCAGCCTCAACTGAGGTCCAGGACGTCTCTGTCGGTGGCAGTGAAGGTCACAGTGGCTTTGAACTTTTACGCTACTGGCTCATTTCAAGCTGCTGCTGGGGACCTCGCCAATATCTCCCAGTTCGCGGTGCATTGCTGCATCCGGCAGGTCACAAATGCCCTCTTCAGAAGGAGACGAGAGTTCATCTCTTTCCCCATGACCCCAGACAAGCAGCGTGACCGCGCTCTGGGCTTTGCGAGGGTAGCGGGCTTCCCCATGGTGCAGGGCGCCATTGACTGCACGCATGTGGCTTTGCGTGCTCCGCATGAGAATGCCGAGGAATTCAGGAACAGAAAGGGGTTCCATTCCTTGAATGTCCAGTTGGTCTGTGACCACAGACAGCTGATACTCGCTGTCAATGCCCACTATCCTGGCAGCTGCCACGATGCTTTTATCCTGCGCCAGACTACTGTGGCAGAACTTTTCGAGGCACCGCATCAGCCAGTTGGTTGGCTTCTCGGGGACAAGGGGTATGCATTGAGCACCTGGCTGATGACACCGCTCCGTACGCCCAACACCCCTGCTGAGCTGCGGTACAATGAGAGCCATCAAGCTACCAGGAACATTATTGAGCGCACAATCGGCGTGCTGAAGCAACGGTTCCGCTGTCTGGACCATTCCGGAGGAGCCCTGCAGTACTCGCCTGAGCGAGTATCGAACTTCGTAGTCGTGTGCTGCATGTTGCATAACATGGCAATCCTCAGGACCCAGCCAATGCCACCAGGCCTTGGAGCACCACCAGAGGAGGAGGAGGAAGAGGAGGAAGAGGACGAGGACGATGATCATCAGCAGCACCAAGGCGGGAGGGCGGCCCACAATGGTCAAACTGCAAGGGCCGTCCGTCAACGGCTAATAGCAAGCCGCTTCTCGGGCCCCTGCCATTGCTAACAACATTAATGAACCCAGCACGCAACCCCTAAGCCGACCAAGGCACCAATAATTCCAACCACCAACCATGTATATTTTGAATACAGAAACTTATTTATTTTACAAACTCTGTGTGTGTCAATTCCTCATGACAAACTCATAGAAATAAACACAAAAAAACAGTCAATAACATAACTGGTTCTCACAACCTGGAGATAATGTCCAAAACACTAAACAAAAGTTGGACCATGAACCTCGACCTTTAATAAAAAAATGACCAGCATTTTGTCACACCTCCTACTTTTTGCCCTTCGAGGGTGATCTCCTTCCCTTGCGCACTTCCCCCCTTCTAACCCTACTGCTCCTCTGTAATGGGACCTCAGTGGCTGCAGCAAGGCTGGTGGAAGGCTGCTGCTCGTCAGACCCTGACACTGCAGATGCCCCTGAAGGACGGCCTCGACCAGTTCTGGGCCTGGAGGGCCCGGCTGCAGACTGCACCAACTCTGCATGGGCGGCAGCAGTCTGTCCTACAGGCGGTGGCAAGTGCAGTGGAGAAGTGACAGTGTTGGCAGCAGGAATGCTGTCATCGTGAGAGAGGACAGCAACTCCCTGCTCGCCCGACACACTGGCACTCCCACGGGGCAGCACTTCAGCATCCGGAGCAATCTGCCGGAGAACAGATTGCTGGCCTGCTGCGGCGCGGTGACAGCCCCGGGGACATGTGCACGAACCATCGAGGTTGGCAGCAGTCTGTGCTCGCGTGGCCTCAATCTGAGTCTGCATGAGAGCAGTCAGAGATGGGATCACGGCAGCCAGTGACTGAATTGCAGCACTAAGCGTTAGTGTGGCATCCGCCTGTGCTACAGCGAAGTGCTCCACACTCCTTGCCAGTGACTCAATGCATTCGGGCACCCTTCCCACTGCACCCATGAGCTCAGTGTGCATGCCCACCGCCTGGGTGTTCATTTCTGCGATCAGCCGCTCCTCCTCTGCGTCCATTGCAGTAGGAGTGTCTGGCATACTCTCCCTCTGGGGAGAAGGCCCCCGTTCTTCCCTACCTCCATGGCGTTGCTGCAGCCCGCTGGGTCCTGGAGCTTCACCCTCATCAGACCCTTCCCCCCTGCTTCCCTCCAGGGAAGGCGTGTTCCCAGTGTGGGCATGGGCTTCCTCGGGAGAGGGTGGCACTGATGCTCCGGCTTCCTCTTCCTCCTCGGCTGCAGCTTCACTCCCACTGGCAGCTTCAGGGCCCGTCTCCTCAGCTGGTGAATCACCATCTGAAAGCAGGGAGGTACAAGAGTGGCTTTAGCGTGAGGACAGGGTGGCAGTAAGGGAGGAATAAGTGCAGCGAGTTAGCAAGGTGGATTGAAAGTGTCAAAGGCTGGTGTTGTGAGGGACAAGTGGAAGGACAGAGGACAAAAAGGTGATGACCTTACCATTGCTGTCCAGAACGGGGTCGGCGTCTCCAGTGGCGACGGGACCGATCACCCGGCTTGCCACAATCCTGTGGACGCGCTCCTCAAGATCGCTGAGGGGTTGCAGCTGAGGCCGCCCTCCACCTGTCCGTTGCTGCTGTCTCCGATTATGCGCCAGCTTGGCCTGTAAGAAAAAGGACAGCATCTGAGTAAATATACAGCCATGGTCTTGCCTGATGTGCCTCCCATAGGTGAATAGCCCTTACTGTATGCAGCCATGGTCTTGCCTGATGTGCCTCCCATAGGTGAATAGCCCTTACTGTATGCAAAGTGTGGAATGTGTGTGTGTGTTTCATGAAAGGGCCATAGGTGTTGGATGAGTGTTGTGCATTGGGGTTTTAAGACCCTCTGGCCATAGAGTGAGGTTGAGATGGAGGGATGGAGAGGTATTGAGAAAAAGCCACTCACCCTGACGACCCGAGTGAGGTCGTTGAACTTTTTGCGGCATTGTGTATGGGTCCTGGGCACCATGCTCCTGGAGGAGACGCTCTGAGCCACCTCCCTCCACACTCTTCTGAACTCGCGTGGCAAAGGCCTCCTGCCACTCTCAGGGAAGAGCATACATCGTCTGCGCTCCACCGCGCCAACCAGAGCATCCAAGGCCCGCTCGGTGAAGCGATGAGCACGTTCTCTCACCCTCTCCATGCTTGGCAGCAAAATGGATTCACAGGTCTCTCCAGGCTGAGATTCAAGGCTGCAATGAGCAGCGTGTGGCTGGGGAGCAAGTTGGCCCCCCCCCGCTTTAAGAAGTGGCCGGCGCCAGTGTGTCTGTGTTCCCTCGCTAACTGGCAGCAGCTGCGCTGCGCTCGCGCGCTGAGTTAGCGCCTCACTCCTTGGCCTTTGCGCCTTAAGACAGGTGTGCAACGCCTGATTTAGCTTTCCACTCACCTCCCGGGGCGGTAAAAGTGAAGTTTCCAGTCAGTGCCGATAATTAGCGCCAGGCGCTAATATTTGCGTCCAGACGATATTTGCGCCCCAAATGGGGCGCGACCTAATTTTTACCCCTATGACTCTATAATTCATGAAGGCAGTGGGGTCATCTGAAGGAAAGTGTAGGGTGATGTGGATGCAGACAATGAGGTCCTGGACTTGGCCGAATTCTGCAATCTGCTCAAGCCCCAGTGCCCTAACCCGCTGCTTTCTGTTGTTCATGGGGGAAGTGCTGAAAGTGTTAGCTCGAGAAGACATGGCATCAGTTACCTGCTTAATGCACGCATGAACTGCAGACTGATTGATGTTACTGAAATGCCCTGCGGCAGCCTGGAAAGAGCCAGTGGCAAAGAAGTTGAAGGCTGCAGTGAAAATCACTGCAACAGGCAGTGTTGTGCTAGCTGTGGTAGTTGATTGCAGTTCTTGTTGCAGGAGGTGACACAATTCTATGAAAGCCTCACTAGAGACACAAAGGCCGGAATTGTACGTTTTTGACCCGCCCGGATTGGGGGAGCCCGGTAGAGTGTGGGAAACCCAGAACTCCGGGTTTTCCCACACACTGTGGAGTTTTAACTCCACAGCGTGCGTGTGAGGTCACGGACACGTTCCTCACCGGAAGTCAGCCTGATTGACAGACTGGTTTCCAGTCGGGCGGGTAACGCTGGATAGGAGGCTGCAACCACAGGTAGGTGTGAACCCTGACCCCGGGGGAAGGGGGGGCGATCCTCGGGGGGGGTTTAATTCCTGACCCGGGGGTGGGGGGGTGACCGATCCCCAGGGGAGTCCGAACCCAAATCCCGGGGGGTCCGAACCTGGTGGTGGTTTTATGGTGGGGGGGGGATGCTGATGATGGGGGAGCTCAGGGGGCCGGGGGTTAAATCAGATTAAATCACACAGCAGGTTAAATCAGAGGCTTCCAGCTTCATTATAATATTTAAAGTGCCAACCTACCTCCTTGGAGCGGGTTGGCTGCCCGCCCCCATCCCATCTGGAATTGGGTGGGTTGGAGGCGGTTTGGGGTCGGGATTCACAATTTTATACTTTAACCTCCCACCCGACCCCAACCCACCCATTTTTTGGGATTAAATTTCCCCCCATGCCTCATTATGCACTGCTCCTGAGCGAACTGCAGGTATGTTGTCCTGGCCCTATAAACTCTGTTGGGAAGGTAAGGATTCGTGCAAAAAACTTTTTTATTCATTCCTGGGATGTGGGTGATGCCAACATTTATTGCCCATCCCTAATTGCCCTTGAGAAGGTGGTGATGAGCCGCCTTCTTGAACCGCTGCAGTCCATGTGGTGAAGGTACTCCCACAGTGCTGTTAGGGAGGGAGTTCCAGGATTTTGACCCAGTGACGATGAAGGATCGGCGATATACTTCTAAGTCAGGATGGTGTGTGACTCGGAGGGGAACTTGGAGATGATGGTGTTCTCATGCGCCTTGTCCTTCTCGGTGGTAGAGGTCGCGGGTTTGGGAGGCGCTGCCGAAGAAGCCTTGGCGAGTTGCTGCAGTGCATCCTGTAGATGGTTTAATTGCGCCTCCTGCTATTTGGTCTCCTTCCAGCTGCTAATTGAGCTGAGGTGTACTGGCCTCCAGATGAGATATGTTTGCCTCTCTCTGTAGATGAAGTTGTGCTAGTGGTAGGTGGGTACCTGTCTGGCACCTCTTCATTGGTCCTCTTCTTTTTTCAAACATTTCAGATTGGGGGGTTCTTATTGTGAACAAATTTACAATTAACAATTGATCTAAAGGCTTGAGAGAACCTAAGTTTGTGTTGAAAAACAACAAAGAAAAATTGCTAAGAATTGACTGAAATATATTTACCTTAAAATGATTACATCCTTTCCATATTCTTCCATGTACTTACTGCTGACTAACAACTTTAGATGGCCATTTCATGTCATCATGATTTTCATTTGATCTCTGTACGTCAGAATAGTAGGAAATGATGTGCAGGATGTCCCCACCTATATGTTAATATTTAACTGAAGTGCTCACCTGTTTGAGACCAGCTCATCCCACACTGCCAGTTCACATCCCTTAGAAGCTATGCTACAATGCAAAGTGGGCAGAGTTTTCTGTTGCCTATTTTTTGTTATCAACTACTGCTACACCAACAATGGAAAATCTAGGCTTATAATTCAATATGCAACCAAGAGACTGCCATACTGGACTCGTGATCCAGAGGCCTGGACTAATAATCCCGAATTTCAATTCAGTTTTAAAACAAATCTGGAAATAGAAAACTGGTAAGAGTAAGAAAATAAAGTGACCATGAAGCTTTCGGATTGTTATAAAAACCCAACTGTGTCACTAATGTCGTATAGGGAAGGAAACCTGCCGTTGTTACCCGGTCTGGCCCATATGTGACTCCAGTCCCACATCAAGATGGTTAACTCGCAACTGCCCTCTGAAGTAGCCTAGCTACTCAGTTGTATCAGACCACTATGGTTGAATAAGTAGGCCCACCACCATCTTCTCAGGGCAACGAGGGATGGGCAATAAATACCAGTGCCCACATAGCATGAGATTTTTTAAAAATCACATCTGGAGTGGTAGAAATTATTAATTGTCCTGACTGTCTGACTATTAAAAAAGGACACCTTTGCTCTTGGCTGTTGAAATCTATCTTTGGAAGTCCAATAAAGTTTGTTAAGTGTTGGGGGCTTTCTTGAGGACATTGCCTATTCAATGTGAGACAGTGAAGAGTGGCTGTGGTTAAAACATTTCTGGAAAAAAACTCAAAGATTTTGGACTTTATTATGTTTGGAACTGTTTATGTAGGACAAGAATTGTTATTATTTAATGATCTCACTTTTAAATAAACTAGGATATTATTTTTAGCCTGACTGTAACAGGCTGACAGTGTAATATTTACCACCTCTCTAATTGGATAGTAGTACATGGTGGACTGTCACATAATCTCCGGTGCTAGCTGTTATTGGCCCTCTGGATTACTTATCTATTCACATCATGCAGGAGGTTGCTTGATTTAGTTCATAGAAGTTTCAGAAAAGCTCATGTAAATTGATTATTTCCCAAGTTAAAAATGTTGAGAGAAACTAACAATTGGTGGCAGCTAAAGTGGGGTAAATATCGCTCACAGACCAGACAGGCTGTTTGAGTTTATTTTTTCTAAGTTACCAGGAACAAACACCAATTATAGAATCATAGAAGATAGGAGCAGAAGTAGGCCATTCGGCCCCTCTAGCCTGTTCCGCCATTCAATGCGATCATGGCTGATCATCCAAATTCAGTACCCTGTCCCTGCTTTCTCCCCATATCCCTTGATCCCTTTAGCCTTAAGAAATATATCCAACTCCTTCTTGAATCTATTTAATGAATTGGCCTCTACTGCCTTCTGTGGCAGAGAATTCCACAGGTTCACCACTCTCTGGGTGAAGAAATTCCTCCTCATTTCTGTCCTAAATGGCTTACCCCTTATCCTAAGACTGTGACCCCTGGTTCTGGACTCCCCGACCATCGGGAACATCCTTCCTGCATCTAGTTTGTCCTGTCCTGTCAGAATTTTTTAAGTTTCAATGAGATCCCCTCTCATTCTTCTAAACTCCAGCGAGTATAAGCCCAATCGACCCAATCTCTCCTCATACGTCATTCCTGCCATCCGAGGTATCAGCCTTGTGAATCTTCGCTGAACTCCTTCCATGGCAAGAACATCCTTCCTCAGATAAGGCGACCAAAATTGCACACAGTACTCAAGGTGTGGTCTCACCAAGGCCCTGTACAACTGCAGCAAGACATCCTTGTTCCTATACTCAAACCCTCTCGCTATGAAGGCCAACATACCATTTGCCTTCTTAACCGCCTGCTGCACTTGCATGCTTACCTTCAGCAACTGGTGCACAAGGACACCCAGGTCTCGTTGCACTTCACCTTCTCCCAATCTATTACCATTCAGATAATAATCTACCTTCCTGTTTTTGACACCAAAGTTGATAACCTTGCATTTATCCACGTTATATTGCATCTGCCATGCTTCTGCCCAATCACCCAACCTGTCCAAATCATACTGGAGTTTCTCGGCATCCTCCTCACAGCACACATGCCCACCCAGCTTTGTGTCGTCTGCAAACTTGGAGATATTACATCTAGTTCCCTTGTCTAGATCATTAATATATATTGTGAATAGCTGGGGTCCAAGGACCGATCCCTGCGGTACCCCACTAGTCACTGCCTGCCACTCGGAAAAAGACCCGTTTATTCCAACTCTTTGCTTTCTGTCTGCCAACCAGTTCTCTATCCAAGTCAATACCTTGCCCCCAATCCCATGTGCCTTAACTTTACATGCTAATCTCTTATGCGGGACCTTATCAAAAGCCTTTTGGAAGTCCAAATACACCACATCCACTGGTTCTCCCTTATCTATTTTACCAGTTACATCCTCAAAAAATTCCAGTAGATTAGTCAAGCATGATTTGCCTTTTGTAAATCCATGTTGACTTTGTCCGATCCTGTCACTGTTTTCCAAGTGCTCAGCTATTTCATCTTTTATAATGGACTCTAGCATTTTCCCCACTACCAATGTCAGGTTTACCGGTCTGTGAATACTAGATCTCAGAAAGACACGGACCGATATTTAGGGCGTAATTTCAACTTAACTTTTCGGTTGGGTTTGGGTTAATGAAGAGTAAGATTGGCTGGGTGTAAAATAGGTGGCCAACCCAAACCCGCCCGTTTCCCGCCTGCTGCATTAGGTTAAAATTTGCCCCCTTAGAACTGTTTTCTCCGGCAGTAGGGGAAAAAGAAAGCTTGAACTCAAACGCTGTAATGCGTTAGTTAACTACTGTGCTGTGAGAAGTGAGACTCTGTTCATCAGTTGCCCGCACAGCAAACCCTGACGTTGGCTATGCCATTATGGGGGAGACAATAAGTAGACCAAATGCTTTCACACAAGGAATGAGGGAAATATAGCGACTTGTACTTATATACTGTCTTTAGCATTCTGAAACATCTGACGACACTGCACAAAGGAGAACTAGACACCAAACAAAGGTGAAATAAGATGATTGAGGGTATGGTGACATTTTATTTTGAAAGATGGGAGAGACATAGCAAATTGGAGGGATTCAGAAAGGGAATTCCAAAGGCCAGGAGCACAATGGCTGAAGGCTCTGCCACCAATTGCAGAAAGGAGGAAGGGGGGCTAGGTTCTCACAATGAAGCAGGACCAGAAGAGCACGGATGCAAGGTGGAATACAGGGATGGAAGAGGTCACAAAGGTACAGTGTTGCAAAACCATGGAAGGATAAAGTCACTGGCTGAGCTACTCTTACACACAATAATTGAATAGCTCCAGAACTGGAAAGGTTATTGACTATACTCCACCCACCCCCCCCCCCCCCCCAGGTAGCTCTAGACTTGACTATTCCAACGCACTCCTGACCAGCCTCCCATTTTCTACCCTCCATAAACATGAGGTCATCCAAAAGTTTGCTGCCTGTGTCCTAACTTGCACCAAGTCCCGTTCACCCATCACCCCTGTGCATGCTGACCTGGTTAAGCAACGTCTTCATTTTAAAATTCTCATCCTTGTTTTCAAATCCCTCCTTGGCCTCGCCCCTTCCTATCTTTGTAATCTCCTCCAGCCCCACAACCCCCCCGAGATATCTGCGCTCCTCTAATTCTGGCCTCTTGACCATCCCTGATTTTAATTGCTCCACCATTGGTGGCCGTGCCTTCATCTGCCAAGACTCTAAGCTCTGGAATTCCAACCCGAAACCTCTCCGCCTCTCTACCTCTCTTTCCTCCTTTAAGACGCTCCTTGAAACCTATCTGCTCTAATATCTCCTTATGTGGCTCGGTGTCAAATTTTGTTTTATAATGCTCCTGTGAAGTGTAGTGGGATGTTTTACTATGTTAAAGGCGCTATATAAATACAAGTTGTTGTTGTTGGATTATGTGTTGTATTGATTGAGCAAAAGACAGCAGAAAATTGATCAAAACTTTTTTTTAAATATTACTTTAGTTTGTTTGACAGAGAGGAGATTGAATATTTTTGTGGCAGTGGGGAGCTAGAAGAATACTTTATAACATTTTTATTGTAAAGGGACTATGTAGTCTCTGCATAGCTGCCTTATCACTAAAGGATAAATTCACTGATCTCACACTCCTAGGCCGTGAATTTGCCGGCGCTCAGAGGGCGGGTTTGGAGGCGGGTCCGCTGTCAAAATAGCAAAGATTGACAGCGGGTAGGAAACCCGCTGTCCACCCGCTGTCCACCTGCCTACACGCGAGTCTCCCAGGTGTCGGGTCTTTAAGCGGAGAACTCACCTGACACCAAGCAGCGGGGGATACAATTGAGCTCATTAAATGGCTTGTTAACAGCCAATTTAATACTATTTTGAGGCTTCCTTCCCATTTTACGTTCTCCCCCACGGGTTACCCGCTGCTCGGCAAACACGCCAGCTCACCCTGGCACGATTTGAGTCTGCTCTGATTTTTCTGATAAGCGGGCAGCTGCAGAAGTGATATAAAGGATGTCATGTTGCAGATGGTCAGTTTCAGAGCGCAGAAAATGTTGGTTACTTCATTTGTAATACATATAGATATTCCTTTAGCTTACAGTGTTTAAAGCCAACTGTATGTCCAGTGCCACCTCATTGGAACAACCTCTCTCACCATTGACAGATCGCTTCTGTCATCTCACCTGCAGCTGCCATCTATTGCAGCAACATCGGTGCCCTTGAAAAAATCATACCTTGGTCCTCTGAATCGTGATCCACTGAGATTATTGAAAGGTTGGCGCCACTGCAGCCAGCGACCCCTGACAACATCCCTGCTTTTGCCCTCCTGAGCAATGTGCAACAGGCTGCGTTGGTGTCCTGGGGAGGTCTCTTCCATCCTTGGAAGGGAAGAGAACCTCCCTGCGTGGCTTTGGTCTCCATAATTTAAGGAGGGATTTACCTGCATTGGAGGCAGTTCAGAGAAGGTTCACTAGGTTGATTCCTGAGCTGAAGGGGTTGTCTTATGAGGAAAGGTTGAGCAGGTTGGGCCTATACTCATTGGAGTTTAGAAGAATGAGAGGTGATCTTATTGAAACATATAAGATGCTGAGGGGGCTTGACAGGTAGATGTTGAGAGGATGTTTCCCCTCGTGGGGGAATCTAGAACTAGGGGGCATAGTTTCAGAATAAGGGGTCGCCCATTTAAAACGGAGATGAGGAGGAATTTCTTCTCAGAGGGTCGTGAATCTGTGGAATTCTCTACCCCAGAGAGCTGTGGAGGCTGGGTCATTGAATATATTTAAGGTGGAGATAGACAGATTTTTGAACGATAAGGGAGTCAAGGGTTATGGGGAGCGGGCAGGGAAGTGGAATTGAGGCCAAGATCAGATCAGCCATGATCTTATTGAATGGCGGAGCAGGTTCTAGGGGCCAAATGGCCTACTCCTGCTCCTATTTCTTATGTTCTTATAAGCATATGGAGGGAGTCATTTGAGAGCCTGGGTGCAAGCGTCCACCTTTGTGCAGTGCTTGTCAGTGTTTGCAGCACCTCAACACTGTCAAATACTGAAAAAACAACTGTCAAACTCAATGTGGCCGTGGTCCCTTTAAGGAAACCGGCTGATGACGTGTCATCAGACTCACTTCCTGCTAATTGGCCGGGAAGCCCGCAGGGCTTAACAAGGCCAATCAAGGGAAAATCCTTTGGACAGAGCGGCTACAGCCGGGATCGTGACTGGAACCCGGAAACCAGCTCTCCCTCCACCATCCCAACACCGATGATAAATGCACTGCCCCAGTGAGGAGTCTCAGCTGAAAGGGATAATGTTAACTTTGGGCAATTGTGTAAAATGGGCAATTTAAAATTAGCTGGCCATTGAAATCAATGAAAGCCAAAATCGGGCAGGGTGTGTAATGAGCAGCCAATTCGATATCGTCCATTTTACACCTTCATCCACAGTTAAAATTACCACTGAAGAGAGTGTGAGTCGGAGAATCCGCACCTACAATATTGCAGCCCTATATTTTGATCATATCACTGCACTGAGAGCACAGAATTGGTGAATAGATCCAAAACCAGTCTATTCTAGTCTAGTCCAGATCCAAGGTCCTCCCATCCTCTGTCATTGAATTACAGTATGCAGACGACGCTTGCGTCTGCGCACACTCTGAGGTCGAATTCCAAACCATCGTCAACACCTTCACCGAAGCATTCGAGAGCATGGGCCTTGCACTAAACATCCGTAAGACAAAAGTCCTCTACCAACCTGCCCCTGCCACACAGTACTGCTCCTCGATTATCAAAATCCATGACGAGGTCTTGGACAACGTGGACCACTTTCCATACCTCGGGAGCCTACTGTCAACAAGGGCAGACATTGATGACGAAGTCCAACACCTGCCTTCAGTGTGCCAGCGCAGCCTTCGGTCACGTGAGGAAGAGAGTGTTTGAAGACCAGGACCTCAAACCCAGCACCAAGCTCATGATCTACAGAGCAGTAGTGATACCCACCCTCCTGTATGCTTCAGAGACATGGACCATGTACAGCAGGCACCTCAAAGCACTGGAGAGGTACCACCAACGCTGCCCCCGCAAGATCCTGCAAATCCATTGGCGCACCAACGTCAGTGTTCTGCTCAGGCCAACATCCCTAGCATCGAAGCTTTGACCACGCTCGATCAGTTCCGATGGACGGGCCACATCATCCGCATGCCCGATACGAGACTCCCAAAACAAGTGCTCTACTCGGAGCTCCGACACGGCAAGAGAGCCCCAGGTGGGCAGAGGAAACGCTTCAAGGACACCCTCAAAGCCTCCTTGAAAAAGTGCAACATCCCCACCGACACCTGGGAATCCCTGGTCCAAGACTGCACAAAGTGGAGGAGAAGCATCCAGGAAGGCACTGAACACCTCGAGTCTCTTCGCCGGGAGCAAGCGGAAGCTAAGCGCAAACAGCGGAAGGAGTGCACGTCAACCCAAGCACCCCACCCACCCGCCCCTTCAACCACCGTCTGCCCCACCTGTGACAGTGACTGTAGGTCCCGCATTGGACTCATCGATCACCTGAGAACTCATTTTTAGTGTGGAAGCAAGTCATCCTCGGTTCCAAGGGACTGCCTAAGAAGAAGAAATATTCCACTGTACCGTGGTTTTGACTGCCTACTGTGCCTCTTAGTAGGCAATGGTCGCTTATAAGGGGTGCTTCTTTAAATTGTTTTTCTGTGTTTTTCTTCACTGTCCAAGTTTCTCTTTTCCAATCAAATATCATTGCATTGCTTGGCATGGTAGAATGGAGTCTTCCATCCTAAACGTATGGCCTAGCCAAATGAGGCTCTTTTGCCAACTGCCAATCAAAAGAACTGAGTGTGGCAATAGTAACTGAAAAGATTTTGCAGTATTGTTGTGTTTAAAAAGATGTAGCCCGTAAGAGAGAGATTATAAAGAAAATTATGTCAAAGTCAATGAGATCCCTTCAATTTGACCTTTTGGAGTCTTTGTCTAAGAACACAATTTTACAGTATGATAGCATCCCTTTAAAAAAAAGCAGAACACCTGTTACAAACAAATGGACACGTTTTTATTTTCACCATCTGTCTTATTTTGATTAAGCAAGGTAACTTTGTCAATAAAACTGCAGGGAAATTCAAGGTGAGAACCGATAAATACTCTCCTCCTGACTATTATTTTTTATTAAGTGTATCCAATTAAAAAAAAAAAAATCGAGCAGTTGACAGTCCCTGTGAGTTGAGCAAGCCAGAAGTGAAAGTCACATCATGGAGAAGAGAGGGTCAATAGATTCGGAAATACAGCTTGGTTGATGTTGAGGGCAGCAGTGTTTTTTTTTAAAAAGCAACAAAATGTTTTGCACAGACCTTTACTTTTAGAAGTTAGAAACAGAATCATACAGTTCAGAATTAGGTCATTTGGTCCATTGTGCCTGTGCCGGCTCTTTGAAAGACCTATTCAATTAGTCCCACTCCCCCGCTCTTTCCCCATAGCCCGACAAAAGTTTCTTTTCAAATATAGATCCAATTCCCTTTTGAAAGTTACTATTGAATCTGCTTCCACCACCCTTTCAAGCAGTGCATTCCAGATCATAACAACACATTTCTCCTCATCTCACCCCCTTCCCAGCCCAAACCCCTGGTTCTTTTGCCAATTATCTTAAATCTGTGTTCTTTGGTTACCGACCTTCCTGCCAAATAGAAAGAAAAAACTTGCATTTATATAGCGCCTTACACGACCTCAGGACGTCCCAAAGTGCTTTACAGCCAATGAAGTACTTTTGAAGCGTAGTCACTGTTGTAATGTAGGAAAAGCGGCAGCCAATTTGTGCACAGCAAGCTCCCACAAACAGCAATGTGATAATGACCAGATAATCTGTTTTAGTGATGTTGATTGAGGGATAAATATTAGCCAGGACGCCTGGGCTAACTCCCCTGCTCTTCTTCGAAATAGTGCCATGGGATCTTTTACATCCACCTGAGAGAGCAGACGGGGCCTCGGTTTAACGTCTCATCCGAAAGACGGCACATCCGACAGTGCAGCACTCCCTCAGCACTGCACTGGAGTGTCAGCCTAGAGTATTGCACTCATGTTTCTGGAGTGGAACTTGAACCCACAACCAGTGGAAACAGTTTCTCCCTATTTACTCTGTCGAAACCCCTCATAGAGAGAGATCAGAAAGAAAAGGCACACTGCCAGCTTGCTCCTGTTCTGTTTATTTAATATTTGAGCGTGGGTGGCTTTATGTTATTAATGATTGCACACCAGTGGCTGCCACACACAGCAGAACATCAAGCCGGCCTATAGCCCAGTTCATAAGATTTTGTCCTGTTTCAACGTTTCCATTGGCAGAGGAATGTGCAAATTGACTCTCACTCGCAATTATATTCAGCATATGTGGTAGGGTTATTCAGTGGCTTAAAATATGAATTGTGCTACAATCCTCCCCCGTTGCATTACATGGAACACTCCTATATGCTGAACTGAAATAGCATTTTGATGCTCAATGCAGGGGTGCAAAATCATGTCGGTGAATTGGGGAACTGGATGGTGCAGTAAGTTAGAAAACGGTCCTTTATTTTCTTTGGTTTCAGTACCCAGCAACAATGCAACAATACAGTACCAATTTTTTTGTAGCCTTTTAGGTCACTGAATTTAGAACCATTATTTTATAGAGAAACCTATGTGAAGGGTCAGGGTGCATATTGCAGGCAACCACCAAGGTTGAAAAGAGGATAGCAGAATCAGGAAGGTAAAGGCACACTTGGGTGTCAAACTCTGTAGGCTTTAGGAAGAAGGAAAAACTGAACAGCATATGGGGAAAGAACGATTTAGAGCTGGAGACTGTGATGAATCTCGATTCCAATGCAGTAAGCATGCAGCAGGAGGAATGTGTAGGGTGGTGTATTCGAAACTTAAGAGGAACAAGTTGAACATTTTAAAGGAGCAATGACAGTATTAAAAAAGAGTAAAACTAAGATTAGTTGTGACAGAAAGAAAGTTTGGGATTGGAGATATCAACAAGATGTTTCAGATGGCAAGCTTTATCTTGCACCTGTGCAAGATTGTTAGAGAGAAGCTGGAAGACTCTCCTCAGATATGGAAGCAGCATTTAAGTATTGGAGAGACTTGGGCTTAACAGAGTTAAGAGCTTTTGAGGAGAAAAGAAGAGGTCTAGAATGAAAGGCAAGTTTACGAATGGAGGAGATGCAGGAATTTCATTTGGAATCAGAAGAGATAGTGAGGCCAAGAATATCAGCTGAAGATAAATACAAGAAAATTAGGTAAATCAGCTTGGAGGCGTACCGGACTCCAGAAGGGTGCATGTAGACCCCACCATGGCAAGCAGCTTGGACTCCTTGCTCAGGCACCGTGGCCATGATCAGGGTTTGTGGGGGAGGCTGGGAAACCCTCCCTCCCTGTTGTTGGTGAAGAATGGCGTTCCCATGGGCATGGGTAGGCTTACACTACAGATGTCTCCAAAGTGATGCTTGCACCCGCTTGCCCCAAGTTAATGAGGTATGCTTCACTGACCTCAAAGTCTAGTGGAGTCAGTGCTGAGAACCACTACGAATGTGACCGAAGGAACTTTGATGCCATCTTGCCTTAAAATGTGAAAGAAACAAAATTACTTTTGCCACATCGAAGAGAATGAAGGAGATTAAAACATAACAATTCAGCCATTGCACTGCAGGTGGAATGGAGGCTATGTGTTATCTTAAAGTCGATGGATTAAGAGTGGAGGAAGTTATTGACATGGTGAAGGAACAGAGAGAGGATAGCCCTGGGAGACCCCTGCAGTTATTGGAAAATGTTTCAGATGATGAGCTATGAACTACAATACAGATAAAATGATTTGAGAGGAAACTGGATAGCCACAAATGTAGTTTTGGTCAAAAAATCACATGATTGTAATTTGTTTAGTGATGCACAATGCCAGATGCTGTCAGGCTTTGAAGATGTCCAAGGCAATGACAAATTAACACCAAAGTGACCAGCATCCCAGAGCCATGAAACATTGGCAAAAAGTAGAATTTTCATCCTAAAAAGTACACTGATCATTATGAATTAAGTAATTGATAATTAAAGAGTTAACAGCAGCTTCCATAATTTTAGAAACTAGTTGTAAGGGCAATAGTTGGTGGATAAGAGAGATCACTCTTCTTAGGGATAGAATCAATGCTACCACATTTCCTAGGAGATTGAAAGATGTATTGAGGTAAGGGAGATTCAGAGCTACTTGTCTTGAAGATAATAGGACTGGAGTCTTGTTGAAATACAGACAGTGGAGAATCCAATGGACATGGCAACAATAAATTGGATTTTGCTCATAATGGTTGAACAGAATGGAGCTGTAGAGCCAGGTTATTTGACAAAATCATTAAGACTAGATTGAGAGGAGAAAAGCAAGGTTTCCCTTTAGGAGAGATAACAACTGAAATGGCAGCCTTTTGGTACCCCAAACAAGTGTCCTTCAGTACCCCAAACAAGAAACCTTCCAGTACCCCAAACAAGTGTCCTTCGGTACCCCAAATAAGTAGCCTTTTAGTTCTCTAAATAAGTAGCCTTCTAGTACCCCAAACAAGAAATCATTCTTCATCTACTAGTCTAAAGCAAAGAAAGAACTTGCATTTATTTAGTGCTATTCACATACATAGAAACATAGAAACATAGAAGATAGGAGCAGGAGTAGACCATTCGGCCCCTCGAGCCTGCTCCGCCATTCAATGCGACCATGGCTGATCATTCAAATTCAGTACCCTGTCCCTGCTTTCTCCCCATATCCCTTGATCCCCTTAGCCTAAAGAAATGTATTTAACTCCTTCTTGAATATATTTAATAAATTGGCCTCAACTACCTTCTGTGGTAGAGAATTCCACAGGTTCACCACTTTCTGGGTGAAGAAATTCCTCCTCATCTCAGTCCTAAATGGCTTATCCCTTATCCTTAGACTGTGACCCCTGGATCTGGACTCACCCGCCATCGGGAACAGCCTTCCTGCATCTAGTCTGTCTAGTCCTGTTAGAATTTTATAAGTTTCAATGAGATCCCCTCTCATTCTTCTAAACTCTAGCGAATATAAGCCTAATCGACCCAATCACTCTTCATATGTCATTCCTGCCATCCCAGGTATCAGTCTGGTGAATCTTCGCTGCACTCCCTCCATGGCAACAGCATTCTTCCTCAGATAAGGCTACCAAAACTGCGCACAATACTCAAGGTGTGGTCTCACCAATGCCCTGTACAACTGCAGCAAGACATCCTTGCTCCTGTACTCGAATCCTCTCGCTATGAAGGCCAACATACCATTTGCCTTCTTAACTGCCTGCTGCACCTGCATGCTTACCTTCATCAACTGGTGCACAAGGACACCCAGGTCTCGTTGCACTTCCCCTTTTCCCAATCTATTGCCGTTCAGATAATAATCTGTCTTCCTGTTTTTGGCACCAAAGTGGATAACCTCGCATTTATCCACATTATACTGCATCTGCCATGCATCTGCCCAATCACCCAACCTGTCCAAATCATACTGGAGTTTCTCTGCATCCTCCTCACAGCACACATGCCCACCCAGCTTTGTGTCATCTGCAAACTTGGAGATATTACATCTAGTTCCCTCGTCTAGATCATTAATATATATTGTGAATAACTGGGGTCCTAGCACCGATCCCTGTGGTACCCCACTAGTCACTGCCTGCCACTCGGAAAAAGACCTGTTTATTCCAACTCTTTGCTTCCTGTCTGCCAACTAGTTCTCTATCCAAGTCAGTACCTTACCCCCAATCCCATGTGCTTTAACTTTGCACGCTAATCTCTTATGCGGGACCTTATCGAAAGCCTTCTGAAAGTCCAAATACACCACATCCACTGGTTCTCCCTTATCTATTCTACCAGTTACATCCTCAAAAAATTCCAGTAGATTAGTCAAGCATGATTTACCTTTTGTAAATCCATGTTGACTTTGTCTGATCCTGTCACTGTTTTCCAAGTGCACTGCTATTACATCTTTTATAATGGACTCTAGCATTTTCCCCACTACCGATGTCAAGCTAACCAGTCTATAATTCCCCGTTTTCTCTCTACCACCTTTTTTAAATAGTGGGGTTACATTAGCTACCCTCCAATCCATGGGAACTGTTCCAGAGTCTATAGAATTTTTGAAGATGACCAGCAATGTATCTATTATTTCTAGGGCCACTTCCTTAAGTACCCTAGGATGTAGATTATCAGGCCCTGGGGATTTATCGGCCTTCAATCCCATCAATTTCCCTAACACCATTTCCCTACAAATACTGATTTCATTCAGTTCCTCCCTCTCATTAGACCCTATGTTCCCCGACATTTCTGGGAGTTTATTTGTGTCCTCCTTTGTGAAGACAGAGCCAAAGGATGTATTTAATTGGTCCGCCATTTCTTTGTTCCCCATTATAAATTTCCCCTGATTCTGACTGCAAGGGACCTAAGCTTGACTTCACCAATCTTTTTCTCTTCACATATCTATAGAAGCTTTTACAGTCAGTTTTTATGTATCCTGCAAGCTTACTCTCATATTCTATTTTCCCCCTCTTAATTAATCCCTTTGTCCTCCTTTGCTGAATCCTAAACTGCTCCCAATCCTCAGGTTTGCTGCTTTTTCTGGCCAATTTATATGTCCTCATTCTTAGGATATCCCAAAGCCCTGCACAGCCAATGATTTACGTATGAAATTTAGTCACTTTTGTTATGTAGATAAACACAGCAACCTGTTTTTGCACAGCAGTGTCCCAGAAACAGAAAATTTGATGAATAATGAGAAGATCTGTTTTGATGGTGCTGGTTGGGGAATAAATGATAGCCAGGCTTCCAAGAGTACACTTTGAATTGTATCATGGGATCTTTTAAGTCCACATGAACAGGCAGATGGGGCTTCTAATCAAGGTCTCATCTGAAAGACAGCACTTCTGACAATGCAGAACTCCCTCAGTACTACACTGAAATGCAATTCTAGATTATGTCCTAGAGTTTCTGCTACATTGCGACATTCGCCCCAAATCGTCCAAACCAGCATAAAAGATCAAAGAATTTCAAGCGCAAATTCCGTCCAGCGCAAATCGACTATCCGCGATCTTTTACACTGGTTTAAAAAAACATTGTGTTGGAACTCTAATGCTATAATGCATTGGTTATCTACTGTGCTGTGAGAAGTGAAACTTGAAACATAAAATCAATTCAGAAAACCAGCGCTATTTTGAGTGCAATTTACGCCCGGATTGCCGATTGCGCTCAAAGCAGAAACTCCACCCCAATGTGCTCAAATCCTACAATCATTTTTGAACCTACATTCTTCTAACTCAGAGGTGAGAGTTCTACCACTGAGTAAAGCTAATACGTGTACCCAGACTGTGAATCTCACATTGTCGTCACTTGATGGAAATAAATCCACTAACAACATCCATCACAAACACAATTCCAACAAAGGACACTAAACAGTGACAAAGAACAGGAAAGCTAACATTTTTTCTACTCCTCTCCCTAGCTCAAGGCCACTGAGGCCAACTGTACCATTCTCATGGTGATCAGCTAACTCAATATGGACCAGCAACCGAATCAATATTACATGTTACCAAATCTTTAGGAAAGCATGAGGTGATTTTCATTCTGTTGCGGCCTTCTCTGTATTTTGTTTGAAGGTGACAAGACAAATTGAGAAGGCTGTTAAAAAGCATATGAGTTCCTGGGCTTCATAAACAGAGGCAGAGGGCTGGATTTTCATCAGGCCGTTGAGGCGGGATTGGAGGCGTGTGGGTGGTTAAAATTGCAAAAACTGGTGGGCGGGCCCAACCCCGCCTCCATCCCGCCTCCAAGCAATTTTCATTAAATTGTGTCGAATGGTCCCGTCTCCGTCCCGCCTCCAAGAGGCTGGATAGGCCGTTAAGGCCCTTACCAAGCACTTAATTGCCTCTATAATGCCATTTTGATAGGCCTTTGTGATTTTAACCCTTTTCCCACATGAAGCACGCCTGTTCTTAAACACGACGGTGAAACCTGGTGGTAGCACAATTGGATTGCTGACTATCAGCTACAGCTCAACCATTAAATAGGAGATTTGATCAGCCATCATTTGCAAGTGGCAGGACTTTGCTGTCTCAGGTCTGGGGTAACTTTTAGAAGGCATTACCACCTGTGGAAGTTTGGAGCCTGACACCCATCTCCAGTGTGACCTCCTGGGAAACCCCTCTCGCCACCTTGACTGAGCGCTTCCTCAACTGAGGCATATACCAGAAGCATGGGAGCCATTTATTTCCTTCCCTTCTGGACATCAGATGAGGACGAAGACCAGCCGCGGCACCAGCAGAACCATGAACAACAGCAGCACCAACAGCAGCAGCAACAACAGGAGCGCCAAGCTGCTGTTCACACACCTGAAGCTGCACAGGCCAGAAGGGGCCAGCGCATGGAAGCCCGTCAGCGCAGGAGATACCCCCCAAACAGGGTCTACAGACACAGGGTCAGCTACCTCAACATGTCTGAGCAGCAGTGCCAAAGGCAGCTCCGACTTTTGCGAGAGGTAGTGGGTGACATCTGCGCAATGCTGCAACAAGACCTGGAGCCCAGAGGACCAGGTGGACAACCCTTACCAGTGGCCGTCAAAGTCACCATCGCACTCAACTTTTTTGCCTCAGGGTCATTCCAGGGATCAGCAGCAGACATCAGCGGCATCTCCCAGGCGGCCGCACACACTTGTATCATGCAGGTAACCGATGCCCTCTTAGCCATCGTGCACACTCACATCCATTTCACCAAGGATCAAGCAAGTGTCACGGCGCATGCGGATGGATTAGCTAATCTGGCAGGCTTTCCAAGGGTGCAGGGCGTCGTTGACTGCACACATATGGCCCTTAAGGCACTCCATCGCAATCCAGGTATTTTTGTCAACCGCAAGGGCTTCCACTCCCTTAACGTTCAGCTGGTGTGTGACCACAAGAAAGAAATTTTGCATGTCTGTGCCAAGTACCCTGGCAGTTGCCATGACTCCTTCATACTGCACCAGTCTAGTGTGCCTCCGCTATTTAGTCCGCCAGACCAACTTAACGGATGGTTACTTGGAGACAAGGGCTATCCCCTGAAGACGTGACTAATGACGCTGTTAAGGAGCCCATCCAACGAAGCTGAGGAGAGCTACAACTCCAGCCACATGTCCACCAGAGCCATAATCGAGCAAACCATCGGTTTGCTAAAGATGCGCTTCAGATGCCTGGATAGATCAGGTGGAGCCCTGCAGTACTCAGCAGCCAGGGTCTCCAGAATCATTGTGCTTTGCTGTGCACTTCACAACATGGCACAGCGTCGTGGCTTGCAGATTCCTGAGGACCAAGTGGCTCGTCACATATCATCCTCAGATGAGGAGGAGGAGGAGGAGGAGGAGGAGAGCGAAAACGAACATCTTGCAGAGGTCCATCAACCAGCGGCAGCAGTACTCGAGAACATTGCTGCCCGGGATGCAAGAAACACACTCATCTTGGCCAGATTTGCTTAGCCTAGCCAATCAAGCACTTCTGCCTTGCAGCTTCTTACCTGAGCATCGACAATGGCCAAGAACCAGCGGATTCCTAGCAATTTTAACACCATACTGACAATTGCAAGTAATCCTAAGCCCTCAATGTGGAAGTCCCATTCGCAAAATGACACACGCCACAACTACAGCAGTAGCCATCAGATTTTTTATTTACAGTAATCATCTGATGGCTTTTTAACATAAAACATCAAAATTCACCCAAGTGACTACCCTTGTGACTATTTGTGCACTATCTTTCTCTTATGCATGCTCCTACGTGGTGCTTCCCCTGTGGCTTCAGCAGATGTGGAGGCCCCTTGCTCACTTTCTTGCTGCTCCTGTCTCGACACCTTTGGCGGGCATCCTCTGGGGTTGCGAACCTGTGAGGGCTCACCAACAGTCTGCTGCTCCTGCGGCTGTGCAGGGGATGAGACGCCCATCTCAGTTGGGTGAGAACTCTGGTGGGGCTCTGACCGAGGGCTTTACAGTGGCATGGTTGTTTGAGCGCTTGGAGAGGAGCCCCCACTTCCTTGTTGTCTGCCACCAACATCCCTCTCATGGGTCAGCCCCACTTCAGAGCTAGCAAGTGGCTTGACAGCACCTTGCTGCACTTCAGGGGGGCCATGAGGACCCGTTTCTGCACTGGAAGTCCTAATCCAGAGGACTTCAATGAAGGTCTGGTTTCTATGCGCAGTAGCTGACCATCGCTCCTCAAGAGATGCCAGTCTATTCTGAACAATGACCATGTTTTCTACACTCTGGCGACTTAGCTCCTCCATGGCCGTAGCCATCCTCTCCTCTACCATAGCCATCCTTTCCACGGAGGTTGCCATCCTTTCCGTGGTGATGCGTTCATGCGCCAATGACTCCACAAAGGCTCTGCTCATGTTCGCAATGGACTCCTCCATTCACTCCACACTCGCAGCGACCCTGGAGACAAAACCTGCCAGAGACTCCTGCACCTGTTCCTGGAGTTCCAGCACCGCTGATCTTATGGATGGACCCAGAGGCAGAGGGTCGACATGCAACTGAGCTGAGCTGGGAGAGTCCTGCGCCCTCCGACTAGGACTCTCCACTGCTGTCCCTGTCTCCACTATCTGCTGATGCTCACTTGTGAGCTGTGATACACCAGGTGACAACACTACTCTATCTCGCGATGTTCCCTCCGAGGTGTGAGTGTCTGCGCTGGTGCTAGGTGCGCTGATTCCTGCTGACGCTGCGCCCTCAGAGGTTGCAGCTTCCTCTGAGGAGTCTTGAGGCTCATGCTCTTCCTCCTGGATAGTGGGGACGGGTGCTTGCGATGGTCCTGGGGGAGAGTAAAGGAAAGAGTCAGAGAAGTGAGGCCAAGGTTACATGCACATTGCATATTGCAGATGATCATAAGTCCATCTGTTAGAGCTTCAGAATCATTATCAGCGACTCATGCAATGTCATTGAGAGAGATGGAAAACTATTCTGTCACCAGCTTGCTGTGATGCGCCTATCTGTCCGTCCCCTACTTGGGAATCTTCCTCCACTCCCACTGTCTCCAGGACCGCCTCCTCCCAGGTGGTGAGCTGGGCTACTGAGGGTGGCCCTCCTCCTGTCCTCGCTCTTTGCCTCTTATTGTGAGCTCTCTTTTCCTGCAATGAGGGAGACAAGTGGAGATGAATGAGAATGAAGGAGTGAGTGTAGAGAATCCATAGCATAGATGCTTAGAAGGAGACAAAGATGGAGTGAGGTGGCAAGACCAAGGGCCCTCCCTGTGTGTTGTAAGTTGTAATTACATCACAGTGATAGGGAGTGTGAGGGCTGCATAGTCGAATAGTTAGGTGAATGTGACCATAGAGAGAGAGGGAATGGGTAAGGGTGCATGGATGTCAGTGTCAAGTGGGATGTGGAGGAAGAGATTGCTAAAGCTGAGTGCTGGTGAGGAGAGGCAATGGGGATCAGATTGAGGGTGATGGGAAATTCATACTCACTTTTCCAGTGCGCAGAAGGTCATGAAGCCTCTTCCTGCACTGAACCCAGGTTCTGTGGGTTATTGTCAAAGAGTTGACCTCCTCCGCCACCTGGATCCACACAGCCTTGGTTTGCTGGGAAGGCTTCTTCCTCCCTGAAGAAGGGAAGAGCTCTGTTTGCTCTTGCTCCCTCTACTAAAGCCTGCAGGGCAATGTCATCAAAGCGAGGTGCAGACCTAGGTCTCTGGCTGGCCATTCATCCTGCAGGTGCCTCTAACATGCAAGGGCAAAAGCTTGGCAGTCTGCAGAGGAAGCAAGGCTTGTTGCAGACCTTAAATGCAGCAGCAATGATGACGTCATTGAAGGCGACTTTCAGACTGGAAAAACTCACTGGCCATGGGTTCCCACACGTTGGAACTCAATTGGCCAATTAGGTTAAAATAGCATCATTATCGCACATCGATTTAGAAATGGGTGGCTAACACGAAATGCGGATTACACGACCCCCGCCCACCCCAGTATCAAAATCCAGCCCATAGAGTACAAAAGCAAGGAAGTTATGATAAACTGTTATAAATCATTAGTTAGGCCTCAGCTGGAGTATTCTGTTGAATTCTGGGTACCATACTTTCTGAAGGCCTTGGAGTGGGTGCAGAAGAGATTAACTAGAATGGTACCAGGGATGCGGAACTTCAGTTATGTGGAGAGACTGGAGAAGCTAGGGTTGTTCTCCTTAGAGCGGAGAGGGTTAAGGGGAAATTTAATAGAGGTATTCAAAATCATGAAGGGTTTTTATAGCGTACATAAGAAACTGTTTCCAGTGACAGAAGGGTCAGTAAGCAGATTTAAGGTAATCGGCAAAAGAACTCGAGGTGAGATTTTTTTTCTAATGCAGCGAGTTGTTATGATCTGGAATGCACTGCCTGAAAGGGTGGTGGAGGCAGATTCAACAGTAACTTTCAAAAGGGAATTGAATAAATACTTGAAGGAGAAAACATTGCAGGGCCAATGGGGAAAGGGCAGGGGAATTGGACTAATTGGATAGCTCAATGAGCTCCAGAGGCACAATGGGCCTATTGTTCTCTTTCTGTGCTGTATCATTCTATGATTCTAATCTTGGACAATTTATCCCTTTGTTGTAAGTAAATTTAGTCATTTTCTATTTGTGTTTTGCCCTTCCAGGCTATTGCAAAAAGTACTCTGCAGCTTTCACACTTTTTAAGAATGTGAACAAAATTATTAGAAATACTATTTAATGATCTTTCAGCATTAAAGTTGTTTTTCTTTTAGTTTTGCTGGAACTGACATTCGATTATGCATAAATTAACATAAGTTTTTCAAAACATTTTCCAACATCTCATGTAACACAATTTTCCCTTCAACTCATTTTCAATTACAACATTGACTGTTAAATTCACTTTATCACAAAAAATATTCACCAAATCTCATACTTAATCATTATATAAATACATATCACTACCTGAAAATGTCAGCAATCATTCGTGACTGCAAGATGGAGATAGCAATGCCCAAAACTCATTAAGCAGAACAGCAAGATTTATAGCAGTGCCCGAGGGTCCTTTACACAAAATGGCTTCTACGAGCTGGATAAATGTCTTGGACTGTGGCCACAGCACTTCTTCATGTGAAAGATCAGTTTAACAGCTCATTCTTCTGGGTTCTACCCTGTATTGTATAAATTATTCCCTCACCATAATTATCATATATGTATATTCAGCACAATATTGGATTTACTTTGTTTTCTGTCAAAAATTGTATTTTAATATAAAATGCATTCTTTGAATGAAATGTAGTTTTTAATTGGCTATTGGGTAACTTTCCTTGTTCTCTATTTTTCCCTGTGTTCCCTGGCCTGATATTTCTGGTCAAGAGGGCACAGGTCGTCCAGGTTCGACCCTCCCTTCTGAATATCCTGCTCACGCTCCTCTGTTTAGAGACACGGTAGCCTCCTATTAGCACTTCCTCTTCAGACTTGAGAACTGAGCAAAGGGAAACTTTGACTTACGTTTGTCCTTTCTCTGACAGCATAAAACATATTGGCCTAAAAATGTGGTTGATTTGCGTCTCCCGTTAGTGCCCTAAGAGGGCGCTAATGGGGCGCAAAGCAACTAGCGCCTGGGCGCGGTGCCGCCAACGCCTCCTGCGAATTCAGCGGGAGGATAGCGGCGGCGGTAACCATTAGCGCCCTGCGGTGCTGCGCTGCCGGCGATGAGCGGCTGGCGATGACATCATCACCGTGCGCAGCGCCCCGCTCGCGCCCCGGTCGCGATCTTCGGTAGCGCCCCCTGACTTGCCGCCAGACGCTATGTCCAACAGGGTCAGGGGGGCCTACCTGCGGCCGGGGCGGCGCAAATTAAAGGGGAGGTGCCGGGCGGCCATTTTTGTTGCTGGCCGCCTGCCAGCATCTGCCCCCGTTGCCGTCCCCAGCATCCTGTGAAGCCCCCCCCCGCGGAGCGCCAACTGCGCTCCATGAGCCCGGCACTTCTCTTGAGTGCCGGGCTCTTTTGCCAGCACTCCAATCCCTGGTGGCCCAGCTGGGCCCCGGGTCGCGCTGCGCAAGGCCCCTCCCCTTTAATAAGAGGCGGAAGGCCTGCAGTACTGCGGCGTGACATAATGCAGAGCGTGGCGCTGTGGCACGTAGCGGCGTGATATTCACTCGCTGCACCCCAAGAGGGGCGCTGCCGGTGAATTTTGGGCGTGGGGCGCTAGGCGCTAAAAGTAGTTAGCGCCGCAAAGTGGGTGCGACCTAATTGTTCCCCCATTCTTTTTACACCAAAGGATCATTTACTACTTTATTTACCTATTTTGTGACAAATATTACAGGGCAAATTTCTCGGTCACTATAGCTAATGGCACCAGAGTACATTAGGTAATCATTGACTGCAAAAATCAGGTGAAACTCAGTCTCGCTGGATTTCCACCTGTTGTGTGTAAAGTATGATTAACCAGGTAGCCTTTATAGGCCCAAGTAAAGTATTCTTGCCCAAAATGGGGGAGAGCTTCATTTTAAGCTCCCCGCTGGAGTGGAGCTCATCTACAGAACAAACGGGAAACTGTTCAACCTCTGTTGTCTCCAGTCCAGATCCAAGGTCGTACCATCCTCTGTCATCGAATTACAGTATGCAGACGACGCTTGCGTTTGCACACACTCTGAGGTCGAACTCCAAACCATCGTCAACACCTTCACCGAAGCATACGAGAGCATGGGCCTTACACTAAACATGGGTAAGACAAAGGTCCTCTACCAACCTGCCCCCGCCACACAGCACTGCTCCTCGATTATCAAAATCCATGACAAGGCCTTGGACAATGTGGACTACTTTCCATACCTCGGGAGCCTCAAAGCACTGGAGAGGTACCACCAACGCTGCCTCCGCAAGATCCTGCAAATCCATTGGCAGGATAGGTGCACCAACGTCAGTGTTCTTGCTCAGGCCACGCTCGATCAGCTCCGATGGATGGGCCATATCGTCCGCATGCCCGATACGAGACTCCCAAAACAAGCGCTCTACTCGGAGCTCCGACATGGCAAGAGAGCCCCAGAGGAAATGCTTCAAGGACACCCTCAAAGCCTCCTTGAAAAAGTGCAACATCCCCACCGACACCTGGAAATCCCTGGCCCAAGACCGCACAAAGTGGAGGAGAAGCAACTGGGAAGGCGTCGAACACCTCGAGTCTCTTCGCCAGGAGCAAGTGGAAGCAAAGCGCAAACAGCGGAAGGAGCGCACGTCAACCCAAGCACCCCACCCACCCGCCCCTTCAACCACCGTCTGCCCCACCTGTGATAGAGACTGTAGGTCCCGCATTGGACTCACCAGTCACCTGAGAACTCATTTTTAGTGTGGAAGCAAGTCATCCTCGGTTCCGAGGGACTGCCTAAGAAGAAGAAGAATCTTTTATTCCAGATTTCCAGCATCCACATTAGTTTGCTTTTATTCATTTTAATATTATAATTACAGCAGTGACTGCACTTCAAAAGTACTTCATTGGCTGTAAAGTGCTGTGGACGTCTGGTGGTCGTGAAAGGCTCTATATAAATTCAGGTTTTTTGTCTTTTTCTTGGTGGCCTTTACAAAGCAATCTGGAAGTAGTCCTAGTGCTGTCTTAGCAACAGAGGAGTCAAAATGAATTGTTGGTGGGTGAGTGCTGGGGATGTGGTGCTTTGGGCAGGGAATCTTGGAAAGAAGGGTTTGATAACATTCTTAATGCTAATAAATTGCAAATCAGCATAGGAATGATTCCCTGGTTTTCTCACTAGGAATTTGCTGTGTGTTTAGTTTGCTCATATAAAATGGTCTCTGAGGGTCTGACATACTCTGGGCAGAGAAATCAGTATTTTAAGGGCATGTGGTCAGCCGTAATTTCATTTGGAGAAGTGGATTTTAACTTTAGATTCATGAAAGCTGAATTTAGAGTTTTTTGCTTGTCAACGTATTTATTTTTGAAGGTTCTTGTCCCAGATTATTGGCAGCGAGACTTTGTTTGCTACAGTTACAAATCTGGATATAGATATTCTTCTCTAGTTGTGTTATTTGGAAGAGGAACAAGGGGATGAAAGGATGTAAGAATTGTTTACCACTTTCACACCTCCCACATTAGGTGTCAGAGTAGGGTTCATAGATCTGAATCCAAATTAACAGAAACACACGCATGCACTATTTCTCTCACAGAGATCTTTTATTTAACCACTAACACATGGATTAAATAAGAAACACAACTAGACCTGTCCTGGAGTCTTCAAGTGCCCGGTTGGCTAAAACACTGATCACCCGAAGTCCATTGAATTCTTTAGATGTCTTCTCTTCTTTAGACCAGGACACCTTTGTCCTCATCGACTGCAGTAAAAAACTAGGGGCTAGAAATTCGTTATAGCCAAAGAATGGGCAGTGTCAGTAGAAAAGTTGGAGAATTAGCGCCAGACGCAATTGCTTTAGACTCCACGAAAAATTCGTGCTCCACTGCTCAATAAAATGATTGGAGTCCTAAATGAAGTCTTAAAACCTAAGCTCATTGGCATTACACTTAAAGGGTGGACTAATATCGGGTGCAGTCTAATCGCAACTCATCATTGCCACAGGCTTTTTTCACTACTTAAAGGGGAGGTTCATTGATGCTGCAGCAACTCATTCTCAGCATTGCTGGCTGTGCAGCTGCCTCAGCAAGCAGAAGCAGAACAAGGAGAAGGACCTGGAGGACTGAACCAGGTGTGCTCATGGCAGGTCCATGCCCCAGGAAGAGAGCCTGCAGGTTTTCGCTATGGAGAGAGAGAGGGCAGTGCTCTACCCAGCAAGTGGCAGGAGGCCTTCGCCACAAGTCTTCCGCACCATGTGGAGGGAGGTAGCGCAGCACATCTCGGGCAGCAATGTGGTCCCCAGGACCCACACACGGTGCAGAAGAAATTTAACGACATCACTCGGGTGGTGAGGGTTAGTGAATGCTTCAACAAATGCTACAAATCACCATCTATACCACAATCTTCACACACTGCCCAAAGCACCACACCCCCAGCACTCACCCACCAACAATCTCTACTGACCAACACTCACACCTACATCTTACACCTTGCATACAATGACAGCTATTCAACTATGGCAGACACATCACCCAAACACTTTGCTCCACACTCAGTCACACACTTTCCTTTCTCTTGCAGGCCAAGGTGACACACAACAGACAGGAGGGAGCAGGAGTGCACAGGCCGACACCCAACCACTGTCTGCGCTGGAAAATCGAGTGCTGCAAATCATTGGGTACCAGGTGGTGAGCGCCGTGGCCACCGGCAACTTTGACCCCCTACTCCCTCTTCTCACATCCCACTTCCCCCTCACCACACAAGCGTTCCAGCTAATCATTCTGTATGCATGCATTTCTCCCTTCCTGCCCCCTCCCCTCACTTTAACCCAACTCTTGTGCTTTTATGCTTTCAGATAATCAGCAAGCAGCTGAGCAGCATTTCAATGAGGGCACCATAGAGAGCGAGGCAGGAGAAGAGGAGGAGGAAAACACACCGCATCACTGCACCTCTCACCCGCTCAGATACTGGCACTACACATTCTTTAGAGGCTAGTATAGTAGTGGAATCTGCACAGGGTGAGGCACCAGGGATGAGTGGGCTGCAGCAAGTCCAGGGGGAAAGGGTAGCTCGGGGGCCAGCTCCCCGGAGGGTGAGTTCGCGCGCGAGTTCTACTGTACTGGACACAGATGAGGACCTCGATGGGGAGGCGTTTACAAGAAGGGTGATGGGCATGCACACGGAGATAATAGGTGCAATGGCAAGGGTGCCCGAGAGCCTCTCGGCAATGGTAATGAGCGTGGAGGAGTCCACCTCCAACATTGCACAAGGCTCTGCGCACACCATGGAGCCCATCATTTCCAGTCTGCAAAGGATGGTAGACTCCCAGAGAGATCGTGGTGACCCAGACCTGATGCCGCAGGCGATTTGGCAGCTTCCATTGCAGCACAGGCAGAAGTGATGCAACATCTTAGTGCTGTAATGCAGTCTATGCTTGATGGCATCCAATCTGAAACTGCTCTCATGCAGGCTCAGCTTGATGCCACACAAGCTTTGACTGCTGCCATCGTGGCTCGGCCTACCACCGTCAACCAGGGCTTTCACGGTGTTGCAGCAGGCCAGCAATCTGTGCTCCAACAGATTGCTGGGGATGCTGAGGTGCTGCCCCGGGGGAGTGGCAGTGGGTCAGTGGAGCAGAAAGCTGCTGTCCTCTCTCAGGATGACAGTATTCCTGCTTCCACCACTGCCACTCCGCCATTGCCCTTGTCGCTGCCTGTCATCCAGCCAGCCCAGACTGCTGCTGCCCATGCTGAGGTGGTGCAGTCTACAGCCGGGCTTTCCAGGTCCAGAGCTGATCAAGGACGTCCTGCAAGGCCATCTGAAATCTCCTGCATTGACACTCAGCAGCCTTCCGCCAGCCCTGCTGCAGCCACTGGGCCAACACTTCATAGGAGCACTAGAGCAGGAAAAGGCACAGTAATGACAGGCACTAAGGGATTGCACAAGGGTGAAAAGTAAATATTTTTGGTGTAAATATGTGTCCACTACTTTTTGAAAAATGTATTACTTCACTTACCATTCTTTTGTGGTGTTTCTCATCTCAGCTTTGCGCTGTGATATGGCCTGAGAGAGCGATGGAATGTTGGGGATGTGGTGAGCAAAGGGGATCTGGGGTTTAAGTCATCCTGGTGTGAGGCTGGAGGTCTGTTTGGAGGAGGTGGCCAACTCCTTGGTGAAGCGGAGCCATCTAATACACTGTTACGATAGCAAAATACTGCAGATGCTGGAAATCCGAAATAACAACAGAAAACGCTGGAAAAACTCAGCAGGCCAGGCAGCATCCGTAGAGAGAGAAAGAGAGTTGACGTTTCAGGTCGATGACCTTTCATCAGAACACTGTTCCTCACTTAATTGAAGGTAGGAGTAGTGCTCTCGGAATACCCCTCTGTGCACATGTTCCCGTATTTCTCGCTGCCTATGCTCCCTCTGCCGTAGATCCTGGAGGGTGAGGTGGCATGCCAGTTCAGCCCCCATTAATGTTACCAAGTGTAGCAGTTTGAATTTTTGAAAAATAAATCTAGCTACTTTTTAGTTGCCGGAAGACTCCTGATACAAAAAACTTTGAAATTACTGAATGAAACTGTTGCAGTGGTTAAACTAACAAAAAAACACTAAAACTGCACTAACCTGATAGCTGTGAGTGATTACTAATGATCCCTTTAAATAATGTCCCTGGAGCCGGCTTCCTGGTGCTGCACGCCAGCTCTCTCAGTTGGTGTTTACTCCAGGCGGTGAGATAAGTGGTAAGAATCAATTTTGCAAATCAAGCAGTTAGTGAACATTGCACTCGCACTGACATCATGATCTACCTGGCGTTGATGTTCCCGGTGATACCTCTTACCAGCGGTGGTACGGGGGGGGGGGGGCAGATTTGGCGTGCGGCATTGGATTCGCCTTGCCCTGGCGATACTGGTGTAGCGCTCCATTAGCGCTATCTACTGGTGCTAACGGGAGGCACTAATGGGACAAATGTTTCCCCCAGGTCTTGTGTCAGTTCTTATACTTCTTTGTGCTCCGACTCTTCATGTGGTGTTCACGTGTATGTCTCAGTCATTGGCTCATTCCAGTATGGCTTTTCTCGCTGTTGTTCATGATTGGTTCAAAGTTTAATGGGGTTACTTCATCATGCTTGTCACTTGTTGCAGATTAATGAGGGTCTTATTTCAAGACAGTGCTGGTCAGTTCCACTGTTGCATAGCAACTCCAGACCTGTCCCTGGCCACAATGCTTCTTTTATCAGGGTAAAGTCTGTTACACATGCTCCTCCACACTCTCCGCCCTCAACTTGCATTCCAACGCAGTATAGCCATCATTAAAAGTTGTCAGGGATGCTTGAAATAAATTTCTCTTCAAGGAGGAATGTGAGGCATGTTTGCTTGCACCATACCCAGACTGCCCTTAACCACCTTTACCCATGTAGTTATGAGTACAGACCCAAGCATGCCAACCTGGGAATGTCGAAGAAAAACTGCCTTTGCATTCTCAGCTTTACCAGGGCGCAGTGACAAAGTTGTGCTGTCTGAACGAATCTGACCTGAAGACAATCTGTACCAGACGAATGTCAAGGTCATCACAGCTCTAACCTATTATGCTTCTGGTTCATTCCAGGCTACCACTGGGACATCAGCAACATCAGTCGATCCGTAATACACAAATGCATCAAGCAGGTCACTAATCATAGAATCATAGAAACTTACAGCACAGAAGGAGGTCATTCAGGCCTTGGCAAGAGCAATTGTGTTTAGTCCCACACCCCTGCTTTTTGTCCGTAACTCTGTAAGTTTCTCATCCTCAATTACCCGTCCAACTCCCTTTTTAAAGTTATTGATGGAATCAGCTTCCACCACCTTTTCAGGTGGAGTGTTCCAGATCCCGACAGCTCTTTGGGTGAAAAAAATTCTCCTCATCTCCCCTCTAGATCATCTGTTAATGATTTTAAACCTGTGACCTCTGGTTGTTGACCCACTCTGCAGAGGGAATAGTTTTTCTCTATCTACTCTATCAAAACCTCGCATCACCTTGAAAACCTATACTAGGTCACCTCTTAAGCATCTCGGTTCCAAGGAGAACGGTCCTAACTTTTCCAACCTCTCCCTCATAACTAATGCATTGATTATCAGGGTAAACAACTTTTTCATTTCCCCTTTGGAAACTCAGCAGCAGATTTACAGGGCACTGCAATTTTTTTTTGCATCATAGGATTCCCAAAATTCAGAGAGCGATTGATGGCACCCATATCACGATACAAACTCATCCACATAATCCCAATGACTTCATAAACTGCAAGGGCTTCCATTCCATCAATATGTGTGGGTGATCAGTAACCAACAACACAAGATCATGCAGATGACTGCACACTTTCCAGGCAGCAGATATGAGGGGGAAAAATTTGTGTGGTTTGCGCCACACGTTATCGCCACAAGACGGTGCTAAAACAACATTGACAGCTGTAACGACAGCTGATGCCAGTTCCAGCGCCGCACGCCAAATTGGTCTTACCGGTAGCGCTGCCAGTAAACTCGCTCACCAGGGACCTCACCATCATGGAGACCTTGACGTCAGTGAGTGTGCAACGCACACTGGACGCCTGATTTCCCAACTTCCTTATAGCCAATGGATTTACTGGCTGGAGTTCACAACGACAGCTTCAGGTGGTGTGCAGCAGCAGGAAGCTGGCTCCAACGATACTATTTAAAGTGATCATCACCAATCAATCGCACCTGACAGGTTTGTGAAGTTTGAGTGGCTGTGTGTTAGTTCCTGCTACGGCAACAGTTTTCTTTAGTAATTTCAAGGTTATTTGGTATCAGGAGTGTTCTAGAAACATAGAATCTAGGATCTAGGAGCAGGAGTAGGCCATTCGGCCCGTCGAGCCTGCTCCGCCATTCAATACGATCATGGCTGATCATCCAAATCCAGTACCCTGTCCCTGCTTTAATCCCCACAGTACACATATCCCACCCTACCCCCGTAACCCCACGTATTTAATTCCCCCTAACATATCCCAATAACCCCACATATTTAATCCCCCCTAACTCTAAGGGTCAATTTATCATAGCCAAATCAACCTAACCCACACATTTTTGGCAAGTACAAAGCTGCATAATTAGTTCTGGAATGATTCAAACTGCAACACTTGCTAAGTTTAATGGGGCTGTGCTGGCAGTCAACCTTGCCCTCCAGGATCAATGGTGGAGGAAGCGGAGGCAGCAAGAAAGACGGGAACCTGTGCACAGAGGGAGGAGGAGGGTTATCCGGGCTCTCAACAGAAGGCCTTACCCTCCCAGGGTATTCCGAGAGTACGTGTCCTACCTTCAATTAAACGAGGAGTAGTGTATTAGAAGGCTTCGCTTCACCAAGGAGGTAGTCACAGAACTCTGCCACCTCCTGCAACCAGACCTCCAGCCTCAGACCAGGGTGACCACGGCTCTCCCAGTGGCAGTCAAGGTCACCGTCGTCCTCAATTTCTTTGCCAGCAGATCCTTCCAGCCTGCACAGGAGACATAGCTAACAGCTCGCAGTTCGCCATCCATCGCTACATCCAGGATGTCAGTGAGGCTCTCTACAGTAGAAGGGACTACATTGGCTTCCCCAGCACCAGAGAGAAGCAGGATGAGCGTGCACGTGGCTTTGCCAGGATAGCGTGATTCCCCATGGTGTAGGGCGCCATTGACTGTACCCACATGGCTTTGTGGGCACCATATAACAATCCTGAGATCTTCGGTAACCGCAAAGGCTACCACTCACTTCATGTGCAGTTGGAGTGCGACCACACACAGCGAATCCTCACCGTCAATGCCCGTTATCCTGGCAGCAGCCACGATGCCTTCATCCTGCGGCAGACTGGTGTGCCAGCACTCTTTCAGCCACCACATCAAGCTCAGAGACTCCCCTTCGCGCCCCAACACTCTTGCTCAGCACTCATATAATGAGAGCCATGCTGCCACCAGGAACATCACCGAGCAGACCATCGGCCTACTGAAGCAACAGTTCTGCTGCCTTGACCGCTCAGGAGGAGCCCTCCAGTACTCGCCAGAGCGGGTAACCCATTTCATGGTGGTCTGCTGCAAGCTCCACAACTTGGCCATCATGAGGGCGCAGCCCTTGCCACCAGGGATTGCGGGATGACCTCAGGAGGATGAGGGAGAGGGGGAGGAGGAAAAGAACTAGGAGGAGGAGGATGAAGAGGAGGAGGAGGATGAGGAGGAGGAGGACGAGGATGAGGAGGAGGATCAGGAGGGAGGGCAGAGGCAGCAAGACAATTGGCCTTCTGGACGGGCTGTCCTTGACCGACTCATCAGACTCCGACTGACATGAATGAAACCTCACTTCCCCATAGCTCACCACATTCCCATCATACAATCTCTGTCTCATGGTGTATCACAGCATCCTCCTGGGCAAAAAGATGAAATGAGAGAGACCACAAATTATTCCAAACACCATTAATAAATTTATCTATAAACATATCACACATATCACATGAATTCTAATAACTAAAGACCCTTGTGCCTGCCATAGTTGATTAGCTGTCATTGTGTGCAAGATGTGAGATGTGGGTGTGAGTGTTGTTAGGTAGAGATTGTTGGTGGGTGAGTTCTGGGGGTGTGGTACATTGAGCAGTGTGTGAAGCTTGTGATACAGATGGTGGTATGTAGCATTTGTTGAAGCCTTCATTCACCCTGACTACCTGTGTGAGCTCGTTAAACTTCCTCCTCCACTGGGTGTGGGACCTGGGGACGACAGGTGCTGCCCATGACATGGTGTGACACCTCCCTCCACATAATCCAGCAGACTTGTTGATACAGGACCATCCACCTTCTCTCTACCACTAAAACCAATGCCTCCAAAGCTTCCTCGGAAAACCTCCGGGCTCTCTCCCTGGAGTGTTGATCTGCCATCAGAATTTGTAAATAAGTGCTCCTTCTCTTTGTCCTTCTTCTTATTGTTGTTGAGGCAGCTATACACCCAAAAATGCTGAGAATGAGGTGCTGCAGCATCAATGGACCTCCCCTTTAAGCAGTGAAAAAAGCCTCTGGCAATCATTACTTGCGTTTAGACTACACCCAATATTGTTCATTTTTTCAGTGTAACGCCACTGAACTTGGGTTTTTAGATTAGATTTATGGCTTCAATCATTTTAATGAGGAGTGAGGATGTATTTTGCGTGCAGTCGAGATGATTTTCACCTGATGCTAATTCACCATTCCTTGGCTATAACAAATTCCTAGCCCAAGGTGTTTAAAACGATTCCTTTTTTCCAGGTCTTTTGAAGGTGAAGCAAGAATGGATCTAGGAAACTAAGGCTACCCTCTTCAGCCAAGGTTCTGACACCATTGAAACTACTGTGTACAGCGTCTGAGCAAAGATACAGCAAAGCCAAAGGTTTCTTGGAGCAGGAGGAGCCCACCTGCAGCCAAGACCCTGAAGAAGAGCCGGAAAATATCCTTACATAGAATTTCCTTTGCAGGCAACAAAAGGCATACAGCAGGCTCTCGTAAACAAAGCCTTTCACTAAGAGCCGCATTAAATTCAATGGCCTGGATTTTGCGGTCAGCTGTGAAGAAACGGCGCTCATCATTTATTACGCTTACAGTTGCCCACAGACTTTTCTCGCGCTTTTGAGCGGCAACTTACAGTATTTAGAGATCATTTCCAGTGCAGCGCCCTCTACAGGGGATCTGTGACATGTGTGAGCAAGGGAAGCAAAAGCGTGTCTCTTCAACCAATCAGATTGAAGAATCCTCACTGAGTCACGCAGAGTCTAAAGCAGGAAGTATAAATTACAATATTTAATTCTTTGTAAAATCATGCACAGAAAGTGAAATAAAGAGATGGAAATAAAGATGGAATTAAGAGTGAGAGATAAAAGAGACAGAAAGAAAAGTAAAAACTTTTTTTTTTAAATCTCCAACAATAATCTGAAGCAATGACACTCCACACTTGTAAAATTAAATTTTCAGTGCTAGAGAGGTTGTTTGGCACTAATTAAGACTTATCACGCATTAATAATTCACTTGCACCAGCCCTAACTTTTTCTGGCGTGTTTAGTGGGTATCTTGTGGGTAAGTACAGTAACTTCATGCCCTTACATGGATTTCAATGCTGAGTCTCTGAGGGAGGTATCGGTGTAGGTAGCTTGTGGAGGAGCTGGGCAAATTGGACAGCAGCTTCCGGATTTCCGCATTTAACTGCGTATGTGCAGACTCCGGAAGTTGCTGTCCGATTTACTCCATAATAACGGTGAGCGCTGTTAGCCTCACCGTTATTCTTAATGCAAATTCCAGACCAATGTATTAAAAATGCTCTTCACCTGTGAACAATGTAGTGGCCAGGACACCGTCAACAACATTGGACGCTGCAGCAACACAACTACCAGGGAAGCCAATCTATAATTTGTTAAAACCTGACTTTGCATAATCGTAAGAAAACTCTCTGCACACAGTTGAAATAAAGTGCAACCAAATTTGATACCGTAAAAATGAAGTTTGCAAGTGTTCTTTTGCGCTGGTGCTTCGCTTTGCGAACAGTGAAGAGCCAAAAACCCACAGGCCTTTGATCCCAGTGTAAATGCCAAGATCCACCCACTGATGATCATTGACCAGTGACTCCGTGGCAACAATTTTCAATTGCCGGCCACCCGTTTTTTACCTCCATTAACACTAAAGACCTGCTCGATGAAAGTTTCAGGTGGTCTTGTAACTAGATGAGCAGCCCTTTGACCTGAATCATGCCGGAGGCTGTTTGAATATGCAAATTGCCAGTTGTAGGATCCTGATTACAATTTTCAGGTACAAATGGGTAGCCGGTGCTCCATACGCACTCTGCTTAGTTATGCCAGGTGATGAGCAGCCTTGGCAAGCGTTAATTTATTTTTTGGTGGTGCTGGGAGGAGCAGGATTGCTCCTTCTGGACATGCAAAAGCTGCTGCTGACCCATTCGAGGCCACCCCTGGATCACCTCCGCTCCCTTAGACCTGACCTGCTGACCGCTCAGTCTGGGAGCCAGCTGATTTGACACCTTCCCACAAAGGGGTGAGCTGCAGTAGGGCGTCCACCTGGTACCTACCACGCGTTGGTGCCATTTAAACAAGGTCTGGGAGTCAAAATGGCTCGAGCCTCATGCTAGCAAAAACGGGCGGAAGTCAAAGATCACCCTCCAATAAATCGAGAACCCAGCCATTACAGCGGGATTGTGCCAGAAGGCTGCGGTTTTTTTTGCCCCTGAATGTTTTATATGATTTAGCGCTTAACCTTGTGCTCCTTCTAGGTACTCTAAGTGAAGTGGCCAGCTCCTTGGTGTCAGTAGGAGCCTTTTCCAAGTGAGGCAGCTCTCTACCTCCTTGTGCTGTGTCAAAAGATGTGCTACAACTGCTTCTACAGTACTATGTCTGCTGCTGCAGTGGGTGTCTGGCACAACCATTCTTATTTGAGAAGTGTGGCTGGCTTGCTGGTGTGGATGTGTTGTTTCCCTTTAGTATACAGCCACGGTCATGGTTTAACATGGTGAGAGGAAACTCTTTGTGATTTGCTTAATTTGCTCACACACTTGGTAGAGTATAACACTGGCTCGACTTTTTTTGACAGACCTCATGAGGCTATTAAACATTTTCACATCTGTCTGACAGGGCAGTGGTGCTACCTGTGTTCAGGTCCCCTGTGAGGTAATGGGGAGTGACTCCCCCCATGAGCCATAAAAAGCCCATCCCTCATCTGTTCCTGAGAATGGATGTGGTCTGCATCCTTGAGCAGTTATTTTAGATAGCTCTATTTCCCACCCTCCCGTTGACAGCGAGATCCCACCGGCAAGCCACATGCGGGCCGGGAGCTCGTTGTGCATACACAATGACGTAAGAAAACTACTAGGCACTTGGTCTAAGCGTTAAGCAAAGCTTTAATCAACTGTTTTTCAACATGGAGATCTAGTTGTGTCCTTCACTAGTTCCTGTTAAGGAATGTCCTGAGCAAGCTGGGCCCATGCCCGAGTATTTATACTCTCCCTGGACAGCGCCACCAGCAGGCCGCCCAGTATTATTTCATAAGTCATTTCCACATGAATGACAAGATTCATGTCACACAACATGGCTGTCCTCAGGAAATACGGTGAGGTTGCCCAGCACAAGTTCAGCGAGCAAATAGTTCACTGCGCTCCAGTTCAGCGCCCTTATATTTTCCTATCTTTGTTAGCTTCCCTTCACTATTCTTCCTTAAGCTTCCCTTCACTATTCTTCCTTATTCTGAGATCCGCGAGGTTCATGGTTTTGACTGCCAGAGCTAAATTTCGCTTTGTGTTTCTGTCCCACTTCCTGTCTTTCCTATCCATGAGCTCTTCCAGCAACAAAATCCAGGTGGAATATCCATCACTGAGGAATTATGTTAATACCTTATTTACTTTACTGTGCTCCCGCCGACACCACCTCTGACTTTGGTGACAACATGGTAAAGTAAGTGAAGCAGTGATGCTGCCTCCCGAGGGTCTGAGACCCACTTATAAGTAGATGGTTTTCAGCAGCACCTCTGAAGGCAGCAATGCCCCAGAAGTGTTATAAACAGTGTCAGAGATGAAGGCCACCTTATTTTCTGGCAAGTTGAGTGGCTTAACCTGACTGTGCAAGCCAGTGAGGTTTTCTGCTCTACATATATAGCCATTAGCAAAGGTACACAGCCAGCTTCAAAGTCATGAATCATTATGTTAAAACAAATGTGCAGTAGTTTTTTCTGTTATTCTGGCGCTATGGAATCCATCCATGATACAAATGGGGTGATTTTCACAACACTGGAGCCCTCAGGCAATATTGCAGAACTGTTTCGTAAAGCAGTTCTGCAATATAAATAGGCCATTAATTATTTCTCTCTTCACGGCGTCCTGCTGATTTGCTTTTGTTGGCGCACTAAAGATATGTTCTCAAACTTGGAGTTCATGGAGTCAACTTTGCAGTCTTAAGTGCTTTTTTGCCCCAGGTGCAAATGAAGGGATATAAGGATGGAGACCCATGATGTCAAGTTTCCTCACCTTTACATGTTCCCAGGATTTCCAAGAATCCCCCTGCCCCCCCCCCCCGCCCCCCACCCTGAGAGAGTGCGAGTGCCTGAGACTTCAATAGGCCCAGACAAATCATAGTCGGTCAAATGAGGTGGGAGAGGGCATTCCTACCACTCCTCCTACATTTTTCTGTAGTTTCACTGGCAGGGCATCCATTTTGGAGGGGACACCTGAAAGATACAGGCTTTAATGCCTTTCACCTAGCCCATCTCCAAAGGACTTTAAAATGGGGGCTACTTTACATCTTTGCTCCCTGGCCCAATTATTCCCCATTCTCTAACACTGGAAAACCTGAACTCGCCATGCCCAACACCACAGCAAATCAACTTTTTATTTATTCATTCATGGGATGTGGGTGTCACTGGCAAGGCCAGCATTTATTGCCCATCCCTAATTGTCCTCGAGAAGGTGGTGGTGAGCTGCCTTCTTGAACCGCTGCAGTCTGTGTGGTGAAGGTACTCCCACAGTGCTGTTAGGGAGGGAGTTCCAGAATTTTGACCCAGCGATGATGAAGGAACGGCGATATATTTCCAAGTCAGGATAGTGTGTTACTTGGAGGGGGACTTGCATGTGGTGGTGTTCCCATGCACCTGCTGCCCTTGTCCTTCTAGGTGGTAGAGGTTGCGGGTTTGGGACTGATGTATATATATTAAATAAATGCATTAAAAGATTTGTAGAATGTGTACCATCACATACTTCCTTGAACACTTCCTAGTAATGTTTCTGTATAATGTTTCTGTATAACGCATTTGTTTTGCACATAATCATAGTCAGATGTACTGATTTATAAACGTATCTAAAATCCGTGCAGTTAACTGGCTGATATGCAAATATGTGCCACCTCAAGATAATTTCATCCATCTGATTGGGTGACATATTCATTGGGATTCACATGTATATTGAAAGCAGAGACTAGCCAAGTGAAACAAATCTCTGTTCCCAGCCCAAACGTATTTACCGTTCCACCTGGCTTGTTCCTAACTATCAGCCCTCACCTAATTATGTACTTATATAATTGTCCTAGGAATGCTCTCGGCTAGTCCCAGCCTGTTTAAATGTGAAAAACACCTTGCTGACTGTATGCAGGCTTCAGGCCAGGACCTATGCTGATGGCCTGGGAACTTATTGGGAGGCACCTGGTGATTGAGAACTGGCCAGTGCAGGTCAGGAATGAATCATGTCACATTAGCTTGGGCCACTCCGCTCAATGCTGCAAGATCCCATTTCAATATTGTCAAACCCTGCATGCACCTCATTGTTTCCAGACTACCCTCAAAACTTTGAGCAGAATAATACAGTATGGGCTACATTGTATAATACTCATATTATTGTAAAATATCTTATCATCTGACTTACCATGAAAGGAAGCCATCACTGAAAAATGCAACATGTGGCAACCCAACCTGCAGTCCAGCTCCACCAGGTGTACTGCATAGCCAATGGCTCGAAAGGTCACAAGACCCCTTTATCTGTTATGCTACAGGATTGCATAGAATTACATAGAATTTACGACACAGAAACAGACCATTCGACCCAACTGGTTCAGGCTGCTTCTATGCTCCACATGAGCCTCCTCCAGCCCATCTTCATCTAACTCTATCAGTAAAAATAATGAGGAGGAGGAATTCCTTGAGTGTTTAAGGGATGGTTATCTGGATCAATATGTCGAGGAACCAACTCGGGAACAGGCTATATTGGACTGGGTACTGTGCAATGAGAAGCGAAGAAATTGACTCAGAGACTAAGGTCCTGAATTTAAACAAGGGGAATTATGATGCCATTAGACGGGAACTGAGTAGGTCTGATTGGACAACGTTCCTGGGAGGACTGGAGGTAGATAAACAATGGCAAGCATTTAAAGATAGAATGACAAAATTGCAAAAATTGTTTATACCAATCTGGCATAAAAGGAAATCTAAAAAGGTGACTCAACCGTGGATAACAGGGGAAATTAGAGACAGCATAAAATCCAAAGATAGGGCGTATAAAATAGCCAAAAAAAAGCGCCAGAGCGGAAGATTGGGAACAGTTTAAGATAGAGCAAAGGAGGACAAAGGGCTTAATCAAGAGGGGCAAAATAGCTTACGAAAGCAAGCTGGCGGAAAATATAAAAACTAACTCCAAAAGCTTTTATAAGTATATCAAGAGGAAAAGACTGGTGAAAACCAAAGTTGGCCCATTGCAGTCAGATACGGGGGAATATATAACGGGAAATAAGGAAATGGCAGACCAACTAAATGCATACTTTGGGTCAGTCTTTACGAAGGAAGACACAAAAAACCTCCCTGGGATATCGGGAAAAATAGGGACATTGGCAAAGGAGGAACTGACGCAAATCAATATCTCTAAGGATATGGTGTTAAGGAAGCTAAAGGGATTGAAGGCGGACAAATCCCCAGGGCCTGATAACATGCATCCTAGGGTACTGAAGGAGGTGGCCCTAGAGATAGCGGATGCACTAAGTATGATTTTTCAGAATTCATTAGACTCGGGAACAGTGCCCATGGATTGGAGGGTAGCTAACGTTACCCCACTATTCAAAAAGGGGGGGTAGGGAAAAAGCAGGTAATTACAGACCTGTAAGCCTTACATCAGTTGTGGGCAAAATGCTGGAGTCCATCATTAAGGATGAAATAGCGGAGCACTTAGCAAATGGGGACAGGATAGGACAGAGTCAACATGGATTTACAAAGGGTAAATCGTGCTTGACTAATCTATTGGAATTTTTTGAGGGAGTAACTGGTAAAATAGATGGGGGAGAGCCAGTAGATGTGGTGTACCTGGACTTCCAAAAGGCCTTCGATAAGGTCCCACATAAAAGATTAGCATGGAAAATTGAAGCTCATGGGATAAAGGGGAAAGTATTGACGTGGATAGAGAACTGGCTGTCAGATAGAAAACAGAGAGTTGGAATAAACGGCTCATTTTCTGAATGGCAGGCAGTAACAAGTGGGGTACCACAGGGATCTGTCCTGGGTCCCCAGCTGTTCACAATTTACATTAATGACCTGGATCAGGGAGTCGGATGCAGCATTTCCAAATTTGCAGACGACACTAAGCTAGGAGGGGGGGTGGGCTCAGAGGAGGAGACCAGGAAGCTCCAGAGCGATTTGGACAGACTGGGTGATTGGGCGGATAAATGGCAGATGCACTATAATGTGGACAAGTGCGAAGTTATCCACCTTGGGTGCAGGAACGGGAGGGCAAATTATTATTTAAATGGCAATAAATTGGGAGAGGGGCAAGTACAGAGAGACCTGGGTGTTCTTGTACACCAGTCACTGAAGGCGAGCATGCAGGTGCAACAGGCGGTCAAGAAGGCAAACGGTATGCTGGCCTTCATAGCAAAAGGGTTGGAATACAGGAACAGGGATACCTTGCTGCAGCTGTACAGGGCACTGGTGAGACCACACCTCGAGTACTGTGTACAGTTTTGGTCGCCTCATCTGAGGAAAGATGTTCTTGCCATGGAGGGGGTGCAGCGGCGATTCACCAGGCTGATACCAGGAATGGCGGGATTGACATATGAGGAGAGACTATGTAGTTTAGGGATGTACACACTGGAGTTTAGAAGATTGAGAGGGGACCTCATAGAAGTGTATAAAATTCTGACAGGTCTAGACAGACTAGATGCAGAAGGAATGTTTCCCTTGGCGGGTGAGAACAGAACTAGAGGACATAATTTAAGGATAAGGGCTAAACCATTTAGGACAGAAATGAGGGGGAATTTCTTCACTCAGAGGGTGGTGAACCTGTGGAACTCATTGCCACAGAGGGCAGTGTACGCCAGCTCATTAAATATATTTAAGAGGGAATTAGATATATTTCTACAGGCAAAAGGGGTTAAGGGTTACGGAGAGAAGGCGGGGACGGGATACTGAATTGGAGGATCAGCCATGATCTCATTAAATGGCGGAGCAGGCTCGAAGGGCCGGATGGCCTACTCCTGCTCCTATCTTCTATCTATCTATGTATCTATAACCTTTTATTTGTTTCTCCCTCATGTGTTTATCTAGCTTCCCCTTAAATGCAACTATGCTCGTCGCCTCAACCGTTCCCTGTGGTAGCGAGTTCCACATTCTAACTTCTCTCTGGGTAAAGAAGTTTCTTCTGAATTCCCTATTGGATTTATTGGTGACTATGTAATATTTATGGTTCCTAGTTTTGGTCTCCCCACAAGTGGAAACATTTTCTCTACGTCTACCTTATCAAACCTTTTCATAATCTTAAAGACCTCGATCAGGTCACCCATCAGCCTTCTCTTTTCTAGAGAAAAGAGCCCCAGATTTCCATAATTCCAGACTATCACTGGGGTCTGGGTTTTAATAGGAGTAAAGGAAAGCTGAGGAAGATAAGGAGCTCAAACATACTCACTTTGAGGTCTTAGTAATGAATGAACTTTTTTTTAAATTGGTAAGTCACAACATTGTGCACACACTGCTCCACCATACCAAATATTTGCTGCGGCAGACATTAGATACTAGCTAATGGAAATCAAGTTCAGACTGCCCCAGACTCACACAACACAGGACTCTTTACACCAATGGGAGCGATCTCACCAATCTTAGGTATATTCATACCCAAGTCCTGGAAACAAAATGACAGTGTTTTAACCTGCTGTAGCACACAGTTCACATAATAGGGGTGAAATTGGTCATCGCCAGTATCAAGAAACATGCTCATAACATCACACTCGATTTTCTTTTCATTGACTTCAATGGTAAAGGAAATGGTTCACCATGTAAAAGAGCCTGTCAACTTGCTATGAGCATGTTTCACGCTACTAACGAAGACCAATTTCACCCCCAATGATTTTCTACTAAATGTGCCAAACATGTTGGCCGCGATTTTGCTCAGAGGGCGGGTTTGGAGGCAGGTCAAGAGTGAAAATCTAAATGATTGACGGCGGGTTGCGAGCCTGCCACCATCCCACCTCCACGCAACTTTGCAAAGTGTCGGGTCTGCGAGTCCTAATCAGACCCGACACCAAGCGGCGGGAGAGGCACTTAAGGCAGCTTGTTAACTGCCTACATAATCCCATTTTTACAGGCTCTTCCCATTTTACTACATTTTCAGCGTGTTGCACGTCATGTGACAAACACTCCAGCCGATTGTGCCGGGTTCAGCAACTACCTGAACTCTTGACAGCTGCACCTGCAGCATAAAAGTGGATCTGTAACAAGGCTGATGCCAGAACTTTGTGTTTTGAAGTTTTGGAACAAATTTTGCAGGTCTATTGAGCATGTAAGTGATGTGGAGATGCCGGTGTTGGACTGGGGTGGACAAAAGTGAGAAGTCGCACAACACCAGGTTATAGTCCAACTGTTTTATTTGAAATCACAAGCTTTCGGAGCGGCTACTCCTTCATCAGGTGAAGTGAGGTGTGATAAAGGGCAGTCAGAAAGATCTTGTTCTCTGCACAGGCATTGTTCTCTGTCTATATATGCTGTGCCCATTTGTATTTCTTCACTTCACCTGACGAAGAAGCAGCCGCTCCGAAAGCTTGTGATTTCAAATAAAACAGATGGACTATAACCTGGTGTTGTGCGACTTCTCACTTTCGAGCATGTAAGTGTTTAAGCTGAGATCCATATGCACTGTGACCTCCTTGGAAAGCCTTCTCCTCACATTGACTGACCGCTTATAACATCTATTCCTCAACTGAGATATATACCAGCGGAATGGGAACCATCTACACAATCTCATCCTAGTTCTCAGAATCGGAGGAAGAGCAGCCGCGGCAACAGCAGAACCAGGCACAACAGCAGCAGCAACAACAGGAGCGCCAAGCTTCTCCTCGGCCACCTGATGATACACAGGGCAGTGGGTGTCAGCGCAGGACTGCACCGCGCCGCAGGAGATACCCCCAACACAGGGTTTACAGGCAGAGGATGAGCTTCCTCAACATGAGTGAGCAGCAGTGCCAAAAGAGGCTGAGACTTCTACGAGAGGTAGTCGCTGACATCTGCGCAATGCTGCACCAACACCTGGAGCCCAGAGGAGCTGGTGGACACTCCTTATCAGTGGCTGTCAAAGTTTCCACCGGACTCAACTTCTTTGCTTTAGGGTCCTTCCAGGGAATCAGCAGCAGATATAAGCGGCATCTCCCAGTCGGCCACACACACTTGCATCACACAGGTTACCGATGCCCTCTTTGCAAGGTCGCACAATTACATCCACTTCTCCACGGATGAAGCAAGTGTAACCACGCGTGCGGTTGGCTTTGAAAATATGGCAGGCTTCCCAAGGGTGCAGGGCATCGTAGACTGCACACATGTGGCCATTAGGGCACCCCATCACAACCCAGCTGTATTTGTCAACCGCAAGGGCTTCCACTCCCTTAACGTGCAGCTGGTGTGTAACCAAAGGAAGAACATTATGCATGTTTGCGCAAAGTACCCTGGCAGTTGCCATGACTCATTCATCCTGCGGCAATCTACTGTGCCTCAGCTGTTCAATCCGCCAACCCAATGGATGGCTACTTGGAGACAAAGGCTATCCCCTGAAGACGTGGCTAGTGACACCAATGAGGAGCCCATCAAACGAAGCTGAGGAGTGCTACAATGTGAGCCACATTTCCACAAGAATCATCATAGAGCAAACCATCGGCTTGCTCAAAATACGATTCAGATGCCTCGACAGATCTGGTGGATCCCTACAGCACTCATCAACCAGGGTCTCCAGAATCATCGTGGAACATCACACAGCAGCATAGCTTATCGCTGCCTGAGGAACAAGTGGCTCAATGCACAGCCTCCTCCTCCTCCTCAGAGGAGGATGCAGATGAGGAAGACCTTGCGGAGGCGGATGTGCCAGTTCCACCAGTGCGTGAGCACATTGCTGGCCGTGAGACAAGGAATACACCAATCCACGTCAGATTTGCGTAAGTTTACGCAGCAAACACATGTGGCTAGCACATGGAAATGAGTGTCTGGCCGACCTTCTTAACACACCATACAGCATCTGAACAATAAACTGTGGGTTCCTATCACTCTCAGCACCATAATTACAGATGAAAGGCGCCCTGACACCTCACTGTGACACTTCCATTTCTGAGCACACATCGGCCAACTCTTTGAATCTTTGCCATTGCATTTCTTTATTACAGTTGAATTAACGATGATAATCTTCACTTTGTATGAGATCAAAACACCCAAGTGACTACCCTTGTGACTATTTGTGTGTTAACTTTCTCTTACACGTGCTACTACGTGGTGCTTCCCCTGTGGCTTCAGCAGATGTTGAGGCACCTTGCTCACTTCCATGCTGCGCCTGCTTCGACGCCTTTGGCGGGTGTCCTCTGGGTTTGGAGCCTGTGAGGGCTCGGCAACAGTCTGCTCCTCCTGCAGCTGTGCAGGGGCTGAGACGGCCATCTCAGTTGGGTGAGGAATCTGGGGCTCTGACTGAGGGCTTCGCAGTGGCATGGGAGTGTGAGCACTTAGAGAGGAGCCCGCACTTTTTTGCTGTTGACCACTAACATCCCTCTCATGGGTCAGCTGCACTTCACTGCTAGCAAATGGCTGGTGAGCACCTTGCTGCACATCAGTGGGGCCATGAGGACCCATCTCTGTACTAACTGTCCTCATAACATATGACTCTATGATTCTATAACGGGAACGTCCATGTACCTCTGGTTCCTCTCCTCAATAGATGCCCATCTATCCTCCATCCTTCATAGTAGACCATCTATTTAGAAGAGTCACCATGTTCATTTGCATCTGGCGATTTATGTCCTCCATGGAGGTTGCCATCCTTTCCATGGCGGCACCTACATTTGCCATTGAGTGCACCACCGCATTGCTCATGTTTGAGATGGACTCCTCCATTCTCTGCAGACTCACAGTTACCATGGTTGCAAACCCTGTCAGAGACTCCTAGACTTGTTCCTGAAGTTCCAGCACTGCTCTCTTTCTGGATGGCCCCAGAGGCACAGGGTCCACATGCAGCTGAGCAGACCTAGGAGCACCCCACACCCTCCAATGAGAACTCTCCACTGCTGTCCCTGTCTCCACCATCTGCTGATGCTCACTTGTGAGCTGTGATACACCAAGTGACAACACTAATCTATCTCGCGAATGAGCCACCGAGGTGCCCGGCTCTGCGCTGGTGCTGGGTGCGCTCAATTCTGCTGATGCTGCACCCTCAGAGGTTGCAGCTTCCTCTGAGGTGTCTTCAGACTCTTCTTCCTGGACAGTGGGGAGGGGGGCTCTTGATGGTCCTGTGGGGGAGTAAAGGCATGAGTTAGACATGTGATATTAACATAGCAGGCACATCACATTGTGCAATGATCAGAACTCAATCTGTATGAACATCAGAAGCCATATCAGTCACTCATGCAATCTAAATGAGAGGGTTGTAAATCTATTCTCTCACCAGCTTGCTCTACTGCGCCTGTCTCTTCGTTGGCCACTTCCAGCTCCTCAGCACCTCCGATAATGTCAATAACAGCCTCCTCAGTGGTGGTCAAGTGCCCCATGGAAGGTGGCCCACCTCCTGTCCTCCCCCTCTCCCTCTCCCTCTTATTGTGGGCTCTCTTTTCCTGCAATGAGGGACACAAGTGGAGTTTGAGCAAGAATGTTGGAGTGAGTGTAGAGTATCCATAGCATAGATGCTTAGAGGGAGACAAAGATGGAGTGAGGTGCCAATACCAAGGGCCCTCCCTGTGCGTTGTTAGTTATTACCATTGCATAACAGTGATAGCGAGTGTGAGGGGTGCATAGTAGAATGGTGGAGTGATTCTGTACATAGAGAGAGAGGGATGGTTAAGGGTACAAGGGATGTAAGGGTAAGTTGGGATGTACAGGAGTAGGTTGACAATGCAGAGTGCTGGTGATGAGAGGAGATGGGGAGCAGATTGAAGGTAAGTGTGATGTTATACTCACTTGTGCTGAGCGTAGCAGATCATTGAACCTTTTGCGGCAGGTGTGTGAGTACAAAGAGCTGGCGCTAACCTCCTCAGCAATTTACAGCCAGGCTGCATTAGTCTGCTGAGGAGGCTTCCTCCATCCATTTGAGGGGAACAGAACCCCTTTGCGCCCTCTCACTCCCTCCACAAGAGCATGGAGGGAGTCATCATCAAATCTTGGAGAGGCCTTTGCTCTTAAACCAGTCATCTCTCTATCTGCCACACTGAGAAGCATCAGAAAATGAATGAAAAACCATAAGGCTGCATGGGCCCCTTAAATGCAACTGAATGAAAGACGTCAGTGACGTAAGAAAACTACTAGGCACTTGGTCTAAGCGTTAAACAAAGCATTAATCAACTGTTTTTCAACATGGAGATTTAGTTGTGTCCTTCACTAGTTCCTGTTAAAGAATGTCCTGAGCAAGCTGGGCCCATGCCCGAGTATTTATACTCTCCCTGGACAGCGCCACCAGCAGGCCGCCTAGTATTATTTCATAAGTCATTTCCACATGAATGACAAGATTCATGTCAGTCAGCAGAGGCGAGCAGCAGACCCGAACCCACTGACTGGGCAGGGCGACACGCCCAGTTAAGGGAAAATAGTTAATTCAGAGTGGATGAAACGGCAGCCAGACCAGAACCCACCGACCAGCCAACCCGACTCCAACCTGCCGCCGATGGTAAAATCGCGGCCGTTAGATCAGAAAACTCTCCTAATGATTCAGTAAATAAATCCACAGCTCATTATGATGAGCTATGGTTTCAGGATCAACCCACAGCATGTACTGAGTTAGCTGATCTGACCTGGGGTTGTTGGGGGTGTTACAATTGGACCTCGAGCCCCTAGCTAGGAAGGTGAAACATCAGCTAGGATTCGGCTGCTAAATGATATTCAGTGATCACTTAGAAAATGGATGTGCGGAGGCATGTGATAATAAAATCATATTCGACTGATCAGATAGCCTGCCGACACACACTGTCTAGGCTCACATGTGAAGAATGCCCATTTGGACAGGTTGTCTGAGGGCTTCCAGCATTCAGGGTCCAAGTCCAAACAAGAATTAGCACTTTCAGTAAAGGATGAAAAATAGGAAAATAAAAAACATTTTGGAGTGAGATGCACCGCAAGTATTGACATCGTATTTATCTAACTGAATGACATGCAGCAGACTCACAGTAGGAATATCCATTGTGCATCATTTGGTAAAAGGCTGCAGCAGATAGAACATCTAATGGCAAGAACGTCAATCCCAACAATGGCCTTGATTGACAAGTTGACAGTGTGAGGACCGGGTTCCCATTCAAGTGCAAAACAACAGATGCCATCCATAAAAGTTCATAAGCAACGTCATGAAAGACTCTTCAATGAAGATGTCACTACACAGAAACATATTCTTACCCATTTAATACTATGGAATCATTTGGTTTTGCAACCACTTATGCAAGCAAATTGCAAAAATATGGTTTTTAATAAATTTGCAATTCTCATTAGAGCATTGCATATGCATTCTGCCATAGCTGATCAAGACAGCTGGCTTTCAGCGCAGTCATCTAAAACATATGCAAATAGCAAACCACAAAGGTTTAGAACATAGACTCAACTCTCTATTTATTTTTGCATAACTGCATATTCATAAACAGCTACAGACATTTCTAATTAATTTTGTATGGCATAAATGATGCCTAATTGTAAAGTCCTATTAAGTGGAAAAAATGACTGCCAACTACCTTCAGATGCCTTGAGAACGAATGGCTTTGGAAAGGAAACACTAACAAGAACAGTACTGGACATAGTAGGATCTTTTGAGAGATGTTGGGCTAGAAATTCATTATAGCCCAAGAATGGGCGGTAGCTTTTGAAAAGTTTGAGAATTAGCGCCAGGAGCTAATGCTTTAGATTGCACAGAAAATTCATTCTCACTACTCAAAGAAATGATTGGGGCGCTAAATCAAGTATTAAAGGCCTAGCTCAGTGGTGTTACATTCCAAGGGTGGACCAATATCGGGTGCAGTCTTATCTCAACTCATCATTACCACAGGCGTTTCCCAGTATTTAAAAGGGAGGTTCATTGATACTGCAGCACCTCATTCTCAGCATTGCTGGCTGTGCCTCAGCAAGGAGAAGCACAACAAGGAGAAGGTGCCGGAGGACTGAAGCAGATGTGCTCATGGCAGATCCACCTCAGTCGGGTGGTCAGGGTGATTGAATGCTTCAACAAATGCAACATACCACCATCTGTACCACAAGCCTCACACACTGCCCAAAGCATCACACCCTCAGCACTCACCCACTAACAATCTCGACCTACCAACACTCACATGCACATCTCATGCCTTGCACACAATGACAGCTATTCAACTATGGCAGGCACAAGGGTCATTAGTTATTAGAATTCATGTGATATGTGTAATATGTTTATGGATAAATTTATTGATGAAGTTTGCAATATTTTGTGGTCTCTCTCATTTCACCTTTGCACCCAGGAGGACACTGTGATATGGCATGACACAGGGGTGGTACGATGGGCATGTGGTGAGCAAAAGGGATCTCGGGTTTAATTCATCCTGGTGTGAGGCTGGAGGTCTGTTTGGAGGAGGTGGCAGTGTTCTGTGACCACCACCTTGGTGATGCGGAGCAGTCTAATACACTGCACCTCGCTTAATTGAAGGAAGGAGAAGTGCTGTCGGAATACCCTCAGAGGGTAAGGCCTCCTGGTGAGAGCCCTGATGTCCCTCCTCTTCTCTGCGCACATATTCCCGTATTTCTTGCTGCCTATGCTCCCTCCACAGTAGATCCTGGAGGGCGAGGTGACATGCCAGTATAGCCCCCATTAATGTTGCCAAGTGTAGCAGTTTGAATCTTTGAACAATGAATGTAGCCACTTTGCACTTGCCAGAAGACTGCTGATAAAAAAGAAGCTTGAAATTACTTATACAAACTCATCCACTGGGTGAAACTGACAAGAAACCACTGAGACTAACCTGCCCTGACAGATGCGAGTGATTAATGCTGTTGCCTTTAAATAACGTCGCTGGAGCCGGCTTCCTGCAGCTGCACACCAGCTCTCCCTGTCGCTGTCTGGTCGAGGTACAAAGGTAAGTGGCGACAATGAATTTTCCAGTTCTGGCACCCTGCTCACTGACATCACAATCTGCCTGGCGTTGAAGTCCATGGCGGTACCTCGTACCGGTGGCGCAATGGGGGGGCCGGATTTGTCGTACGGGGCTGGATTCGCCTCGCCTCGGCACTATTGCATCAGTGCCCCATTACCGTCCTCTGCAGGCGCTAATGGGAGGCACTAACAAACCAAATTTTTTCCCCATTGAGTCTTGATTTATATTACTGGGATATTCATTGCATCTGAATCTAGGCAAGAATTATCATCACTGTGAGCAAAAGTCTAAGGGGGGAAAATTCGGTTGCTTTGTGCCTCGCGTTAGCGCCCTAAGAGGCACAATGGGGCACAATGCAACTAGCGCCCGGGCACGACGATGTTTGCGCCACTTGCAAAATTGGCCAGACATTTTGCGGCAGCGCTAAACACTACTGCCACGATCTCCTGCGCCCACAGATCGTGACATCAGTCGAGCGTGCAACGCCCCGGTAGCGCCCCGGACCGGATATTGAGTGGCGCCCCCTGCCTTACCGCCTGCCGCTAGCAACGACAGGTTGAGGGGAGCGTTTTGCAGTTGGGAAGGGACTGGGGGAGCGCTATTTAAAGGCAACCGCTTCCTGCCCTTTTTTGTCGCCTACATTTTTGCACCACGCATTCTGAGAGAGAGAGAGAGAGACTTCTGGAGAGATTCAATGCTGTGTGAAGGAGTTTTGGGTACTGAGCAGCACTTTGATTTGACCTTCCTTGCATCGATTCAAAAGAGAGTATGGGGGCTGCACTCTGAGCTCTTTCCCTGGGCCTCTCTATTGTTCTTTCCAGCAGATTTGATGTACAGTTCTCTCCAGGCCGAGATTCAAGGTTGCAATGAGTAGGGTGTGGATGGAGAACTAGATCGACCCTTCCCTTTAAGAACTGGCCGGCGCCAGTGTGTCTGTGTTCCATTGCTGACTGACATCACATGAGCTTCGCCGGCGCTCTGAGGTAGCGCCTCGCTTCTCGGCATTAGCAACTTAGGAGAGGTGTATAGCTCCTGATTTAGCACTCCAATCACCTCCAGGGACGATAGAAGCCAAGTTTGCAGTCAGAGGCGATAATTAGCGGCAGGCGTTAAACTTTGCACCCAGCCGATAATTGCACCCCAAACGGGGCGATACCGAATTTCTCCCCCTAAAGTTCACATTTATTCATTTTGTCCAAATTTCTGCCATCCTCTCCAGAAGGTGGCAGCTCCTGCTGGACCACAGGGGGAAAAATTGGAGCAGTGCCAGTTGTTGGCACAAAATGGGTGACATGATCGTGCCACCTACCCGAAGACATTGGGGGCGAAATTCCCATCATGGGAGGCACTAACAGGACGCAAATGGCTTTTTGCCCCCCCCCCCTCCCCGAGGAACCACGCCTCCCGCGAAATTCTGCAGATTAGCGGCGGCACTCCCGGGTATCGCCCCGATCTTCTGCGCCCGGAGATCATGACATCATCTCTGGGTGCAATGTCTCGGTAGCGCCTCAGGAGAAAAATTCCCCCTCGTGCCCCGCAGCAGCGCCAGGCGATGTTACCGACTGCTGCAGGGGTCGCGAACAGTGAGGCCGGCCACTCGCGGGACGCCGTTTAAAGGCGCGGTGGCCGGCCAACATGAAAAAAAGCGACGATTTGAAAAAAAAAAAATTCTGAGCACCGGACGCGGGCTGAGTGCCGCGATTGGTCAGCCCGGCACTCAGCTGATCGCGCGGCACTCCCGCACCCCGGTGCTCCAGCAGATGCCAAAAAAAAATGCAGAGCTCGCAGCGGGGAGCCCTTCCCTTTAATTGAGGGAAGACCCCCTGCAATGCGGCAGCACCACACATGGCCACACGTGGCGCTGCTGAGCACATCGCCCCGGATCGGGACATTCCCCGCCTCTTGCGCTCCAAGAAGCAAGTGGGGCGCTTGATTGGTGCTAACTTTTCAAACATTTTTGACTTAGCGCCCCAAATGGCCCCCCCAGGAGAATTTCTCCCCCATTGACTCAAGGCCCAATGGAAATTGGGTCTCGGGCGTCATCAACATGAAACTGAAGCTCCCCAGTCAGTCAGGCCCAATCTTTTTTTTACAACTGATGTCCAAAATGCACACTTTCCAGGAGTCCGTGGATAACCAAAAGGAGAAGGAATCCTGGCTGATTTCTTGCCTCCCTACGGCAAGAGCACTGATACCAATTATAGCAACTCAACTTCGATCCCATTTGAGATCATCTAACAAGGAACCAAACCTGGGACTTTCTGATCCAGTTTTAGTGCTACACTACTTTGACCCACTCAACCATTGGAGTGCCATGCACAGCTTTCCATCATGACAACAATGTCATTATCAGGACAAGTACGGTAGCCCTGTGCACCAAAGCTAGAATTTGATAGAATAGAGCACCAAGGAGACCTAGCAAAACATAAAGGTATAGGTCAAAGGGAAAAACCTTTGGCGACTGGAGTCCTTCCTGATGCAAAGGAAGATGGTTGTGGTTGTCAGAGGCTAGTCAGCACAGACCCAGGACATTACAATAGGAATTCCTCAGGGAAGTGCCCTTGGCCTAACCATCTGCAGCTGCATCATCAATTTCTGCCCCTTTCTCCCAGAGCTCTATGTGATCAGATTATTCATGAGCGAGACTTGAAACCTCAGCCATTCACCAACAGTTCCACACTCCTTACCTTTCCTCTCCCACTGACCACCACATCATCCTCTTCCTGACAACACTTGATTGGCACCCCATCCACCACCTTAAACATTCACTCCCTCCACCACTGGCGTACTGTGGCTGCAGTGTGTACCATCTACAAGATGCACTGCAGCAACTCGCCAAGGCTTCTTCGGCAGCACTTCCAAAACCCGCGACCTCTTCCACCGAGAAGGACAAGGGCAGCAGGCGCATGGGAACACCACCACCTCCAAGTTCCCCTCCAAGTCACACACCATCCTGACTTAGAAGTATATCGCCGATCCTTCATCGTTGCTGGGTCAAAATCCTGGAACTCCCTACCTAACAGCACGGTGGGAGTACCATTACCACACGGACTGCAGCGGTTCAAGAAGGCAGCTCACCACCACCTTCTCAAGGGCAGCTAGGGATGGGCAATAAATGCTGGCATTGCCAGCGACGCCCTGATCCCATAAACAAATTTAAAAAACTTATTGGTTCCTCCCTCAGTTCACTGGAGAAATAAAAACCACCAACAAATGCAAATTCAAATCCAAATTTATTAATTCAATCATTAAATAATACATAAAAAATGAAACTAATCACCCTTGTGCATTCCCTTAGTGACTTGAGACTTGAGTACAAAAATCTAGGCCGACACTCCAGTGCAGTACTGAGGGAGTGCTGCACTGTCGGAGGTGCCGTCTTTCGGATTAGACGTTAAACCAAGGCCCCGTCTGATCTATCAGCTGGATGTAAAAGATCCCATGGCACTATTTCAAAGAAGAGCAGGGGAGTTATTCCCGGTGTCCTGGCCAATATTTATCCCTCAATCAACATCTCTAAAAACAGATTATCTGGTCATTATCACATTGCTGTTTGTGTGGACTTGCTGCCGCGTTTCCTACATTACAACAGTGGCTGTAAAGTGCTTTGGGATGTCTGGTGGTCATGAAAGCCACTATCTAAATGCAAGTCTTTCTTTCTTTTCTTTCTAGTGGCTGTCTTCCGTGTGCCTTTACCTTTCCTAGTGCTCCTACGAGGTGCTTCCCCAGTGGCTGCAGCATGTGAGGTGGGAGGCTGCTGATTTTCAATTGAGAAGACTGCAGATGGCCTTGGAGGATGATCTCGAGTAGCTCTGGGCCGAGGGCTGGCTTCAGACTGCACCATCTCGGCCTAGTTGGGCAGGCTGGCTGACAGACAACAGCAAGGGCACTGGCGGAATGGCAGGGGTGGGAGCAGGATTGCCGTCATCCTGAGAGAGGACAATAGGTTCCTGTTCCATAGAGCTATTGCCACTCTCCCAGGGTGACGCTTCAGCAATCCTGGTGATCTGTTGGAAATCTGGTGGACCTGGAAGCTCCTTTGAACAGTGGTACTCAAATCACGATGGCAGCAGTCTGAACTTGCAAGGCAGCAGTCTAAGGTTCCAATGCAGCAGTCAGAGCTTCTGTGGAATCTGTTTGGAAGCTACTCGTGCTGCAATGGAAGCTGTCACATCTGTTATCAGACGATACATCATGGTGGTTTCCACAGGTGTGCTGATGGAGGTGGCCAGCCATTCCATGTTGGAAAGGATGGGATCCAAGCTCTGCGCAACGTATGACTCCTCCGTGCTCCTTGACATTGTGCGCAGGCTTGCTGGCAGTCTTTGAAGCGCACCATGCATTTGGTTGTGTGCGCCCATCAGCTTTCTTCTGTAGCCTGGGTCTTCAAAGTCCTCACCTGACTCCTCTGCAGCAGAACTAGTGTGCAACCTCGCCCTCCAGTGAGCTAACACCTGTGGAATCCTTTCACCCCTCCCTGGTTCCTGTGCACTGTGCCCAGTGTCTCACCACTTGCAGATCTTTCCTCTACCCTAACCTCTAAATCAATGTCAGTCTCTGAGCTGGTAGCTGCAAGTGTAAGATCAATTGACGGTGTCTCTTCATTATCACTGTCTTATTCCTCTTCCTTCTCTGGCTGGGAAGATTCCAGTTCTTGGGTACCTGAAATGAAAAAGGGACAAGAGTTGGGTTCTGGTGAGGGGAGAGGTGAAAGTAAGAAGTGCGTGCTTACACTATCTGCAGCTTATGAGTCAGAAGAAATTGTGGGATGAGGGAGAAGTGGGAAGAGATAAGGAGGATTAGGAATGCAGAAACCCTCATCATCGATCCCACTAACGCTGCCAGTGGCCACGGCCTCAGCAATGCCCCTTCCCATGATGTCCAGCAATCCATGGGGGTTAAAAAGTGCAGGCATGCTTGTCCTCCTCCAGTTCTTTCCTGCTGCCTCCTGTTATGCGCCTCCTTCTCCTGCAAGAAAGAGGGAAGTGTATCAATGAGTGTCCTGCAACATGTGATGTGGCTAAGTGTCTGAGGATGAGGTAAAGCATATGAATTGAAGGTTTGAGTACTGATTGATAGAGATTGTTGTTAGGTGGGTGATGAGGGTGGGTGTAGTGGATGAGGCTAGTGGTGCAGTTGGTAGGATATGCCATTTGAAGATGGAACTCACTCATCTTGACAACTCGTGTCAGATCATTAAACTTCTTCCTACACTGCATCCATGTTCTTGGACCTATACTACTGGCATTGACCTCTGCCGCAAGGATCAGTGTTGGGGCCTCAGCTATTTACAATCTATATTAATGACCTAGATGAAGGGACCGAGTGTAATGTATCCAAGTTTGCTGATGATACAAAGCTAGGTGGGACAGTAAGCTGTGAGGAGAACACAAAGAGTCTGCAAAGGGATATAGATAGACTAAGTGAGTGGGCAGTAAGGTGGCAGATGGAGTATAATGTAGGGAAATGTGAGGTTATTCACTTTGGTACGAAGAATAGAAAAACAGAATATTTTTAAATGGTGAGAAACTTTCAAATGTTGGTGTTCAGAGAGATTTGGGTGACCTCGTGCAAGAAACACAGAAAGCTAGCATGCAGGTACAGCAAGCAATAAGGAAGGCAAATGGCATGATGGCCTTTCTTGCAAGGGGGTTGGAGTATAAGAGTAAGGAAGTCTTGCTACAATTGTACAGGGCCTTGGTGAGACCACACTTGAAGTACTGTGCACAGTTTTGCTCTCCTTATCTAAGGAAAGATATACTTGACTTGGAGGCGGTGCAAGAAAGGTTCACTAGATTGATTCCTGGGATAAGAGGGCTGTCCTATGATGAGAGATTGTGTAGAATGGGCCTATACTCTCTGGAATTTAGAGAATGAGAAGTGATCTCATTGAAACATACAAGATTCTGAAGGGGATTGACAGGGTAGATACTGAGAGGTTGTTTCCCCTGGCTGGAGTCTCTAGAACTAGGGGACATAGTCTCAGGATAAGGGGTAGGCCATTTAAGACTGAGATGAGGAAGAATTTCTTCAAACAGATGGTTGTGAATCTTTGGAATTCTCCGCCCCAGAGGGCTGTGAATGCTGAGTCTTTGAATATATTCAAGGCTGAGATAGATAGATTTTTGGACTCTAGGGGAATCAAGGGCTATGGAGATTGCACGGGAAAGTCGAGTTGAGGTCGATGATCAGCCATGATCTTATTGAATGACGGAGCAGGCTCGAGGGGCCGTATGGCCTACTCCTGCCCTTACTTCTTATGTTCTTATGTTCATTCCACTGCCTCCAGAGCATATGCCTGGAGAGCCTCCTGTCCCCCTCTGAATACAGGATGTCTCTCCTTCTCGCCACCTCTTGCACTAAGACCTCCAGTGCATTATCAGTAAACCTTGGTGCAAGCTCTCTCACATGTTCAGCAATTCCTTAAAGTATCACAGCACAGATTCAGTTTTCAAATGACTCCCAACACTTCTTACAGCCACAATGCATCTCCCCTTTAAGAGGTGCAGGCTGCCTTTAAGTAGCACTAGTCACCCATGATATTGGGCCCCCTGCTGACGTGTGCAGCCAATGAACAGCGCAGGTAGCACTGGCTGCACGTAGCAATCGTGTAAAACAGCAGCCAGCACCAATTTAATGTTCCGCCTGCAGTGCAATGAACAGGCACGGGTTAATCACGAACCGTGATCTTGGCTCCCATTTTCGGGGGTGGGGGGGTTATCCAATTTAACCCCCTTAGAGTTTTATTAACTGCTGTCTTAGCTGTGAGATGAGGCACTGTGTGCCAGCACAGCAGTTCGAAAATAAATTATCCACTCAGTTTTACGATTGCCTAACTAAAGTATGGCACTGACACTGGTCATGCTCCACAGACCAGACCCTCCTGAATGGACATAATAAAAGACACATTAACATAGGCTACAAATACTGAAGAGGCAACCTAACAAACTGGAGCTTAGAGGAAGTGCAGCTCATTCTTAAGCATCATCAATTACACTAAGTGGTGAATCAGAATGATCACTGATAATGAAGGTTAGCTGTATTAAACACTATTTTGAAAGTTATTGTTGAGGGAAATTTGATTAGGTATTATCATTTCACCCAGGACATCCCAAAGTGCCTAGTGTCCAATGAATTGCATTTCGAAGTTAGGTTCAGATCTTTGAAGATTTAATGGGGAAAGAAAGAGCATCTTTCTGAGTCAATAAAGGTCCCCTGGGAATATGGGTAAGTATCTAACTCTATAAATAAATAACAACTCATACAAAACTCAGCTGTCAGTGAAGGTCCACTGAGTGAGTGTGTGTGTATCTGAATCTCTGAATATTTTGTTTATCGTTCGTTCATGGGACCTGGGCGTCGCTGGCAAGGTCAGCATTTACTGCCCATCCCTAATTGCCCTTGAGAAGGTGGTGGTGAGCCGCCTTCTTGAACCGCTGTAGTCCTTGTGGTGAAGGTACTCCCACAGCGCTGTTAGGTAGGGAGTTCCAGGATTTTGACCCAGCGACGATGAAGGATCTGCGATATAGTTCCAAGTCAGGATGGTGTGTGACTTGGAGGGGAACTTCGAGGTGGTGGTGTTCCCATGGGCCAGCTGCCCTTGTCCTTCTAGGTAGTAGAGGTCGTGGGTTTGGGAGGTGCTGCCAAAAAAGACTTGGCGAGTTGCTGCAATGCATCTTGTAGATGGTACACACTGCAGGCACGGTATGCTGGTGGTGGAGGGAGTGAATGTTTAAGGTGGTGGATGGGGTGCCAATCAAGCGGGCTGCTTTGTCCTGGATGATGTCGAGCTTCTTGAGTGTTGTTGGAGCTGCACTCATCCAGGCAAGTGGAGAGTATTCCATCACATTCGTTACTTGTGCTTTGTAGATGGTGGAAAGGCTTTGGGGAGTCAGGAGGTGAGACACTCGCTGCAGAATATCTAGCCTCTGACCTGCTCTTGTTGCCACAGTATTTATGTGGCTGGCCCAGTTAAGTTTCTGGTTAATGGTGACCCCCCAGGATGTTGATGGTGGGGGAATCGGCGATGGTAATGCCATTGAATGTCAAGGGGCGATGGTTAGACTCTCGCTTGTTGGCGATAGCCATTGCCTGGCACTTGTGTGGCGTGAATGTTACCTGCCACTTATCAGCCCAAGCCTAAATGTCGTCTAGGTCTTGTTGCATGCGGGCATGGACTGCTTCATTATCTGAGGAGTTGCGAATGACACTGAACACTGTGCAGTCATTGGCGACATCCCCATTTCTGACCTTATGTTGGAGGGAAGGTCATTGATGAAGCAGCTGGAGATGGTTGGGCCTAGGACACTGCCCTGAGAAACTCCTGCAGCGATGTCCTGGGGCTGTGATGATTGACCTCCAATCACCACAACCATCTTCCTTTGTTCTAGGTATGACTCCAGCCAGTGGAGAGTTTTCCCCCCAATTCCCATTGACTTCAGATTTACGAGACGACTTCATGCCACATTCGGTCAAATGCTGCCATGATGTCAAGGGCAGTCACTCTCACCTAACCTCTGGAATTCAACTCCTTTGTCCATGTTTGGACCAAAGCTGTAATGAGATCTGGAGCTGTGTGGTCTTAGCGGAAACCCAAACTGGGCATCAGTGAGCAGGTTATTGGTGAGTAAGTGCCGCTTGATAGCACTGTCGACGACACCTTCCATCACTTTGCTGATGATTGAGAGTAGACTGATGGTGCGATAATTGGCCAGATTGGATTTGTCCTGCTTTTTGTGGACAGGACATACCTGGGCAGTTTTCCACATTGTCGGATAGATGCCAGTGTTGTAGCTGTACTGGAACAGCTTGGCTGGAGGTGCGGCAGTTCTGGAGCACAAGTCTTCAGCACGTCAGCCGGGATGTTCTCGGGGCCCATAGCCTTTGCTGTATCCAGTACGCTCAGCCATTTCTTGATATCATGTGGAGTGAATCAAATTGGCTGAAGACTGACTTCTGTGATGGTGGGGACCTCAGGAGGAGGCCGATATGGATCATCCACTCGGCACTTCTGGCTGAAGATGGTTGCAAATGCTTCAGCCTTGCCTTTTGCACTCACGTGCTGGGCTCCACCATCATTGAGGATGGGGATATTTATCGAGCCTCCTCCTCCTGTTAGTTGTTTAATGATCCACCACCATTCACGACTGGATGTGGCAGGACTGCAGAGCTTTGATCTGATCCGTTGATAGTGGGATCGCTTAGCCCTGTCTATAGCATGCTGCTTCCGCTTTTTAGCATGCATGTAGTCCTGTGTTGCAGCTTCCCCAGGTTGGCACCTCATTTTTAGGTACACCTGGTGCTGCTCCTGGCATGCTCTTCTATACTCCTTATTGAACCAGGGTTGGTCCCCTGGCTTGATGGTAATGGTAGAGTGAGGGATATGCCAGGTATTGAGGTTACAGATTGTGGTGGAATACAATTCTGTTTCTGCTGATGGCCCACAGTGCCTCATGGATGCCCAGTTTTGAGCTGCTAGATCTGTTCTGAATCTAACCCATTTCTCTTCTTCTTAGGCAGTCCCTCGGAACCAAGGATGACTTGCTTCCACTCAAAAAATGAGTTCTCAGGTGATGAGTCCAATGCGGAACTTACATTCTCTGCCACAGGTGGGACAGACGGTGGTTGAAGGGGCGGGTGGGTGGGGTGCTTGGGTTGACATGCGCTCCTTCTACTGTTTGCGCTTGGCTTCCGCTTGCTCCCGGCGAAGAGACTCGAGGTATTCCGCGCCTTCCTGGATGCTTCCCCTTCACTTTGCACGGTCTTGGGCCAGGGATTCCCAGGTGTCGGTGGGGATGTTGCACTTTTTCAAGGAGGCTTTGAGGGTGTCCTTGAAGCGTTTCCTCTGCCCACCTGGGGCTCTCTTGTCGTGTCGGAGCTCCGAGTAGAGCGCATGTTTTGGGAGTCTCGTATCGGGCATGCGGACGATGTGTCCCGTCCATCGGAGCTGATCGAGCGTGGTCAAAGCTTCGATGCTGAGGATGTTGGCCTGAGCAAGAACACTGACGTTGGTGCGCCTATCCTGCCAATGGATTTGCAGGATATTGCGGAGGCAGCGTTGGTGGTACCTCTCCAGTGCTTTGAGGTGCCTGCTGTACATGGTCCATGCTCTGAAGCATACAGGAGGGCATCACTACTGCTCTGTAGACCATGAGCTTGGTGCTGGACTTGAGGTCCTGGTCTTCAAACACTCTCTTCCTCAGGTGACCGAAGGCTACACTGGCACACTGAAGGCGGTGTTGGACTTCGTCATCGACATCTACCCTTGTTGACAGTAGGCTCCCGAGGTATGGAAAGTAATCCACGTTGTCCAGGGCCTCGTCATGGATTTTGATAATTGGAGAGCAATACTGTGTGGCGGGGGCAGGTTGGTAGAGGACCTTTGTCTTACGGATGTTTAGTGTAAGGCCCATGCTCTCGTACGCTTCGTTGAAGGTGTTGACGATGGTTTGGAGTTCGACCTCAGAGTGTGCGCAGACGCAAGCGTCGTCTGCATACTGTAATTCGATGACAGAGGATGTGACGACCTTGGATCTGGACTGGAGGCGACGGAGGTTGAACAGTTTCCCATTTGTTCTGTAGATTAGCTCCACTCCAGCGGGGAGCTTACTGAGGTGAGATGGAGCATTGCAGCCAGGAAGATCGAGAAGAGCCCATCTATCCCATTTAGCACGATGGAGGGTGTCCTCAGTGTGAAGATATTCACTGCTACCAATGCTGTCATGGACAGATGCATCTGCGACAGGTAGATTGGTAAGAACGAGGTCAAGTAGGTTTTTCCCTCATGTTGGTTCTCTCACCACCTGTCACAGGCCCAGACTGGCAACTATGTTCTTCAGGACTCAGCCAACTCGGTCAGTAATGATGCTACCTGAGCCACTCTTGGTGATGGACATTGAAGTTCCCCACCCAGAGTACGTTCTGTGCCCTTGCTGCTCTCAGTGCTTCTTCCAAGTGGTGTTCAACATGGAGGAGTACTGATTCATCAGCTGAGGGAGGGCGGTAGGTGGTAATCAGCAGGAGGTTTGCCCATGCTTGACCTGAAGCCATGAGACTTCATGGGGTCCATAGTCAATTTTGAGGACTCCCAGGGCCACTCCTTCCCGACTTTATACCACTGTGCCGCCACCCCTGGTGGGTCTGTCCTGCCGGTGGGACAGGACATACCCAGGTATGGTGATGGAGGAGTTTGGGACATTGGCTAAAAGGTATGATTCTGTGAGTATGACTATGTCAGGCTGTTGCTTGACTAGTCTGTGAGACAGCTCTCCCAATTTTGGCACAAGTCCCCAGATGTTGGTGAGGAGGACTTTGCAGGTTTGACTGGGCTGGGTGTGCCGTTGCCGTGTCCGTAGCTGGTGCCGAGTTCAATGACGGGTGGCCGAATACTTAATAATACATTCAAAACTCAGATCCTTGTATCTTGTCCTGCACTAAGGTTACCAGGTTACCCATAAACTCTGCCCTCGCTGATCTATACTGGCTCCCTCTCTTCCAATAGATTGAATTTAAAATCCTCATCTTCAAATCCCTCCATGGTCTCACCTGACCTTATTTTAGGAGCCTCTTCCACACTTATATTCCCTCATGCACCTTTTCGATCCAAATCTGGTCTTCTATGCAGCCCTCTGTCCTTTTGCCAGACCATTGGTGTCAGAGTTTTCAGGCAACTTGACCCCACTCTATGGAACTCCCTATCCTTAAACCCTTTCACTTCTCCTCCATGTCCACATTTTAAAATCTCCATAAAACACAACTTTTCGATCAAGATTTCTGTCGCCACTCCTAACTCTCCCACCATTGTTCACCATTCCTTTTTAGTTTTCACTCTGTAGAGTATCTTGCAATATTTTTCTACCTCAAAGGCGCAGTATAAATGCAAGCAGTTGTTGTTGAATATGTAACAGCGAGAGGGGCTTGTCTCCGAGCCTGTAAATGTCTATGGGCTGTATTTTCTTCTTTGTTTGAAAGAAAGGTTAATAAAAAGAATTGTATAAGAATTGATGACCCATTAAGAAAATGGCTGCTGTGCATCATCTGTAAATGGGTGATTTCATGCTGTACAATTTCATTAGCTCAAACTGCAAAATATCAGCCCATCACAATGCACCTGTAATAATGATCCTTTAACACTTCTCAAGCAGCTAACGAGCCACTTAACCAATATAAATTATGAAAAGTTCATTAATCCAGCTGGGGTTTGCACATTATTTTTGTGCATTGGCTGAGTAGAAAGGTTATCACGGACTAGACCTTGACTGTCTTAGTGGACTACGGACTGGAGACCTGGTAGCAACCTTCTGTTATGGTCAGAGGGCCCACAACAAGACAGGAAGGCAAGATGCATGGACAGAAACTGTGAACCCATTCACCACCCCACAGACATCTGGGAGAGTTTGTACAATTTTTTAAAAAGCACCAGCGAAAATAGAGGGTTTATATATCATTAAGAATTATAACTTACTCGCACACGCATGTATGTACTGAACTGCAACTGTGCATTAGTGATCTATGCATTAGTTTTGTGCTCTTTTTTAAGTTCTGCAGCTTCTTTGATATTTATGTCTGGGTGCTACAGATGATTGATATAGAAAGGGTAATTTTATGACTACATTTTTGGCAGGGAGCATTGACGTTTTACTACATCAAAGGCGCAATATAAATGCAAGTTGTTGTTGAGTACATATTGGGAATTAAGGCACGTGCTGTGCATGGGTTTCTGACCATTAGCTTAAGTGGTCAGAAAATCATATCCAGGTAATGTCGAATTTTGGATGTGTGCTCCCAAAGGGTGAGACTCCCCGCCAAGAGCGGAAATCCGGAAAATTGCGCTTAGGGTGACCACCATGCTTGTCATCTCCTTTGCTTAACTCGGTGGCCTTCCTCAGTCATCAAGAATGTCTCTACAGTACTCAATTACAGAGATCACCAATGCTAGTTGGTGCAATATGCTTTTCTCTGCTACTGTCATTGTGCTATTGCCTATTGCAATTGCTTCCTCCATTTGATGAAGTTTCTGACATTCATGCCAGCTAGGTGGTTTGTTAGCTGTTTAAGCAGTGTTAAAAGATCATTATTGTAGGCACATTTAACATTGGCTGCTATTTTATGCTACAGTTAATGAAATTGATTTCTCAGGCATTGCATATTTTTAAAAAACTGATTCCCATTATTTCATTAGTGGCTCATTAACTTCAACAAAAATCAGGCAGTTTAGCCATTTTTTGGAAAGAAAAATAGAAATGTCATTTCCTTTACAGGAACGTTAATAGCCAGATGCTGCTTCTGAAAAATCCAACTGTGCGATTGAAGTAAGATGTGACACAGGTAGTTCTAGGATACAGACAGAGAAGGACACCAGCTAGAGGGCATCTTGGCTAGTAGGCCTTCTCCAGGGAGACCCTGTAGAAAAGGAAAGGCAGGTAGACAGAGAAGTGAGCACAGGCCAGGATATTTATAGGGATACAAGAGAGGTGTGTAAACCTAATGGTAGAAGTTAGATGAACAGGAGCGGTAAGGTGGCATGTGACTCTGTCTTGTTTTGTCTAAATAGACGATGAAACATTCTGTGCCTTGATCGCCATTAATGAGATAAACTTAACAGGTCAGCTTTTGGGTGCCACAATGCAGAATTGTATTGGTAGTTGAGAGACAGGATATAATTTTATGCCTTAAATCTGAAACACAATAGGCGGAAATTCCAACTCCAGCGGGGGTGTAAAACTGACAGTCGCTGATCAGCCATCCAATGGAAAGGAAAATTTTGCGAGAAGTATAATGAATTGTCAAGGCTGTCTTCCGCCCTCGCCAAAGTTAAAGGTTCTGCCCAATGATTTACCAAAGACTGTTGCATTAGAAAGAGATTAGAAGCAGAAATCAGGCTCTTCCACATAGGCATATATATATGGAGAGAGACAGCGCGAGAGAGAAAATTCAAGAAGGCATGTTACCCTGAGCCAGTCTTACGTACCTTATTAGATCACAAGATAGATATAGACGAGGAAGGTCATTTGGCCTACCTATCCAAAAAGAACCAACAGTCTCCCCATCCCCCCATCACAACATCCAACTGTTAACACTAACCTACCTTCCATGTTTTTATTTTTGGTCTCGGGATGTGGACAATGTTGACAAGGCTGGCATTTATTACCCTTCCATAGATCTCCTTAAAAGGTGGCGATGGTCCTTCTCCTTGAATGCTGCAGTCCTTGTTGTTATGGTGCTCCCACAATGATGTTAGGAATTCAACAATATTGAACCAGTGACAAAGGAATAGCAATATATGTCTAAGTGTAGATGGGTGTGACTCAGTTTGAAAAACATTCCTATGAGCATATAAAAATGATGGAAATCCAGATAAATAAACCCAGACCAATTTGCAAAAATTCCTTTCCGACTTCTTTAGGTGACCACAACTCATCCAGGAGACCACATTAGCCCTGATTTATATTACAGGGTATGTACCTCTTGTACAAGGTAATCTCCATCCCAGCCAGAAACAGGACCAGCTCACGCTTGAAGGAAGACAGCGAAATCAGCATTCACCACACAAGCCAGCAACCTGTTCCAAGGGTCCACTATTCTCTGGGAAAAGAAGAACCTCTTAACAGCCAACCTAGTTCTGTCCTTACATAACTTGTAAGCATGACTCCTGGGCCTCCCTCACATATTCAGTTAAAATAATTGGTCCACTTAAACACTCTAGTCCCTTCATTATTTTATAAACCTCAATCAAATCTCCCCTGAGTCTAAGGGCTGGATTTTCAATGACCCGTGGAGTCGGGTTTGGAGGCCTGTAGGGGGGTTAAAGTTGCAGATTCGGGGGTCCCAACCCTATCCCGACTCCATTCCGCCGCCACGCAATTTTGACAAAATCGGTCGCGGGGTTCCCGACTCCGTCCCGCCTCCAAGAGGCGGGAGAGGCCATTAAAGCCCTTAACAAGCCCTAAATTGGCTCTGTAATGCTATTTTGAAATGTTTTAGCTCGTTTAACCCTTTTCCAACGTGAAGTACGCCTGATGTGAAACATGCCAGTGAAACCTGGCGTGAGCACAAGTGGATAGCTGACTATCAGCTGCAGGTCCACTATTACAACGGAGATGTGATGAAGGTAGTAGTAGTATTGTGATGAAGGTAGTAGTAGTATTGTGATGAAGGTAGTAGTAGTATTAGGTGTGAAAGTCGCCTCTGATGCTACTGCATTGAATGTCTTCAGAGACTGCCTGGGAGGACTTGGTTGCAAAAAAAATTCTCTCTCTCTCTCTCTCTCTCTCTCTCTCTGAGATGCTGCTCATTTTGCATCCAGGTCCTCTCACAGCAAAGGCCAGGCAATCTCTGAGACCAGGCAGTCTCTGACCTGCAATGATGACATCATCAGAGGCGACTTTCAGGCTAAAACCACTAATTGGTTCATGGGTTCCCACATGCTGGAACTCAATGCCCAATTAAGTGAAAATTGCATCAATCTCCCACATCCAATTGCAGGCAGGTGGCTAACACGAAATGCGGATGACACGACCCCAACCCGCCCCAGTATCAAAATCCAGCCCTAAGCTTCTCTAAAGTATACAGACCCAGCTCTTTCAGCCTATCTGGGTAGCTAAGGTGTTTGAAACTGGGAATCAATCTTGTGGCCCTCCTCTGCATGTTTGCCAAAGCCTCAATATCCCCCAATGTGAGAGACCAACTGGACACAGTATTCTAAATGAGGCATTGGGCCTGCCCCACTCATGATTCTTTAGTGGCTCCCGCCACTACTGACTAAAGCTGAGTTTACTTTTGACTTAAAAAAAATACCCTTTCTAGGAACCCCGTTCTCTCAGATCCAACCCTAACATTGTCATTAAACCTGTTGACAAGGGTGGCACGGTTGTTTTTTGGCGAACCAGCCTCTACCTTGCGGAGGCTGAATGCCAACCCGCTGACACCTCCTCCTACCTCCTCTGGACCAGGACCCCCACTACCGAACATCAAGCCATCATTTCCAAGACCCCTTCCTATGGAGCCAGAAGTGCTTCCTCCAATTCCACAGTCCCCACTCCTCAGTTGCCCGCTCCAAATCCACTCCCTGAACTTTCCTGAGGGCCACTCTTGGCAAGACTAGTGGCCCAAAATTCAGTCCCAGAGAAGGGCAAAAGCCCTGTACATGAGTAACAGCCACCGGCAGCTCGCTTAGAATATTTAGATGAGGCCCAATTTTGGGCTGGACTCAGGCCTTTCTGTCTGGGCATGCACTGCTCGCACAGAGCCGAGTCTCGGCCCAAAGACTGGCCCAGATGAATTGCTATCCCATCATTTCCTTCTACTATTCCTTAGTGCAGTGTTGTCCAATACATTAGCCACGAGACACATGTGGCAGGTGAATTTGGAATACTTACGTGGCAAATTGCATTTCTGATTATTAAATTAAAAAGGAATGAGTACTACACATCGTTTTTGGGCATGTGATCTCAATACTCATATTTGTATAGCATATGCATGCATACTTTAACATCCATTTGCATTTGTTGGTAAAACGATAAAATTAAAAGCAGAAAGAGTTTTGATTTTTGTGAGTGCTTTGCATCCTCGGTTACTGAATGGTGGCAAATTGGTTACTGAATGGTGGTAGATGGTTGTTAGCTAAATATACACATATGCAATACATTTACCTGCATTGTGTGAGTGTATGTAAAGCATTTTATATTCAAATTAGCGTATGAGGCTAAAACAATGTTGCCGTAGCCACGCCTGTGACTAGTCAGTGTAGTTCCGAATCTCACATGAATGGGGCAAGGAATGGGGCAAGAGTAACAGCCGCCGGAATTGGAATGGGGCAAAGGAGTAAACCTAAAAGGAAGACATCAAAATACACATTCTGAAAATGAGAACAGCAAGAGTTGATGCAAGAACATGTGCTGGTCTCGGAAAACTGCAGTCGCCTTCTTGATTTGACGTTTCTACCTAGCAGGAATGCACTTCACTCCAACTATCCCATTAGATCCAATCAAAAGAGTCTGATGTTTAGCAGTTTTGTGTCTTTTAGAGGCAGTGCGGAGCAATGACCCATGATGCTCATCATATTAAACTCAGTGCATGCTTACAATACAGAACACTTTGTAATAATACATTTAGTGAGTTACAGCAGCCACTGCAATTCAGCACAGTGGGATGACAACTCCTGTGACACCACAATCTGCAATTATGACATTAAAATGACAGCACCTTGAAATTACAAACATTGGGGGGTAATATTGGGGAAATTGTTGTGATTCAATTGTTTACAATGGTAATTTTTTAATATTCATATTTCATCTTACCAGACAGAAGGTAAACCTTGTTGGAATTTAGCAGTGGAAATAATGATGTAATCATTGCTGCGGAGGTTTCTGTAATTCCGACCAGTATTTTGTCCCACAATTTAAAGAGCTCTTTTCAATTGTTTCCTTTTGGCAGTAGCATCTGTCTATCTCTATATAATATATTAAAATCCTTGTGTTGGTAACACTGTCAAGCCCCGACTACTTAGAAATCATTGGGTAATAGTGTAATGATAATGGAAAGGCCCGTTATTCTTACTTGCTCCAGGGCTGGTGCTGTCACCTTTCTCCGCTGTAACATCAAACAAACATAGCGGGATCGATTTTAACTCACTCCTCCCGGTGAGGATGGGGCGGTAGTACCCACAAAAAACACGTTGCTACACTTACCGCCCTGTTCCCGCTTCACTCCGCCCACCGCCATTATCTCAAGGGCCTCTGCATGGACAGCCCAGGCTCCCAGCGGTTTTAGGCGGGAGCATAAATATGGTAATTGGGGTCCCATGACAGAATTTTGAGGTGTCAATCAATGCACGAGCTCCGCCAATTAGTGCTAGAGGTCAAGTGGCCTAATCAGCGATCCTCAATGTGTCCGCTTTGGAACAGGTAAGTTTGTCTTTTTAAGGGGCACAAATAGCCCCACAAAAATCTTCCGGTTCCACTGCCGGCCCATCCACATGCCCCTCTCCTTGATCCCTTTCCACCACCCCTCCTCCAGGATAAACTTTCTGGCTCAGCTTCGCATCAGGACTGCCGCAATGCTTGCCTGTCCTCCGACCAGTGAGCTTCCTGTGAGCATCGGAAATATGGAAATGAGGGCAGGGCCCACAAAATGGCTTGGGCCTGACACTGAGGAGGGCTTATTTGGCGAGCTCATCCCAATTAGTAGCAATCTTCAAATATATATTTCTTTTAGTTGAAAGGAAGATAAAAGAGCTGCTGCTTATATATTCGGTAATATACAACTGCATTCAGCATATAAAACAGCTTTATCCTTGTAATCACATAAACATATTTCTACAGCTTCCTTGCACTATAATTACAGTAACAATAACAATCAACAGGCTTTTTTTATTATTGACCAGTCAACATTGAAATACATTTCATGGAGAAACTGGATGATTCTGTTGTTTCAATCATAGTCCATTCACCTCAGGGAGTTTGGCTGAATCCAGCTGAAAACTGTTGGAATCGCCAATGACTGTGGGAATCCCAAATAAAATGAGTTTGGGCTATTTCAATCAATTTCCGAGTAGGAATGAGCTTGCAACAAATTAGCAGCCTCGTTGAGAGAGGCCACAAGTTGTGGGAAGCAGAGAATCTCAGATTACTGCAGTAAGAAATCAAAAGATAAATAATGATGACGAAGGCCATTCAGCCCTTCTTAGCTCATCCAAGCACAAAAATCTGCAGCTCCCCATCACATCATCCAACTGTTCCTCACGTGACTCCAAGGTTTTGGCTCCAATCTTCTGCCTGGAAGTCCTTTCCATGTCTTGCTTGCTCTTTGCATGAAGAAGAGCTTCCCGATATCAGTCCTAAATTTGCTTTTCAAAAAACAACAACAACTTTCATTTGCATAGCACCTTTAGTGTAGTAAAACATCCGAAGGTGCTTCACGGGTGCATTATCAGATGAAATTTGACACCAAGCCACATAAGGAGGTATTAGGACAGGTGACCATATGCTTGATCAAAGACGTAGGTTTTAAGTAGCGTCTTAAAGAAGGAGAGAGAGGCACGGAGGTTTAGGGAGGGATTTCCAGACCTTAGGGCCTAAACAGATGAAGGCACAGCTGCCAATGGAGGGAAGGAAATCGGGGATGCACAGGAGGTCAGAATTGGAGGAACGCAAAGTTCTGGGAGGGCTGTAGGTTTGGAGGAGGTTACCAAGATAGGGATGGATTCAAACACAAGAATGAGAATTTTAAGCTTGAGGTGTTGCTGGTCCGGGAGCCAATGTAGATCAATGAGTACAGGTGGGTGAATGTGATTTGGTTCGAGTCAGGATATGGGCAGCAGAGCTTTGGATGAGCTAACGTTTATGGAGGGTGGAAGATTGGGTCTGGAGGTAACAAAACCCTGGATGAGGGTTGCAGCAGCAAATGGGCTGAGGCAGAGTGGAGACAGGCGGGAGGTAGGCACTCTTTGTGATGGAGAACAGATCGGCTGGGCTTTACTCAGTTCCCACCTGCACGGTGCAGGTGGACCCAGTAGACAGCCGGAATCCCGGAGTTTTAACTCCACAGCGTGTGTGTGTGACGTAAGGGGTGGGTTCCTTGTCCAGGACATCAGCCTGATTGACGGACTGGCTTTCAGTCAGGTGGGGAACGCAGGCTGGACACCGCAGCAACAGTTAAGTGCTGGAAGTGCTGGGTCCAGGTGAGGTGGGGTCGGTGGGGGGGGGTGGGTGGGGGGTGGGTGGGGGGGTGCGTTCCAAGAACATAAGACGTAGGAGAAGGAGTCGGTCATTCAGCTCCTCAAGCCTGCTCCGCCATTCAATAAGATCATGGCTGATCTGACCTTGGCCTCAACTCCACTTCCCTGCCCATTCCCCATAACCCTTGACTCCCTTACCATTCAAAAATCTGTCTATCTCCACCTTAAATATATTCAATGACCCAGCCTCCACAGCTCTCTGGGGAAGAGAATTCCAAAGATTCACGACCCTCTGAGTGAAGAAATTCCTCCTCATTTCCATTTTAAATGGGTGCCCCCTTATTCTGAAATTATGCCCCCTAGTTCTAGATTCCCCCACGAGGGGAAACATCCTCTCTGCATCTACCCTGTCAAGCCCCCTCAGAATCTTATATGTTTCAATAAGATCCCCTCTCGTTCTTCTAAACTCCAATGAGTATAGGCCCAACCTGCTCAACCTGACCGGAGGGAGCGCCAAGCCCATGTGGGGGCAAGCCCTGGGGTGGGGTGGGGTCCGATCCCCCGGGCAGGGGAGGGTGTCTGATCCCGGCAGGGTCCGACGATCCCCAGGAGTGGTCCAATCCCTGACCCCAGAGGAGGGTGAGACTGATCCCCAGGAGGTGTCTGATCCCCGACCTGGGGGTCCGATTCCGACCCCGGGGCTGAGTCGCGATCCCTGGGAGGGGTCCGTCCGATCCCTGTCCCCGGGGTGGGGGGAGGTTACGATTCCTGGGGGGGAGGAGGGTGGGTCTGATCCCCGACCCCAGGGGATGCAGGCTGCTGGTTGGGGAGCTTGGTGGGCCAGGAGGAAACACTCCTGCTCCTCCCGGCCCACAAAGATTGCTCCCCAAGGCTGTGGTCGCCTCGTTGCTGCTGCCGGGAATCCCGAGCCCCGGGATCCCCAGCCGCCTGCAGTTAAACCTGGAAAGCAGGTTAAAGTAGAAGCTTCAGGCCTCATTATAATATTTAAATGGCCAACCCGCCTCCTGGCAGCGGGTTGGCTGCCCGCCCCTGTGCTACCTGAGTAAAAGGTGTAAGTGAGCAGGTTGGAGGCGGGTTGGGGTCAGGTTTTAGATTTTTCCGACTTTCACTTCCCCCCCCTCTCACCCCCACCCCCCGCCTCCAACCCACCCATTTTTATCCTGTGAAAATTCCCCCCACGTGGTCGGAAGCTCAGATTAGGTTCAAATAGGACTCCGAGGCTGGGAACAGACGGTGCCCAGGGAGAGGGATGTAATTGGTGCCTATGGAACAGAGTTTGTGGCGGGGGGCCGAAGGCAATGGCATTCGCCTTCCCGATATTTATTTGGAGGAAATTTCTGCTCTTGCAATACTGGATGTCGGACAAGCAGCAGGAGAAATCAGAAGCAGTGGAGGGTCAAGAGAGGTGGTGGTGAGGTAGAGGTGGTCGTGAGATATAGCTGGGTATCGTCTAGTGTGAATCTGTGTTTTCTCCCCCCTATTGTCAGTTAACTTTGCAGTGACATGCTAGGTTTACATGTTTTATCTTATACACTTCCATTCCTTCTCAGTCATTTCTTTTCAGGGCAGAAGAGCCCAAGTTTCTCATGTTTTTCCAAATAACTTAATTCTCTGACCCTCAGGATCTTCACTGCATTGCCTCCACAGTTTGAATGTTTTTCAGTGGCCAAAACAGGGCCTATTATTCAAGCGATATTTCCTACATTACAACAGTGACTACACTTTACAAAGTACTTCATTGGCTGTAAAGCGCTTTGGGGCGTCCGAAGGTCGAGAAAGGCGCTATATAAATGCAAGTATGTCTTTCTTTTAGAGGTAAATCCCCAATCCTGGTCTAGCAGCAGGGAGCTGCACTCACAAGGAGCATGGTTTGAAGATGTTACAGTACTGTAGCTCTGATTCTCTGACTGGCACTCCCCTGTGAGCTTGCCCAAGATGCAGTCTGACCCGAAACTACAAAGTTTCAGCTTGACATCTTCCAAATTATACTCTGCTGATTTTGTAATATGATGCAGCTTTTTATTTGCTCTGCAGAAACTGGATCAAGAGAACTTTGTTCTGCATGTTTTGCTATATTCGACCCTGGGGTATTTGATGCTGACATTCTGTAACCATAGTGGAAAACATGTTCTTATTTTGTTGTACAGACTGTCTTGAAGACCCATCTTCAGTCTTATGATACTACAAAAATAAAAATAATAAAACCATTAAGAAGCAGGGAAGAAGAAAGTGTTATTCAGCCCCTCAAGTCGACTTATTCCTCAGACCGTAAATAATTTTCTCTATCGTGGACTATACCCCTCCTATTAATCTACTGAAGAAAATTTAGGATAGTTGCTTCACGGTCACCAAAGAGATCCAAGAAAAATCCCATAATATTTATCCATTGTTTCATTTCCATGGTCAACCCAGGCCAGCTGCCCTCCACAGATGATGCTCTCCGCAATCCCATCAGCAGAGGTAACTTTGCATCCCAGTGGAGTATAAAATCTTATTCTGAATTTATCCCGATAAACTATAATCTCAGTCTCCCCAGATGTTTATCCAGTTCCTTTTTTGAACCCAGCATTTACTGCAACTACAATCCTTGTGTTGTAATGTTCTAAGATACGATATTTAGAAGACAAACATATACATTCCTTTCCAAAAGGGTGATTGAACACACAGGACTAGATGTTCTGCTCAAGTATGCCAGGTTCCCAGCATAAGACAGGTAGAATTTGGCAGAGAATTGTTTGGGAGCTGTTCCATCAGTAGTTGAGGATGGTATAGAATACATAACCTGGCGTATTCAAATACTAATCATATGATGAAAATACTCCAGTGCAGTACTGAACCAACATCACTAAAGGACAGGTTATCTGGTAATGTATTTTGTTGTTGGTTGTGAGACCTTTCAAAAGTGATTACACTTCAAAAAGCACAGTGTACGCCATCGTAAGTGCTCCGCAAGTTCCGGGTTTCCACATGCAAAGCGCGTGCACGAAAACCCGGAACTTGCGATCTGTCAAGTTTCTGCTGGGCAGATCATACCCAGCCACTGGAAATTGACATTCGCTGGCGCAGAGTTGGGCTATTTGTCCAGCTACTGCCCAGCGAATACCCACCAAACCCTTACGCCTGGTAAGGGTTTGTTTTACCCGTAAGGCCTTCTTTTACCAGCGTAAGGGTTAAAATAAATGTAAAAATTAGTTTAGGTTAATTTTGTCCTGTTTTAAAAATGTTAAATTTATTTTTCAAAACGTTTAATTTTTATTTTAAATGTTTAATTAAATGGTATTTTCATTAATTTTGAACCTGTGATGATTTATTTTATTTAAGTGTTGTGAAAATGTATTTTTTGGGTGATTCCTATTATGCTTATGAAGATTCCGTACGTAAATGGAATCCCCGTAAGCATAATGGGAATCCCCCTTTGTGATGGGCTGGCCCACGTGATCCCAGGGACGCTTGCGAACCGTATGTGCTCTGGGATACGTGGGCCTTTACGCAGGTGTACGACTGCAGACCCAGGAGCACGAGTCTTCGAAGGTCCGGACCAATCAGATAGGTGCGGAGTTTTCTTGCGGTTCGGAGGCGTTTGCCGGCAAGCCTCCGATCGCAGTTTCCACCCCAATATAAATGCAAGTTGCTTTTTTTCCCTTTCTTTGGTGCAATATAATTTCTCTGATTTGCACCCGAGCGATGTTGGTCTCAAACAACATCTGTGCACTTATTGCATAAAGTGTTGCTAAGGGCGGGGCAGGGAGGAATTTGCAAATGAAAGGGCTACCTCAGCCTGGACAATCAATTGCAGGATGCTCAATTCTCTGATTGTATGCTAAGATGCTATTTTTTAAATTAAAAATCATTTCCTTGGCCGACACAGAGGCCACCAGCCGCAGTATGCTGAGGCAGTCTTCTGAGATGCGTCGCAGCCATTCACGGCAGCACGTCAGGTGGATCCCTTGGCCTTGCTGGACTCTGCATCAATTATGCAAAAGAACCTGATCTCATGAAATCAGACAGGGTTAGGGCCGCATCGTTGTAACAGGTGAAACTCCTGCCAAGATCAATATGCGCTGGGATTCTGCCAAAACCCAGCCGTAGTCTATGGCTCACAGGATTGTAATATTGACCACGAGTCTGAGTTAATTTTCTTAATGGATTTGAAGTCATAAAAACTCTTCCTCAAACTTGCAGAGTGCCTCATGCGGCAAAGTATTCAGTAATCTGGTTTTAAGTCGTTTCTGTATTATTTACTTAGTCAGTGAAGAGGAGAAAATTCATTTGTGCCCATAAACGGTTATGCAAAGTTCGCGGAGCACGATTCCTACGCTTGACTGGATAGAGCCTAATATTGGGCCTCAAACCAGAGAGCTGCGGAAAGCTAATGGGCATCCGCAAGCAGCTCACCAGAGAAAAGGCCTCAAATATCGGGCCGCTGCGTCGTTGGCTGCGGCCTTCAGCAAATTCCTAAGAGAGGGGGCGACCGACAGGGACCGTGATTCGGAAGGAGAGTAGTGGTGGCTGGGTTTGGGGAAGGTGACGTCTGTGATTGGGGAGAGTGGCAGCGGTGATTCGGGGGCGGGGGAGGGTCACGATCATGTTTGGAGGGAGGGTCCGAGTGATGGCCGGCTGCGGCCTGTGTGGTTTGAATGTGGAGGTGGGCGGAACACACCTGCTCCTCCCGGCTCCACATTCAAATAAGTATTTTTAACAAACTTACCTTTTTGTTTGCGGCCTGCAGCGGTTCCTTAAGGACCGCCTTTTAGGCCACATGTAGACCTGGTTTTCCTGAATTCAGCTGACGCTGGCTGAAATTTGCAGAGGGGGCCTTAAACAAAAGTTGGGCCCTTTATTCACATATGCAAAAGGTCTAACGTCTGTTTCAGGCGCGGGTCTGGACACCTATGTTTTTGCTTGTGCCACTATGATGGGCAGCACAGCTACCGGCTCGTAATGATAGTGCACTTTCTGCTAGCCATATTGGAGGTTTGGCGCCCATTTAGCGCCCAAAAAACAGGCGCAGAGCCATCGAATTTCTAGGCCAGCGCATTTCTAATTTTTTTTGCTTTACTGAGCTATTGCTCTATATCAATACTCCAGGTAACAGGACATGCTACACTATAGTGAGTTTGGAAAACATCAGAAATCCAGTTCTGGCAAAAGGTCATCGACCTGAAACGTTAACTCTGCGCGCGCAGATTGTGACGTCATTCCATGGTGCAACGCCCTTGGGGCGCCCCGTAGCGGAAATTGAGTGGCGCCCCCTGCCTTACCGCCTGGCGCTTCCAACGACCAGAAGACTGGAACGCTATCAATCGCTGTGGGGCTGGGGGGGGCGCTATTTAAAGGGGGCCTCTTCCGGTCTTTTATTGTTGGTGGCATTTTTGAACTACGCATTCTGAGAGAGAGAGGGAGAGACTTCTGGAGAGATTCAACGTTGTGTGAAGGAGTTTTGGGTACTGAGCAGCACTTTGCAGGTTCATTTTGATTTGCCATTCCTTGTATCGATTTAGCAGAGACCGTGGGAGCTGCACTCTGAGCTCTTTGCCTGGTGCTCTCCATTGTTCTTTCCAGCACATTTGATGTGCAAGTCTCTCCAGGCCGAGATTCAAGGCAGCAATGAACAGGATGTGGATGGAAAGCAAGATTAACCATCCCCTTTAAGAACTGGCCCGTGCCATTGTGTGTGTGTTCCATTGCTGACTGACATTACATGAGCTTCGCCAGCGCTCCGAGTTAGCGCCTCACTGCTCGGCCTTTGCGCCTTAAGAGAGGTGTGCAGCGCCTGCTTTAGCGCTCCACTCACCTCCCGGGGCGGTAAAAGTGAAGTTTCCTGTCAGTGCCGATAATTAGCGCCAGGCGCTAATATTTGCGTCCGGACGATATTTGCGCCCCAAATGGGGCGCGACCTAATTTCTACCCCATAGTCTTCCATCAGCTTGCTGTCTGTGTCTGACTGCTCCATTATATCACAAAACCAGTTAGCTAAGGGCAAAAACTACCCCTGAAAATGATCCTTGTTTTCTTTTTGGAGCTAACGCTTCTATATTTTTTTAGATTTAGTCCCCAAAGTCCACAAAAAGAATTGTTTTCAGAAATTCTTGACGAGATGCAAGACAGAGCGTTTGCACTGACATCAGAAGGATAGAACCTACCTGTTCTTCTCCATATTTCATCAGTTGGCAAACTGTTACCTTACAGTCTGCTCTGTTAGATTAAATAGTGTGAAAGGCAGGAGCAAGCTTTCATCATTTGCATCTATCTCCTCTATAGAGAGTGTAAATATTGCACAGGAATATTCTATACATGAGCAAAGTTCTCCACATAGAATAGGGAGGTTTGGTCTGTTTTGAAACAAGACATTAAATTTTAGAACATTAGGGTGTTTTTTTTTCTATTAGTACTTGGTATGTGGCCAACACAGAAAAGGCAGTATTTATTGCCCATCCCAGCGAGGATTAAGCATCAGCCATATAGGCCGGAATTTTGCCGGCGCTCAGAATGCAGGTTTGGAGGCAGGTCTGCTGTCAAAATCAAAAAGATTGACGGCGGGTCGGTACCCCGTTGTAAACCCACCTCCTTGTCAGTTTCCCAAGTGTCATCCCTAAACAGACCCGACACCAAGTAGCAGGTCAGCCAATTTAGATACTTAAAAGCTTAATAAAAGGTAGTTAAGCACCATTTTCCCATGTACTTACCATTTTACCAGCTTTTCCACAAGTTTCCCGGAGCGCGGGGATCACGTCAGGTAAGTAGGTCGGGTTTTGTGTCAGCATGGAATGATTTACTAACCTGACAGCTGCAAATGTTCTATGAAAGCTCCCATTTCATAGGTCTTCACTTTCCAAGGTTAGAAGCTGTTGCTTACTGCATTCAGAAGACAGATTGAGCTTTATGCAGCTGGCAAGTGTTTGGAGCAAACTCTCTATCCAGTGTCACCTCAGTGGAACAACCTTTCTCACCATTGACACATCGCTTCTGTCATCTCAACGTCACCTGCCATCTATTCCATCAGCATCGGTGCCCTTGAAAAAATCTCACCTTGGTCCTCAGAATCCCACCACGATCAGCCCCAACACCAGCATCACCAGGCACACCAGCAGCACCAACATCAACACCAACCTTCTCCGCAATCAACTGATGCTGCACTGGGCACAGGCCATCATCACCCATGCACATTGCTGCCCGGGACGCCAGGAATGGCCTCACCATGTCCAGATTTGCTTCACTTAACACTGTACACCCTGGCTGCCACATGATGCACCAAGTTGGTACCACCCCACACCAGCACCATAAAGCATTCCTACAATGTCCAAGTCATTCGTTTCACACTCACCTCCATTGGTTGGTGGTGGGGTGGGTGGGGACGTTATGTCTCACCATTCACGGCAACTCACTAAGACACTTTCAAAGGTGCACACAAATCTGTCCAAGAAGGCAAGGGGTGAAAATAAGGATTTCAATGCTTGACAACATATTAACAGAAACTTTACATGAACATTGGCTAAAGTACACAAGTGCGAACCCTTGTGTGTTGTTAGTTTGAATGATTGGACAAGGATGAGGGTGAGTATAAGGGGTGGCTAGTGAGATGGGGAAGTGATAATGTAGATAGAGAGGGATGGATAGAGGTGTAAGGTAAGTTGGTGTGAGTAAGGATGTGCAGGAGTAGGGTAGGGAAGGCAGAGTGATGGGGATGTGATGAGTGGCACAGGAGGATGAGGTTGAGTGTGGCTTTGCAGTAACGTTTCGTGATCTACTGAGATCATTGAAAGGTTTGCACCACTGCAGCCAGGTCCTCCTGACAACATCCCTGCTTGTGCCCTCCTGTGCAATGTGTAACCAGGCTGTGTTGGTGTCCTGGGGAGGTCTCTTCCACCCATTGGAAGGGAAGAGAACCTCCCTGCGTGGGAGAGTCTCGGTGCAGCCCTGCACTTCTGTGGAGTGCTTGTCAGTATTTGCTGCAGCTCAATGCTGTAGAGCACTGACAGCACAACTGTCAAAATGAATGTGGACATGGCCCCTTTAAGGACGCGTCATCAGATGATGTCATTAGGCCTGCTTCTTTTTAATTGGCCGGGAAACTCGCAGGGCGGGCTTAACAAGCCCAATCAGGGCAAAATCACTTGGAGGAGGCGGGATGAAGATGGGAGCAGGGTTTGATGTCGCTTCCTACTCCGGCCACACTGGACTCACCACGGCTGGCAAAATTACGGCCATAGTGCGGAACTGGAGTCACATGTATGCCGTACCATGAAGAGGGGAGTAGGTTCTCTTCCCTGAAGGATATTAGTGAACCAATTGGGTTTGTTCAACAATACAGAAGCTTTCAGGGACATTTTCTCTGGTCCCAACCCACAAATTACCAGATTTATTGAATTCAGCTTCACAACTTGGCCTGGTAGAATTTGAACTCAAGACCTCTGTTTGCTAGGCTAGTACCGCAACCACTAAGCAACTTTACATAAGCTGTCGATGAAAAACCTTCAGCCTCAAATCCCCTTGAATGTTCCTGATTACTGCACTTGCATCTTAAAAATAAATATCTGAGGCAAGTCATTGCTTGGTCAGTGTCTTTGCAGCTTGACGAAACTGCGCCATTTTGTCCAGCACAGCATCAGGAGTATGTGAGCACTTTTATGTTGCTAAGGATTATTGATGATGTTTCTCTCCTCTTTTTACATGCTGTGTTGGGGAGCCAGTCCTTTTAACGCTGCTGGACTCCATTGGTAATAGGGAGACCCACAGGCCAAAAAACAAGGAACAGGTTCCTCGCATTAGATAGATGGCCATAAACTGTGGTTCAGCTGCCTTACAGAATGGAGTGGCTAATGGAAGGAGAACCAGCAGTCTAGCAGTCCAACTGGGCTTTCAGCAAACTCTTGAAAGGTGCAATTATGGTTCATGTTTTCTCCCAATATTTTCAACTTGCGTTCATAGCAAAAAGGCTGTTTACATAAGCAGTCCAAGCCTCCTAGGAAGCAAAGCCTCATCCTTATGGACACCATTAGTGAGATAACAACCATGGGATTAAAAATTAGCTCTTAAATATAATATAGTGCACTGGAGCCCAGGTTCAGTCTAATCCAAAAGTGAGTAAATACCACATTGTCAGATAGTTAGATTTAGTCTATTGAGCCTATTGTGCAAGGCTTTCTCCTCGGTAGGAACAAGACTGAACTATAAAAATGGGTCTGCAGGCCCATGTGTTAGGGATGCAGAAATATCTGATATGGAGCCTAGACTTTCAGGACTGTGAGGAAGACTGCGCTCTGGCCAGATGAAGCCTCATTAGAATCTTGAAAAAAATGCAACTGCCTACCCTGTTGGATTTCCCCATTTTTGGGTTAAGCATCATTCAACTAGATCAAGGCTGATCAACACCTCAACCCCATTTACCCGCCTTTGCGCCATATCTCTTGATACCCTAACCTAACAAAATTCTATCAATCTCAGTCTTAAAAGCTTCAATTAACTCAGTATCCGCAGTTTTTTTTGGGGGGAGAGCTCCAGATTTCTACCACATTTTGTGTGAAGGTGGAGTCTTTTGAGGATGTAACTGGTAGAATAGATAAGGGAGAACCAGTGGATGTGGTGTATTTGGATTTTCAGAAGGCCTTTGATAAAGTCCCACATAAGAGGTTATTGTGCAAAATTAAAGCACATGGGATTGGGAGTAATATACTGGTATGGATTGAAAATTGGTTAACAGACAGAAAACAGAGAGTAGGAATAAATGGGTCTTTTTCGGGGTGGCAGGCGGTGACTAGTGGGGTACCGCAGGGATCAGTGCTTGGGCCCCAGCTATTCACAATATATATCAATGATGAGGATGAGGAAACCAAATGTAATTTTTCCAAGTTTGCTGACGACATGAAACTAGGTGGGATTGTGAGTTGTGAGGAGGATGCAAAGAGGCTTCAAAGCGATTTAGTTAAGTTGAGTGAGTGGGCAAATACATGGCAGATGCAGTATAACATGAATAAATGTGAAGTTATCCACTTCGGTAGGAAAAACAGAAAGGCAGAGTATTATTTAAATGGTGATAGATTGGGAAATGTTGATGTACAGAGGGACCTGGGTGTCCTTGTACACCAGTCACTGAAAGCAAACATGCAGGTGCAGCAAGCAGTTAGGAAGGCAAATGGTATGTTGGCCTTCATTGCAAGAGGATTTGAGTACAGGAGCAACGATGTCTTACTACAGTTATACAGGGCCTTGGTGAGACCACACCTGGAGTACTGGGTACAGTTTTGGTCTCCTTACCTAAGAGAGGATATATTTGCCATAAAGGGAGTGCAGCGAAGGTTCACCAGACTGATTCCTGGGATGGCAGGACTGTCGTATGAGAAGAGATTGGGTCGACTAGGCCTGTATTCACTAGAGTTTAGAAGAATGAGAGGGGATCTCATTGAAACGTATAAAATTCTGACAGGGCTAGAGAGACTGGATGCAGGGAGGATGTTTCCCCTGGCTGGGGGTTCTAGAACGAGGGGTTACAGTCTCAGGATACAGGGTAGGACATTTAGGACTGAGATGAGGAGAAATTTCTTCACTCAAAGGGTGGTGAACCTGTGGAATTCTCTACCACAGAAGGCTGTGGAGGCCAAGTCACTGAATATATTTAAGAAGGAGATAGATAGATTTCTAGACACAAAAGGCATCAAGGGGTATGGGGAGAGAGCGGGTATTGAGATAGAGGATCAGCCATGGTCATATTGAATGGCGGAGCAGGCTCGAAGGGCCAAATGGCCTACTCCTGCTCCTATTTTTCTATGTTCTATGTTTCTATAAGAATGGCTTCCTGATTTCACTCCTGAATGGCCTGGATCTAATTTTAAGATTATGCCCCCTTGTTCTGGATTCCCCCACCAGAGGAAATAGTTTCTATTTATTTATCTATCCTATCAAATCGTTTTATCATTTTAAACACCTCGACTAGATCACCATTAATCTTCTAAACTCAAGGGAATACAAACCAAGTTTGAAGATAATGATTGAGAAGGACATAAGTAAGACAAAGACCAAAGTAATAAAGTGAAAAAGCTGATTTTAAGGGGATGAGAATGGAACAAGGGAATATAAACTGAAAAAATTTACTGACAAAAAAAGAAATAGAACAGCAGTGGGAAACATTTAAAATGGTGATTAATAGAGTCCAGGAGAAATATTTCACACTCAAAAGCAGGAACAAACTAGCCAGTAATGACACACCATGGATAAATAAAGAAATAAGGCCAAAATTGAAACAAAAGTAAAAGGCATAGACTAAGTACATAGACAACAAAGGAGAGGATGACAAGAGGGAATACAAAAAGGTCAGGAAAGAAGTTAAGAAAACAATTAGGAAAGCAAAGAGAAACTACAAAATTAAATTATCAAGGAATATAAAAAGAAATAGTAAAATATTCTACAGACACCTAAATAACAAAAGAAAAATTAGGACAGGGATAGGGCCACTAAGGAATACACACAATAAACCCATAGGTAACGACAGCGAAATGGCAGAAATATTAATTAATTACTTATCCTCAGTATTTATTAGGGAGACTAACATGGTGGACATGAAGAAGAGATCAAAAATTCGGTTGCTTAGCGCCTCCCGTTAGTTCCCTAAGAGGTCGCTAATGGGGCGCAACGCAACTAGCGCCTGGGCGCGGTGATGTTTGCGCCGCTCGTGAAATTGACCAGGGTTTTTGCGGCGGTGCAAAACTCTACCGCTCCGATCTCCTGCACCCGCAGAACGTGACGTCAGTCGAGCGTGCAACGCCCCGGTGGCACCCCGGACCGGATATTGAGTGGCTCCCCCCTCCTTTCCGCCTGCCGCAAGTAACGACAGGGAGAATGGAATGTTTTGCAGTCGGGAAGGGGCTGGGGGAGCGCTATTTAAAGCTGCCCTCTTCCTGCCTTTTTTGTGGGAGACATTTTTGCACCACTCATTCTGACAGAGAGAGAGAGAGAGAGAGATAGAGAGACCTCTGCATAGAGTCAACGCTGTGTGAAGTAGTTTTGGCTACTGAGCATGACTTTGCAGGTTCTTTTGGATTTGACCTTCATTACTTCGATTGTCAAAAGACTAAGGGGGCTGCACTTATTCAGGGCATCGTCCTGCGCCTGCAGAATCAGAGGCATCAGAGATGCAGAGAGAGTGTGGCAATCATGGCCAGACGGAGGAGGGCCAACAGGCCTCTGTACAGGAGACCTTACCCTCCCAGAGTACTCTGGGAATAATTCTCCTACATTCATTTGTCTGAGGAGCAGTGTTTGCACAGGCTGCGCTTCAGCAAGGAGGTGGTCACTGAGCTCTGCCACCTGCAGCAGCCAGATCTGCAGCCTCTGCTGAGGACCAGGACGTCTCTGTCGGTGGCAGTGAAGATCACAGTGGCTATGAATTTTTATGCCACTAGCTCCTTTCAAGCAGCTACTGGGGACATCGCCAATATCTTCCAGTTCGCAGTCCATTGCTGTATCCGGGAGGTCACAAATGCCCTCTATAAAAGAAGACGCCAGTACATCTCTTTCCCGATGACCCGGGCCAAACAGCATGAACGCGCATTGGGCTTTGCGAGGATAGCGGGCATCCCCATGGTGCAGGGCGCCATTGACTCCACGCATGTGGCATTGCGGGCACCGCAGGAGAATGCAGAGGTTTTCCAAAACCGCAAGGGGTTCCACTCCTTAAATGTCCAGTTGGTCTGTGACCACAGACAGCTGATACTCGCTGTCAATGTCCGCTATCCTGGCAGCAGCCACGATGCTTTCATCCTGCGCCAGACTGGTGTGCCAGAGCTTTTCCAGGCAGCACATCAGCCAAGTGGTTGGCTCCTCGGGGGCAAGGGTTATCCACTGTGAACCTGGCTGATGACACCGCTCCGTAATCCCAACACCCCTGCTGAGCTGTGGTACAATGAGAGCCATCTCGCCACCAGGAACATCATTGAGTAGACGATCGGCATGCTCAAGCAACGGTTCCGCTGTCTGGACCACTCAGGAGGAGCCCTGCAGTACTCGCCTGAGCGAGTCTTCCTCTTCATAGTTGTGTGCTGCATTCTTCATAACCTTGCAATCCTCACGACCCAGCCAATACCACCAGGCCTTGGTGCAACACCGGAGGAGGAGCAAGAGGAGAGGATGATCAGCAGCAGCACCAAGGCGGGAGGGAGGCCCACAATGTTGAAACTGCAAGGGCCGTCCGTCAAAGACTGATAACAAGCCGCTTCTAGGCCCCTACTCAGGAAATGGCTTCTGGCATGGAGAACAACATGATGGAAAGCAACCTGCAACACCTATAGCCGGCCAAGACAGCAATGATTCCAAAGGCGAAACATGTACATTTTCAATACAACAACTTTTTTATTTTACAAACTCTGTGTGTCATTTATTCATGACAAACTAATAGAAACAAACAGAAAAAATCATTAATTAACATAACTGGTTCTCACAACCTGGAGATAATGGCCAAAACACTAAACAAAAGTTATCAGACGAATCTCGGCCTTTAATAAAAACATTCCCAACATTTCGTCAGACCTCCTACATTTTGCCCTTCGAGGGTGATCTCCTTCCCTTGCCCACTTGCCCCCTTCCCACCCTACTGCTCCTCCGTAATGGGGCCCCAGTGGCTGCAGCAAGGCTGGTGGAAGGCTGCTGATTGTCAGAACCTGAGACTGCAGATGCCCTTGAAGGACGGCCTCGACCAGCTCTGGACCTGGAGGGCCCAGCTGCAGACTGCACCAACTCTGCATGGGCGGCAGCAGTCTGGGTACAGGCAGTGGCAAGTGCAGTGCAGAAGTGACAGTGGTGGCAGCAGGAATGCTGTCATCTTGAGAGAGGACAGCAACTCCCTGCTCGACCGACACACTGGCACTCCCATGGGGCAGCACCTCAGCATCCGGAGCAATCTGCTGGAGCACAGATTGCTGGCCTGCTGCGGCGCCGTGAGAGCCCCGGGGAAATGTGTACGAACTATCGATGATAGCAGCAGTCAGTGCTCGCGTGGCCTCAACCTAAAGCTGCATGAGAGCAGTCTGAGATTGGATCACGGCAGCCAGTGACTGAATTGCAGCACTAAGCATTTGCGTGGCATCCGCCTGTGCTGCAGCGAAGTGCTCCACACTCCTTGCCAGTCCATCAATGCATTCGGGCACCCTTCCCACTGCACCCATGAGCTGAGTGTGCATGTCCACCGCCTGGGTGTTCATTTCAGCGATGAGCCGCTCCTCCTCTGCGTCCAGTGCAGTAGGACTCGCTGGCATATTCTCCCTCCGGGGAGAAGGCCCCCGAGCTTCCCTACCCCCATCGCGTTGCTGCAGCCCGCTGGGTCCTGGAGCTTCACCCTCATCAGACCCTTCCCCCCTGCTCCCCTCCAGGGAAGGCGTGTTCCCAGTGTGGGCATGGGCTTCCTTGGGAGAGGGTGGCGCTGAGGCTTCCTCTTCCTCTGCCTCCTTGCCTGCGGCTTCGCTCCCACTGGCAGCTTGAGGGCCCGTCTCCTCAGCTGGTGAATCACCATCTGAAAGCAGGGAGGTACAAGAGTGGCTTTAGCGTGAGGACAGGTGGGCAGTAAGGGAGGAAGGAGTGGAGCGATTTATTAAGTTGGGTTGAAAGTGTAAAAGGCTGGTGTTGTGAGGGACAAGTGGAATGAGAGAGGAGAGATAGCTAATGACCTTACCATTGCTGTCCCAAATGGGGTCGACCTCTCCAGGGGCGATGGGACCGATCCTGTGGACGCGCGCCTCAAATTCACTGCGGGGTTGCAGCTGAAGCGGCCCTCCACCCGTCCATTGCTGCTGTCTCCTGTTATGAGATAGCTTGGCCTGCAAGAAAAAGGACGGTGTCTGAGTAAATATACAGCCATGGTCTTGCCTGATTTGCCTCCCATAGTTGAATAGCCCTTACTGTATGCAGCCATGGTCTTGCCTGATGTGTCTCCCATAATTGAATAGCCCTTACTGTATGCAGCCATGGTCTTGCCTCATGTGCCTGCCATAGTTGAATAGCCCTTACTGTATGCAAAGTGTGGAATGAGCGTGTGTGTTTTATGAGATGGCCCTAAGTCTTGGATGGGTGTTGGGCATTGGGGTTTTAAGACCCTCTGGCCATAGAGTGAGGTTGAGATGGAGGGATGGAGAGGTATTGAAAAACAGCCACTTACCCTGACGACCCGAGTGAGGTCGTTGAACTTTTTGCGACATTGCGTATGGGTCCTGGGCACCATGCTCCTGGAGGAGACGTGCTGAGCCACCTCCCTCCACACTCTTCTGTAGTTGTGCGGCAAAGGCCTCCTGCCACTCTCAGGGTACAGTTTAACTCTTCTGCGCTCCACCGTGCCAACCAGAACCTCCAAGGCCCGCTCGCTGAAGCGCTGAGCTCGTTCTCTCACCCTCTCCATAGTCCTTGGCTGGAAAATTTAGGCACAGGTCTGTCCACGACGAGATTCAAGGCTGCAATGAGCAGGGTGTGGATGGAGAGCAAGATCGACCCTCCCCTTTAAGAACTGGCCGGCGCCAGTGTGTCTGTGTTCCATTGCTAACTGACATCACCTGCGCTTCGCCCGCACTCTGAGTTAGCGCCTCACTCCTCGGCCTTTGCGCCTTAAGATAGGTGTGTAGCGCCTGATTTAGCGCTCCAATCACCTCCGGGGCGATAAAAGCCAAGTTTGCAGTCGGAGACGATAATTAGTGCCAGGCGCTAAACTTTGCGCCCGGCCGATAATTGCGCCCCAAACGGGGCGATACCGAATTTCTCCCCCAAAGACATTTAAGATAGAAAGGGGGGAGATAATTGATAACTAATCAAACTTAGAGAGGATAAAACCCCATGTCCTGATGTATTGCACTGTGCATATTAAAATAAGTTAGGGCAGACATAGCAGAGGCACTATTACATATATATAACAATTGATTAGAAAAGCGAATAGTGGCAGAGGACTGCCGGAAAGCTAATGTGATTCCCATATTTAAAAAGGGAGATCGAAGAAGGGTATTACATATGGACCAATTAGCTTAACATCAGGGGTAGGGAAGATAATGGAACCCTTACTCAAAGATGTAATAGAAAAGCAACTAGAAACTGAAAATATAATAAAGAGCAGTCAGGACGGATTTCAAAAGGGAAGGTCATACTTGACCAAATTTTATTGAAGTGAGAAGTCGCACAACACCAGGTTATAGTCCAACAGTTTTATTTGAAATCACAAGCTTTCGGAGCTACTGCCCCTTCGTCAGGTGAAGGGGCAGCAGCTCCGAAAGCTTGTGATTTCAAATAAAACTGTTGGACTATAACCTGGTGTTGTGCGACTTCTCACTTTTGTCCACCCCAGTCCAACACCGGCATCTCCGCATCATGGAAACTTATTGAATTCTTTGAAGAGGTAACAGAAAGGGTAGACAAAGGTAATGCAGGCTTAATATATTTGGATTTTCAAAAGGGCTTCAATAAGGTACCGCATAGTAGACTCATGACTAAGGTCAGAACATGTGGAGTCAGGGGACAAGTAGCAGAATGGATCGCAAGCTGGCTACAAAACAGAAAACCGAGTAGGGGTTAAAGGTAGTTACTCAGACTGGTAAAAGGTGGGTAGTGGAGTTCCACAAGGATTGGCACTGGAATTACTGTTGTTCATCATTTACATAAATGATTTGGACTCGGGAATTGGAAATACAATTCTGAAATTTGCAGACAACACCAAATTGCGGGATATAGTTAATACAGAGGAGGACTAAACAAAATACATGAAGACATTAATCAACTTGCAGAATGGGCAAGTAATTGGCAAATGGACTTCAATATAGATAGGTGTAAGGTGGTACATTTTGGTAGGAAGAATAAGGAGGCCACATACTCCTTGAAAAAGTGTCTAAGTGGGGTAGAGGAGCAGAGGGCTCTGGGTTACAAATACACATATCACTAAAAGCAGCAATGCAGGTTAATGAGGCCATAAAAAAAAGCAAACAAAGCTCTAGGGTTCATTGCTAGAAGGATAGAATTGAAAAGCAAAGAAGTTATGTTAAACTTGTATAGAACCTTGGTTCGACCACACTTGGAGTACTGTGAACAGTTCTGGTCTTCATATTATAAAAAGGATATAAGGCACTGGTGAAAGTGCAAAACATATTTACCAGAATGATACCAGAACTGAGAGGTTATACCTTTCAGAAAAGATTGAACAGGCTGGGCTCCTTTCTCTAGAAAAGGAAGACTGAGGGGTGACCCGATAGAGGTATTTAAAATTATGAATGTGTTTGATAGGGTAGAGTAGAGAAGATGTTTCCATTTGTGGGGGAGACCAGAACTAGGGGCCATAAATATAAGATAAATCCAATAGGGAATTCAGGAGAAACTTCTTTACCCAGGGAGTGGTTAGAATGTGGAACTTGCTACCACAAGGAATAGTTGAAGCGACTAGCATAGACGCATTGAAGGGAACGCTAGATAGACACATGATGGAGAAAGGAATATGTTAATAGGTTTAGATGAAGAAGGGTGGGAGGAGGCTCATGTGGAGCATAAACACCGGCATGGACCTGTTGGGCCGAATGGCCTGTTTCTGTGCTGTAAATACTTTGCAAGTTTATGCAACCTATCTTCATAATTTAACCCTTTAAGTCCCAGTATCATTCAGGTGAATCTGCGCTGCACTCCCTCCAAGGCCAATATATCCTGAGATGCGGTGCCCAGAACTAAATGCAGTACTCCAGATGGGGTCTGGCCAAGACTCTATACAACTGAAGCATAGCTTCCTCAACTTTGTATATCCAGAACCCTTGAGATAAAGGCCAACATTCAATTAGCCCTCTTGATTGTTTTTTGCACCTGTCCACTAGCTCTTAGTGATTTGTGTGCATGGACCACCAAATCTCTTTGCTCCTTCACAGTTCCTAGTTTCTCACCATTTAGAAAATACTCCTATTTGTCTTTCTTGAATCCACACTTTCCGTCATTGAGTTCCAGTTGTCACGGTTGTGCCCACTCAACTAATCTGTCTATATCCCTTTGTAACTTCCTGCTCCAATCTGCACTACTTACTGTGCCTTTCAACTTAGTGTTATCTGCAAACTTGGATATACAACTATCTATACCTTCATCCAAGTCATTGATAAATATGGTGAAAAGCTGAGGCCCTCAGTGCAGATCCCTGGGGAACACCACTTGCCACATCCCACCAATCAGAGTACGAACCCTTTATCCCTATTCTCTGTCTTCTACTCCCAACCAATTTCCAACCCTTGTCGCAAGGTTACCTCCAATTCTGTGCGCCATCATTCTTGCTAATAATGACACAGAACCATAACCCTGTCACAGATACTGTACATCTGCACTGGTTAAGAACATAAGAACATAAGAAATAGGAGCAGGAGTAGGCCATTTGGCCCTTCGAGCCTGCTCCGCCATTCAATAAGATTATGGTTGATCTTCTACCTCATCTTCACTTTCCTGAACTATCCCCATATTCCTTGATTCCCTTAATATTCAAAAATCTATCGATCTCTGTCTTGAATATATTCAACTACTGAGCCTCTACAGCCCTCTGGGGTAGAGAATTCCAAAGATTCACCACCATCTGAGTGAAGACATTTTTCCTCATCTCAGTCCTAAATGGCCGAGCCCTTATTCTGAGACTGTGACTTCTGGTTCTAGACTCCCCAGCCAGGGGAAACATCCTCCCTGCATCTACCCTGTCAAGCCCTGTAAGAATTTTGTATGTTTCAATGAGATCACCTCTCATTCTTCTAAACTCGAGAGAATATAGGCCTAGTCTCCTCAATCTCTCCTCATAGGACAATCCCCCATCCCAGTCTGGTGAACCTTTGTTGCACTCCCTCTATGGCAAGTATATCCTTCCTTAGGTAAGGAGACCAAAACTGTACACAATACTCCAGGTGTGGTCTCACCAGGGCGCTATATAATTGCAGTAAGACGTCTTTACTCTTATACTCAAATCCTCTTGTAATAAAGGCCATGGTTTATGACTTTCTATCCAGCGCAGGATATCGTCAGGCAAGATTTGCATTGCTGTTACTGACACTCATCATGAATTTGCAAAAGGTGTGCAACAAACCTTGAGATCCAGTCCTTGGGCACCGTATGGTTCCCAAATGTGCTGCGTGGATTAGCAATCACATCGGGTTTTTATCATTTCTAGTCTGCACAACAGTCTCCATCACATTGCCTCTGCTGCTGTAGCTGTGATTTTTCTTGAGACTGTGCTGCTGTCAGGCGTAACTGACTCACTCTGGCCCCCTGCATGTACCTCAATATCTCCAATGAAAACCAGATAAGAGCCACAAAAATATTTGCTGCTATTTTTTTATATTTTCCCTGCTGTGGCTACTTTTCGATATTGCGACCACTCTTATTTGAAACAGTTTGTTTCAAAAAAGTTTTTAAAGCCACATCTCTTTTCTCAGCACCTGTCTACTGCTCTAACCCATACCACTTGAACTCCATTCAATGTTTCACCCTTCCTCTTCTGGCTATTGTCTGATGTAATCATCTTCTCAGAGATCTATCCATCTCCTGTTTTTTCTTTTATGCACTGACACTTTATCTCTGTCCCTCACCCCTCTGCTTTGTTCTGATTCTATTAAAATACTGTTCATCTTTTTGAAGGAATGCCAGAAATCAAAATAATAACTTGTCTCTTCTCTCAAGAAGCCCTGCTGTTTGCTTCCAGCAACGCCCAATAGTTTTGAGTCAGGCATTGAATCATACTGAATTAATCCATTTGAAGACGTATAAAAAGTTTTCAACACAGAAGGAGGCCATTTGGCTATGTCGGCTCTTTCCTAGAGTAATCCAAAACTAATCCCACTGCCCTACTTTCTCTTCATAGCCCTGTATCGTCCTCTGTTCCAAATGCATATCTACTCATTCCTTAAAAGATGCAATGATCTCTGCCTCAGACACTTCTTGTGACCAAGCACTCCAATCTCTGTGTTTCTCCTAAACTCCCTCCTCATTCTCAGTGATAATTTTAAATTTCTGACTCCTCATCACTGACTCCCCAAGCAGTTTCTGACAGAGGGCATCAGAAAATTCACAGACATACGTGGGTAGTCAAGATACCTTCTTCTTCTTAGGCAGTCCCTCGGAACCGAGGATGACTTGCCTCCACATTAAAAATGAGTTCTCAGGTGACTGATGAGTCCAATGCGGGACCTACAGTCTCTGTCACAGGTGGGGCAGACGATGGTTGAAGGGGCGGGTGGGTGGGATGCTTGGGTTGACGTGCGCTCCTTGCGCTGCTTGCGATTGGCTTCTGCTTGCTCCCGGCGAAGAGACTCGAGGTGTTCGGCGCCTTCCCGGATGCTTCTCCTCCACTTTGTGCGGTCCTGGGCCAGGGATTCCCAGGTGTCGGTGGGGATGTTGCACTTTTTCAAGGAGGCTTTGAGGGTGTCCTTGAAGCGTTTCCTCTGCCCACCTGGGGCTCTCTTGCCGTGTCGGAGCTTTGAGTAGAGCGCTTGTTTTCGGAGTCTCGTATTGGGCATGTGGACGATGTGACCCATCCATCGGAGCTGATCGAGCATGGTTAAAGCTTCGATGCTGGGGATGTTGGCCTGAGCGAGAACACTGACGTTGGTGCGCCTATCCTGCCAATGGATTTGCAGGATCTTGCGGAGGCAGCGTTGGTGTTACCTCTCCAGTGCTTTGAGGTGCCTGCTGTACATGGTCCATGTCTCTGAGGCATACAGCAGGGCGGGTATCACTGCTGCTCTGTAGACCATGAGCTTGGTGCCGGGTTTGAGGTCCTGGTCTTCAAACACTCTCTTCCTCAGGCGACCGAAGGCTGCACTGGCACACTGAAGGCGGATTTGGAACTCGTCATCGACGTCTGCCCTTGTTGACAGTAGGCTCCCGAGGTATGGAAAGTGGTCCACGTTGTCCAAGGCCTTGTCATGGATTTTGATAACCGGGGGGGCAGTACTGTGTGGGATCAGGTTGGTAGAGGACCTTTGTCTTACGGATGTTTAGTGTAAGGCCTATGCTCTCGTACGCTTCGGTGAAGGTGTTGACGATGGTTTGGAGTTCGACCTCCGAGTGAGCGCAGACGCAAGCATCGTCTGCATACTGTAATTCGACGACAGAGGATGCGACGACCTTGGATCTGGACTGGAAGCGACGGAGGTTGAACAGGTTCCCGTTTGTTCTGTAAATTAGCTCCACTCCAGCGGGGATCTTACTGAGGAGAGAGTCAAGATAGCTAGAAGAATGGAACACAAACCTCTGAACATGATTTGGCAGGGAGGCAAAGCAGCAGAGATCCTGGCTGCATAGATCATTTCCTAAGGGTGCAGTACATTCTGGCAACTTGGCCGTTTATGTTCCACCAGGCCAAGCCTTGCCATACAAAAATAGAGAAGGACAGCTGCTTGCGCTAAATCAATGTGCAGATAGCGTGCAATGTCAACGTGAGACTCCATTTAATGCCAGGTATCCTGAGAACTACCATGACTCTCACACCCAGCAACATTTCAATATTCAAGGACACAGCAGGTGGAATGGATGGCTCCTGAGGGATTCTGTTTATCCTCTTTGATCTTGGCTGATGATGCCAGTTACTCAAGGTAACCAATAGCGTGAGGCCCGTGCCAAAACCATGTGCAAGGTTTTGGAGCATCACTCCAGAGCACCTTGCAGTGCAGCCAAGAGAAGATGTCCAAAATAATGACTGTGGGCTGTATGGTCCATAATATCACAATTGAGAGAAGCATTAGCATAGTGGAGACCAATGAGCTGCATGTTAATCAGCATGGTGAAAGGAGACTCAAGGATATGGTAGATGTGGATGAGGCAGTACAGCCAGAGAGCCAGCAGCATCAGCAGATCACTGCAGCATTCTTTGAATGAACTCCAATACTGTCACTGTTGAAATGCCATGGGGCTAATGAAGAGTGTCCCTCTGCTTGTGCTTTGCAGTGCTGATGTGACCTTGCAGTTTATAGGAAAGGTTATGATCTATTGTTGGAACTGATGACTGTCAGGTGCTCCCCAACAACTAAAGGTAGTATTTCTGTGGGATGGCACTGACTTCACCTTTGTCTCCTAGTTGCTTGTAAGAGGCTAGCCTGTCTTGTGTCTGATACAAAACCATTATTTAATGGATCATACTTGGGTAGTGCAGGTATTACTGTGTGTTGAGGGTGGACACCAAGAGCTTAAGGTCCAAAGTGTTTAGTGTGTAGGTCACTCTATGCTCCCCTTCTGTTGTGCTTGCGCCTTTGTATAAGTATTTGCCTCTACCTTTGCCTCCAAGTGCTTCCTGGTGCAATATATATATAGACACTGCCATATTTGCTGCAATCTAAGGATTACTGGATGAAGATTTGCTGTCTTTGGGTGAAAACTGACCTGGGATGTTGTTGCCCTCCTCGCAAGGATTCGAAGCTGCATAAACCAGACAGTTGCTTTGAACGCCATGGCTGTATAGGAGACTTGCCAGCAGGGGTGCCAAACATTATATGTGCCGATCAGAGAATGAGGCTGTCCTGTATCAGCAGGTCCTTTTTCAGCTGCACAAATTTCTGCATCCCCTCCCCACGGCTCTCCACTCCTTCCCCCAGAGTCACCCACCCACAACCCCGAGTAAAAATTAGTCTTGATGGTTTCTTGCGCTCTGACAGCCAATCCGTCCAGAGCAGGTAAGAGTGTAGTTGTTTGGCTTGCTTCAGTTGTGGATATGGCTTCATGGATTGCAGATGCAATGTATACAATATTAGCATTCATCTGGGTGAACCACCGCTCCATAGCTCTAGCCAGTTCACATGTGCAAATCATTGAGGTAGAAGGTGAGGGAGCTGTACGCTGCTGAAGTCTAAGTAGACACCATCGTTACAAAAAGTCCCCGACCAGTGAACGTTTGAGTCCAATAAAGCTAAGCATGTTATTAAGGATAATCAAGTTAAAGGGTTAATCCTTACAAACCAGGATGCTGAGGGACGTAAAGGTGGAAATTGTGGAGGGACTGGCCATAATCTTCCAATCCTCCTTAGATACTGGGGTGGTGTCAGAGGACTGGAGGATTGCAAATGTTACACCCTTGTTCAAAAAAGGTTGTAAGGATAAACCCAGCAACTACAGGCTAGTCAGTTTAACCTCAGTAGTGGGGAAGCTTTAGAAACGATAATCCAGGACAAAATTAACAGTCACTTGGACAAGTGTGGATTAATTAAGGAAAGCCAGCACAGTTTTGTTAAAGGCAAATCATGGTTAACTAACTTGATTGAGTTTTTTGATGAGGTAACAGAAAGGGTTGATGAGGGCAATGCGGTTGATGTGGTGTACATGGACTTCCAAAAGGCGTTTGATAAAGTGCCACATAATAGGTTTGCCAGCAAAGTTGAAGCCCATGGAATAGAAGAGACAGTGGCAGCATGGATACGAAATTGGTTAAGTGACAGGAAACAGAGAGTAGTGGTGAACGGTTGTTTATCAGACTGGAGGAAGGTATACAGTGATGTCCCTCAGGGGTCAGTACTAGGACCACTGCTTTTCTTGATATATATTAATGACTTGGACTTGGATGTACAGGGCACAATTTCAAAATTTGCAGATGACACAAAGCTTGGAAGTATAGTAAACAGTGAGGAGGATAGTGATAGACTTCAAGAGGACATAGACAGGCTGGTGGAATGGGCGGACACGTGGCAGATGAAATTTAATGCAGAAAAGTGCGAAGTGATACATTTTGGTAGGAAGAACGAGGAGAGGCAATAGAAACTAAAGGGTACAATTCTAAAGGGTGATTGAACAGAGAGACCTGGGGGTATATGTGCACAAATCATTGAAGGTGGCAGGGCAGGTTGAGAAAGCGGTTAAAAAAGCATACAGGATCCTGGGCTTCATAAATAGACTCATTGTAAAATTCACTCATTGTAACTTTACCTGAAGAAGGGGCGATAGCTCCGAAAGCTTGTAATTTTAAATAAATCTGTTGGACTATAACCTGGTGTTGTGCGACTTCTCATTTTCATAAATAGAGGCATAGGGGTAGAAATTAGGTCGCGCCCCATTTGGGGCGCAAATATCGTCCGGACGCAAATATTAGCGCCTGGCGCTAATTATCGGCACTGACAGGAAACTTCACTTTTACTGCCCCGGGAGGTGAGTGGAGCGCTAAAGCAGGCGCTGCACACCTCTCTTAAGGCGCAAAGGCCAAGGAGTGAGGCGCTAACTCAGCGCGCGAGCGCAGCGCAGCTGCTGCCAGTTAGCGAGGGAACACAGACACACTGGCGCCGGACACTTCTTAAAGCGGGGGGGGCCACTTGCTCCCCAGCCACACCCTGCTCATTGCAGCCTTGAATCTCAGCCTGGAGAGACCTGTAATCCATTTTGCTGCCAAGCATGGAGAGGGTGAGAGAACGCGCTCATCGCTTCACCGAGCGGGCCTTGGATGCTCTGGTTGACGCAGTGGAGCGCAGACGATGTATGCTGTTCCCTGAGAGTGGCAGGAGGCCTTTGCCACGCGAGTTCAGAAGAGTGTGGAGGGAGGTGGCTCAGAGCGTCTCCTCCAGGAGCATGGTGCCCAGGACCCATACTCAATGCCGCAAAAAGTTCAACGACCTCACTCGGGTCGTCAGGGTGAGTGGCTTTTTCTCAATACCTCTCCATCCCTCCATCTCAACCTCACTCTATGGCCAGAGGGTCTTAAAACCCCAAAGCACAACACTCATCCAACACCTATGGCCCTTTCATCAAACACACACACACATTCCACACTTTGCATACAGTAAGGGCTATTCACCTATGGGAGGCACATCAGGCAAGACCATGGCTGTATATTGTAAGGGCTATTCACCTATGGGAGGCACATCAGGCAAGACCATGGCTGCATACAGTAAGGGCTATTCACCTATGGGAGGCACATCAGGCAAGACCATGGCTGCATATTGTAAGGGCTATTCACCTATGGGAGGCACATCAGGCAAGACCATGGCTGTATATTGTAAGGGCTATTCACCTATGGGAGGCACATCAGGCAAGACCATGGCTGCATATTTACTCAGATGCTGTCCTTTTTCTTGCAGGCTAAGCTGGCTCATAATAGGAGACAGCAGCAACGGACAGGTGGAAGGCGGCTTCAGCTGCAACCCCTCAGCGATCTGGAGGAGCGCGTCCACAGGATTGTGGCAAGCCGGGTGATCGGTCCCGTCGCCACTGGAGACGCCGACCCCGTTCTGGACAGCAATGGTAAGGTCATCACCTTTTTGTCCTCTGTCCTTCCACTTGTCCCTCACAACACCAGCCTTTGACACTTTCAATCCAACTTGCTAACTCGCTGCACTTATTCCTCCCTTACTGCCACCCTGTCCTCACGCTAAAGCCACTTTTGTACCTTCCTGCTTTCAGATGGTGATTCACCAGCTGAGGAGACGGGCCCTGAAGCTGCCACTGGGAGTGATGCTGCAGCTGAGGAGGAAGAGGAAGCCAGAGCATCAGTGCCACCCTCTCCCGAGGAAGCCCATGCCCACACTGGGAACACGCCTTCCCCGGAGGGGAGCAGGGGGGAAGGGGCTGATGATGGTGAAGCTCCAGGACCCAGCGGGCTGCAGCAATGCCATGGGGGGGTAGGAAAGAACGGGGGCCTTCTCCCCAGAGGGAGAGTATGCCAGACACTCCTACTGCAATGGACGCAGAGGAGGAGCGGCTGATTGCAGAAATGAACACCCAGGCGGTGTGCATGCACACTGAGCTCATGGGTGCAGTGGGAAGGGTGCCCGATTGCATTGAGTCACTGGCAAGGAGTGTGGAGCACTTCGCTGTAGCACAGGCGGATGCCACACTAACGCTTAGTGCTGCAATTCAGTCACTGGCTGCCGTGATCCCACCTCTGACTGCTCTCATACAGACTCAGATGGAGGCCACGCGAGCACAGACTGCTGCCAACCTCGATGGTTCGTGCACATGTCCCCGGGGCTGTCACCGCGCCGCAGCAGGCCAGAAATCTGTTCTCCGGCAGATTGCTCCGGATGCTGAAGTGCTGCCCCGTGGGAGTGCCAGTGTGTCGGGCGAGCAGGGAGTTGCTGGCCTCTCTCACGATGACAGCATTCCTGCTGCCTACACTGTCACTTCTCCACTGCACTTGCCACCGCCTGTAGGACAGACTGCTGCCGCCCATGCAGAGTTGGTGCAGTCTGCAGCCGGGCCCTCCAGGCCCAGAAGTGGTCGAGGCCGTCCTTCAGGGGCATCTGCAGTGTCAGGGTCTGACGAGCAGCAGCCTTCCACCAGCCTTGCTGCAGCCACTGAGGTCCCATTACGGAGGAGCAGTAGGGTTAGAAGGGGGGAAGTGCGCAAGGGAAGGAGATCACCCTCGAAGGGCAAAAAGTAGGAGGTGTGACAAAATGCTGGTCATTTTTTTATTAAAGGCCGAGGTTCATGGTCCAACTTTTGTTTAGTGTTTTGGACATTATCTCCAGGTTGTGAGAACCAGTTATGTTATTGACTGTTTTTTTGTGTTTATTTCTATGAGTTTGTCATGAGGAATTGACACACACAGAGTTTGTAAAATAAATAAGTTTCTGTATTCAAAATATACATGGCTGGTGGTTGGAATTATTGGTGCCTTGGCCGGCTTAGGGGTTGCGTGCTGGGTTGATTAGTGTTTGTAGCAATGGCAGGGGCCCTAGAAACGGCTTGCTATTAGTCGTTGACGGACGGCACTTGCAGTTTGACCATTGTGGGCCGCCCTCCTGCCTTGGTGCTGCTGATGATCATCGTCCTCGTCCTCTTCCTCCTCTTCCTCCTCCTCCTCTGGTGGTGCTACAAGGCCTGGTGGCATTGGCTGGGTCCTGAGGACTGCCATGTTGTGCAACATGCAGCACACGACTACGAAGTTCGAAACTTGCTCAGGCGAGTACTGCAGGGCTCCTCCGGAATGGTCCAGACAGCGGAACCGTTGTTTCAGCACGCCGATTGTGCGCTCAATAATGTTCCTGGTTGCTTGATGGCTTTCATTGTACAGCAGCTCAGCAGGGGTGTTTGGCGTACGGAGCGGTGTCATCAGCCAGGTGCTCAATGCGTACCCCTTGTCCCCCAGAAGCCAACCAACTGGCTGATGTGGTGCCTCGAAAACTTCTGCCACAGTAGTCTGGCGCAGGATGAAAGCATCGTGGCAGCTGCCCGGATAGTGGGCATTGACAGCGAGTATCACCTGTCTGTCATCACAGACCAACTGCACATTCAAGGAATGGAACCCCTTTCTATTCCTGAATTCCTCTGCATTCTCTCGCGGAGCACGCAAAGCCACATGCGTGCAGTCAATGGCGCCCTGCACCATGGGGAAGCCCGCTACCCTCGCAAAGCCCAGAGCGCGGTCACGCTGCTTGTCTGGGGTCATAGGGAAAGAGATGAAGTCTCGTCTCCTTCTGAAGAGGGCATTGGTGACCTGCCGGATGCAGCGATGCACCGCAAACTGGAAGATATTGGCGAGGTCCCCAACAGCAGCTTGGAATGAGCCAGTGGCGTAGAAGTTCAAAGCCACTGTGACCTTCACTGCCACCGACAGAGACGTCCTGGACCTCAGCTGAGGCTGCAGATCTGGCTGCAGCAGGTGGCAGAGCTCAGTGACCAGCTCCTTGCTGAATCGCAGCCTTCGCAAACACAGCTCCTCGGACATATGGATGTAGGAGAGCTGTTCACGATATACCCTGGGAGGGTAAGCTCTCCTGTACATGCGCCTGATGGCCCTCCTCCGTCTGGCCATCATTGCCACTCTCTGTCTGCGTCTTGGTATCCTCCGATTCAGCTGGAGCAGGACGACGCCCCCAATCATTGCAGCCCCCATTTTCTCTTTGCCAGAAAAGTAATGAGGTACAGCAACTAAAGTAGCAACAAAGTTAGGATGAATAGGCAAAACTACCTCACAAAGCGTTGAGTCAATGTAGAAGTCTCTCTCTCTCTCTCTCCGAATCTCTCTCTCTCTCTCAGAACGAGTGGTGCATAAATGTCGACCACAGAAAAAGACAGGAAGAGGCCCCCTTTAAATAGCGCCCCCCCCAGCCCCACACCGATTGATAGCGTTCCAGTCTTCCGGTCGTTGGAAGCGCCAGGCGGTAAGGCAGGGGGCGCCACTCAATTTCCGCTCCGGGGCGCCCCAAGGGCGTTGCACCATGGAATGACGTCACAATCTGCGCGCGCAGGAGATCGCAGCAGTAAGTTTTAGCGCCGCCGCACAATCTCAAGTTAAGTTCTCGAGCGGCGCAAACATCGCTGCGCCCGGGCGTTAGCGGCTTAACGCCCCATTAGCGCCCTCTTAAGGCGCTAACGGGAGGCGCAACCAAGTGAATTTTTACCCCATAGAGTACAAAAGCAAGGACGTTATGATGAACCTGTATAAAACACTGGTTCGGCCTCAACTGGAGGATTGTGTCCAATTCTGGGTTCCGCACTTTAGGAAGGATGTGAAGGCCTTAGAGAGGGTGCAGAAAAGATTTACAAGAATGGTTCCAGGGATGAGGGACTTCACTTATGTGGATAGATTGGAGAAGCTGGGGTTGTTCTCCTTAGAGCGGAGAAGGTCGAGAGTAGATTTGATAGAGGTGTTGAAAATCATGATGGGTCTCGACAGAGTAGATAGAGAGAAACAGTTCCCATTGTCGGAAGGGTCGAGAACCAGAGAACACAGATTTAAGGTGATTGGCAGAAGAACCAAAGGCGACATTATGAAAAACTTTTTTACGCAGCGAGTGGTTAGGATCGGGAATGCACTGCCTGAAAGGCTGGTGGAGGCAGATTCAATCATGGCTTTCAAAATGGAATTGGATAAGTGCCTGAAGGAAAAAAAATTGCAGGGCTACGGGGAAAGGGCAGGGGAGTGGGACTAGCTGAAGTGCTCTTGCAGAGAGCCGGCATGGGCTCGACAGGCCAAATAGCCGCCTTCTGCGCTATAACCATTCTATGATTCTATGATTCTACATACTTAAGCCTTGGTGGAGTTACTGCTGCCCATTATTAAATTTGTACAAAGGTAGAGTTACGTGTCATGGTCTTGAACTGATCACATTGATGATGTCCTAATGAGGCCTTGAGGGAAACTCATCAGCATTCCTGCTTTTTGATTTAAACTTTGGGAGAAAAGATGAAGAGATTAAATAAAGGGAAATGCGTTTCTGGTAAAAACTAATTATAATCAAGATATTTTAGCCATCATGAAACCGTGGACATGAATGGGAAATGGCAGTCTAATTTCTGTACGACCTTGGCCTCCAACAAGCAAAATGATCACTATAATGCGTGGTATGGCACTCAGATTACATATTGCATATATTTAATTGCATGTCGGCTGCTTGGCTTAATTATTTTGTAAATGCTCACATGGTTCCTTTTTACTCCTTACAAGCCACACAGGAATGAAAAGATTAGCTGGCCCTCCCTAACTTTATCATTACATTGTCTTCCTATACATGCACCAAATGCTCGCTATTTCATGGTGCAGGATCTCAAGGCCTATTGGCTCATTCGTTCATCAATATTGTCACGATCTGGAACGCTCTACATGAAAAGGTGTGGAATCTGATTCTATAAATAATTTTAATAGGGTGTTGGACAGGTACTTGAGGATGAGGAACTTACAGGGTTACGGACAAAAAGTGGGGGTGTGGGACTAAGCATGACTGCTCTTTCAAAGAGCCAGCACAGGCATGACGGGCCGAATGGCTGCCTTCGGTACTGAAAGGGCGTGATCTTGCCAGCCCTGGGGAAGCAGGTTTAGAGGTGGGACTGCCGGGAAAATGGCAGAATCTGGGGGTGGGTGCCCATCCCGCCCCCAACCCGCCTCCGTGCCATCTTCCCGGGAGGTGGGTAGCCGACTCGCGCCGGGTCCCGTCTCCTGGAGGTGGAAAGGGGATTACAGCCACTTAACTGCCTGTTAACAGGTAGCTAACAGGCAGATAAGAGGATTATCCCCATTTTACCCACACAAGTGCGGGCTTCCCGAAGGCTGCAAACCCCGAAAGGGTCACCGAGGCGAGCAGTGGGTCTGCGGGGGTCAGAGGGGTGCAAAAGTGCGCTGTGAAGGTAAGTGATGGGTGCAAGTGTGGAGAGGTGAGTATGTGAGGTAAGTGGAAAATGTTAGAAAAAGTTTACTTATCTTTGTTTCTTCCTGCAGGTTTCAATCGTTGGGGATGCGGAGAGTCTCGCATCTCACCGGCAGAGATGACAGATGGCTGCTGCATTCTCCAATGCAACAACCATCTAATTTCTGCTAAAGAAAGAGGTTTGATGAGCCTTGAATACAAGAATTCATCAAACTACAGAGAATGTCAATGTTTGACAGCTTCACAGAGCTGTCAAACGATGACAATTCATCTGTCAAAATTTTTTGACGGATGAAATGTCATATGCTGACGTTCTCTGTAACCGGCTTCCCCTTAATTGGCCTGCTAAGCCCGCTGGGCGAGCTTAACAAGGTCAATCAAGGGGAAATAGCGTGGGTTGGCCAGAAATCGATGGAGGCGGGACTGAAACCCGACAAGTGGGAGTCCCGCCTCCAAAAGCTCCCCATTGGCAAAATCCAGCCCTAAGTTTCAAAGACTCTATGAATTTTGAACCCATCTCTTAATATGGTATGAAATGAGAGCTTCACTCATTTTTTCCTCCTTAATGTATACCATATTTGTCAGCTTTTCGCTACAGCAACAGTACTCTTCTAATTCTATCGACTGAATAGAGTATAATGGTGAGTGCAGAGCAGGTTTTCATTATGATCACTTACTTTGGTGGCTTTCATGATGGCCCCAAATTTCTTTGACACCTTGCTAATGGTTCTCCTGATTTCCGACGTGGCACCAACACGCTGTGTCACCTTCTCCCATGCATCAAGTTTCACATCTTACTTGCTGTGAAATCTGTTTTACACGGAGACCCTATCTGCCTCTCCAGGTGGCCGTAAAAAATCCCATGGCACCATCCAAAGAGGGACAGGAAGTTGTCCTCGTGCCCTGACAAACATTCCTCCCTCAACCAACACCACCACTAAAAACAGATTAACTAGTCATTTTTCTCCTGTTTTGGGGACCTTTCTGTGTGCAAATTGACTGCAGTGTTTGCCTACGTAACAATAGTGACTTCACTTCAAAAATTAATCATTAGCTGTGGGGCAATTTGGGAAGCCTTAAAGATGTGAAACACACTCTATGAGCACAAGTTCGTTCTTCCTTCTTTCTTTATCAGCCATCCTGAAAATTGGCTGCTGGTGAGATGGAACTTCAACCACAAGTACAGACACAGCACTCTCAGTAAAACATGCTGTCCTTGTATGTCTTGAACTCTGCGTTCCTCCAAGGCGGGCCTCTTGTCCATCCCCCACTTCCTTCGCCCCACCATTGGCGGCTATGCATTCAGCCTTCTAGGCCTTAAGCTCTGGAATTCCCTCCATAAAACTCTCCGCCTCCCCACCTCCCACCCCTCCTTTAAGATCGTCCTTCAAACCACCCTCTTTGACCAAGCTTTTGGTCAACTGCCCTGATGCCTCCTTTGGCTCAGCATCAAATTTTATCTGATTACTCTCCTGTGAGGTGCCTTGGGACGGTTTACTACGTTAAAAGGGTTATATAAATGCAAGTTGTTGTTGTTGTTGCTGAACGGGTAGTAACTGTAATCCCTCTTCTTGTTTCATTACCACAGCTATTTCAATGGCCACAGATGCTTTATCATAATATTTGGGGCCTATAACTTGAGTGGCACGGTGTGGGATTTGATTATCATCTTTGGTGGCAACCATGTTGCACTGGCAGCTGCTAAATGTGTTAGATTTTCCTGACTATTTATGGTCGGAAAATCCAACTAATGCCTTTTTAGTGATATTACCAGCAAGAACTTGAGAAACGGAAGAATTAGCCTCTGGATTCAAACTCCAGTTGTCAAGAATTTGGACTGTGAAACCCAGCAGAGAGCACAACTAATATTTCAACAACACTTTAGTCACTTTCGTCTAACGATTCGAAAGCTGAAATGCGCGTTTGTTTCATTTTTAATGATTGGCCCAGCAGGCCGTGTCTGACCCTAATGTGCACTTGAAGAGAAACAACCCCGGGTGTTAATCTTGACACTTCCTTCCAACTGGTTAAAGTGATTAATTTAACTTGCCAGGATGCAGCTAAACCATCTTCATCATACCTTCCATAATTTAGAGATACTGTGATGTGTAGACCATGTTGAGTCAATTAGGACCGAACATGCTGTGAAACCAGCCATTTTCTCTCTTTTTTTTGTAACTTCATTTTGTTTTGGTGACTGCTTTTAATTCTTGCATTCCAGTAAAGCTCCCCTCCCTGTATCTTCCTTGGGATAATTATTTTTCATAGTGAACAGTTCAATCAAAAACAAAATGGCGGTGGCAGACTGAAGTGCTGGACTGAGTCGGATAATCCTGAACTCTATTTGACGCTAAATGTCTACACATATAGCACGCATCCATAATATTTAAGTGTCTGTCAAATATATAGAAGAGAAAAAGCCAGAATTTCTTGTTGTTTTTCCTGAACTTGATAACTTGGTCCTTCCCCAATAGTTATACACGTTGCCATTCTATACATACCTCAATTCACAAATAGTCTCTAATTGACGCCCCCCCCCTCCCCCCCCGGTGTATCTCTTTGTACAACTTTCCCCATAAGGAATGCCCAAACAGTGTGCTTTAAAGTGACAGACCAAGTTAAAACACTGCTCCCTGATAAAAGCTAAACAGCTTAACCATGTTGCAGGCTGCAGACTACCCCTGAGCAGCTAGTGCTATTAATTTATTTTCAGTCACTAAAACTCCATATCTTTGTACACATTTCATTTTCCGAAACAAATTACCAATTGTAGAACATTCAAAATTGAATTTACTCGGTGCTGTCCTTTATAAACATGTCAGACATAACACCACCAGCCAATTGCATTGACATAAACAAGGATTTATCTCAATAATAGGACAATTTTTCTTTTCTTATCAATAGTTTTTTCTTATCTTTGACACAAAAAAACATTAAATTCTACAGCAAGGTTATCTCATCCCCAACAGGAGGACAGTCATATCGAATAATGGCAGGTGTGCTGCAAGAGTTTGCTTAGAGTAGGTCAGGTAATGTGCCCGAGGCATTTAATAAGATATTTAGTGTACATCAGCTGCTCCAATTACTGAGCCAGTAAAGTCTCCACATAAGGCTCAGAATACCAATGGAAACAGAACCTGCATCCTGAAATTTTTTTTGAAAAGCCAAGTTGTAGGGGCAAGGCCCATAGAGTAGGAAACTACTAAGATTGGAAAAGATAGGAGAGTCGACTAGGTAAATTAGTGATGCCTGCAGATTGTATGGGGAAAGGAAGACTGAATGAAGTCAGGATCTCCAGAGTTTTGTAGACCGGGAAAGAATTAGAGTAAGAGATACAGCTAGAGTCTCGATTATATGACAGTGAGCATGCAGGGAGGAGAAAAATCCTTAGGACTGCTTATTTAGGATGAGAAAGAGAGAAAAGTTCAATGGTGCGCTGATGAACACATTTGTTGAGAGAACTGAATAACTTGACTTAGAGTCACATTTGAGCTGATTGATCCATGGGATATGGGATAAACACTGACGTAAGGCTGGTTTCACTCATTTCCCTGAGGGACACATGTATAAAACTAATTAAACCACCAAAATATCATTACACTTATCAGATTTTCTCAGTCTGAAAAAGGTTTCTGTTTCCCATCAGTTTCAGACCATGCCTTCTGCTGCCTCAGCCCTAAGCTCTGGAATTCTCTGCCTTGCTACCTCTCTCTCCTCCTTTAAGACGCTCCTTAAAACCTACCTCTTTGACCAAGCATTTGGTCACCTGCCCTAATTCCTCCTTATGTGGCTCGGTGTCAATTTTTTTGTCTTTTAATACTCCTGTGAAGCGCCTTGGGACATTTTACTATGTTATAGGTGCTATATAAATACTTGTTGTTGTTGTTGTTGTATGAAAGTTGTATCACTGGATAAAGCTTCCCAAAAGTCATCCTTCTCAATAACTCATTTTATTGCTGTGTAGTGTTCCAGATACAGTAATCAGCTAGGAGAGAGCTTCACAAGAGGAAGAGAAAGGTTGTGAATCCTGGTAGGGGTCATTTGAAATAGTTAAAAATATTTTGATATAAAATGGAATGCAAAGTCTGATAGAATATATATTTTAAAAAAATTAAAGAATGTGCAACAGCCTGACATGTGATGAATGATGGGGAGATGGTTCAGAAAGCCCACCTTGCATTGTAACATGGACCAACATAGATCCTGAACCCATACTTTAAAACATTTCCACCAAAAAGCTAAAACCCCACCTCCCCCCCAAAGGGGAAATTGAGTTAAGTGTGAAGACAGCTGAGGGAATACAGGCCTAAACTGAAGAGGATGAGTGCATAGGTAACTATTGAATTAACTAGCGTTATTACAAGTGCGAACAGGGTGGTTTGAATGACAAGCTAGCTATCAATTAGGTATGAAATTACTGGTGGTGAGGTGTGCTTCTTATTGATTGACTATTGGATTTGCTGCTTGTTCATGCTGACAGTGTTGATTTGAGAGAATTTAAGTATATTGTAGTAGAAAGAGGTAATTGACTTGTGAGAAACTAAAGAATTAAAGGGGTTTACCAGAACTGGAGGTTAGAACTGAAGTGCAGTTGGCCTGAAACTACTTTCAGGAAATTGAGTTTTTGACTCTAATTGTTATGGTGAAACCAGTGTTGGGTGCAATTTAGCACAATGTGGGAGTTTCTGCAAACTATGACAACCATAGGTGTGAGAACTGTCTCCCAAGTGGACTTGCTTAAGCTGAAAATTACTGAGACTGAGAAAAATGTAGAACCAACTGGCCGGAATTTTAACTTGGAGGCGGGGAGGGAGTTGGGGTGCAGGAATACGGTAGGGAAACTCAGGAGAACATGTTTCCCTCGGGAGATGCTGGCTGGATGTTGAGCGAGTAGGCCTGCGGCACCAGCCCACAGAGAGGAGGGAAGGAGGGACCGGGGGACGGTCGGAAGGCCGGGATTGGGGGGAAGGGGTCAGAAGGCTGGGGATCGTTGGAGGGGTTTGGAAGGCTGGAGGTCATCAGAGGGGGGGGGTCGGAAGGATGGAGGTTTGGCGGCGGCGGCGGGGGGGGGGGGTCGGAAGGCTGGAGGTTGGAAGGGGGTCGGGGGCTGGGGATCGGAGGCCAAAGTGTGGGATCGGAGGCCGGGGGGGGGGTGGGGGGGGGAGTTCAGGGGCCGGGTTTTCAGAGGTCAATGGGGGGTAGGGGGTGGAAGTCAGGAAGGAGGATCGGAGATCAGAGGCTTCATGGTGGGGGTGTTTCGGAGGCCTCGGGGAGAGGGGAGGCCGGGGGGAGAGCGGATGGGTCGGGGGTGTCCAATCACTGGGGGCTGGCATGGCAGGATCGCTGGATCTAGCAGGTAAGTGTAAAGGCACTTACTTCCTGGTTCCAGTAGTCCTCACCTTCCTTTAGTTGGCAGGTTTCTCGAGGCCCGGAAAACCCAGCCAGCCAGAGTTAAATTTAAAATGGAGCTTCAAAATGAGGCACACAGCCTCATTATAATATTTAAAGTGCCAACCCACCTCCTGGGAGCGGGTTGGCCGCCCGTCCCCGTTCCGCCTCCGTTAAAACCGGAAGTCGGCGGGCTGGGGTCGGGATTCAGATTTTTAACACTTGATCCTCCCACCTGACCCCAACCCACCCGTTTTTTGGGGGTTAAAAGTCCCCCCGCTATGTAGATTATACAGAAAGAGGAAAGATTGGAAGAGCACACATTGTAGGAGGTGAATATGAGCCAGAGGAAGGGAAGGAGAGGTAGAACCAACTGGCCGGAATTTTAACTTGGAGGCGGGGAGGGAGTTGGGGTGCAGGAATATGGTAGGGAAACCCAGGAGAACATGTTTCCCTCGGGAGATGCTGGCTGGATGTTGAGCGGGTAGGCCTGCGGTACCAGCCCACAGAGATGAGGGAAGAAGGGATCGGGGGACGGTCGGAATGCCGGGGGGGGAGGGGTCAGAAGGCTGGGGATCATTGGAGGGGTTCGGAAGGCTGGAGGTCATCAGAGGGGGTTGGAAGGATGGAGGTTGGGCGGGTAGAGGCAGTGCAGGAAACTCCAGGGGGGATCTAAAGCTATCTGATATGTATGTAGTCCTGGGTACCTATAATGGATGCAGTGGAGAATAATGATTCAGAGGAGAAAATTATGATTACCTACGATGCATAGTGCAGCAAGTGGTTAGCCAAGGATGGAGAGTTAAATGCATATGTGATAGCGAGAGGACAGTTCCTTCTATAACTGTAAAAGAGAGTCCTGCCTCCATGTGCCAGAAACATGCAAAAGTTGTGTCCAGATTATAAGAAATAAGACTTGGATCTGGAGTCCTTGATTGAAACAGTAAATCATGATCAGCAAGTAATTAGGAAGGCAAATGGAATGTTGGACTTTATTGCAAGGGGGATGGAGTATAAAAGTAGGGAAGTCTTGCTACAACTGTGAGACCACACCTGGAGTACTGCGTACAGTTTTGATTTCCTTATTTAAGGAGGAATATACTCGCATTGGAGGCAGTTCATAGAAGGTTCGCTAGGTTGATTCCTGAGTTGAAGGGGTTGTCTTATGAGGAAAGGTTCAGCAAGTTGAGCCTATACTCATTGGAGTTTAGAAGAATGAGAGGTGATCTTATTGAAACATATGATTCTGAGGGGGCTTGACAGGGTAGATGCTGAGAGGATGTTTCCCCTCGTGGGGGAATCTAGAACTAGGGGACATAGTCTCAGGATAAGGGGTCGCCCATTTAACACGGAGATGAGGAGGAATTTCTTCTCTCAGAGGGTCGTGAACCTTTGGACTTCTCTACCCCAAAGAGCTGTGGAGGCTGGGTCATTGAATATATTCAAGGCGGAAATAGACAGATTTTTGAAAAACAGGGGAGTCAAGGGTTATGGGGAGCGGGCAGGAAAGTGGAGTTGAGGCCAAGAACAGATCAGCCATGATCTTATTGAATGGCGGAGCAGGCTCGAGGGGCCGAATGGCCAACTCCTGCTCCTATTTCTTATGTTCTTATATAAAAGCAATCTTCTCTTCTTCTTAGGGCAGTCCCTCGGAACCGAGGATGACTTGCTTCCACATTAAAAATGAGTTCTCAGGTGACTAATGAGTCCAATGCGGGACCTACAGTCTCTGTCACAGGTGGGGCAGACGGTGGTTGAAGGGGCGGGTGGGTGGGGTGCTTGGGTTGATGTGCGCTCTTTCCGTTGCTTGAGCTGGGCATCTGCTTGCTCCCGGCGAAGAGACTCGAGGTGTTTGGTGCCTTCCCGAATGCTTCTCCTCCACTTTATGCGGTCTTGGGCCAGGGATTCCCAGGTGTCGGTGGGGTTGTTGCACTTTTTCAAGGAGGCTTTGAGGGTGTCCTTGAAGCGTTTCCTCTGCCCACCTGGGGCTATCTTGTCGGAGCTCCGAGTAGAGCGCTTGCATTGGGAGTCTCGTGTCGGGCATGCGGACGATGTGGCCCGTCCATCGGAGCTGATCGAGCGTGGTCAAAGCTTCGATGCTGGGGATGTTGGCCTGAGCGAGAACACTGACATTGGTGCACCTATCCTGCCAATGGTATTGCAGTATCTTGCGGAGGCAGCGTTGGCGCTACTTCTCCAGTGCTTTGAGGTGCCTGCTGTACATGGTCCATGTCTCTGAGGCATACAGGAGGCGGGTATCACTACTGCTCTGTAGACCATGAGCTTGGAGCCGGGTTTGAGGTCCTGGTCTTCAAACACTCTCTTCCTCAGGCCACCGAAGGCTGCACTGGCACACTGAAGGCGGTGTTGGACTTCATCATCGACGTCTGCCCTTGTTGACAGTAGGCTCCCGAGGTATGGAAAGTGGTCCACATTGTCCAGGGCCTTGTCGTGGATTTTTATAATCGGGGGGCAGTACTGTGTGGTGGGGGCCGGTTGGTAGAGGACCTTTGTCTTGCGGATGTTTAGTGTAAGGCCCACGCTCTCGTAAGCTTGGGTGAAGGTGTTGACGATGGTTTGGAGTTCGACCTCCGAGTGTGCGCAGATGCAAGCATCGTCTGCATATTGTAATTCGACGACAGAGGTTGGGACGACCTTAGATCTGGACTGGAGGAGACGGAGGTTGAGCAGTTTCCCGTTAGATCTGTAAATTAGTCCCACTCCAGCGGGGAGCTTACTGAGGGTGAGGTGGAGCACTGCAGCAAGGAAGATCGAGAAGAGCGTTGGTGCAATGACACAGCCTTGCTTGACCCCAGTCCGTATGTGAATTAGATCTGTGTGGAACCATTGGTCAGGATCACGGCTTGCATGTCGTCATGAAGCAGGCGGAGGATGGTGACAAACTTTTGAGGGCAGAAGAATTTGAGGAGGACACTCCATAATCCTTTATGGTTGACAGTTTCGAAGGCCTTTGTGAGGTCAAAGAAGGCCATGTACAGCGGTTGGTGCTGTTCCCTGCATTTCTCTTGTAATTGACGCGCGGTGAAGGTCATGTCCATTGTGCCCCTTAGTGGGTGGAATCCGCATTGCGACTCTGGGAGGAGCTCTTCAGCCACTGGGAGAAGGCGATTGAGGAGGATTCTTGCGATGACTTTCCTAATAACTAAAAAATAACTGCAGTTGAATCAGGAATAGAAATTAAATATTCCTGGATCTAAAATAATCTCCATCTGCCCCCCCCCTCTCCCATACTAAGGGTTCATGTATTCATTCTGTTATGTCCCTGGTACATGGGAGGCAAAACAGTATTCAGGACTTGTATTTACATATACAGAAGCAACTGTCTACTCCTCTCACTATCAAATATGATAGGGAAGGAAGAAAGGGAGAAGAGGTATTGATTGGAGACAATGGGTTGGATTATCCTTACTCTACCCCTACAGGGCTGAACCACCCGGGATCAGGAGTATTGATGGTGGGCTTGAATGGAATACCAACACCAAGCAGGAGTCCACCAAAGGCCCCAGGAAAACCAAGGCAGGGCTTCAGCAGGACCACTGTTGCAGCACCCAGAGGTAACAGGCATCATTAACAGATGCGTGGACTAGATCATTTGCTAAAGACCTCGACTGGGCTCTCTCCTTTCATTCGGAGCACCTGAATATATTTCTGGTGCTACCGCAGGCCTACTGAACTGGTACACTTGATGATTCTAGGGAGCAGTGATAAAATGGGTGGACGGGACGGAAATGAGCTGGGATCCTGAAGGAAATCTAGGTTAGGGCAGTGAGGCAACAGTAGGCCTTCAGTATTTTGCCTGAAATCGGGTGGGATAGTTGCCTTTTCTCCCACTATCCCACCCGATTTCAGGCAGAATACCAAAGGAAAAACCATCCCAATATCCTAGAGTGTTAGTATTTAAATGAAACAAAGTGATCCAAACAGAATCTTAACTCCATTTACCCGCCTTTGATCCACAGCCCTTATTACCCTTACCCGACAAAAATCTATCGATCTCAATCTTGAAAATTTCAGGTGACCCAACATCCACAACCTTTTGGCGAGTTAATTTGTGTTAAGAAGTGCTTTCTGATTTCACTCCTAAATGGCATAGCTACACATTCTCTTAAACTATACTCTTGAATTTTCTTAACAAATCTCTTGTGAGACTTATTGAGTCCTTTCTAAAAAATCCATATACATTACGTCTACTGCATCTCCTTATCTTTCCAATCGGTCACTTCTTCAAAAAGCTCTATTAAGTTTGTCAGGCATGACTTGCCCTTAACCAATCCATGTTGGCTGCCCTTAATTAACCCATGCATTTCTAAATGCTTGCTTAATTGTATCTTCAGCTATTGATTCTAGGAGCTTTCCCACTACTGATGTTGTACTCACTGGTCTATAGTTACCATTTTATCCATCTCCTTCTTGAACAAAGCTGTTACATTGGCCACCCTCCAGTTCCATTGTGGCCACTGCCTCTGCTGCCTCCTCTCTGACTTTATTCACCACCCATCAAGGCCTGGTGACTTCTCCACCTTGAGTTCTGCTAATGTTTTACCTGGGAAACACAGGAACATAGCAACAGGAATAGTACATTCAGCCCCTCGAGCCTGTTCCATCATTTAATTAGACGATAGCTGATCTGTACTTCAACTCGATTTACTCGCCTTTATTCCATATCCCTTGAAACCCTTACCCAACAAAAATCTATCGATCGCAGACATGAAAATTTCAATTGACCCAACATCCACAGCCTTTTGGGGGAGAGAGTTTTAGATTTCCATCACCCTTGGTGCAAAAAAGTGCTTCCTGATTTCACTCCTAAATGGCCTTTTAGGATTATTTTTTCACTAGAGCAGAGAAGATTAGAGGTCTTGAAGGAAATAAAGATTTATAATGATAGCTTATTTTCATGGGCACAAATAGTGACATGGCACAAATTTAAGGTAGAATAGAATTAAAGGGAATGATATAAAAATTCTTTACACAGAAGATGGCTAGAATGAAGAAATACAGTCGTTTTTTGCTACCACTGAACCCTCACAAAATCTTGGACTCATGAATTATTATAGCACAGAAACAAACCATTTGGTTCGTCAAGTCTGTGCCAATGTTTTTCGTCACACAAGTGACCTAGTCTAATCCCACTCACCTATGCACTTCCCAGATCCTTCCTTTTTTTAAGCAATTATCTAATTTCCTTTTAATTAATGCTTCAACAATGAATTGTGGCTGAGAATTCTTCACTCTAACCACCCTCTGTGTAAAGGGTTTTTCTAACCTCCCTTTTAATTCTGTCCTAAATTTGTACCATCTCAGTAATATCCCACCAACCTATTTGTCCATATTAAAATGTATCTGCCATTCCCTATCCTATCCACTTAACGTCCAAATCCGTACGAATGCTGTCAGCTTTCTTATATTTATTATACGTTTAGCACTTCCGGCAGATATTTTTCTTGTGCTTAATACCGAGATCTGTAAGAACATAAGAAATAGGAGCAGGAGTAGGCCATTCAGCCCTTCGAGCCTGCTCCGCCATTCAAAGAGATCATGGCTGATCTTCTGCCTCAATTCCATTCACCAACCTTATCGCCATATCCCTTGATGCCCTTACTAGTCAGAAATCTATCGACTTCGGTTTTATACCCAATGACTGAGCCTCCACAGCCCTCTGGGGTAGAGAATTCCAAAGATTCACCACCCTCTGTGTGAAGAAATTTCTTCTCATCTCAGTCCTGAATGGCCTACCCTTTATCCTGAGGCTGTGGCCCCTGGTTCTAGACTCCCCAAGTAAGTAAGCCCTCAATCCCTATGAACCAAATTTACATGCTTGATATCTGATAATGTAGCAAAACCAAGATCAAACAGGCCACCTTTGTTACTTATAATTTGCTCACTGAAAATAATAGCAACTGTCTTGTGTTCTCCTAGCCTTTGGACAAAGGAAAAATGATTAATCGTTTGACTTAAATTATAAGCTACGAATTAGCTTTGTTAAAGAAGCAAGACGTTAAACAGCAGCAAAAGGTTAACACCGCAAATTTCACTTGATTACACAATGTTTAACTTACACCTTCTTGGGCATAAAAATAGTAAAAGACTCCACGTTTTGTTTTCATAATTATATTTAACTTGGCTCAGTGTCCATACCAAAAAAATTATGCATGAGGTTTAGTCTACCCTCACTTGCTCAGTTCTATATAGACGATAATGCAGGAGAACTTGATCCAATGACTTCCACAATTAATTTGTATCCATCGAGAATCTTGGTTACTCAAAAACAAATAATTTTTGTCGCTCTGTGTTGTGTGGTGACTTGTTAACCTAGATTTCCTAATTGGTATTAATTTAACATGAATGTTAATCCATTAAAATACCAATGATTGGAAAATCTATTTTTTGTAAAACCATGCTGATTGTTCCCCTATGGCTTGTGTACTTTTTATATATCCATGGACATCATCCTGTACAATGCCCTCAAACATTTCCCTTGCTACAGATGTTAGGTTAATTGGTTTAACATACTGAGGCTTATGTCTCACTCCTCTTGAATATTCAGTAAACTCCAGTCTTGTATTTGAGGCTCTGCAAATATTGAATCAAAAAAGTAGATATGTAGATACATTTTATGGAAAATCAGGACATAGAAATTAGAGGACATGACTACACACTTTAAAAAAAAAAGCCATAAACTAGACTCAGCGTAAGGAATAATTTATGCTTATCATTGGCTTGTGCAATAGACAGCTGCCTGGTGCAATAAATACTGATTCAGTTGAAGCTTTCAAGTGGAGTTAGATTGATTCCTGATTCAGCAAGGAGTAAAAAGATATGGATTTGGAGAAGGCAAAGGTGCAAAATAGTCAAATTAGATCCTGAAAGATGATACAGATGATGGAATGACCTGATCGCTGACAACCTTTTCTCGTTCGTACAATCTTATTCTCTCACAAGAGCTTCCATAACTAATAGTCAACCAATATTTTTGGTTGTTTAATATAATTAAAGCTGTACTTTCACCTCAAATCAGCTCCAAACAAAACCAAAATATAAAATAACAACAGAAAACGCTGGAAAAACTCAGCAGGCCAGGCAGCATCCGTGGAGAGAGAAAGAGAGTTAACGTTTCAGGTCGATGACCTTTCGTCAGAACACGTCTGACGAAAGGTCATCGACCTGAAACGTTAACTCTCTTTCTCTCTCCACGGATGCTGCCTGGCCTGCTGAGTTTTTCCAGCGTTTTCTGTTGTTATTTCAGATTTCCAGCATCCGCAGTATTTTGCTATCGTAAAACCAAAATATAGATTTTTTAGTCTTGGTGTTGAAATAGTGGAATCAAGGCTTTGTGCAGTACAAAATCATGCTCAGCTGATCTCATGTGATTTGTAACAAGCTCTGGGTTCGGATTCGGCTTGCCAGTGGCAGCTTGCCAAAGGGGCGAGAGGGAGCAGGAAATGATGTGTACCGTCATCCATTCAAGGGCTACAACTAACAACAACAACAACAACTTGCATCTTATTGCACCTTTAACATAGTAAAATGTCCAAAAGCACTTCAGAGGAGTGTTAGCAAACAAAATTCGACACCGAGCCACATAAGGAGATATTAGGGCAGGCTTGGTCAAAGTGATAGGTTTTAAGGAGCGTCTTAAAGGAGGAAAGAGAGGTAGAGAGGTGGAGAGGTTTAGAGAGGGAATTCCAGAGCTTAGGGTCCAGGCAGCTAAAGGCACAGCCGCCAATGATGCAGCAATGAAAATCAGGGATGCGCAAGAGGCCAGAATTGGAGGAACGCAGAGATCTCAGAGGGCAGTAGGGCTGGAGGAGGTTACAGAGATAGGGAGGGGCGAGGCCATGGAGGGATTTGAAAATAAGGGTGTGAGTTTTAAAATTGAGGCGTTGCTAGACTGGGAACCATTCTAGGTTATGAGCACAGGGGTGATGGGTGAACGGGTGTTGGTGCGAGTTAGGATACGAGCAGCAGAGTTTTGGATGAGCTCAAATTTACCCACAACTTCTAAACCAGTGCAGCCACTTAAAGGTACATGGTCAAGGTATATTTTGTCTGCCCAAAAACTGCAAAGCCTTTAATTATATTTTCCAGCCCTAACAAAATCTGCACGGACCAAAAGAAATGACTGGTGCAACCCAGGAGAAGGCAAAACAAATGTTGAGGCAGGGAACAGTCTGTGGCAAGTGATGGAGCAACTGAACATGCAAACCCCCTGCTTGTTGGCTGGTAAAGTGGAGGTGCTGCTGGATGTGGTGGATGCGAAGAGGGATTGTTTTCCCTATTTGGCAGTGAGTGGTTGCCAAGATCAATGCTGTGTACAGTACCTGCAGGAATTCCCTCACTAAACCTCTTCCCCTCCCTCTGCTCCTTTAAAACCCTCCTTAAAACACCACTCTTTGACCAAGCTTTTGCTAACCCCTCTTAACATCCTCTTCTTTGGTTCGGTGTCCATTTTTTACTTGCATCTCTGTGAAGTACCTTGGGATGGTTTCTAATTAAAGATGATGGGCCAAAAATTGATGCCGCTACGCGAGAGTACGCACTGCGTACTCTCGCGTATTCTCTCTCCAATTGCCGGTTTTCTGCATGCACTGCGCATGCGCTGAAAACCGGCACTTGGTCTTTGGAAAAGGGGGCGGTTCCTCGGTGCACCGCGTGCGCGCTACAGGCTGCGCGCACGCTGTGCACTTAGTGCTTTGGACGCGCAGGTAAGGACGGAAGATTTTACAAATGAAAAAAGGAGGAGTAAGACCCACTTTTAACAAGGTAAGTAGTGAATTAAGTATTATTTTGAATTTTTTTTAACAGGTATATCTTTTTTAGAGACTTTAAAGACAGGTAAGTTTATTTTTATAACTTTTTAAAAGATTTTAAATTTTTTCAAAAATTTAATTTTTTATTTAAAATGGTTAATTTATTTAACTATACTTATTTTATTAATGTGATGGTTTTTTTTAAATTTAATTGAGGTTTAGCTGTTATTTTGGGTGTGTGTAAGATTCATAGCTTTCACAGCACGTATGTGAAACTTATGAATGGAAGATGGTGTGCTGCCATTGGCTCTAACTGAGTCACGTGATCCCACAGCTCGCACAAATTCACTACGCCGGTGGGATACGCAAGCACTGCCCAGCTGATGTCTGGAACATCAAGTTCGTGCGAGCTGGATCTGAAAAAGCCAACGCGGAGTGAGAGATCGCGCCTGCTCCTTACCCCCGCGGGAACAGAGCGAGATCAATTTCTGGGCAGATGTAATTTATATATATATGCAACTCGTTGTTGTTGTAAGTACAATGGCAAGATTTATTGTGGTGCCTATTTCCAACCAGCTTGTAAAGCATCTTTACAGAATTTGTTTATGATTTCACTAGAAATAGAAATCAGAAATCTTCCTGCTGTCTTTATGGCAGGAAACAAAGAACCTGTATTTATATCGCACCTTCTCACATCTCAAAGAAACATCCCAAAGCACTCTGCTGTACAACAAAGGAGTTTGAAGTGCAGTGACTGATGCACCAAGGCTTCACAAAAAGCCAAGATGAATGATCAGTTAATCGGATTGTTTTTGGTGGTTTTTGGTTGAGGAAGGGATGTTGGTTAAGATTGTGTGAGAAATCCCTGCTCTTCTTCAAATAGCGGGATGAGATCTTTAATGTCTCTCTGAACCACTGGAACAGAAGATGTGACTTCAGTCTAACATCACGTCCAATAGCGCAGCACTCTGTCAGTGCTTCATTTTAGTATCCAGCTAGATTATACACTCTTATCTTAGATTGAGGCTCGTACTCATAACTTTCTAATTCATAGGCAAGAATTCGACCCACTGACTCATGACCCCTCTTTATCACTAGCACACAGAAACCAGAGGAAATCTTGCTCTTAGAAGTGTCAGCAAGGAAAATGTATTTTAAATTCCTCACTCATTTCATTACAGTATCCAAAAAAAAAAATGGATTTAAATGCAACCATACTTATATTTGTTACTGCTTTCACTATGGGGAGGGGAATGGGGTTTGAATATATGGTCTACTACTTTGCTGGTACTAGCTCCCAATGCACAGATCCCACACAGACAGCTGCAACATCGAAGTAAGCTTGTCAGAATTGTTAAGGCCAGCAGCCTGGGAGATGCATTTTTACTAAGCAGTCGTGGCACTTGCATGGCAGTAAGCACAATATAAAAGCACCTTAAGATAATTTGGATGCAAACAAGTTATTTAGAGAGGAATATGAGCACATTGAGGAACACAAGCACAAAGTTAACTATCCACAATGATCCCACAATCAATGGATTAGATCAAAGCTCTGCATCCTGTCACATCCAGTCGTGAATGGTGGTGGACCATTAAATAACTAACGGGAGGTGGAGGCTCCATGAATATCCCCATCCTCAATGATGCTAGGTATTCTGCGGCGAGTGTCTCACCTCCTGACTCCCCAAAGCCTTTTCACCATCTACAAGACACAAGTAAGGAGTGTGATGGAATACTCTCCACTTGCCTGGATGAGTGCAGCTCCAACAACACTCAAGAAGCTCGACACCATCCAGGACAAAGCAGCCCGCTTGATTGGCACCACATCCACCACCTTAAACATTCACTCCCTCCACCACCGGCGTACCGTGGCTGCAGTGTGTATTATCTACAAGATGCACTGCAGCAACTCGCCAAGGCTTCTTCGGCAGCACCTCCCAAACCCGCAACCTCTTCCACCTAGAAGGACAAGGGCAGCAGGCGCATGGGAACACCAACACCTCCATGTTCCCCTCCAAGTCACACACCATCCTGACTTAGAAGTATATCGCCGATCCTTCATCGTCGCTGGATCAAAATCCTGGAACTCCTTCCCTAACAGCACTGTGGGAGTACCTTCACCACACGGACTGCAGCAATTCAAGAAGGCAGCTCACCACCACCTTCTCAAGGGCAATTAGGTATGGGCAATAAATGCTGGCCTTGCCAGCGACGCCCACATCCCATAAATGAATTTTTAAAAAACTTGAGATTTTTTTTCCCAACAGGGCCTCAGCAAAATTTGCATCCTAAACAAAAATGAACTGCATGAATATCTGGTTTAGAACAGGATTGAGGGTTGGATAAGTAAGTGCAGGCAGGGATTATTGAATACTGTGTGGAACGGGATGGTGCCTGAGCTGCTGGGAGCATGAAAGTATCATGACAAGGAAAGCAAACACTCAATGATAAATAATTTAAAGAATAAGGCTAGATTCTGGCGTTTCACTCAATTTGGCTTTGAGAAGATGAAGAGGGAGCGTGAGAGGAAAATCCTTTGTAGCATCTTCCTTCAGGAGATTAAATAGGTTGGATGATCAACGCCTTGCTTAGTTCCTGATCTGAACAGATATGAATGGAAGGAATAATTGGCAAATAAATCAATTAAGGGAAATATTTAAACAGGAGAATATAGGAATGTAAATCAAAATATATTCCAGCGAGGGAAAACGAGAGTGGGGTCGATTTTGACTTTTGGGCAACTGACTGGCAGAGTGCTCTGATGGGTCACCCATTCTGATGGCATCAAGGCCCCTGCCATTTAGAGGCTGTGGACTCATTTAAATTCACCACGCAAGCTGCAGGGCAGTAAACAGGCGTCCCAGTGCAACTCACCAGATTAAACACAAGAAATCGGGCAGGAGCTGCCGCCAGCAGAGTCGGGGTTATGGTCGCAGAGAGTGTTGGGTCCTGGGGTAGCAGCAGCCCAGATGATTACATTCCTGCTCCTCTGGGGTCCACAAAAATAATTCAAGACTTGCCTTTAGAGGGCTCTCTTCTCTTCCATTGCCCATGCAGTGTGCAGGCTCCGGCTAGTTCCTAGCTAAAATGACAATCGGGGTCCTAATTACGTCACAGGACCCCGGTTTCTACATTAAAAGGGGCCTATCACCTGAAGCAGGCAGGCGCTTTGGACACCCATCAGTAGACCTCTTTTAAAATGGAGCAGGCTGCATCGCCAGTCTTAATGAGCGGTAAGGCCACTGACCCCATTGTGAAGCTGTTAACACCAGATGAAGGCAGTGAAAATTAACCCCAGTGTGTCAAAGACCGAGGTTGTATGGATGAATAGGGAGATCAAATTTGAAACGCAAAAAAATGAAGCATATGGTGCTTAAAGGGTAGATAACGGGGCAGATTTTGCGGTGGGTATGATGGGATACTCTGAGAGTACGCCGTCATACCGCCTTTGAAATTGACAGCAAGTTCGCATATGCTAAATCCCGACCTTGCGACCTGTCAAGATCCACACCGACGGGGAAATACTTATTGCTGGCGCAGAGTTGGGCTAATTGCCCATCAACTGCCCAGCAATTACGTCTGAAAATTTTACGGTTAGTGAAAGCAGGCACAGGAGCCCATTTGAGTGCGTCTGAAAGGATTGTTAACCGTTCTGGTATCGTTTCACAATAAAATACATGTACCTGGTGGCAACATTTAGAAACATTAAAAATATAAAATATGACAAATAATATTAAAAATTACCAATGTTTTCTGCACTCCAATTGTATGATCAAGAACTGGGCATTTGGCACAGATCATTTATACTTCCTCCAAACGTATGAAATAAAACCATTTTGCTATTTAATTATTTTATATAATACATTTAAAGCTGCCCCACAGCTGGTGTGTGACGTGCATGATGTATCGTAAATCAGAAGGATCATTGCCAACGTCGTTCAGTGCTGTTGAATCATAATCCGTCGTAATGGACCTTTGACAGGATATTAAATGCTAGCCTTAAAAGTATAAAAACTTACCTGATTTACATAAAATAAATCCGAACACATCCTTAATTTACAAAGCCGGGATGTTTGAAGTACTGCACAGGTAATTCTTTGGGCTTGCAAAACACTCTACAACGCTCTACAATGCTCCTTCGTGCAAATAAGAAAAGGAACATGTTTCTTAGTATGTAATATAAATAACGTTTAATACACTTCCCAAGTGATTGAAACTGTTTTAACCTCAATAGGAGGTTGGACGGCTAAACGATTTATTTCACTTTAGTAAACGGCCAACGGACGAGAATCTTTCCATTGACCTCAAATTATCTTTTTTGACCTTCAACTGGAAAACAAATGCCAAATTATTGTTGGTATTTGGTTACATCATTTTAACAAAATGCTGATATATGAAATAAATCCAAGCGCCAGTTTAATTTCAAGTTTTAAAAATGTAATTTCAATGGAAGAGACTGAAAGAAGTTTCTGTGGGCGTGGCTTAGTTTTGACAGATTTAGTGGACGTGACTTCCCTTGTACTGCGCTCCTGGCCTTCGTGATGTACGACGCTGCGCACAACTCTGCAGCCACGAAGAGCAAGCCTACGTTCTGGGCCTCGTACAAGGTAAGTTTGTATACTTTTCGGAGGTTGGCGGCGGACTCCGTAGTTACGCCGCCAACCGCAATTTTTGGGTCAACAAAAATGAAAGTCAGGTCAAAAAGATGGAATATAAGAAAGCTACAAAAGGGGAGATTGGAAAATATAAAAGGCAGTGTGAGAGAAAATGAGCAAAATACATAAAAGATATTAAAGTTTTCCATAGTCACATTAGTAAGAAGATAGTTAAGGTAGTGCTGGAGCTGCTACGAGATAAAGAAGAAAGTGAAAAGTAATGCAATGGAAGAGACACTAAATAAATAGAGTCATAGAGACATAACGGCACAGAAGGAGGCCATTCGGCCCATCGAGTCTGTGCCGGCTCTCTGTAGAGCAATCCAGTCAGTCCCATTCCCCCGCTCTATCCATGTAGCCCTGCAAGTTTATTTCCCTCAAGTGCCTATCCAGTCTCCCCTTGAAAACATTGAGTGTCTCCGCTTCCACCACTTCCGTCGGCAGCGAATTCCAGGTCATCACCACTCGCTGCGTAAAAAAGTTTTTCCTCACATCCCCCCTGTATCTCTTGCCCAAAACCTTAAATCTGTGTTCCCTAGTCCTTGTACCATCAACTAGTGGGAATAGCCTTTCCCCGTCTAGCCTATCCAAACCCGTCATAATCTTGTACACCTCTATCAAATCACCCCTCAACCTCCTTTGCTCTAATGAAAACAAATCCAGCTTCTCCGACCTGTCCTTGTAGCTAAGATCCCCCATCCCCGGAACCATTCTGGTAAATCTCCTCTGCACTCTTTCAAGGGCCTTCACATCCTTCCTAAAGTGTGGTGACCAGAACTGGACGTAATGCTCCACTTGTGGCCTAACCAGCGCTTTATAAAGGTTCAGCATAACTTCTCTACTTTTACTTTGACTAAATTTTCAAAGATGTATAGTGGGATTGTTGAACCACCAGAGATGGGCACAGTCAGATAGTGGAGGTATATTGTTCAAAGATTACTCAAACTTAACATAGACACATCATCTGGACCCGATGGTTTACATCTGAGGATCCCAAGGGGAGCTCGGGAAGAAATAGACTTTAACTAGAATTTTCTAAAATTCTGTAGAGACTTATGGCAAAGGTAATGGCACAAGAAAAGAAGCAAAATGTGGGGGTAAAAGGAAGGTTCTTCAACTGTAAAGATGTGGTGAGTGGTGTTCGACAAGGTTCTATCTTGGTGTTGCTCATTTTTTACAAACATAAATGATCTGTACTTTGGAACTGAGGAAATTATTTTGAAATTTGCTGATGACACAAATTGGGGGAGATGGGTATGATAAATTGTGACAAGGATTGTGAAACACTGCTCTTTGTCAGCCGTGGCTCAGTGGGTAGCACCCTTGCCTCTACGTCAGAAGGTTGTGGGTTCAAGACCCACTCCAGGGACTTGAGCACAAAAACCTAAGCTGACACTCTACTGCAGTAGTGCTGCACTAATCGGATGTGCCCTCTTTCGGATGAGATATTAAACCAAGGTCCCGTCTACTCTCTCAGGTGGACATAAAAGATCCCATGGCACTATTTCAAAGAAGAGCAGGGGAGTTATCCCCGGTATCCTGGCCAATATTTATCCCTCAATCAACATCACTAAAAAACAGATTGCCTGGTTATTATCACTTTGCTGTTTGTGGGAGCTTGCTGAGCGCAAATTTGGTGCCGCGTTTCCTACATTACAACAGTGACTACACTTCAAAAAGTAATTCATTTGCTGTAAAGCACTTTGGGATGTCCAGTGGTCATGAAAGGTGCTATAAAAATGCAAGTTTTTTTTCTTGGTGTCCTTTACAAAACAATCTGAAAGTAGTCCTAATGCTGTCTCAGCAACAGAGGAGTCAAAATGAGACAGGGGAAAGAAGGGTTGGATAACATTCTTACAATAGCAAAATACTGCGGATGCTGGAAATCTGAAATAACAAGAAACAGAGTTAATGTTTTGGGTCTGTGACTCTTTGTCAGAACTGGAAGAACGGTCACAGACCTGAAACGTTAACTCTGTTTCTCTCTCCACAGATGCTGCCTGGCCTGCTGAGTGTTTCCAGCATTTTCTGTTGTTATTTTGGATAACATTCTTAATGGTGCAGATGACATGTGGGTTGTGGAGGGAAGGAGCATGATGGTCCTTTTCCCATTTCACACTTTCTTTTGTTCTTTCTTAAAATGTCAGCCACACCCATTATATTGTCAGTACAGGTTTGGCTGGTGAAGGATGATGGTGTCGTTTTAAACAATATATTGACTTGTGCTGAACTATAACACCAGGAATTTCCTCGTGGATTCTCCGGATTGGCTGCTGTAACTCGGACGAAAACTCCAGTCAAGCGGTGCATCCGGGCTTTCCGCCCATCTTCAGCTGATGTTATGGCGGCCAATCAGGAGAAACCCCTAGGAAATTCCTGGCACAAATATCTTTTAATCACGTTGATGTAATAAAGACTCACTACGCACTTGAACATAAAGCAAGGCTTTAATCAACTTGTAACAAAACATGGAGGTCTAGTTAGCAGTCACTAGCTTCCTGTTTCCAGATTGTCTCTGCCCAAGGTGGGCCCATGCCTGAGTATTTATACTCCCTGGACGGCGCCCCAGCTGGCCGCCCAGTAGTACTTCCTGAGTTGTTACTTGCGATTTATGACACACGTCAAGATCTAAATGATCTGAAAGGCATAAATGATACAGATGTAAGCAGTCTATTTAACTTAGGCCAAGAGCAGAAAATTAGGCACGCTTTTAAAATGACAGCACTTCCGCTGATGGGTTCCTGATTTGAGTTGCAGTGTTGTTAAGTAAATGAGTTGATGCTTTCACCTCCAGATGCGACGAAAGTCATCTAAGCAGGTGGAATTCTCCATCACCTCCTGAGACAGCTAAGTTAGAGTGTGCTGCCAACAGCACCAGCCATCAATATTTCTCACTGCAAGCAGGGTCAGTGCTAAGCTTGTGGTGGATTTCCCACCGGTGTCCTGTCTGGAACTTTGCTAATCCTTCAGGAAGCACCCAACATCCGGAAGTAAAATTTGTGATTTGTTCCTTCGTTGCCGCTGGTGCTGCCTCCTTTTTAACCGGGCAGATTTCACAGCACTGGCAACCAAAGCTACTTCAGAACTACTGCTACATGAAGCTGCCCTGTAATATAAAGGGGACATTAATGCAACAGATCTTTTATTGGGGGAAAAGGGAAGGAGAAGAGCAAAATGTCCAGTGCCTCATTTTTGTCAGAATGGCATTGGTACAAGTGTTAGAATGATGCATTTCAATACGATTTACATCATTGCGTTGTGTGTGTTTATAAACAAAACCAAAAAAAGTGCCAAATGTATTTTTCAAGGTAACGTGGTTCCTTTAACTGACTGAATGCTGAAATCTTAAGGAAGCCAGGAGACACCAAAGATATGACAGTAACAAAGAAAAGCTTATCTGGAAAGGAAGATTTTTTGAAATTCAAATTTCAAATTCCCATAACAGGAAGGCAAAATACTTTCACTTTATCTGGATGTGTACATCCAATTAGATACATTTCCTGGATGTACACATCGTTAGCTGCATGCATGTCCCAGGAGTGTACAAGACCCTGGAAGTGTAGACAGCCCTGGATGTGTACATGGCCCTGGAAGTGTAGATGGCCCTGGATGTGTAGACGGCCCTGGATGTGTAGACGGCCCTGGATGTGTAGACGTCTCCGGATGTGTAGACGTCTCCGGATGAGTACATAGCCCTTGGTGTATGCGATGCTGGATATATTTGATTTACTTGGAGGGACCAAAACATTGAAATATTGCTTACTTCAATGTAAACAATGGCCTAAAATTTGTGATCGGAGGCTTCCCGCGGATGGATGCCTCCGACCTGTAAAAAATCTATGAATTTATCTGGTGGCCCGGGAGGTATGGAGACTCGTGCTCCTGGGCCTCTCCTGGTACGCGCTGGCAGAGGCTCACATATCCCAGGGGTGCATGCGGTTCGCAAACGCCCCTGGGATCATGTGGGCCAGCCCAACCAATAAAAGAAGGGAATCCCCACTCATACTTATGGGAGTTCCGTACATACCGAAACCCCGTAAGTATGAATGGGGATCACTTAAAAAGTACACGTACACATGAAATTTAAAAAAAATTAAATTAAATATTTAAAATTAATTAAAATGTCATTTAATTAAATATTTCAAACAAAAATTTAAATTTTTGGAAAAAAAAGTATATGTTTCAACAGGGCTAAAAATAAACTTACCTTACTGGACAGAGTTTTTAATGTATAAATGAGTGAAAAAATGTTATTTTTCAATTTTTTAAAACTCTTATGCTAGTAAAAGCAGGTCTTACGCCTGTTTCTACCAGGCGTAAGAATTTCACAGGCATTCAGTGGGCAGAAGTTGGGCAAATAGCGCAACTCTACACCCGCAGAGGCCCTTCTCCCGGGGATCTGTCAAGAAGATTCTTGACATATCGCAAGTTCTGGGTTTCAGCGCATGCACTTCGATTGCCTAAACCCGGAACTTGTACGGCCCCTACGGGTATGTACACACCTCGTACTCACCCGTAGGGGCCGCAAAATACGGCCCATTATATGTCACTGGCCGAAAGTGCAATGAATTTTTGGTATATTATTTTTGATTTCATAAACTTGAATTCTTTGCTATTTGGAAGTTAAACAGTTAACTGCCCCCTTAGGACAATCGATAATTGCACTGGTTGAGCAAATAGGTTCAACAAAAGGGAAGACAAGACATTGATTTGCAGAATGTAATTACTCAGTATTGTCGGATTTTCCCTATACCAAGAAGAAAGGTCTTTTAAACTTTGCCATTTAAATTTATGGCAATGGCTTTGTTCACTGTTTCATTTATAACATAATTAACTAGTTCATTTAGCTGCTGCACCCAGGATGAACAATAAATTAATCCAGTTAGAATCAGTTGAATATGAATGACATACCATAAATCCAATTCATAAGTCACCCCTTTAATCAAGACTTGTGAGCCTTGGGTGCAATTATTATATCTGTGCAGATAATACACCAGATTTTACAGTAATTATTGATAAATAACGCTCCTAAGTGCTATCTATTTTTATTATAATTAGTTCTATGGTCATTGCTCCTCTTCCGTTCCTCCTAAGCCCCATGTATATTGTGCGACATACTCATCCTTCTCCCTGAATCCAAACTGTGCACAATCCGATGTCCGGGGGGATCACCTCTCAGGAGATTGTGGCTTGGCAGTCCATGATTTTCCCTCCATTAATGGACTCCCTCACCAATGTTTTTGTATGACAGCAGTGGTGAGAACTAGAACAGTCAGGCAGCGAACAGGTGGCACTGGAGAGAAGACACAGCTGAAGAGGCTCAGAAGATGTTTTTAGATGGGAAAGGGACCAAAGGAACCAAATGGAAACAAACACAATTAAAGTGTGGCCCCTGAATCTCCAGAAATTAGGTGATATATATTTATATAGCGCTTTTCATGGCCTCAGGATGTCCCAAATAATTCACAGCCAATTATTTTCTTTTAAGTGTAGTCGCTGTTACAATGTAGGGAACCACATCAGTAAATTTGCACACAACAAGTTCCTACAAACAGTAATGGTTGTTATTATGTTATTGTTGGTAGTTAATGATTTTATTAAAGTTTAATCAATCAGATATTTGATTGCCAATTTCATAGATAAGTCCTCATTTCAGCCACTCACTAATTTTTGCCTCATCACATGTGACACACTGAAGTATGACCCTTTTGAAAGGCATGATGCAATGAGCGCTCGACGTAAGAATTTTGATAATGTAGAAATCCCTTTCAAAACTCTGCTCTAATGACAACAGTAAGACATATTACCTTGGATCTATCCTTGGGCCCCTCCTATTTCTCATCTACATGTTGCCCCTTGGCGACATCATCCGAAAACACAGCATCAGTTTCCACATGTACGCTGACGACACCCAGCTCTGCCTTACTATTTCTTCTCTCGACCCCTCCACAGTCTCTAAATTGTCAGACTGCTTGTCCGACATCCAGTTCTGGATGAGCAGAAATTTTCTCCAATTAAATATTGGGAAGACCGAAGCCATTGTTTTCGGTCCCCATCACAAACTCCGTTCCCTAGCCACTGACTCCATCCCTCTCCCTAACATCTGTCTGAGGCTGAACCACACTGTTCGCAACCTTGGTGTCATATTTGACCCTAAAATGAGCTTCCGACCACATATCCGCAGCATAACAAAGACCGCCTACTTCCACCTCCGTAACATCGCCTGTCTCTGCCCTTGTCTCAGCTCATCCGCTGCTGAAACCCGCATCCATGCCTTTGTTACCTCTAGACTTGACTATTCAAATGCACTCCTGGCTGGCCTCCCACATTCTACCCTATGTAAACTTGAGGTCATCCAAAACTCGGCTGCCCATTTCCTAAATTGCACCAAGTCCCGTTCGCCCATCACCCCTGTGCTCACTGACCTAAATTGGCTCCTGGTTAAGCAGCGCCTCGATTTCAAAATTCTCATCCTTGTTTTCAAATCCCTCCATGGCCTCGCCCCTCCCTATCTCTGTAATCTCCTTCAGCCCCACAGCCCCCCGAGATATCGGCGCTCCTCTAATTCTGCCCTCTTAAGCATCCCTGATTATAATCGCTCAACCATTGGTGGCCGTGCCTTCTGTTGCCTAGGCCCTAAGCTCTGGAATTCCCTGCCTAATCCTCGCCGCCTCGCTACCTCTCTTTCCTCCTTTAAGATGCTCCTTAAAACCTACCTCTTTGACCAAGCTTTTGGTCACCTGCCCTAATTTCTCCTTATGTGGCTCGGTGTCAAATTTGTTGTCTTATAATACTCCTGTGCAGCGCCTTGGGATGTTTTACTATGTTAAAGGTGCTATATAAATACAAGTTGTTGTTGTTGTTGGTAACTGATATTGATTATATGTCATGTATTTAATTGTAATTGATGCTATTGACATTATTTAGAGAACCAGGACAGCCAGTAGAGTAGTTAGGTTAAGAGCAATACAATTTCATTAGTTTATTGTGTTTCACTGTATACAGTCTATTTCTGATTCTATTTGTTTATAATGATTTTGGTGTAGGGGAAACATAATGCAACTGTTTAACCAGTAATAACAACTTGCATTTATATTACATTATTAACACAGTAAAATGTCCCAAGCGCTCCACAGGAGGGTAATCAGACAAAAATTGACACTGAGCCAAAGAAGGAGACATTAGGACAAGTGACCAAATGCTTGGTCAAAGAGGTACATTTTAAGCAGCACCTTAAAGGAGGAGAGAGAGGAGGAGAAGCGAAGAGGTTTGGGGAGGGAATTCCCGAGCTTAGGGCTTGGACACCTAAGGGTAATGGACTGGAATAGCATTTTATGGTCCTGTACCTGCCTATGTTTCCAGTGATGACGCACTTAGATTGGACTGGGCGGACAAGGAGTTAGTGAAATCCAAGCTACTTTTGGTCCAGAAACCAAGCCTTGGATCTCTAGCCTTACCAACAAGTTAAAAACAACTACTATTGTCCGTGAGAAAATACAAACTAATCATCAGAACCAAAAAAGTCGAATTTTGGTTATCTGTTGAATCGCACAGTTGAGGCCGGTCTCAGAATTGAGAGGAGGCCGCAAGGTCCTGAGTCAGGATGGTATAACATTGTGCCTTTGTGTCAGCCTTGGCTCTCACTTCTGAGACAGAAGGTTGTGGGTTAAAGCCCCACTCCTGAGTCTTGAGCACATAATCTAGCTGACCCTCCCAGTGCAGTATTGAGGGAGTGCTGCACTGTCAGAGGTGCCATATTTCGGATGAAAGCTTAAACCAACGTCTGCGCTCTCATGTGGATGTAAAAGATCCATGACACTATTCAAAGAGAGCAGTGACGTTCTCCTCGGTGTCCTGGCCAATATGTATCCCTCAACCAACACCACTAAAACAGATGATCGGGTCATTTAACACATTGCTGTTTGTGAGACCTTGTTGTGTGCAAATCGGCTGCCACATTTCCTGCATTACAATAGTGATCATTGGCTGTAAAGCAGTTTGCGATGTCCCGAGATCATGAAAAGCAGTATATAAATGCAAGTTCTTTCTTTCTTTTCTTTTTTCCAGGATATATCGAACACAAGACTTGGTAACTTGGGCTGATAAGTGTTAAAAAATATTTGCGCCACACAAGTGCCAGGAAATAACCATCTCCAACAAGAGAGAGTCTAACCACCTCCCCTTGGCATTCAATGGCATTACCATTGCCGAGTCCTCCACCATAAACATCCTGGAGATAATCATTGACCAGAAACTGACCTGATCCAGCCACATAAATGCCGTGATGAGTAGAGCAGGTCAGAGGTTGAGTATTCTAAGGTGAGTGGCTCACTGACTCACCAAAGCCTCTCCATCAATTGCAATGCACAAGTCAGGAGTGTAATGGAATACTCTCCACTTGCCTGGATGGGTGCAGCTGCAACAACACTCAAGAAGCTCAATACCATCCAGGAAAAAGCATCCCACTTGATTGGCACTTCACCCACTAGCCTAAACATTCACCCCTTCCTCCACTGGTGCACCTTGGCTGCAGTGTGTACTATCTGCAGGATGCACTGCAACTCCCTTAGGCTACTTCGGCAGCACCTCCCAAACCCATGACCTCCACCACCTGGAAGGACAAAGTGCGGAGATGCCGGTGTTGGACTGGGGTGGACAAAAGTGAGGAGTCGCACAACACCAGGTTATAGTCCAACAGTTTTATTTGAAATCACAAGCTTTCGGAGCTGCTGCCCCTTCGTCAGGTGAAGTGAAGGAATACGAATCGGCAAAGCATATATAGACAGAGAACAATGCATGTGTAGCGTACAATGTCAGACGACTACATTTAATCCTCCTGACTGCCTTTCGTCACACCTCGGCAGAGAAACAATCAGGTCAGCCAGGAAGGCACCACATCAAAGACATAGCAAGATACAACTGAGACAATGAGGTGGGGTCACAGGGGGTCTAATGTGTCAAATGCTGCAGTCTGTATGGAAAACCATAAACTTTAAAATTTTTACTTTTTTTTTACTGGAAATCACATCTGTGAACAAGCCAATGACGACTCGAGTCTGGATGACTCTACGACATGTAGCATGACATGAACCCAAGATCCCGGTTGAGGCCGTCCTCATGAGTGCGGAACTTGGCTATCAGTTTCTGCTCGGATCTGCGGGTAAGCGTTCTCCAAGGTGGCCTTCGAGACACACGACAACGCAAAATCATCGAGCAGAAACTGATAGCCAAGTTCCGCACTCATGAGGACGGCCTCAACCGGGATCTTGGGTTCATGTCACGCTACATGACATAGAGTCATCCAGACTCGAGTCGTCGTTGGCTTGTTCACAGATGTGATTTCCAGTAAAAAAAAAAGTAAACATTTTAAAGTTTATGGTTTTCCATACAGACTGCAGCATTTGACACATTAGACCCCCTGTGACCCCACCTCATTGTCTCAGTTGTATCTTGCTATGTCTTTGATGTGGTGCCTTCCTGGCTGACCTGATTGTTTCTCTGCCGAGGTGTGACGAAAGGCAGTCAGGAGGATTAAATGTAGTCGTCTGACATTGTACGCTGCACAGGCATTGTTCTCTGTCTATATATGCTTTGCCGATTCGTATTCCTTCACTTCACCTGACGAAGGAGCAGCCGCTCCGAAAGCTTGTGATTTCAAATAAAACTGTTGGACTATAACCTGGTGTTGTGCGACTTCTCACTTTTGGAAGGACAAAGGCAGCAGGTGCATGTTAACAGTATCACCTCCAAGTTCCCCTCCAAATGACGCAGTATCCCAATTTGGACATATATCACCATTCCTTCATTGTCGCTGGGTCAAAATCCTGGAAGTCCCTACTTGTTAGCACTTTGGGAGCACCTTCACCACACACACAAACAATGCACCACCACCTTCTCAAGGGCAACTAGGGATGGGCAATAAATGCTGGCTTTGCCAGCAATGCCCACATTCCAAGAATGACTTGTTAGAAAGCTCCGATATTAGAGTTAAAAACAGAAAATGAAGGAAATCAGATCAGGCAGCATCTGTGGAGAGAGAAACAAAGTTAACGTTTCAGGTCGATGACCTTTCATCCGAACCAATATTAGAGAGCTGTCCTGGTATGGCTGTATAAGTAAAACTTTAAAAATAAAACTTTTAAGAAAAGAAGCAAATAAGGTATGAGGATAGGCCACTTGGGCCATCAAGCCCACTCTTTACACAAATTCAGAGAGCTTTTTCTGGATCTAAGCACTGAATCACTTGGGCACAGTGAACATCAGAAAATTGGGTGGGTTCTCTAAGACATGAGTTCCCACTTCTGCTTCTCAGCAGGGAAGAGGTATTTGTGTGGTAGCTATTATGCTCAGTGAGTGGAAGCTACAGGTCTCTGGAAGGCAAATATAGGCCCCACTAATAGGATCCACATCAAAGAAGAGGCCTAGACTTCCAAATCATTCAAGTTTTTATTTTAAATGTCATCAGATTGGCTGCCTTGCTTTACTGATCGATAGGGCGCTTGCTGGGGTCTGTAGGGCAGGCTTGAGTCACCCTCCGCAAGGGTGGAACTGGGCCGGAGTTTCAGTTGACATGGGGCAGATGGGCACCAGAGATACACCAAAGTGGCGTTTGCACCCACCTGCTGCATTCTAATGAGGTGCTGTCCCACTGACGCCACACAGACATCTGCGGGTTCATTGCTAGGGGGTGCCATCAGCCACAATCCTGGCATAATCACGCAGAGTTCTAGGGCCATTATATTCAGTCTATAATACAATGGACTCTACCCTACCCATTAAATCTCAAAGTATTTTACATAAATACTACTTGATTCCTAATCATGATCATTTCCACAGTACTGATCCACCCCCACATCTCTGTCCTCCACAGATCGCACCCTAGCCCTGGCACCAAAGCACAGAAACCATTGTGCCTATGCTGTGTGTATACATACTGCTGCAACCTCCAGTTGTACCTTTCTTTTAGCTTTATACTATCTCTCACTTCTCTTGTTGTTTAAGTATACAAGTAGAGCTCTTGTCCTTTAGGAGTAAATACAGGAAACTCTCTTTTAACTGGCACCCAAATGACCGGAAATCTCTCTTAACCGGCAAAATTCTTGAGTAGGTAACCGGGGATTTCCTTCATCTCTCCTTTAAAAATAACTTTAAAAAAGACCCCGAGGCGTTTGCCTTGTATCGGAGCATGTAGATTGGGAGGGGAATGTGCAGCCCGGGTAGGCAGCGGACACGACAGAAGGTCAGCTGGCGGTCCCCGGGGAGACGGAGCTCCGAATGCAGGCGTATGTCAGTGTGTATGGGGCTCTCATACGTTAGATACATAGATACATAGAAGATAGGAGCAGGAGTAGGCCATCCGGCCCTTCGAGCCTGCTCCGCCATTTAATGAGATCATGGCTGATCCTTCAATTCAGTATCCCGTCCCCGCCTTCTCTCCGTAACCCTTAACCCCTTTTGCCTGTAGAAATATATCTAATTCCCTCTTAAATATATTTAATGAGCTGGCGTACACTGCCCTCTGTGGCAATGAGTTCCACAGGTTCACCACCCTTGGGAGATATAACTCTCCGTTATCCGGACTTTTTGATTAACCGGCACCACGCCGGTCCCGTCGGTGCCGGTTAATAAAGAGTTTCCTGTACCAGTTTTTTTTAATCCATTTATGGGATGTGGGCGTCACTGGCAAGGCCAGCATTTATTGCCCATCCATAATTGCCCTTGAGAAGGTGGTGGTGAGCCACCTTCTTGAACCGCTGCAGTCCGTGTGGTGAAGGTACTCCCAACAGTGCTGTTAGGGAGGGAGTTCCAGGATTTTGACCCAGCGACGATGAAGGATCGGCGATATACTTCTAAGTCAGGATGGTGTGTGACTTGGTGGGGAACCTGGAGGTGGTGGTGTTCCCATGCGCCTGCTGCCCTTGTCCTTCTCAATGGAAGAGGTCACGGGTTTGGGAGGAGCTGCCGAAGAAGCCTTGGCGAGTTGCTGCAGTGCATCTTGTAGACGGTACACACTGCAGCCACGGTACACACTGCAGCCACGGTACGCCGGTGGTGGAGGGAGTGAATGTTTAAGGTGGTGGATAGGGTGCCAATCAAGCTGTTGTATCTTATTCAGATATTGAAGGGTTAACAGAGAGAGTAGACAATGGTAATGCAGTAGTAGTAATTTATCTAGATTTTCAGAAGGCCTTCAATAAGGTACCCCATAATGGACTGATGAACAAGGTCAGAGAGAATGCCAAGTCAGGGGACAAGTAGCAAAATAGCTTGCTGAAATAAAAACAGAAAATGCTGGAAATACTCAGCAGCTCAGGCAGCATCTGTGGAGAGAGAAACAGAGTTAACGTTTCAGGTCGATGACCCTTCGTCAGAAATGGAAAAAGCTGGAGATGGAACAGGTTTTTAAGCAAGTGTAGGGGCAGGGAAAGGGGGGAGGGGAGGAAAGAACAAAAGGGAAGGTCTGTGATAGGATTCTCCTTTGACTCCACTCACTTCCTCCAAATTAAAGGTGTTGCTATGGGAACCCACATGGGTCCTAGCTATGCCTGCCTTTTCGTGGGATATGTAGAACATTCTTTGTTCCAGTCCTACTCGGGTCCCCTCCCTCACCTTTTTTTCCGGTACATTGATGACTGGATCAGTGCTGTTTCCTGCTCTCACCCTGAACTAGAAAATTTCATTCACTTTGCTTCCAATTTCCACTCTTCCCTCACCTTCACATGGTCAATCTCCGACTCTTCCCTTCCCTTCCTCTACTTCTCTGTCTCCATCTCTGGGGATAGGCTATTGACAAACATTCACTACAAGCCCACTGACTCCCACAGCTATCTGGACTACACTTCCTCCCACTGCGCTTCCTGTAAGGACTCTATTCCATTCTCCCAGTTTATCCGTCTCCGCCGCATCTGCTCTGACGATGCCACCTTCCATGCTAGTGCTTCCGACATGTCTTCCTTTTTCCTCAACCGAGGATTTCCTTCTACTGTGGTTGACACGGCCCTTGACCGTGTCCATTCTATTTCCCGCACTTCTGCTCTCACCCCTTCCCCTCACTCCCGGAACCATGATAGGGTTCCCCTTGTCCTCACCTTTCACCCCACCGGCCTCCACATTCAACGGATCATCCTCCGCCATTTCCGCCACCTCCAGCGTGATCCCACCACCAAACACATCTTCCCCTCCCCACCCTTTCAGCATTCCGAAGGGACCACTCCCTCCGCGACACCCTGGTCCACTCCTCAATCACCCCTAACAGCCCTTCTCCTTCGTCCGGCACCTTCACGTGCAAGCTGTAAGACGTGCGGAATTACCCCTCGCCCCATCCAACAGGTTATAGAGTTCGGACTTGAGAATTATGAGAAATTACACCAGACACACGGGTTCTGTCTTTAACCTTTTATTGTTCCTAAGACAGATTCAAAACCCCAACCACTATTCAAGCAGTTCACCAATAATATTACAGGAAATCATACACACAACCACCCGCCAATGATCAGTCCAGCGTTGATTGTAGGTCCTCGTAAGCGAAAAGACTGGCCAGGCCCCTCTTCCTCTGACTGCAGCTTGATCCTCGTAGGCGAGATGACTGGCCAAGCCACCTTCTTCTGACTGCAGTGCTGATATTCTTTAGCTACTGTGCTTTATACAGCTTTCCTTGTCTTTTGTATTAAATCATTCATTCAGAGATAGTGAAATGTTCCTTTAATGTTGGTCTGAGCTGTTTGAGCTGTCAAATGTTTACATTAACTCATCCTGTGTGGCTTATCCTTATCACAGCCCAAAATTGTTCATTCACTCCTAAAGTTTACAAAGGTGGCAGAAAACCACTTGGTTCGGTTCATGAGTTACGCCGTATTCTGCATTTCAAAACTTCAAAGGTTTGACTTCTCCCCTTTAACCTCAGAGAAAGCTATCATGTCTGCAAAGCTAAGAGGGTTTGTTTATCTCTGTTGACTATCACTACCCCCTGCAGTCACAACCATGTTTCCTGCCTTATCAGTGAAAGACTGCTTGTTACATTTACCAACTTTATTTCACTTTGTAAAACCTTTTTGCCTGGCAAAGCATTTCAAGAAATATTAAAATTAAGGGACTGTATATACTTTCTACAAAGCGCAGGAGATGCAACACATGCCCTTTTACCTCCACCCTTCCCACTGTCCACGGCCCCAAACTCTCCTTCCAGGTGAAACAGCGATTTAATTGTAATTCTTGCAATTTATTATACTGTATTCGCTGCTCACAATGCGGTCTCCTCTACACTGGGGAGACCAAATGCAGATTGGGTGACCGCTTTGTGGAACACCTCCGTTTCGTCCGTAAGGGTGACCCCAAGCTTCCGGTCGCCTGTCACTTTAATTCTGCGCTCCACTCCCACTCAGACCTCACTGTCCTCGGCCTCTTACACTGTTCCAGTGAAGCTCAACGTAAGCTCAAGGAACAGCACCTCATCTTTCGATTAGGCACTTTAGAGCCTTCTGGACTCAACATAGAGTTCAACAATTTCAGACCATAACCTCTATCCCTATCTTTCTTTTCCATTTTTTTTTCTCTCTCTCACATGGCAGCTGTCTTTCATTCTGCCAGTGCCATTTACACTTCATCTCGAGCCATCTTTTGTTTCTTAACTTGTCCCATTACCATCTCCTTTTGCCTTGCACCATCTCTTAATGTCTCTTAATGTCTCTTAATCTCTCCTGCCTTCCATCCTATCACAGACCTTCCCTTTTGTTCTTTCCTCCCCTCCTCCCTTTCCCTGCCCCTACACTTGCTTAAAAACCTGTTCCATCTCCAGCTTTTTCCAGTTCTGACGAAGGGTCATCGACCTGAAACGTTAACTCTGTTTCTCTCTCCACAGATGCTGCCTGACCTGCTGAGTATTTCCATAATAGTTTTTATAATACATTGCTGGCTGGCTCCAGGACAGAAAGCAGAGGGTAGGAGTAAAGGGTAGCTATTCACAGTGGCAGAAGGTGGGTAGAGGTGTTCCATAAGGATCAGTGCTGGGACCACTGCTGTTCACATTAACGATTTAGACTTAGTAATCAAAAACACAATTTCTAAATTTGTGGATGACACCACATCGCGGGGGCGGGAAGTGGGGGGTGGGGAGGGGGGGTAGGAGATGGTCAATACTGAGGAGGACTGCAACAAGTTACAGGAGGACATTAAACTTGCAGAATGGGCATATAATTGGCAAATGAAGTTCAACACAGATAAATGTAACGTATTACATTTTGGTAGGAAGAATAGGGAGGTCATTTATCACTTGGAGGGTGCGAGTCTAGGTAGGGTAGAGGAAGAAAGGGATCTAGGAGTACAAATACACAAATCACTAAAAGTTGCGACACAGGTTAACAAGGTCATAAAAAAAGCAAACCAAGCACTAGGGTTTATTTCTAGAGGGATAGAATTGACAAGTAGGGAAGTTATGCTAAACCTGTATCGAACCTTGGTTAGACCACACTTGGAGTTCTGGTCGCCATATAAAAAGGATATAGAGGCACTGGAGAGGGTGCAGAGAAGATTTACAAGGATGATACCAGAAATGCGAGGGTATACATATCAGGAAAGGATGAACAGGCTGGTTCTCTTTTCTCTTGAGGGGGAGGGCTCAGGGATGACCTAATGGAGGTCTATAAAATTATGAAAAATTTTGATAAAGTGGATACAGAGAGAATGTTTCCACTTGTGGGGAAGAGCATAACTAGAGGCCATCAATATAAGATAGTCACCAAGAAATCCAATAGGGAATTCAGAAGAAACTTCTTTACCCAAAGAGTGGTGAGAATGTGGAACTCGCTACCACAGGGAGTGGTTGAAGCGAATAGTATCGATGCATTTAAGGGGAGACTAGACAAGCATATGAGGGAAAAGGGAATAGAGGGTTATGCTGATAGATTTAGATGAGGAAAGACGGGAGGAGGCTCATGTGGAGCATAAACGCTGGCATGGACTGGTTGGGCCGAATGGCCTGTTTCTGTGCCGTATATCCTATGTAATGTATTCCTATGTAATTATCTGTCTCCCTTGTGAAAGAGTTAAACAATAGGGTATTAACTGCTGTTCTGCAAGTTTGTTGTTATCCCTTGTCTTCCCAGAGGCTTAAGAATCTCAGTTGTTACGAAGCCACTACAGCTATATTCTGATGAGACCAAAGCCATGCCTTGCCCAACAGCACTGAGTCTGGATAATGCAAGAAGATGAGCAGAGCTGTCAAAACTGAATAATAGTTAGGAGTGAAATTTATGTTTAAAAAGAGTGAGGCAAATTGCAAGCCCATTTAAACATATGGTGAGATGCGTTTATTTTTCAGGGAGAGATACGTCAAAGTAAGTTACATTTTTAAACAAAACTAAGTGATTGTCACACCAAATGAAGGAGACTTGACAAGTGTGTATGAGTGACGACAACTGTAGTTATCAACTGAAGGAAAATGCAAGAAAATTGAAGACTGACTTCAACTGCACCATTCAAATGACTGCACATTCCTATACAGCAAGAGTTTCTTTTCACTTGTTGGGCAAATGGAAAACTGAAAAATATAAGATATATCTATATTGCTTAAACAGGATAAAGCTCAGGTTTTGCACATAGAGTTACATTTTGTTGTAAAACTTGATAAAACTGATAAATAATGGACCACATGCTTCTCAGCCTAGGCTACAACAATTATTTATTCCCTGGGACCATTTGTTATTCAAAATCTGCTGGTTGTGAGTTTGTGGCTTTATAGAGGTCATAAAATCTTAATGGTCATGATGCGGAGATGCCGGTGTTGGACTGGGGTGGACAAAAATGAGAAGTCGCACAACACCAGGTTATAGTCCAACAGTTTTATTTGAAATCACAAGCTTTCGGAGCTATCGATCGCCCCTTCCTCAGGTGATCGCCCCTTCACCTGAGGAAGGGGCGATCAATAGCTCCGAAAGCTTGTGATTTCAAATAAAACTGTTGGACTATAACCTGGTGTTGTGCGACTTCTCATAAAATCTTAAAGCACATAAAGAGGCCATTTCGCCCATCATGCCTGTGCTGGCTCTTTGAAAGAGCTACCCAATTAGTCCCACTCCCCTGCTCTTTCCCCATAGCCCTGCAATTTTCTCACCTTCATGCATATATCCAATTAGCTTTTGAAAGTTACTATTGAATCTGTTTCCACTACTATTTCAGGCAGTGCATTCCAGATTATAACAAATTGCTGCATAAAAACAATTCTCCTCATCTCTCCTCTCGCTCTTTTGGCAATTTCATTGCTGGCCTATTTGGTGGAGTACAATGCAATAATATGATGTCCCAGTTTAGAGGTAAGGATAAATTGCCAACAAAGATCTCAACTCCTGATGCCTGATCACATGGATGAGTGCAGCTCCAACAACACTCAAGAAGCTTGACACCATCCAAGACAAAGCAGCCCCATGATTGGCACCCCATCCACCGCCTCAAACATTCACTCGCTCCACCACTGGCGTACCGTGGCTGCAGTGTGTACCATCTACAAGATGCACTGCAGCAACTTGCCAAAGCTTCTTCGGCAGCACCTCCCAAATCTGCGACCTCTACCATCTAGAAGGACAAGGGCAGCAGGCACATGGGAACACCACCACCTCCAAGTTCCCCTCCAAGTCACACACCATCCTGACTTAGAAGTATATCGCCGTTCCTTCATCGTCGCTGGGTCAAAATCCTGGAACTCCCTCCCTAACAGCACTGTGGGAGTACCTTGACCACATGGACTGCACCACCTTCTCAAGGGAAATTAGGGATGGGCAATAAATGCTGGCCTTGCCAGCGACGCCCACATCCCATGAATGAATAAATTAAAAAAAACATACCAACCCTGGTAATGGTTCCTGTATTTTCCTGGTTTAGTAGGATATAAATTGTAAAATAATTCAAAGTGGATAGATATTAAGCTATTATTTTGTTAATTGAGAAAAATAGGTGAAGAGTTAAGGTTCCAGTGCAGAATACCACAAAAGGTGAAGCGAGTAAAAGAGATGAGGTAAATAAGGAGTAGATGGTTAGTTGACACCAATCTTGGCCCACATTACATAGGATATATGGCACAGAAACAGGCCATTTGGCCCAACCAGTCCATGTCGGCTTTTATGCTTCACTCGAGCCTCCTCCCGTCTTTCCCCATCTAACTCTATCAGCATAACCCTCTATTCCCTTCTCCCTCATATGCTTATCTAACTGCCCCTTAAATACATCTATACTATTCACTTCAACCACTCCCTGTGGTACCGAGTTCAACATTCTCACCACTCTCTGGGTAAAGAAGTTTCTTCTGAATTCCCTATTTGATTTCTTGGTGACTATCTTATATTGATGGCCTCTAGTTTTTCTCTTCCCCACAAGTGGAAACACTCTCTCTGTATCTACTCTATCAAAACCTTTCATGATTTTAAAGACCTCTATTAGGTCACCCCTCAGCCTTCTCTTTTCAAGAGAAAAGAGACCCAGCCTGATCATCCTTTCCTGATAGGTATACCCTCGCATTTCTGGTATCATCCTTGTAAATCTTCTCTGCACCATCTCCAGTGCCTCTATATCCTTTTTATAATACGGTGACCAGAATTGTATGCAGTACTCCAAGTGTGGTCTAACCAAGGTTTGATACAAGTTTAGCATAACTTCACTACTTTTCAATTCTATCCCTCTAGAAATAAACCCTAGTGCTTGGTTTGCTTTTTTAATGGCTTTGTTAACCTGTGTCAATACTTTTAGTGATTTGTGTATTTGTACTCCGAGATCCCTTTGCTCCTCTACCCCATTTAAATTCTTATTTTCCAAGTAATATGTGACCTCCCTATTTTTCTTACCAAAATGTAGTACCTTACATTTATCTGTGTTGAATTTCATTTGCCAATATATGCCCATTCTGCAAGTTTATTAATGTCTTCTTTTAATTTGTTGCAGTCCTCCTCAGTATTGACTATCCCCCCTAATTTGGTGTCGTCCTCAAATTTAGAAATTGTGTTTTTGATTCTAAAGTCTAAATCGTTAATATAAAGTATGAACAACAGTGGTCTCAGCACTGATCCTTGTGGAACACCGCTTCCCACCTTCTGCCACTCTGAATAGCTACCTTTTACCCCTACTCTCTGTTTTCTGTCTTGAAGCCAGCTAGCTAACCATTGTGCTACTTGTCCCCTGACTCCACATTTCCTGACCTTATTCATTAGTCTATTATGTGGTACCTTATCGAAGGCCTTTTGAAAATCTAGTAAATTATAGCTATTGCATTACCCTTGTCTACTCTCTCTGTTACCTCTTTAAAAAATTCAATGAGATTGGTCAAGCAAGACTTTCCCTTTTGAAATCCATGCTGACTATTCATTATTATATTTTTGGTTTCTAGATGTTCTTCCATTTTCTCCTTTAGCAGGGATTCTATTATTTTTCCTACCACCGATGTTAAGCTGACTGGTCTATAGTTCTCTGGACATGTTCTATCTCCCTTCTTAAATATAGGTATTACGTTAGCTATCTGCCAGTCCTCTGGCACTGCACCCTTTTCGAATGAATTATTAAATATGTGTAGTAATGCCTCTGCTATCTCTTCCCTAGATTCTTTTAAAATGCGAATGTAATCCGTCCAGACCAGGGGTTTTATCCTCTTTGAGTTTCATTAGTTTATTTAATATATCTCCTCGTTTTATCTTAAATGCAGTTATCTCCTTGCTAGTATCATCATTCAATGTAATCTCCACCTGTTCTATCTCCCTGGTAAATACTGAAGCAAAGTAATTAGTTAATGGGCCGGATATTCCGACCTCCACGGGTGTGTACGAGGCGTGTACACTCCCGTAGGGGCCTCGCAAGTGCCGGTTTCAGGCATGTGAAGCGCATGTACTAAAACCTGGCACTTCCGATCTGTCAAGAATACTCTTGACAGATCATCCGCCTGCCCGGGAGAAGGGCTTCCGCGGGCAGGGAGTTCCGCTTTCTGCACAACCTCCGCCCGCTGAAAAACCTTTAAAAATCTTACGCCTGGTAAAAGCATGCGTAAGGCTTGCTTTTACCATATAAGAGTTTAAAAAAATTTTAAATAATTTTTCTTTCACTCATTTATAATTTAAAAATACTTTTAAAAAAGGTAAGTTTACTTTTAGCCCCATAAAAAAACTTTAATTATTTTTTCAAAAAATTTAATTTTTGTTTAAATTATTTATTTTAATGTAATTTTAACTAATTTTAAATATGTGATTTTAAAAAAATGTATTTAATGTTTAACTGTTTTTTAAGTGATCCCATTCATACTTTTGACAGATCTATGAGTAGAGACCTGTCAAAAGTGTGCAGGGGGATTCCCTTCTTTGATTGTTTCCCCATGGCCCGCATAATCCCAGGGACACTTGCAAACCGCATGCGCCCCCAGGATACCTGGGCCTCTGCGCGCGCAGACCAGGGGAGGCCCAGGATCGGAGGTCTCGGGACGTACGGAGCCAACAAATAAGTGTGTAGATTTTTCCCGATCAGAGGCATCCACACGCAGGAAGCCTCCATCGGAAAATCCGGCCCATTATCTCGGCCATCTCTCTACCGTTGCCTGTGGCATTATCCTGTCCATCCCTTAGTGGCCCTATTCCCATCCCGACCTTCCTTTTTTTATTTACGTGCCTGTAAAATATTTTACTATTTTGTTTTATGTTCCTTGATAATTTAATTTCATAGTTCCTCTTGCCTTCATAATTGTTTTTTTTACTTTTCTCCTAATTTCTTCATATTATCTCTTGTCATGCTCTCCCTTGCTGTCCATGTACTTAATGTATGCCTCTTTCCTTACTCTCAAGTTTTCCCTTATGGCTTTATTCATCCATGGTGTCTCATTAGTGTTTAGCATGTTCTTGTTTTTTAGCAGAATATATTTTTCCTGGTCTCTGTTGAACACCGTTTTAAATGTTTCCCATTGCTGTTCTACATCATTGTTTGCCAATATTGTTGCCCATTTTATTTTCCCAAGTTCTATTCTCAGCCCCTCAAAATCATTTTTCTCCAATCTATTACACTGGTCTTTGTCATACTTACGTCTTTCTCAATTAATATCTTAAAGCATATCATATTATGGTCACTATTGCCTAGATGTTCCCCTACTTTTACTTCTCTTATCTGCTCTGGTTCATTCCCCATTACTAGATACAATAACGAATCCATATCTTGTTGGGCTTTTAACATCCAATCCCACTACACCTCCATCCCCCACCAGGTTGGCCTGAGGGCGCTCCGCTTCTTCCTTGAACAGAGGCCCAACCAGTCCCCATCCACCACCACCCTCCTCCACCTGGCTGACCTTGTACTCACATTGAACAACTTCTCCTTTGACTCCACTCTCTTCCTCCAAATTAAAGGTGTTGCTATGGGAACCTGCATAGGTCCCAGCTATGCCTGCCTTTTCGTGCGCTATGTGGAACATTCTTTGTTCCAGTTCTACTCAGGTCCCCTCCCTCACTTCTTTTTCCAGTACATTGATGACTGGATCGGTGCTGTTTCCTGCTCTCGCCCTGAACTAGAAAATTTCATTCACTTTGCTTCCAATTTCCACTCTTCCCTCACCTTCACATGGTCCATCTCCGACTCTTCCCTTCCCTTCCTCGACTTCTCTGTCTCCATCTCTGGGGATAGGCTATTGACAAACATTCACTACAAGCCCACTGACTCCCACAGCTATCTGGACTACACTTCCTCCCACCCCGCTTACTGTAAGGACTCTATTCCATTCTCCCAGTGTCTCCGTCTCCGCCGCATCTGCTCTGACGATGCCACCTTCCATACTAGTGCTTCTGACATGTCTTCCTTTTTCCTCAACTGAGGATTCCCCTCTACTGTGGTTGACACGGCCCTTGACCGTGTCCATTCCATTTCCTGCACTTCTGCTCACACCCCTACTCCTCCCTCCCGGGACCACGATAGGGATCCCCTTGTCCTCACATTTCACCCCACCAGCCTACACATTCAACGGATCATCCTCTGCCATTTCCGCCACCTCCAGTGTGATCCCACCACCAAACACATCTTTCCCTCACCTCCCCTTTCAGCATTCCGAAGGGACCGCTCCCTACACGACACCCTGGTCCACTCCTCTATCACCCCCAACACCCCTTCCCCTTCACCCGGCACCTTCCCGTGCAAGCGCAGGAGATGCAACACCTGCCCTTTTACCTCCACCCTTCCCACTGTCCAGGGCCCCAAACACTCCTTCCAGGTGAAACAGCGATTTACTGTACTTCTTGCAATTTAGTATACTGTATTCGCTGCTCACGATGCGGTCTCCTCTACTTTGGGGAGGCCAAACGCAGATTGGGTGACCGTTTTGCGGAACACCTCCATTCAGTCTGTAAGGGAGACCCCGAGCGTCCGGTCGCCTGTCACTTTAATTCTCCGCTCCACTCCCACTCTGACCTCACCGTCCTCGGCCTCTTACACTGTTCCAATGAAGCTCAACGTAAGCTCAAGGAACAGCACCTCATATTTCGATTAGGCACTTTACAGCCTTCTGGACTTAACATAAGAGTTCAACAATTTCAGACCATAACCTCTGCCCCATCCTTCTTTTCTTTTTCCATTTTTTTTTTCTCTCTCCCACATGGCAGCTGTCTTTCATTCTGCCAGTGCCATTTACACTTCATCTAGAGCCATCTTTTGTTTTTTTAACTTGTCCCATTACCATCTCCTTTTGCCTTGCACCATCTCTTAATGTCTCTTAATCTCTCCTGCCTTCCATCCTCTCACAGACCTTCCCTTTTGTCCTTTCCTCCCCTCCCCCCTTTCCCTGCCCCTGCACTTGCTTGAAAACCTGTTCCAGCTTTTTCCAGTTCTGACAAAGGGTCATCCACCTGAAACATTAACTCTGTTTCTCTCTCCACAGATGCTGCCTGACTGGCTGAGTATTTCCAGCATTTCTGTTTTTATTTTTGGGCTTTTTACATATTGGGTTGGAATGGAGTCCTGTACACAGTGTAGGAACTCCTTTACCTACCTCTTCTGTCCAATTAATATCTGGGTAGTTGAAAACCCCATGATTATTACATTGCATAATAGCACCCCGATTTGTGTATTAAAATGGCATACTGCCAGAAATAGGCGGGCTCTCCGGCCTCCCAGCAGTAGGCCCCTTTCAGATAATATCGGACAGTTTGGGAGCCGAAATGTGGGGAAGGGGAGGGCTGTGTGGGGAGGGCGATAATTTGTCCCTCATGATTTTCAGGGCATCTTCCTGTTTCCGTCTGGTGGAGCCAGTGAAAATCTTCCTCAACTGTCTTGACGAAGAGTTTCTAACTGAAGCGCTAACCAATCCTTCTTTCTCTCATGCTGCTCATCTCCAGTATTTCCCATTTTCATTTCGAAATTCCGGCATTCATTTTGTTTTCTTTTTCTACTGAAAACTCAATCCAGGTCTGATCCTGACTTGAGCAGGAAATTTCTTTACACAATTGTAGTTATGCACTTATCAATTGCAATTGAATTTAAAAAAAAAGTGAGAGCATTGTGCATCCTGATAGTTTAAACTCTTCCAAAACCTGCCATTAAAATGTATAACTGCAGGTTCAGCTAAGTCTATTCCCCTCCTGCTGGCTTTGACTATGTCTGCTCTTAATCTCAGTTCATTCATCCACCACGGGGGGAAAAAAAATCCTTTAGACATTGTCTTTTCTTTTATGTATTCAGCTCTTCTCCCTTATTACACAACATGGAGCCTTTACAATGCTCACTTCCTGCTGGGTGGAATTTTCTAAAATTACGGAGCTTTACTGAAAGAACGTAGCGCAGTGCATCGCTGCAATATCTCTGCTAAAACGTTTGTTTGTATCACATACTGCTCTCTGCATGTCACATCTGTTCTATTGCTTCTTGTTATCTCCCATCAGAGACTATTAGTTTAGAACAAAAACACAATGAAGTGCGCTGCAAGATATTGCATCCATGGCTTTAAAGGATTGAGCTGTTTGAGGCAGATAGCCTTTTCCCCTTTTCCGATTTCTATTCTGAACAGCTGAAAACCTGCTAGCTGTGAGACAGTGCCAACGGTGCAGCAGCTGCATAATAAGACACTGAAATATTGAAAGGATTACATTTTTTTTTCTTATATGTGCGTGTGAAGAAAAGCAATGAATGCTGAGATCCAGCTAGTCCACAGTTGAGATACATTTCATCTGTACGCGGCCTGGACTGTCAGCTGAATGAAGCATATACACCCACCACCATCTCCAAATGAGCCGTCACTGTCTGGCTCTGCGGTGCTTGGTACCATATCGACCAGATGAGCCCCAGACTTGATCCTTAATCGGTACTGTTAACTGGTCTCAACTGGAGCAGTGAAAGAAGTGTAAGGGACTATATTCTCTGAAGTTTAGAAGAATGAGAGTTGACCTCACTGAAATGTATAAAATTCTTAGAGAGCTTGACAAGGTAGATGCTGAGAGGCTGTTTCCCCTGACTGGAGGGTCTAGAACTCGAGGGTAAGGGCTGGATTTTGATACTGGGGCGGGTTGGGGTCGTGTTATCTGAATTCCGTGTTATCCACACGATTCTCATGAGATGTGTGTAACAAACGTGATTTTCCCTTGATTGGGCAATTGAGTTCCAGTGTATGGGAACCCCTGGCCCAATTAGCTTTTCCAGTCTGAAAGTCGCCTCTGATGATGTCATCATTGCTGCTGCTTTTAAGGTCTGCAAGAGGCCTTGCTTCCTTTGCAGACTGCCAACCTTCTGGCCTTTGTTCCTACATTGACCTGGAGGCATCATGTGTACCAACAAACCCAAGTCTGCTCCAAGATTCGAGGACACCGCCCTGCAAGCCCTGATAGATGGAGCAAGAGATCATAAGGAGGTGCTCTTCCCTTCTTCAGGGAGAAAGAAGCCTCCTTAGCAAACAAAGGCTGTGTGGCTCCACGTGGCCCAGGAGGTGACTTCTCTATCCTTGATCAACAGATCTTGGATTCAATGCCGCAAAAGATTTCATGACCTTGTGCGCACTAGAAAAGTGAGTATGACTTTCCCATCACCCTCAATCTGATGCCCTTTGCCTCTCCTCACCAGCACTCAGCTTTAGCAACCTCTTCCTTCACACCCCACTTGACACTGACATCCCTGCACCCTTACCCATTCCCTCTCTCTCTATGGTCACATTCACCTAACTATTCCACTATGCAGCCCTCACACTCCCTATCAGTGTCATGCTATGCAAACAGCTTACAACACACAGGATGGGCCCTTGGTCTTGCCACCTCACTCCATCTTTGCCTCCTTATAAGCATCTATGAGATGGATTCTATAAACTCTCCCCTTCATTCTCACTCAAACACCACTTGTCTCCCTCATTGCAGGAAAAGAGAGCTCACAATAAGCGTGAAAGAGCGAGGACAGGAGGAGGGCCACCCTCAGTAGCCCAGCTCACCACCTGGGAGGAAGCGGCCCTGGAGATCGTGGGACTCGATGATGATGCGCAAGTGGGGGACGGGCAGACGGGCGCAGCAGAGCAAGCTGGTGACAGAATAGTTGTTCATCTCTCTCATTGACATTGCATGAGTCGCTGATAATGATTCTGAAGCTCTAACAGTTGGACTTATGATCATCTGCAATATGCACTGTGCATGTCACCTTGGCCTCACATCTCTGACTTTTTCCTTTACTCCTCCACAGGACCATCCATCACAAGCACCCGTCCCCACCATCCAGGAGGAACAGCCTGAGGCTCAAGACTCCTCAGAGGAAGCTGAAACCTCTGAGGGTGCAGCGTCAACACAATTCAGCCAGGCCAGCACCAGTGCAGAGACTCACACCTTGGTGGGACCCTCGCGAGATAGAGTAGTGTTGTCACCTGGTATATCACAGCTCACAAGTGAGCATCAGCAGATGGTGGAGACAGGGAAAGCAGTGGAGAGTCCTCGTTGGAGGGCGCAGGACTCTCCCAGCTCGGCTCAGCTGCATGTCGACCCTCTGCCTCTAGGTCCATCCAGAAGAACAGCGGTGCTGGAACTCCAGGAACAGATGCAGGAGTCTCTGGCAGGTTTTGTCTCCAGGGTCGCTGCAAGTGTGGAGCGAATGGAAGAGTCCATTGCGAACATGAGCAGAGCCTTTGCGGAGTCATTGGCGCATGAACGCATCTCCATGGAAAGGATGGCAACCTCCATGGAGGTGATAAGTCGCCAGAGTGCAGAAAACATGGTGAGTGTTCTGAATAGAATGACATCTCTGGAGGAGCAATGGACATCTATTGAACAGAGAAACCAGACCTTCATGGAAGTCCTTCTGAGTAGGACTGCCAGTGCAGATACGGGTCCCCATAGCCCCCCTGATGTGCAGCAAGGTGCTCTCAAGCCACTTGCAAGCGCTGAGGTGGACCTGACCCATGAGAGGGATGATGGTGGCAGAGAACAAGGAAGTGTGGGCTCCTCTCCAAGTGCTCACACTTCCATGCCACTGACAAGTCCTCGGTCAGAGCCCCACCAGAGTCCACACCCAACTGAGATCGGCGTCTCAACCCCTGCACAGCCGCAGGAGCAGCAGACTGTTGGCGAGCCCTCACAGGCTCGGCACCCCAGAGGACGCCCGCCCAAGGTGTCGAGATAGGAGCAGCAACAGAGTGAGCAAGGGGCCTCCACATCTGCTGATGCCAAGGGGGAACCACCACGTAGAAGCACGCGTAAGAGAAAGAAACTGCACAAATAGTCACAAGGTTTGTCACTTGGGTGAAATGTTATGTTTCATTGTGATAAGCCATCAGTAGCTTCCTGTAAATAACAAATCTGTTGGCTACTGCTGCAGTTGTGGCCTGTGTCATCTCGTTATTGGGACTTCCACATTGCGGGCTTAGGAGGAGTAGCAGTTGTCAGAATGATGGTCAGAGTGCTAGGAAGACGATGGGTCCTGGCCATTAACGATGTTGTGGCAAGAAGCTGCGAGGCACAAGTGGTTGCTTGGCTAGGCTAGGCAAATCTGGCCAAGATGAGTGCGTTCCTTGCGTCCCGGCCAGCAATGGTCTCGCGTATTGCTGCCGCTGGTTGATGCGCCTCTGCCAGATGTTCGTTTTCTCCCTCCTGCTCATCCTCATCTGATGTCCAGGGGGAAAGGAACCGAATGGTTCCCATTCTTCTGGTAGATGCCTCAGTTGAGGAAGCGCTGAGTCAGGGTGGGGTGAGGAGTTTTCCAGAAGCTCACACTGGAGATGGGTGTCAGGCTCCAAACTTCCACAACAATGAGTAGGCCTGCTAAAGTTTCCTCAGACCTGAAACAACTAAGTTCTGCCACCTGCAAATGATGATTGCTCCAAACTACTCCTTAATGGTGGAGCTGCAGCTGAAAGCCAGCAAGCCAAATGTGTACCCGCCAGGTTTCACCGTCGTGTTTCAGAGGAGGCGTGCATCATGTGGAAAACTGGTAAAAATCGAAAAGCCTGTGAAAATGGCACTATGGAGCCAATTAGGAGCTTGTCCATGGCCTTAAGGGCCTATCCCGCCTCTTGGAGGTGGGTCGGGAACTGGATCTGAAAACGCGCACCTGGGAAAATTCAGCGGAGGCGGGATGGGTGCAGGATCGGGCCCGCCCGCCATTTTTTCCAATTTTAACCCCCCACTCGCCTCCAATCCCGCCTCAACGGCCCTATGAAAATCGAGCCCATAGTCTCAGGATAAGGGGTCGACAATTTAGGACTGAGATGAGGAGAAATTTCTTCACTCAGAGGGCTGTGAATCTTTGGAATTCTCTGCCTCAGAGGGCTGTGAATGCTCAGTCATTGAGTATATTCAAGACTGAGATCGATAGATTGTTGGACAGTAAGGGATTCAAGGGATATGTGCAGGAAAGTGGAGTTGAGGTAGATCAGCCATGATCTTATTGAATGATGGAGCAGGCTCGAGAGGCCGTATGGCCTATTCCTGCTCAATGTTCCCCGTAAGCTGCACGGCCGCATGGCCACACAGCGCTCCAGTGAACCCGCGCAGCCGGCTTGCCGGCTTTTCAATACACAAAAGGATCAGTGCTTGGGTCTCAGCTATTTGCAGTCTATACTAATGACTTAGATGAAGGGACTGAGTGCAATGTATTCAAGTTTGCTGACGATACAAAGCTAGGTGGAAAAGTAAGCTGTGAGGAAGATGCAAAGAGCCTGCAAAGGGATATAGACAGGTTAAGTGAATGGTCAAGAAGGAGGCAGATGGAGTATAATGTGGGGAAATGTGAGGTTATTCACTTTGGTAGGAAGAATAGAAAACAGAATATTTATTAAATGGTAAGAAATTATTAAATGTTGGTGTTCAGAGAGACTTAGGCAGCCTCATACAGGAAACACAGAAAGTTAGCATGCAGGTACAGCAAGCAATTAGGAAGGCAAATTACATGTTGGTCTTTATTGCAAGGGGGTTGGATTACAAGAGTAAGGAAGTCTTACCACAATTGTACAGGGCGTTGGTGAGACTACACCTGGAGTACTGTGCACAGTTTTGGTTTCCTTATCTGAGAAAGTACATACATGCCTTAGAGGTGGTGCAACGAAGGTTCACTAGATTGATCTCTGGGATGAGAGGGTTGTCCTATGAGGAGAGATTGAGTAGACTGAGCCTATACTCTCAGAAGTTTAGAAGAATGAGAGCTGATCTCATTGAAACATATAAGATTCTGAAGGCGATTGACAGGGTAGATGCTGAGAGGTTGTTTCCCCTGGCTGGAGAGTCTAGAACTAGGGGGCATAGTCTCAGGATAAGGGGTTGGCCATTTAAGACTGAGATAAGGAAAAATGTCTTCACTCGGAGGGTTGTGAATCTTTGGAATTCTCTCCCCGAAAGGGCTGTGGATGCTGAGTCTATGGGCTGGATTTTGTCAATGGGGACGTGATGGAGGCGGGACGCCCACCTTTTGGGTTGTAGTCCCGCCTCCATCGACTTGTGGCCAACCCACTCGATTTTCCCTTGATTGACCTTGTTGAGCCCGCCCAGCGGGCTCAGCAGGCCAATTAAGGACCACCCGGCAACAGGTGACGTCACAGATTGACATTTCATCTGTCAAGAGCTTTTGACAGATGAAATATAAGCGTTTGACAGCTCCTTGAAGCTGTCAAACACTGACAATCTGTACTCTAAGTTAATTCCTTCCTCTCAGGCTGATTTAGAGATCTCTGCAGAACAAAAAGCAGAGACTGCACCTTTTGACAGCTCAACGGCCATTCTGCTTTCTTTGCCAGTGAGATTTCTGACTCCCGAGACCTGAAGGACTGACACCTGCAGGAGGAAGTTAAGGTAAGTAAAACTTTTTTCCACACTTTACACTTACCTTACACACTTACCTCTGCACACATGCACCCATCACTCACCTGCCCACCGGATATATCGACCCCTCCAACCCCTGCAGACCCACGGTGCACCTCGCTAAAACGGTGTGGTTCAGACCTGTCGGGAAGCCCACACTTCAGGGCTAAAAATAGGGATTAGGCAAAAAACTGCCTGTTAACTACCTGTTAACAGGCAGTTTATTGGCACTAATCCCCTTCCTGCCTCGGGGAGGCGGTCCCAGCACAGGTCGGGTACCCGCCTCCTGTGAAACTGGCATGGAGGCGGGTTGGGGGCGGGATGGGTTCGGGACCTCCGAATCAACAATTTTAACCCCCCACATGCCTCCAAACCCTCTCCACGGGTCAATGAAAATTCTGCCCATTGAGTATATTCAAGGCTGAGATAGATATACTTTTGGACTCTAGGGGAATTAAGGGATATGGGGATCAAGCGGGAAAGTGGAGTTGAGGCCGAAGATCAGCCATGATCTTATTGAATAGCGGATCAGGCTCGATGGGCCATATGGCCTACTCCTGCTCCTAATTCATACGGTCTATGTAACTGGCTTGATGGCTGCAGTCACCATGTGATGCCCTCACATGGGGAATAAAATAAATGTGAGTAGGAGGATAAATATAAACACTCTTGCTATAGCAATAAAGAGCAAAATAATTTGTGATCATTTCACCTTTTGTTATTTCTATATAAAGGCAAATCTTGAACTAATGTCAATAAGTTCTTCCTCGCAGAAAGAGTGGTCAGCACATGGGTAGGGTTGCGGAGTCAAGATGCCATGGATTTAAGAGACAATCAGTTGGTGTAATTGGGGACTGTAGATTCTTGCTTGATAATTGAGCTGGGATAGGTCAAACAATCTTCCTCATCTGTAGGTACCTTTTAGATTTTATCAATCTCTGTGGTCCCCTGCCTATTGTGTCACTGAACCAGAGAGACCCAGAAAGCCCCAGGTTTGGGTCTTGGTCTATGCTGATATTTCAACCAGAGTGGCAGTTAAAGTGCTATAGTTAGACCACAATACTCTGGGGCTAGGGAAAAGAAAACATCATCCAGGGTTCCTACTCCCAATCACTATCTGGTGACTCCTGCTGGAAACTATGCATTTAGAGATGACAAGTGAGTACAGGGCCATCGCTGGCTGTGATTCCCTGACATGGTCAAATAGCCAGGTGACACTCATTGCTTAAGCACAAAGATGAAAATTGGCCACGTGTGAGATACTGAAGGGGCAGCTGACACCTGTGAACCTTCAGGGAGGAAGGAAATTGGGAAAAGAAAAAGCCTTCCCTATGATTAACATTAATCTTCATAAAAACATTATAAGTTTTATTATTTTTGCTATGCTTACACCCCTGTAATACATGCAGACAAGGAAAATTAGAGTTCAGAAGAAGGTGAGTCAAGGTTTCTGTGACAAAGATTAAGTATTAAAATATTGATTGAGATGTATAAATATGGAATAATGTAGGTTTAGCATTTCCTGTGTATGTGTCAAAAATCATCAGTTTCTCCTTCAAAACGGCTGATGTGTCTTAACATTTTTTGTATGCATCATTGGCTTTCTACTAGCACTGCTCTGTCATAGTTTTAGGATCACAAGTCTCAATGGTGCTCGTCACTGAGAATGCTCCCCAGCACAGGCAAAGATGCTTTATTTACCTCGTACACCAAAATAATATTTCCCATGATTAAGGAGAATTAGTAAAAGCTGTCAGGATTTATTTTTGCTTTTGAATTATGAATTTTGTGCTTATCAAACTGAGGTTACTTCTGGGAAATGTTCAATTTCCACTGAGGTCAATAGAAATAAAAATCAGGAGAGGTGTAAAATGGGCTGCCGATTCGCTATCACCCATTTTACATTATTGCACAAAGTCAAAATCCACCCCCATTCCTCACACCAGCCAGACACCACTTTGAGTGAGAATGCCAGTTTGGAGCCAATTAATGCAGAGTTAGGGGCAGTTTGCGCTGTGGGCCAATGTCCACTAGAAGGTCGATTGAATGAATCGATGAAAGATTGGCATTTAAAAAAAATTCATTCCTGGGATGTAGGCATCACTGGCAAAGCCAGCATTTACTGCCCATTCCTAATTGCCCCTGAGAAGGTGGTAGTGAGCCACCTACTTCAACCGCTGCAGTCCGTGTGGTGAAGATACTCCCACAGTGCTGTTAGGGAGGGAGTTCCAGGATTTTCACCCAGCAGCGATGAAGGAACAGCGATATATTTCCAAGTCAGGATGGTGTGTGACTTGGAGGGGAACTTGCAGATGATGGTGTTCCCATGTGCCTGCTGCCCTCGTCCTTCTAAGTGGCAGAGGTTGCGGGTTTGGGGGGTGCTGTCGAAGAAGCCTTGGCGAGTTGCTGCAGTGCATCTTGTAGATGGTGCACACTGCAGCCACTCACCAGTGGTGGAGCAAGTGAATATTTAAGGTGGTGGACGGGGTGCCAATCAAGCGGGCTGCTTTGTCCTGGGTGGTGTCAAGCTTCTTGAGACCTGTTGGAGCTGCACTCATCCAGGCAAGTGGAGAGTATTCCATCACACTCCTGACTTGTGCCTTGTAGATGGTGGAAAGGCTTTGGGGAGTCAGGAGGTGAGACACTCGCCACAGAATACCCAGCTTCTGACCCTCTCTTGTGACCACTGTATTTATGTGTCTGGTCCAGTTAAGTTTCTGGTCAATGGTGACCCTCAGGATGTTGATGGTGGGGGAATCGGCGATGGTAATGCCATTGAATGCCAAGGGTGGTGATTAGACTCTCTCTTGTTGGAGATAGTCATTGCCTGGCACTTGTGTGGCGCGAAAGTTACTTGCCACTTATCAGCCCAAGCCTGAATGTTGTCCAGGTCTTGCTGCATGCGGGCACGAGCTGCTTCAATATCTGAGGACTTGCAAATGGAACTGAACACTGTGCAATCATCAACGAACATCCCTACTTCTGACCTTATGATGAAGGGAAGGTCATTGATAAAGCAGCTGAAGATGGTTGGGCCTGGGACACTGCCCTGAGAAACTCCTGCAGCAATGTCCTGGAGCTGAGATTATTCCTTGGTGGTTCCCACAGCCAATCCCTCCTCTCCCAACAGAAGAACTCACTGACAGAGGCCAGGGAGTCTGCCAAAAAATGCCAATGCTTGGAAAATTAACTGGGGTTAGGGGCACACCCTTGCAGCAGGGTGAATTCCCGCCCCAATGTACTGCCACTGACATCAAAACTGAGCATAAAATCTCGTTCCAAGTGTCAGTATATTATTCAATTGTGATGGCATCACAGCCAAGTACAATTGAACAAAGAGATTCAATATGGTTGGAGCTCAAAGATATGGTAGATAGATGAAGACTGTTTCCAGTAATTGGAGGGTCTACAATGACTTGCCATAGATAAACGCAATAGATTTAGAACAGAGAGCAAGAGAAATGCCTTTGGACAGAGAGCTGGGAGGCTGTTGAATTCACTTCCAGGCTTTGTGGTTGAGGCAGAAACTATGCCAACTGTCAATATTAGATTAAATAGGTGGGTGAAGGAAAATGGGATAAAGAGATATAGGAATATGTCAGGAAAATGTGAATAGGACTATTTGCTCATGTGGACACGGACTGGTTGGGCTGAGTGGCTTGGTTCCGTGTTTTAACCTCTATGAGTTTCCGATGTATCACTTAACTCAGCTTAGATCAAACCCAGTACCCCAATTTTAACTCCGGTGGGATTTAGGCGGGTAGGTGTCGCGGTGAGTTGACCTCACCTGCTGCTGCAGAACTCAGGCCCAGGGTATATTAACATGTAGCCAGTTCACTTCCTACCCGTAATGGGCAGGAAATGGTGGTGGGGGGGAAAGAAGCTGCCAGCACTCGGGTAAGTGTGGGGCAGGGGGTTCCAGGAGGGAAGGTTGCGGGGAGACCAGAGCAGGGGAGGCTCCTGCACCTCCTAGCCCCACAAAGGAAATAAAAATATTTACCAGTTTGGGCCTCTTCATCTTTTTGGTGGACCCGACTCTCTTCAAGCCGCTGCAACTTCCCTGCTTAGACCTGAGTTAGAAATTGTAGTTATCATTCGACCTCATTCTGCATATTTAAAGAAGGATCCCGCCAGCGGGTGGCTTAGCTCCCTGTCCCGAAGCTTCTGTAAAAATCACGGTCGGTGGTATTCGGGTGGCCGTGGGTACCCTGGGCAATTTAAATTGTCCACTCACCTGGTTTCCATTGGGCAGGTAGGTTTAAAATCGCCCCGTAGGAATTTATTGTTCTTTAAGGCTTGCTTCTGCACTGGGCAGTGAATTTGTCAAATGAACCATTGCTCCAGCTGCCCTCACTAAACTATTTAAGCATTCCAGATAGGGAGTAATAGGAGGTGTGGAGATGTATGGTACAATATCATCTGGGTTAGCCTAAGGGGCTTACATTTCTAAACCAAGCCATTTTGTCTTCATTTTCTTCCCTACACTATCAAGGAACTATAGTCTAGAAATTACTGTGAGTGATAACAGTGGGAAAATGCTTAACATATTCATATGATTTCATCTGCCTGGTATATTTTTGACACAAGCTTTAACCAGTTTAATTTAAACGGGTTAACACCTCCACTAAAATAGCAGGCAGAAGAATGTCACAAAGACTTGTTAAGTGCTCACCCAATGATATCGCCAATGGCAATATCTAGGCTCACCTGTCAGGAAATTCAGCTTACAGAATGACATCCCCTTTATAAACTCAATGGAACTCGAGCCTGAGCTCTGCTCATTTCCTGAAGATTGCTCTAGGATAGTCAGTGATGTGAATCAGATGCTGTGAAGTTGGAAAGTAATGCCTCTGCACTTAAGACTTTGATAGATTGGCTGAGTTTAAAATTGATCTTCAAGTAGGGACTGAGGAGAACACACCCTCAGTGCCTTTGTCTGAATAAAGGTCAGAAGCATCTGTAAAATGTTACAGATTTTAGCAGTTAGTGCTAGATACCTGGCACGCAAGACGTACTAATGCAGCTTGGAGACTGAATGTACTGTTGCTCCAAAAGTAAGACCTGCTTTAAGAGTGGCCAGACCTTGCATGCCTGTTTTATAATAGCATGATTACTTAAGGGATGCAACACTGCAAGGCTCATTGAATTCTAATAATTCAATGTTCGCAGACTTGGGCCAGCTAAAGGAACATTGTTACCAGATGCTGACATTGAGTTTTAGAGCATGTTAGAAATCCAGTATGTTTATGGACAGATACACATTTGTTCCTTGAAATTTGTGCATGATGACTTAGTGAGTCATTTAGTAATATTAGTGCAATTATATTAGGAAAAAGAGGGTGGTCAGGAGCAATGTAGGCACCTTGAAAACTCATATTGGTGATATTGTCAATGATAATAAGGAAATAGTGGACATGTTGAATAATTACTTTGCGTCAGTATTTACAGTAGAGGAAGAGGATAGCATGCCGGAAATCCCAAGGAAACTGATATTGAATCAGGGACAGGGACTCAATAAAATTAATGTGACCAAAATAACAGTAATAAAGAAAATAACGGCACTAAAGAGTGACAAATCCCCAGGATCAGATGGTTTCCATCCCAGGAATTTAAGGAAGTAGGTGAGCACATTGCAGACGCTCTAACTATAATCTTCCAAAGTTCTCTCGATTCAGCAACCATCCCTTTAGATTGAAAAATTACGCATGTCACTCCTCTATTTAAGAATGGAGAGGGAAACCAGGGAATTATAGACCAGTTAGACTAACATCTGTTGTCGGGAAATTACTAGAGTCTATAATTAAGGATAGGGTGACTGAACACCTTGAAAATTTTCAGCTGATCAGAGAGAGCTAGCATGGATTTGCAAAGGGTAGGTCATGCCTGACGAACCTGATTGAATTTTTTGAAGCGGTGGCTAAAGTAGTGGACAGGGGAATGTCTATGGATGTTATTTATATGGACTTCCAGAAGGCATTTGATAAAGTCCCGCATCAGAGACTGTGAACTAAGGTTGATGCCCATGGAATTGAAGATAAATTATTGACCTCGTTAGAAAATTGGCTGAAAGGCAGGAGACCGAGAGTAGGGATAATGGGCAGGTACTCTAATTTGCAGGATGTGACTAGTGGTGTCCTGCAGGGATCTGTGTCGGACTAGGGGGCATAGTCTAAAAATTAGAGCCAGACCTTTCAGAAGTGAAATTAGAAACACTTCTACACACAAAGGGTGGTAGAAGTTTGGAACTCTCTTCCACAAATGGCAATTGATGTTAGATCAATTGTTAGTTTTAAATCTGAGATTGATAGATTTTTGTTAACCAATGGTATTAAGGGATATGGGGCAAAGGCGGGTATATGGAGTAAGGTCACAAATCAGCCATGATCTCATCGAATGGGAGAACAGGCTTGAGAGGCTGAATGGCCGACTCCTGTTCCTATGTTCCTATGTTCCTATGAATGAAGACTGCATTTTCAAATGTACAGTAATAAAATGAAAAAATCCCTTACAGAAGGGATGTAAGGAAGGAACTGCGTCGAGAGAACAGGTTTATTTTTCTCTGATAAATTAACATAAGGAGGTAGAATCCCCAACTATTGATGGATTACTGGGTAAATGCATCATCTGGCATTGAGCTGCATATAAGAAGGACCCAGATTCAATCCTTGGTTTCTGCTGAGTTAGCCATTCTCAGTTGGGGGTGGCATTGGGAGAGTGACAATTGTCCTCACTAAGGAGAAAAATCGGCCAGGATTCCTGGTCCAGGTTGAAATTTCGCATGTGTGGACATGAAGCAAGGAGAGGATTGGTCTTGGCTCTGATCACCTCTCATGCGGAATAGCTCACCTATCCTCACTTACGTGAGGATTATGAAAAAAAGACCACTTGGGCAAAGTACTGTTGCCCATGGAACTGTAGCATAAATTGTCCAGTCCCAAAGCTTGGGCTGAGGGATTGAATTCCATTTGTATGAACCTGGAACAACCAGCCCAGTCAGATCGTCCAGACTGGCCTAATTATATAGGCAGTGCGACGCTGCCTGGATTGGACCTCCCTTAATGGTGGTGCGAGAAATCCTGCATAGCTGCAATTCGTAAAGGGCTGCAGCTAAAATGAGAAGCAAGCTGAATTCTTTCTGCAGGATGAAGATGGGAAGCAGGAAATCATTGCATTTACTGAAACAGGGTGGCGTGTGCTCCAATAATGGCTCCATTCCCTGATGCAGCTGTGGAACTTCTTAGGAAGTGGGGAAAAGGAGCATTGTCCTGATCGGCACTGAAGGGCACGTTCCTCACAGGGCACTGGTGCAGACTGCATGGGAGGAAGTTATGGAAAGTATCGATGCTGTGTTCAACACCCAGAGGACCTGGGTGCAGATGAGAACAAGTTGGCATCATCAGAAGAACTGCCAGGGTAAAGGTACCCAGTATTTTTGCATAATAGAAGGGCAAAAGTATACATGTCAGAAAGTGTTCCTTCTCTACCTATTACACCTTGATTTGAGCTGCATGCAAAGCATTCAAACATTGTAATTGCTCTTTCATTGCTTCACATACATGCTCATACTGCAGCAGCGTTGTCTTGTTAACTGCCACTTAAAATTGAACTAATGTTGCATTAACATCTGTAAAAGTGAGACAGCAAGACAACAGTTTCAAAGAAGCATACTGGATTCATGCATGTTTTTTCTCCCATGTCTACTGAGATGCAAGGTGGGCATTTGGGTGTGATTATACGTGCTCTTCAAACATCTCAACACTATTCCTCTACTGGCAGAGCAAGGGAGAAACCGATGTCAACACAAGTGCACTTCCAACAAGATAGTGATCAGATGAAGAAACTCTTGCGCTTTCCCCTTCCTCTTCCCCCACCCCTTCTTAGCCCAAGAAAATTGGCCTGGGTTTCTGCACCACTTCATTGACCGGAGTTTTCCTTACCTGGGTGGGTCTGGTGTAACCAGTGTCCGTGGCAGCTCCCTACCCCGCTGCTGGCTCCATCCTGCTGTACAGTGTGAACTTACCTTAATGAGGCCTATTAAGCCCGTCCAGAACGTTACCCGGCCCAATAAGAAGGAGCAGGTCTGGTGACATCACTCATGATGCGTTTTAAACTGGGATTCTTAAAGGGACCCTGGCCACATTAAATTTTAAGTTCAATCTAACATAGCGGGTGCTGAATCTTTACTGTACAATCATATAATAAAAGTTATATATGAGTGACAAAGAAATATTTAAATCAAATGATCATTAAATAATATGACTCCATCTACAAATACGATCAAGAACATAATTAAAAAAGTACATTAATTGTGAAGTTATTGGTACTTCAGTCACAAATTTATAGACTGTTGTATCAGTAACTAGTACAAAAAAAAGATGTGTGTGTATAGGTACTACATAAAATTAAGCAGATTTTAAATGTAATTGTAAAGGGGTAGATTTACAATCTTATGCAAGTTCAGCGGAACAGCTGCGGAATCCCTGACAAACAGATCTGGTTCTGGGGAATGAGGTGGGTCAAGTGGAGCAAGTGTCAGTAGGTGAACATTTAGGGAACAGTGATCATAGTATTATAAGGTATAGATTAGCTATGGAAAAGAATAGAGAGCAATCTAGAATAAAAATACCTAATTGGACAAAGGCCAATTTCAATGGGATGAGAATGGAGCTGGCCCAGGTAAATTGGAATCAAAGATTGGCAGGCAAATCTGTAATGAAACAATGGGCTGCCTTTAAAGACAAAATAGTTTGGGTACAGTCGAGGTACATTCCCACTAGGGGGAAAGGTAGGGCAACTAAAATCAGAGCTTCCTGGATGACGAAAGAGATAGAGAGTAAGATGAAGCAGAAAAAGAGCGCGTATGACCGATGTCAGGTCAAGAATACATCTGATAATCAGGCTAAATATAGAAAGTTCAGAGGAGAAGTGAAAAATAAAATAAGAGGGGCAAAGAGAGGGTATGAGAATAGAATGGCAGCTAACATAAAAGGTAATTCAAAAGTCTTCTATAGGCATATAAATAGTAAATGGGTGGCAAGAGGAGGGGTGGAGCCCATTAGGGACCAAAAAGGAGACCTACGCATGGAGGCAGAAGGTATGGCTGAGGTGCTAACTGAGTACTTTGCATCTGTCTTCACCAAGGAAGAGGATGCTCCATAGACATAGTAAAGGAGGAGGTAGGGGAGATACTGGATGGGATAAAAATTGATAAAGAGGAGGTACTAGAAAGGCTGGCTGTACTTAAAGTAGATAAAACACCAGGACCAGATGGGATGCATCCTAGGACGCTGAGGGAAGTGAAGGAAGAAATCGCGGAGGTACTGGCCATAATCTTCCAATCCTCCTTAGAAATGGGGGTGGTGTCATTGGACTGGAGAATTGCAAATGTTACACCCTTGTTCAAAAAAAGGGTGTAAAGATAAAACCAGCAACTACAGGCCAGTCAGTTTAACCTCGGTAGTGGAGAAGCTTTTAGAAACAAAATTAACAGTCACTTGGACAAGTGTGAATTAATTAAGGAAAGCCAGCACAGATTTGTTAAAGGCAAATCGTGTTTAACCAACTTCATTGAGTTTTTTGATGAGGTAACAGAGAGGATTGATGAGGGCAATGCGGTTGACGTGGTGTTCATGGATTTACAAAAGGCGCTCGACAAATTACCACATAATAGGCTCGCCAGCAAAGTTGAAGCCCATGGAATAAAAGGGACAGTGGCAGTATGGATACGAAATTGGCTAAGTGACAGCAAACAGGGTGTAATGGTGAACGTTTGTTTTTTGGACTGGAGGAAGGGATACAATGATGTTTCCCAGGGGTCGTTACTAGGACCACTGCTTTTCTTAGTATATATTAATGACTTGGATGTAGGTGTACAGGGCACAGTTTCAAAATTTGCAGATGACACAAAACTTGGAAGTATAGTAAACAGTGAGGAGGAGAGTGATAGACTTCAAGAGGACATAGACAGGCTGGTGGAATGGGCAGACACGTGGCAGATGAAATTTAACGCAGAAAAGTACGAAGTGATACATTTTGGTCGAAAGAATGAAGAGAGGAAATATAAACTAAGGGGTACAATCCTGAAGGGGTGCATGAACAGAGAGACCTATGGGTATATGTGCACAAATCGTTGAAGGTGGCAGGGCAGGTTGAGAAAGCGGTTAAAAAAGCTTACGGGATCCTGGGCTTCATGAATAGAGGTATAGAGTACAAAAGCATGGAAATTATGATGAACTTGTATAAAATACTGGTTCGGCCTCAACTGGAGTATTGTGTCCAATTCTGGGCCGCACACTTTAGGAAGGATGTGAAGGCCTTCGAGAGGGTGCAGAAAAGATTTACAAGAATGATTCCAGGGATAAGGGACTTCAGTTACGTGGGTAGACTGTAGAAGCTGGGGTTGTTCTCCTTAGAGCGGAGAAGGTTGAGAGGAGATTTGATAGAGGTGTTCAAAATCATGAGGGGTCTGGACAGAGTAGATAGAGAGAAACTGTTTCCATTGGCGGAAGGGTCGAGGTCCAGAGGACACAGATTTAAGGTGATTGGCAGAAGAAGCAAAGGCGACATGAGGAAAAAAAAATTACTCAACAAGTGGTTAGGATTTGGAATACAATGCCTGAAAGGGTGGTGGAGGCAGACTCAATCACGGCTTTAAAAAGGGAGTTGGATAAGTACCTGAAGGAAAAAAAATTGCAGGAGTACGGGGAAAGGGTGGGGAGTGGGACTAGCTGAAGTGCTCTTGCAGAGAACCGACTCGGGCTCGACGTGATGAATGGCCTTCTTCCATGCTGTAACCATTCTATGATTCTATGATACAGTGTTAGTGTTGCTTACAGTGGCCCAGATATTCCGATCCCTACAGGGACATCGGAAATGCCAGTTTCAGGCATGCACAGCGCATGTGCTGAAAACTGGCATTTCTGATCTGTCAAGAATGGTCTTGACAGATCCTCCGGCTGCCCTGGAGAAGGGCCTCTGTGGGCGGATAGTTCCACTTTTTGGAGACCCTCCGCCCGCAGAAAACCCTTACAATTCTTACGCCTGGTAAAAGCAGGTGTAAGGCCTGCTTTTACCAGGATAAGAGTTGAAAAAAATCCAAAAAAAATGTTCACTGATGTATCATTTAAAAATACTTTAAAAAAAGGTAAGTTTATTTTTAGTCCCGTAAAAAACTTTAATTATTTTTTTCAAAAAATTAAAATTTTGTTTAAAATATTTAATTTATTGTAATTTCAAGTCATTTTAAAAATTTGATTTTTTTTTAAATTTATTTAAAGTTTTACTATGTTTTTGGGGTGATCTCCATTCATATATTTGACAGGTCTTCCTGTCAAGTGTATGAAGGGAGATTCCCTTCTTTGATTGGCTCACCATGGCCCACGTGATCCCAGGGACGCTTGCGAACCGCATGCGCCCCTGGGATGCGTAGGCCCTGCACACTTGGAGTTTGGAGAGGCCCAGGAGCGGAAGTGTGTGCGTCCCGGGAGCCCTCAGGTAAGGGTGTAGATTTTTTCCAGATCGGAGGCTTCCGCACGCGGGAAGCCTCCGATCAGAAAATACGGCCCATCCTGTTTCTGGGATTTCTACAGATCTTCTGTTGAAGTTAACAATGGACAAGTGAGAGAACCACTGCAGAAATTCACCCTACAGTCTCAGACTGAAAAATGAAATTAGTCATATTCAAGGACTGGAAGCAAATTGAACCAGTGGAATGAGTGATGGGAATGAAATTGTTACAGCTGATGACTTGATTTAACGTGTAACTGGACAATCACAGTATACTGTGAGAAAAACCTGGCCAGAATCAACACAAAATTTTATTGAAATGGTATATGTCATTTTTTATATTGCAGATCAATTCACTGCAATTACTGTTGCGTTGGAAGGCAACAGCCGAGAATGGCCAGTGAAAAATTAACATTTACCAGTAGCTTTTCAAGTAGTACAGACTCGCCGTCAATCTGTTAGCTGATGGAATCAACATGTTTTTATTTTGGTTTGTTTTCCATGTTGTCAAGTAATCAGCTGGAGCAATGGCCACGGAACTCACGCCTTAGGTTGACAGACGTGGTTCCCGAGCTGTGTGAATCCCGTGACCATGCAGGGAAATTTAAAAAGTAGGGGGGAAAAAAGCTCTTAAGTGCCTGTAAAGTGGCTCAGAATGATCTCAACTGGGTCCCCTGCCGCTGCCGGTCGGGTTGGCTCCAGGCTGACAGATGTGCCTGTGAGAAAGGCACGTGGGAGCCAGTTGACAGCAGGTTCCCGACCCGCTGTCAAAAAAAGTAACTTTCCCACCCGACCCGCCACCGATCGCGCCCGCTACCTCCATGGAAAATTCAGCCCATTATATTAGTAAGGGCTTACATCTGGATCATATCAAACTAATCATGCTAAATCTAGTGGGCTAAAAACAGAAAATGCTGGAAATATTCAGCAGGTCAGGCAGCATCTGTGGAGAGAGAAACAGTGTTAATGTTTCAGGTCGATGACCTTTCGTCAGAACTGGAAAAATTTAGAGATGTAATAGGTTTTAAGCAAGTGGGACTAAAAGACGACAAGTCCCCTGAACCAGATGGCCTGCATCCCAGGGTCTTAAAAGAAGTGGCCAGCAGAGATAGTGGATGCATTGGTTGCAATATACCAACATTCCCTGGACTCTGGAGAGGTCCCAGCGGATTGGAAAACCGCAAATGTAACACCCCTATTTAAGAAAGGAGGGAGACAGAAAGCAGGAAACTATAGACCAGTTAGCCTAACATCTGTTGTGAGAAAATGCTGGAGTCCTTCATTAAGGAAACGGTAGCAGGGCATTTGGAAAATCATAATGCAGTCAAGCAGAGTCAGCATGGTTTTATGAAAGGGAAATCATGTTTAACAAATTTGCTGGAGTTCTTTGAGGATGTAACGAGTAGGGTAGATAAAGGTGAGCCAGTAGATGTTGTGTATTTGGATTTCCAGAAGGCATTCAATAAGGTGCCACATAAAAGGTTACTGCATAAGATAAGAGCTCACGGAGTTGGGGGTAATATAATAGCATGGGTAGAGAATTGACTAACTAACAGAAAGCAGAGAGTCGGGATAAATGGGTCATTTTCCGGTTGGCAAACGGTAATTAGTGGGGTGCCACAGGGATCGGTGCTGGGGCCTCAACTATTTACAATCTACATTAATGACTTGGCCGAAGGGACCGAGTATAATGTAGCCAAGTTTGCGGATGATACAAAGATGGGTGGGAAAGCAAGTTGTGCAGAGGACTCAAAGAATCTGCAAAGGGATATAGACAGGCTAAGTGAGTGGGCAAACGTTTGGCAGATGGAGTGTAATGTGGGAAAGTGCGAGGTTATCCACTTTGGCAGGAAAAATAAAAAAGCAAATTATTATTTAAATAAGAGAGATTACAAAATGCTACAGTTCAGAGGGACCTGGGGGTCCTTGTGCATGAAACACAAAAAGTTAGCATGCAGGTACAGCAAGTAATCAAAAAGGCAAATGGAATGTTGGCCTTTAATGCAAGAGGGTTGGCGTATAAAAGCAGGGAAGTCCTGCTACAACTGTACAGGGTATTGGTGAGACCACACTTTGAGTACTGCGTACAGTTTTGGTCTCCTTATTTAAGGAAGAATATACTTGCATTGGAGGCAGTTCAGAGACGATTCACTAGGTTAATTCCAGAGATGAAGGGGTTGACTTATAAAGAAAGGTTGAGCAGGCTGGGCCTATACTCATTGGAATTTAGAAGAATGAGAGGTGATCTTGTTGAAACATATAAGATACTGAGGGGGCTCGACAAGATGCAGAGAGGATGTTTCCCCTCGTGGGGAAATCTAGAACTCGGGGGCTGTAAGGGGTGAGCTGCGGCTCTGTGCTTAGCCTGGGTGCTAGTGCGAGGTTAGGCCTTGTTGCCTGTTCTGGTCTCCAGCCAGCCTGGTAACACTAGACACCTGTGAGTGGTTCGACCCACTCGCCCTTACGGTTCTGACACTGGACTTAGGTGCGAGAGCAATAATACAGAGAAAAACTCAGGTAGACCCGCTCGAATAGTGCGAAATGGAAAATCTTTATTGCATATTATTCAAGATTACGAGATACACGTCATAAGCACAGATTAATGACAGTACAATCTCACACACAGTTATGAAACTAATTTTAGGGAAACGAGGAGCGCATTACGCATCGTAAAAGGGGACACACATTATACTTATCCTTAAAACTTAAACCCTCCCCTATCAATACCTGTCCTAATCTAGATTTGTAGGATCGAGACTCATGCTCACCACTCGTGATAACTCGGAGAATTCTGAAACTCTGCTCGGATGTTTTGACCGCAGCACCTGACTATCCACGTGTTGATCAGGGGTCTCTGTACCCCACTTGTTTACTCGTCTCTGCTCCGGCTAGCAGGCTGGACCGTCTGCTGTCATGAAGATCTGTGTTGTCCTCGGAGTTCCGATACTACTCAAAAAAGAGTCTTCCTGTGCCCTACACCAGTTGTCTGCAAAACTCAAAGAAGGGTCTTCCTAGGCCAGTTGTGGAGTAGCCTATAAAATTCGAAGAAGTGTTTATTCGACTTACAGGCGCGGTCGGGGCTTACTGACCGTGGCGATGCGTATTGTCGTCTTCTTCTCTTCTCATCTCATCTCATCTCATCTCATCTCATCTCCTCTCGGGCCTTCGGTTCCAACACCGTTTACCGACTTCTCGGGATGGTGCGCCCGTTTCAAGGCCTCACAGCCCAGTTCTACACAGATCTTCGCGGCAAGCCACGAGGTTGATCCTAGCGGATCAGAGTCCAGAGCCGTCAGGCAAGAGAATAAAAGTTCAACAGCCTTCCAGCGAGTCAAAGCAGCAAGCGCAAGAAGAAGCAGAGGCAGCAGAGCGATGGACGGTTGTACCTTACAGTTATAGTGCTGTAATTCCTCTTTTCCCGCCCAATCTTAATGTCTATCTTTTGTCAGGGTTTTGGCGCTCAAACTTCTTGTATAGGGTGATCTCCGTCTTTAATGGGTTTCGGTGATACTTGTAACTGTCTGAGTACCCGTTAATACTTCTCCCATTGTGGAACCGGCTAGTAGTCTCCCTGGAGGGGTTTTGGGGCTTCCAAATGCTTTCTGTAACTACCCGCAAACGGCTCTCTCATCGTAGAGTCGTGGGGATTTTGCATATTAATGTCTTTGGATGGGTCCTTGATCGCTCGGTACAATAGCCCTTATTCGCACCTGGGAGACCGATTCCAGTATTTATGTATAAAATGCAAACCCATCATGTCTTGTCAATTATCTCAAATGTGCTGAGTCCTGTACGATCTTGCACAAATGTTTATTGGAACGCCATCTTGTCTGCCCATTGAAAGTCTAGAACTTTCTGCCACGAGGCGTGGCGGCCATTTTACAGGCTGTTTGTGTCCGTTTTGAAACCTGACAGCATTCTGCTGAAATAAAGCTGTTTGTACGAAACTTTTATGTCTCCTTCTTATTTTATAAAATCGCGATAATTTTGCGAATTCTACAGTCACAGTCTCAGAATAAAGGGTCGCCCTTTTAGAACTGAGATGAGGAGGAATTTCTTCTCTCAGAGGGTCGTAAATCTGTGGAATTCTCTGCCCCAGAGAGCCGTGGAGGCTGGGTCATTAAATACATTTAAGGTGGAGATAGACAGATTTTTGCAAGATAAGGGAATGAAGGGTTATGGGGAGCGGGCAGGGAAGTGGCTTTGAGCCCAATATCAGCCATGATCTTATTGAATGGCAGAGCAGGCTCGAAGGGCCAAGTGGCCTATTCCTGCTCCTATTTCTTATGTTACAGAGGCGGGGAAAGGGGGGAGGGGAAGAAAGAACAAAATGAAAGGTCTGCGATAGGGTGGAAGGCAGGAGAGATTAAATGACAAAAGTAATAATGGTGCATGGTGAAAGGAAATGGTAATGGGACAAGTAAAGAAACAAAAGATGGGTCTAGAGGAGGCGTAAATTTGAATATCAGAATCATCAGCAACAGCTGCCATCCGAAAAAAGTGAGGGCAGAGGTTATGATCTGAAATTGTTGAGCTCAATGTTGAGTCTGTACGGCTATAAAGTGCCTAATAGAAAGATGAGTTGCTGTTCCATGAGCTTACGCTGAGTTTCATTGGAACAGTGTAGGAGGCCGAGGTCAGATTGAGAGTGGTCTAGAAAATTTAAATGATAGGCAATAATAATGACGGTTAATTAAAATGACAGACAGTAAGTGGGATGCTATACGTAAATCCTTTTTGCTCAATGTGTGTGTTTGCATTTACTAGGTACTATCTGGTAGATCTGAGAATGAAATATTGTTCCACTTGGCAATCAGTGGCTACATCAAACATCAAGCAGTTGCAAATATATCATATGTCAATTGCAAAACAGGGCTCTCCTTGCAATCCCCAGACAATGCGCAATTGTACCTTAATCCCAACCATCCTGTGGCAGTGCAATTCAATTCCACACTCGACATCCTTCTGGCATAAGTAAAATCACCGAATCAGCACTAATTAGATTGAGTTGCCTTCTGTGGAGTCACAGGCAAGGGAGCTGGGGCTGAGGCTGCCAAGATAGTTTCCTCTGGGACATTAATGGGCCAAATTTCCCCTTTGTAAAGAGAAATGGATGAAATGCCTGTTTTCTTTTTAATCCAGCTAATGAGGGAATTGGATAAATACTTAAAGAGAAAAATTTGCACGGCTTTAGGGAAAGGGCAGGGGAGTGGGACTAATTAGATAGCTCTTTCAAAGAGCCGGCACAGGCACAATGGGCCGAATGGCCTCCTTCTATGCTGTATCATCCTGTGATTCCATGATAGACGAATGGCTCATGAAATGATATGAATGCAAGTTTTGAAACACGAGCACTGAAAATGAAATTTCATTAGCGGTGATGAAGAAACAGCCAATCGAACGCAGCTGTAATAATGACCATTTCACGCCTCTGGTATAAAAGTCAAAGAACTTTGTTAAACCAACTATACAGTGCACAGTTATACTGGAGAATGGTTCAATGCCAACAAAGCAAATCCAGTTCAAGTAACAATGCGTTGCATGTTCTAGTGAGCTGTGTAATTGAAAGTGTAGCAAGGATACTTTTGGTGGGGTTCTACATCCCCCAAATGTGCAAAGGAAATGCAAAGATAGGAATATATCAAGAGATGTGGATGCTCTATAATGAGAAGGACCCATATGGGAGTGAGAAAAAAGCTACACGGCTTAAGGAAGAGCAAAAATATATGAATATTATTGTAAAGCAACAGCACAGGACATATATCAACATAATGGAATGTTGTAAACAATATATTGATATAAGAGGAAAGTCTGTACTGAGTAACAAGAATGTAGCAAGTAAAAATAAGAAAGACTTGCATTTATATAGAGCCTTTTACAACCTCAGAACATCCCAAAGCGCTTTACAGCCAATAAAGTACTTTTGAAGTGTAGTCGCTGTTGTAATGTAGAAAACACGGTAGTTAATTTGTGTACAGCAAGGTCCCACGACAGCAGTGTTTCAGTGATGTTGGTTGAGGGATAAATATTGGCCAGGACACCAGGGAAAACTCACCTACTTTTCTTCAAAATAGTGCAATGGGATCTGTTACATCCACCTGAGAGAGCAGACGGAGACTCGGTTTAGCGTCTCATCCAAAAGACAGCACTTCCAACAGTGCAGCGCTCCCTCAGTACTACCTTTAAATGTCAGCCGAGATTTTGTGTTTAAATCTCTGGAGTGGGACTTGAACCCCCCACCCTTATGACGCAGAGGCGGGAATGCTACCACTGAGCCATGGCTAACACCATAAGTAAGGCACTGGAAGTGAAAATAGCAGGATTTTGCAAATGATGGGAGAGGAAATTAACGTTCCAAATCACCATGCCTCTAGTCCTACTCATCCTACAAAAATTGAACCGAAAATTGCATAGAAAGAATTAGATAAGGATTTACCATCATGTTTCGGGTTTTATATGTGATACTGTTTGGCTCTGAACTCTAAACTGAGGTACTTAAAGAAACTCTGACATCCAGTGGATAACATGAGTATATTGTAGTAATGCAAAGATTTAACTCTTAACAAAATTGTCAAATTCAAAAGACATATAACTCAAAATACTGCCAACAACTATGCATTTATATATTGGGGTAAGCAACAACAACTTGCATTTATATACTGTATTTAATGCGGTTAATTGTCCCAAGGCGCTTCACAGGAGCGTAATCAGAATAAAATTGACACCGAGCCAAAGAAGGTAACATTTGGACAAGTGACCAAACAGCTTGGTCAAAGGAGTAGGTTTCAAGGAGCGTCTTAAAGGAGGAAAGAGACGTGGCGGAGCGGAGAGGTTTAGGGAGGGAATTCCAGAGCTTAGGGCCTAGACAGCTGAAGGCACAGCTGTCAATGGTGGTCGAAAGAAATCGGGATATGCAAGAAGCCAGAATTGGAAGAACACAGAGTTCTCAGAGGGTTGCATAGTTGGAGGAGATTACAGAGCTAAGGGCCCGGAATTTGCAGGGGGTAATTTTCTTACTTCTTAGGCAGTCCCTCGGAACCGAGGATGACTTGCTTCCACATTAAAAATGAGTTTGCAGGTGACTGATGAGTTCAATGCGGGACCTACAGTCTCTGTCACAGGTGGGGCAGACGGTGGTTGAAGGGGCAGGTGGGTGGGGTGCTTGGGTTGACGTGCGCTCCTTGCGCTGCCTGCGCTTGGCTTCCACTTGCTCCCGGCGAAGAGACTCGAGGTGTTCGGCACCTTCCCGGATGCTTCTCCTCCACTTTGTGCGGTCTTGGGCCAGGGATTCCCAGGTGTCGGTGGGGATGTTACACTTTTTCAAGGAGGCTTTGAGGGTGTCCTTGAAGCGTTTCCTCTGCCCATCTGGGGCTCTCTTGCAGTGCCGGAGCTCCGAGTAGAGCGCTTGTTTTGGGAGTCTCGTATCGGGCATGCGGACAATGTGACCCGTCCATCGGAGCTGATCGAGCGTGGTCAAAGCTTCGATGCCAGGGATGTTGGCCTGAGCAAGAACACTGACGTTGGTGCGCCTATCCTGCCAATGGATTTGCAGGATCTTGCGGAGGCAGCGTTGGTGGTACCTCTCCAGTGCTTTGAGGTGCCTGCTGTACATGGTCCATGTCTCTGAGGCATACAGCAGGGCGGGTATCACTGCTGTTCTGTAGACCATGAGCTTAGTGCTGGGTTTGAGGTCCTGGTCTTCAAACACTCTCTTCCTCAGGCGACCGAAGGCTGCACTGGCACACTGAAGGCGGTGTTGGACTTCATCGTTGACGTCTGCCCTTGTTGACAGTAGGCTCCCGAGGTATGGAAAGTAGTCCACATTGTCCAAGGCCTTGTCGTGGATAATAACAGAGAATGAACAGTGTTCGCTGTTATTACCCCTTTGAAACTGACCTCAACTTCAGGACGTATCGCATGCGCATCCTAACACGGAAATCCTGAAGTTGCGGTCAGTCATTCACTGCTCCGACATTGGCTGCGCAGTGACCTCTCCCCCATAGCCGGCAATGCATGTAATCAGGAAACTGATGAAAACATGGGCTTTTCCATGGTAATATCACTGTGTAATACCCCTTTAAAAGTTAGGCCTTGTTGGATTAGGTATAACTGGAGTTTTAACAACGTATTAACTAGTAAACAAATGTTCTGGCCCTAACAAACTAATTTTAATTTTGTGGAGTGTCAAATTTCTCCATTATAATAAAAATTACAATTTTTAAGAAACTTAAAAATTCTTTTTAGATTTTTAAAAGTTTGTTCATATTTATTTCCTTTTCCCCATGTGAGAGCCCCAATCTTTGCTTTGCTCTCTGTAATATTTTTTAAAAGTCAGAATAAAAGCAACTTCTTCACTTCCTGGTTCCCTGTCTGTGTGAATTCTGCATTGTGATTGGCTGCTTAGACTGCTTGTTGCCCTCTTATTGGTCAACCACTGAACTACACTGATCTCAATTGCACATCGAAAAAGTCAAACTTTTCGCCACAGAGATCGCAAAATCGCGAGATTTTGTGGGCAGTTTTATTCAGGGCCAACGGCGAACGCCTTTGCTTCACTGCTAACCGCAAATTCCGAGCCATTGATCTGCACCCTTATAAGTATCTGTCTTTGTGATCACAGTAAAAGTAACTGATACACGGGCCGCGATTTCCCCAACCTCGGTGGGTCCGTGAAGGGTGACATCGGTGGCGGGTCCCGACCCCGCTGCTGGCTCCAGCCCACTCTGTAGAATGATTTTATATTGATTGGGCTTGTTAAGCCCGCCCAGCGCATTTGCCGGCCAATTGAAGGAAGCCAGTCTGATGACGTCATTTGATGACGCGTCATCAGCCGGTTTCCTTAAAGTAATCATGCGCAAACTGATTTTGACAGTTGTGCTGTCAGTGTTCTGCAGCATTGAGGTGCTGCAAACACTGACAAGCACTGCACAGAGGTGCACAACTGCACCCAGGCGCTCCCATGACTCCCTCCATATGCTTATGGAGGGAGTCACAGCACACAGGGAGATTCTCTTCCCTTCCAATGAGCAGAAGAGACCTCCCCAGGAGATCAACGCAGCCTGGTTGCACATTGCACAGGAGGACACAAGCAGGGATGTCGTCAGGAGGACCAGGCTGCAGTAGCGCAAACCTTTCAATGATCTCAGTAGATCACAAAATGTTACTGCAAAGCCACACTCAACCTCATCCTGCTGTGCCACTCAACACATCCTCATCACTCTGTCTTCCCTACCCTACTCCTGCACATCCTTACTTACACCAACTTACCTTGCACCTCCACCCATCCCTCTCTATCTACATTATCACTTCCCCATCTCACGAGCCACCCCTCACATTAACCCTCATCTAGTCCAATCATACCAACTAACAACACACAAGGTTAGGCATTTGTGTGTTTTAGTCAATGTTCATGTGAAGTTTCTGTTAATGTGCTGTCAAACATTGAAATCTTTATTTTCAACACTTTGGGCTGGATTTTCATTGACCCATGGAGGCGGGTTTGGAGGCGTGTGGGGGGTTAAAGTTGCAGATTCGGGGGTCCCGACCCCATCCCGCCCCCAACCCGCCTCCATGCCAGTTTCGCTGCGGCGGGTACCCGACCTGTGCTGGGACCCGCCTCCCCGAGGCGGGAAGGGGATTAGTGACAATTAACTGCCTGTTAGCAGGTAGTTAACAGGCAGTTTTTTGTCTAATCCCTATTTTGATGGCTGAAATGTGGGCTTCCCGACAGGTGCCAACCACGCCAAGTTAGCGAGGCGGACCGTGGGTCTGCAGGGGTTGGAGGGGTCGATATGTCCGGTGGGCAGGTGAGTGATGGGTGCATGTGTGCAGAGGTAAGTGTGTAAGGTAAGTGCAAAGTGTGGGAAAAAGTTTTACTTACCTTAACTTCCTCCTGCAGGTGTCAGCCCTTCAGTTCTCGGGAGTCAGAAATCTCACTGGCACAGAAAGCAGAAAGGCCGTGGTGCTGTCAAAAACTGCAGCCTTCTGTTTTCTGTGCTGGAATGATTTTTAACTCAGCCTGAGAGGAAGGACTCAAGTTAGAAGACAAATTTTCAGTGTTTGCCAGCTTCACAGAGCTGTCAAACGCTGATATTTCATCTGTCAAAAGCTCTTGACAGATGAAATGTCAATCTGTGACGTCACCTGTTGCCGGGTGGCCCTTAATTGACCTGCTGAGCTCGCTGGGCGGGCTGAACAAGGTCAATCAAGGGAAAATACAGTGGGTTAGCCACAAGTCAATGGAGGCGGGTCTACAACCCAAAAAGTGGGAGTCCCGCCTCCATCACGTCCCCAGTATCAAAATCCAGCCCTTTGTGTTCTTGGACAGATTTGTGTGCACCTTTGGAAGTAGCTTAGTGAGTTGCAGTGTATGGTGAGACATAATGGTACCCCTCGCAATGGCGATGAGTGTGAAAGGAATGGCTTGGGCATTGTAGGGATGCTTTATGGTGTTGGTGTGGGGTGGTCCAAACCTGGCACATCATGTGGCAGCCAGGGTGTACAGCATCAAGTGAAGTAAATATGGCCACGGTGAGGCCATCCCTGGCCTCCCAGGCAGCAATGTGGTCGGGTGCTGATGCCCTGTGTCCTGTGCAGCATCAGTTGTAAATGGCAATGGCAGAATCATCAACAGCTGCCATGTGAGAGAGAAAATAAAAGAAGAAAGGAAAAATAATAAAAGAAAAATAGGGGCCAAGGTTACAGTCTGAAATTGTTGAACTCGATGTTGCGTCCAGAAGGCTGTATAGTGCCTAATCGAAAGATGAGGTGCTGTTCCTCGAGCTTACGTTGAGCTTCATTGGAACAATGTAAAACGTCGAGGACAGAGAGGTCAGAGTGGGAGTAGAGCGGAGAATTAAAGTGACAGGCAATCAGAAGCTCGGGGTCACGATTTTTCTTTTATAATTTTTTCTTTCCCTACACTTGCTTAAAAATCTGTTGCATCTCTAACTTTTTCCAGTTCTGACGAAGGGTCATCAACCTGAAATGTTAACTCTGTTTCTCTCTCTACAGATGCTGCCTGACCTGCTGAGTATTTCCGGCATTTATACTGGAAAAGCACTTATCTGTTCCACGCAGCAGTCCTCGCCTCCCTTCAGCTGCCAGGTTTCCTGCGGCCTGGGAAACCTGATCGGCCAACATTAAGCCTGAAACACAGATAAAATCTTAGACACGCAGCCTCAGTAAAATATTTAAATGAGCGACCCGCCCCCAGCCCTGCCTCCGTTAAAACTGGAAGTGGGTGAGTTGGAGGTGGGGTGGGATCAGGTTTGAGTTTTGTTACATTTTAACTTCCCACCCGACCCAAACCCACCCATTTATGGGGGTTAAAAATTACCCCCAGCATATTGCATCGGAACTGCTCCTCACCAGACATCTGAATCTGTATGCAAAGTTATAAAAACCAGCTGCAAAGTTATTAAAAAAAAATCCTTTTCTAACACTGTCTGTTACCCCTCGCCTTTCGAGATAATAAACAGGGGGGGAAGAAAAAAGAAATAAGCTGTCATATTTTGCACGTAAATTATTCCGTTTCACTTTTCACTTTTTTTATTTTCAAATTATACCATCCAGCAACTGCAGACATCAGCAAAATAGCGTGTCAGGTCTTGCAAAAATTATGTATCTTGTTACTTGCAAATGGAATTGATTCTGTCGCTGAATTCAATTTCAGCTAAAGCTGCCATCTCATTGTTGACAGGATGGTGTTCTAAGGTTTCCTACTCTGATCAGGACCTTTTTGGTGAGATTGCTCATTATCTTTGCACTCTTCATTTCCGTGTTAATTAGTACAGCTTCCCTGTACATTGGCTTCCTGATCGGAAAGCAGCTTTCTTTAGGTCTTATTTAGAGGTCCCAGTAGATCACATCAAACTTTTAAGCCCTGGTTTTGACTCTGCCCACCTGATTTGAACAGAACAGGCAGGTAGTTAAAATAGCGGTAGAGTACTTACCAATGTGTTCTGACGCGCTCTCGCCTACTGCCATTTTCAGAAGCGTCTGAGGCTTCATAAATACATTAAAATCAGAGTCCTATGAGGCAAATAGGACCCCGGCACAATTTTAACTCACAATCGCAGCAGTCCCACCCAATAAAATCCTGGTGGCAAGCAAATCTGGGGCCCGAAGAAGTCCAGAAAATTTGTAATTTTTTTGTTCCCCTGTGGACCAGGAGAAATAGAATGCTCCTCCAGGCCCCACAAGAAAGCCTTGAGCCTCCCCACCCCCTCATCTTCCGAGCTTCATTCCCCGCTTCCTTAACTAGGATGCCCGATTGACCATCACCTAAGCTGACTGCTGGGGACCGTTCTTTTGAGTCTCCCGTGGTGCCTTTCTACCGCCCAAAATCCCACTCCCAGCTAGCACTTTCTACCATGTTCAGATAGGAGTCACATGAGGCCCAGAAGTTAAAATCTTCCAGGCTTCGCGCAGCAGAGGGCTGAACATTTTCCAGTCCGCCTCAGCCTGCAACTGCAAGACTCCCACCATGTTGGTAATTACCCATCTACTCCAAATGTGAACCAAGGTGTGCCACTCCCAACAGGAGTTCACCATCTAACAACTAAACTCTGCCAGCTGGTTTATGATTTAAAGGAGAAAGACTGCTTATTTCTACCTCCATGATATCATCCACATCCATTCCAACTTCACCTCCACAATCACTAAAATTCTCATCCACTCCCTCACATCTCCAGGCTCAGTCTCACATCAGTCTCTTGACCTACTTACAAAATCTAGCTAATCTAAAACTTAGCCACCAACATCTTATGGCATTATAAGTCCCACTCACCTATCTTCCCTGACTGTTATTGGCTCCCATCCCCCAAAACTTTGATTTAAAATCCTCATGCAGGTTTGCAAATTCCTGAAGGCCTTATCTCTCTGCCCTCCTTCAGTCCTACATCACAGGGTGCACATCCCACAGTTCTTTTGGAACTCTCAAAAACACATCCAACTTGATCCATCTCTCTGCACTTTCAAAGGCCTCCTCAAGACTTATCTGTTTGACCTCACCTCTGGTCAGCTCCCCCCCAGCATAATTCCTGCTTAGTGTGCAATGCCGCCCCTGCCCTTGTGAGCTGTCTGGTCTGTTTTGTTATATTAAAGGCAATTATATAAGTATAATAAGTTGCCAACCAGGCAGAGTGAAGAATTACAACAGCCAAACCATAGAAGTTTACAATGCAGAAAGGAGGCCTTTCAGCCCATTGGCTGAGCAATCCAAGATGATTCCACTGTCCTGCTCTCCCCTTTCAATACCGCCCCATGAGTGGAGGTCGGCCCGGTTTGCAACCCGCGAGGCTGGTGCTGACATTGCCCATGGCAGCCCCGCAGGGCGCAACTGAATTTCTGCTGCAGGGTGGTAAGGGGCACTGAGGGGGCCGTGTCGCTCAGCGATGATGTCATCGCTGGTGGCGCAGTGGTCGGGGCGCTACCAGTGGTGCGCAGCGCTATTTGCTAGCGCCTCAGCAGCGCCCCGCCGAATTTCTCGGGAGGCGCTATTATCGCCCCCCCTCGGGCAACAAGCCCTTTGCGCCCCATTACCGCCCCCGGAGGCGCTAACGGCAGGTGCAAAGGAGCCAAAAATTGCCCCCTTTTCTTTCTTTATACATTCTATCAAACACACCTAAACTTGCTGTGTGAACTCTCCTGCCCTCTGCTTTAAATCACTTACATTTAATCTTGTATCCATGGCCTCTCTTTCTTGACCACTAGACTACTGGAAACAGTCTGCTTCTGTCTACCCTGACCCAGCCGTTCATAATTTGAAACATTTCTGTTATGTTGGCCTATAATCCTTGTTGTTCTAATGAAAAAAATGCTCAATTTTTCAATGTCTTCCTTCATATTTGCATTTCCTCCTACCAGGCAGCATTCCGTGACTCTGCATTGTATCATCTCTAATTTTAAAAACCTACGTTAAAACTCCTCTTAACATTCTCTCTTCCAGGGAAACAATCCCAGTACATCGACTCCATCCTCACGACTATGGTTCCTCATTCCTGGTATCAATAGTTAATTCTTTAGAAGACCAATTGGAAACTGCAAAGGGATATTGATAAGCTGGGGGAATGGGGTAAAAAGTGGAAGATGGAATTCAATGTCAGTAACTATGACATGATGCATTTTGGTAAAAAAAAACAGCAGTAATTATACTCTGAATGGATATAGGCTTGGTGCTGTGGAAGAGCAGAGGGGCCTATTGGTACAGGTTCAGAGAACATGAAAGGCAGCACCTATGGTGATGCGGCTGTAGCAAAAAATGCTAATAGAATTCTAGGTTTTATCTCGAGAGGAATGGAATATAAAAGCAAAAAGATAATGATGAGCCTAGGTAAAACCTTAATAAGACCTCAGTTAGAGTATTGTGTGCAGTATTGGACTCCACAGTATTAGAAGGATATCAAGACTTTAGAGAGGGTACAGCATAGAGTCAGTGGAATGCTGCCCCGTTTGGATGCTAATACATTTAGGCCCCTATGTATTTTCACCCCTTAGTTCTCAGTTCCTTCACATACTTCAGTGCGTTTCCATTGGGTGTATACTCTCATTCCTTGATTTTCCTTCCAATAACCACATTAAATTGCATCTTCCACCTGTCTGCCCATTCCATGAACTTGGCTATGTTCTAATGTTTATTTACCATCCTCCACACTGTTTGTCAAACTCCCTGCCTTTGTGTCATCTGCAAATTTTGATATTAAGATCCCTACACCCAAGTCCAAATCATGGAGGACGAAAGTGGACCCAGCACTAATCCTGTGGAACACTTCGTTCAACCTTTCTACAATCTGACCAACGCCCATTAACCCTACCTTTGGTTTCCTGCCTTTCTACTAACGTTCTATCCTTGCTGTTGCATTTCCTCTTATACCATATGTCTGAATTTTTGTAACAAGTTTCCATTTTGTAATGTCTCCTGTGAGACACCTATCGAACACTTTCTGAAGAAACATATACATTACATCTACTGCATTCACTTTATCTATACAACCAGTGCTTCAAAAAAACTCTATTGAATTTGTCACAACTTACCTTTCACAATTCAGTGCTGGGTGTTCTAAATTATTCCTTGCATTTTTAAATGCTCACTAATTTTATCTTGAATTATGGATTCTAATTAGGGGGTAATTTTAACATAATGAGCCTGGCAGAAACTGACGGATCGAATCTAATGTCAGCTTTACACCCAGACTGATTTTGCTTTCTATTAAAGTAAAGAGAGAGTAAAATTGGGCGGCGTGTAGAATGGGCTTCCGAGCCGATCCTTTCCATTTCCCACCAGGCCAGTTAGGTTAAAATTACCCCTGAAGATTTGATCTATACTTACCAGGTTTATCATCCTTCTCCCCCTGCTTGAACAGAAGTGTTAGATTGGCAAACCTCCAGTCATAGAATCATAGAATCATAGAATGGTTACAGCACAGAAGGAGGCCAGCACAATTTTCTTATTTAAGGAATATTGACAAATTATGGTCAGATCCTCTGCTATCTCATCTCTAACTTCCTTTAACAACTAGGGTGCATGCCATCAGGATCTGGTGACTTAACTACTTGGACGTCTGCTAATTATTTCAGAGGCAATTTCTTTCCTACAGTTGCCTCTAACAATTTTTCCACAACCTCCTTTGGTACACCGAAGTTCTCACTTCCACCTTCATTTGTAAAAACTGATGCAAAATATTTATTTACTATCTTTGCTATATCTTCATGCTGCATAACTAGATTTTACTTTCCATCACTGCTTGGTCCTTAAAGGGATAGTAATACTGCCACCCCACCCCTTTTGTCCCCTCTCTATGGGGTAGATTTTCATCTTCATCACCTAGGTGGTAATCTGGCGGAGAGGATCGTCCGTCCTTGATAGAATCTGCCCAATTTTCATTCTATCACTCCTGAAAATGCTGGAATCAGTATTTTCATTGCAATGGATGTTTTACTTATCCTTTGTGCAGCTGTGACTTTAAAAGGCATGTTCTCTCTTTCAAGCAAAGTTTCCAGTTTACCGATTTCTCTGCTGCGGAGCTGTGATTGCCATTACAGGAGAAGGGTTGTGAACCACTGACATCGCCGAAACAGATTGATCGGGGAATATGTCATTCTAAAAGAATAGAGCGTTGCATTAGCTGGCAAGTATCTGAGATTGAGGAAGGATAGGGAAAGAGTGGAAATGAATCTCACTGAGGACTCAGCTAACCACTCTGATACTAGCAGCAGAGAGGCAATAGTCTCTGTGAAATAAAAAATAGAAAAGGCTAGAAACACACAACAATCAGCAAGTGAAAGTAAAGTGCTAGGATGGCAGGTGCGGTCTTTGATCAGAAGCCTATCCGTTCTTATTAAGGATCTCAATCAAAACATCGATCTTTCTTTCTCTTTCAGATAGTGATCATCCTGCTGCATATTTCCAACATGTTTTTATTCCCAGATTTTCAGCATTTACTGCTTTGCTTTGTATCTCAATGATTTGTCTGAGTGAGCTTTGATTTTATATATATATATATATATAACCGCAGTTACACAGACGCATACATGTCCATGTAAATCTATTTGTGTATGGGTGTGTAACTGGGGTTTTGAAAGGGTAAACAATGAAGTAAATATTTTCAGCGGTTTGCTTCTTTTTTTTGTGCAGGAAGAAAGAATGGCTATAAAGGTTATATTGAATAGTCTCGATCCAATTGCTAGTGGGTGTAATTCAGCACTAATTGGCAATTTTACTCAGAAAAGCCACAGGATGGCTGGTGTGGGAAATGGAAAAGTGTGACACAGTAAAGAGTATCTCTCCGATACTGCAGCTGAGGCAGATTGTTGATTGCATTGTGACAAAAATAGGGAATATTTGTCCATCTTTTCTTAATTTTTACTCTGTTCTTGGGTTTAAAATAGGCTTTAAAAAATGTTGCACTCAAAATGGAGTTACGCATTCATGTAAAAGGGAGCATGCTGACTAAAAGAGAGACAAGGGTGTAGACTTTCAATTCAGGCAATGGCATCACTCAGCCAGCCCACCCCCCGACCGCCCCCCCCCTACCCCCAACCGCCCAAGTCCCCCATTCTCTGATGTCTTACTCCTCAGCTCCCATGGCCAGGGTTTCAAAATGATTCCTGGAAACTGGAATATGGATTGATTCCATTTGTCTCTCATTCCCTGCCCCGCCACAGGACACAAGGCAGCGGCTGACGCCACGCTGTCTAGATATGAGAACATAATCGAGGAGGTAAAAACCATCCACCCTCTCTCTGACCATGGCACAGTTTGCACCGTTATGGTCTGAACCCAAATATAATCCCAAGAAGCTGAGTCATCAAAGGTAAGACTTGCCAAGAGAGAAAGATTTCATGGTATCCGGCTTGGCTAAACTTTGGAACAATCTAACGCTACAGTTTACATTCTTTGTGCACAAATCTTTGAAGGTGGCAGGACAAGTTAACAAAGCAGTTGATAAAGCACATGGGACCCTGAGCTTTATAAATAGAGGCATAGAGTACAAAAGCCAGGAAGTTATGCTAAACCTGTACACCAAACTTGGGGGTGTGGCAAACAGTGAGGATGATACCAATTGACTGCAACAGGACTTGAAAGGCTAGCAGAATGGGCAGACAAGTGGCAGATGGAATTTAATAGAGAAGTGTGAGGTGATGCATTTTGGCAGAAGGGACAGGGAGAGGCAATATTCACTTAATGGCACAGTTTTAAAGAGTGTGCAGGGACAGAGGGACCTGGGAGTTAATGTGCATAGATCCCTGAAGGTGGCGGGACATATTGAGAGAGTGGTTAACAAAGCATATGGGATCTTGGGCTTCATAAATAGAAGTATTGAGTACAAAAGTAGAGAAGTTATGCTGAACTTTTATAAAGCGCTGGTTAGGCCACAACTGGAGTATTGCGTCCAGTTCTGGTCACCACACTTTAGGAAGGATGTGAAAGCCCTTGAGAGGGCGCAGAGGAGATTTACCAGAATGGTTCCGGCGATGGGGGATCTTAGCTACAAGGACAGGTTGGAGAAGCTGGATTTATTTTCATTAGAGCAAATGAGGTTGAGGGGTGATTTGATAGAGGTGTACAAGCTTATGACAGGTTTGGATAGGCTAGACGGGGAAAGGCTGTTCCCAATAGTTGATGGTACAAGGACACAGATTTAAGGTATTGGGCAAGAGATACAGGGGGGATGTGAGGAAAAACTTTTTTACGCAGCGAGTGGTGAGGACCTGGTACTCGCTGCCGACGGAAGTGGTGGAAGCGGAAACACTCAATGTTTTTAAGGGTAGACTGGATAGGCATTTGAGGGAAATAAACTTGCAGGGCTATGGGGATAGAGCAGGGGAATGGGACAGACTGGATTGCTCTACAGAGAGAGGGCATGGACTCGATGGGCCGAATGGCCTCCTTCTGTGCCGTTATGACTCTATGGGGGAAAAATTCAGTTGGTTTGCGCCTCCCGTTAGCGCCTTAAGAGGGCGTTAATGGGGCGCAAAGCAACTAGCGCCCGGGCGCGGCGATATCTGCGCCTCTCGCAAAATTGGCCAGACATTTTGCGGCGGCGCTAAACACTACCGCCACGATCTCCTGCGCCGGCAGATCGTGACATTCGTCTAGTGTGCAATGCCCCGGTAGCGCCCTGGAGCGGATATTGAGTGGCGCCCCCGCCTTACCACCTGCCACTAGCAACGACAGGTTGAGGGGAGCGTTTTGCAGTCAGGAAGGGACTGGGGGAGCGCTATTTAAAGGCGAACGCTTCCTGTCTTTTTTCGTTGGTGACATTTTTGCACCTCGCATTCTGAGAGAGAGAGAAGGAGACTTCTGGAGAGATTCAACGCTGTGTGAAGGAGTTTTGGGTACTGAGCAGCACTTTGCAGGTTCATTTTGATTTGCCCTTCCTTGCATCTATTTAGAAGAGACTGTGGGGGCTGCACTCTGAGCTCTTTCCCTGGTACTCTCCATTGTTCTTTCCAGCAGATTTGATGTACAGGCCTCTCTTGGCCGAGATTCAAGGCTGCAATGAGCAGGATGTGGATGGAGAGCAAGATCAACCCTCCCCTTTAAGAACTGGCCGGCGTCATTGTGTCTGTGTTCCATTGCTGACTGACATCACATGAGCTTCGCCATCACTCTGAGGTAGCGCCTCGCTCCTTGGCCTTTGCGCCTTAAGACAGGTGTGAAGCACCTGATTTAGCACTCCAATCACCTCCAGGGGCGATAAAAGTCAAGTTTGCAGTCGGAGGCGATAATTAGCGGCAGGCGCTAAACTTTGCGCACAGCCGATAATTGCGCCCCAAACGGGTCAATACTGAATTTTTCCCACTATGACTCTAATCTAGTTTAGTAAGAATGAAAGGGTTCATTGTTCAAGTTATACTTCACGTGTAAAGTCACATTTAAATTAACAGGAAGTGAAGGCTTGTCGATGGGAGTGCACTTTCTTTGTATGAAGAAAAAATACATGGAGTGAACCAGAATCATAACAATACTTTCGTCTGGATCTAACTATGTGTTTTCCAGCACTAACATTCCTCGTCTTGATAAGCACAAAATTCTCAAAACAAGGTTACTTACCCATTGAGATTTGACAAAAGTCACACAGAAATAATTACTGAGAATTATCAACTTTGGTTTTATTATGAGTTAGACTATGCGCATAAACTCAAACTTTATCTTATGCTATTACAGTGACTACCTTCATGAGCAGAATTCTATACTGTCAGTAACAGCTAGCAAGGAAAAACAATAAGTAGAAACTGAATCCCCAGCAGAACTGACCCCTGCAAATAGCAGGTCAGATGAAATGAACAGGAGTGTGAGAGCCTGTTACAGGAGATTACTGGATTTAAGAATAACAGAAAGGGATTGATAGGGGCATAAGTGATCCTTGTACTTCTCTGAATAATCTATCCTTAAATGTAACTCATGGCAAAATATCAGGTGCAATAGTAAGAAGGGAAAATGAGAGAAAAAGAGAAAGAGAAAAAGGACCGTTGCATTCAAGACTGCGCTCCCTGCACTCAGCAGAAAGAGGTTTTCGACAACATGAGTAATCAGGAGAATGAGTCAAGAAGAAATAATCTCTGTGTATCAGAGGGAGATGATGCAGCAGAGTTTGTAAAGATTTGCTGAAACAGCTCCTCAGGCAAAAGACAGAGTACCAACATCGACCGAAACCGAAGAAACACTCTAGGGCTTATAGCAATACTCTTCATAAAATATTGGACAGCAAACCATTATTCAGAGACGCCGTAACCGTGACCATCTTCACGAAAGGTGACAAGTCTGATTGTGGTAATTACAGAGGAGTCTCTCTGCTGTCTGCCACAGGGAAAGTCATCACAAGAATCCTCCTCAATCGCCTTCTCCCAGTGGCTGAAGAGCTCCTCCCAGAGTCGCAATGCGGATTCCGCCCACTAAGGGGCACAATGGACATAATCTTCACTGCACGTCAACTACAAGAGAAATGCAGGGAACAGCACCAACCACTGTACATGGCCTTCTTTGCCTTCGACACCATCAACCGTGAGGGATTATAGAGTGTCCTCCTCAAATTCGGCTGCCCTCAAAAGTTTGTCACCATCCTCCACCTGCTTCTCGACGACATGCAAGCCGTGATCCTGACCAACGGATCCACCAGAGACCCAATTCATGTACGGACCGGGGTCAAGCAAGGCTGTGTCATCGCACCAATGCTCTTCTCGATCTTCCTGGCTGCAATGCCCCATCTCACCCTCAGTAAGCTTCCCACTGGAGTGGAGCTAAACTACAGAACAAATGGGAAACTGTTCAACTCCGTTGCCTCCACTCCAGATCCAAGGTTGTCCCATCCTCTGTCATCGAATTATAGTATGCAGACAAGGCTTGCGTCTGCGCACACTTTGAGGCCGAACTCCAAATCATCGTCAACACCTTCACCGAAGCATACAAGAGCATGGGCCTTACACTAAACATCCATAAGACAAAGGTCCTCTACCAACCTGCCCCCGCCACACAGTACTGCTCCCCGATTATCAAAATCCATGACAAGGCCTTGGACAACGTGGACCACTTTCCATACCTCGGGAGCCTACTGTCAACAAGGGCAGACGTCGATGACGACGTCCAACACCACCTTCAGTGTGCCAGTGCAGCCTTCGGTCGCCTGAGGAAGAGAGTGTTTGAAGACCAGGACCTCAAACCCAGCACCAAGCTCATGGTCTACAGAGCTGTAGTGATATCCGCCCTCCTGTATGCTTCAGAGACATGGACCATGTACAGCAGGCACCTCAAAGCACTGGAGAGGTACCACCAACGCTGCCTCCACAAGATCCTGCAAATCCATTGGCAGGATAGGTGCACCAACATCAGTGTTCTCGCTCAGGCCAACATCCCCAGCATCAAAGCTTTGACCATGCTCGATCAGCTCCGATGGACGGGCCACATCGTCCGCATGCCCGATACGAGACTTCTAAAACAAGCGCTCTACTCGGAGCTCCGACATGGCAAGGGAGCCCCAGGTGGGCAGAGGAAACGCTTCAAGGACACCCTCAAAGCCTCCTTGAAAAAGTGCAACATTCCCACTGACACCTGGGAATCCCTGGCCCAAGACCGCACAAAGTGGAGAAGAAGCATCCGGGAAGGCGCCAAACACCTCGAGTCTCTTCGCCAGGAGCAAGCGGAAACCAAGTGCAAACAGCGGAAGGAGCACACGTCAACCCAAGCACCCCACCCACCCGCCCCTTCAACCACTCTCTGCCCCACCTGTGACAGAGACTGTAGGTCCCGCATTGGACTCATCAGTCACCTGAGAACTCATTTTTAGTGTGGAAACAAGTCATCCTCGGTTCCGAGGGACTGCCTAAGAAGAAGAAGAAGAATTCATACTGGATAATACATCATAAAGACCCATCAGAAGAATGTCACTCTATAGAGTACCAACAGCTGTATTGGTAACCGACGTGCAGTTATGGAAGGCAGTGGAAAAAATGGAGGTTATAGAAAGGGGTAAATGGCTAGAGGCAACAGGAGAGCAAATATTTTGTAGGATAATTGGTCACCTAATGATCTCATCACCTGTCACCTTACAAAAGGTCAGCGACCTGAAACGTTAACTCTGTTTCTCTCTGCACTGATGCTGCCCACTTGCTGAGTATTTCCAGCATTTTCTGTTTTTATTTCAGATTTCCAGCCTCCGCAGTATTTTGCTTTTGACCTTACTGTGGAAGTTGGGTGACAGACTATTCATTGTTTCCCAAATGCATATCTTAGTGATGTAATCTGCATTATTTTGACACTTGTGTGTAATGTTAATACCACAAAAGTGCAGCGCTGCTCTTCTCCATCTCAAATTAAAAACAGTTTCACTACCGCTAAAGGAAGGCCCTAGGCTAAGTGCCCAGTCTATTCTGAATTAGTTGATTGCAGCTGAGGTGGCAGTATAGGCACTGCAATCGGCTCAGCATCCATGGATGAGAGAGGGGAACACTTGAAAGAGGTACTGGTGAATGACCAAAAAGAGAAATCATATCTGGTATAGTCAGTAGTATTTTTCTTCAGCCCCTTTCCACTATGTGGGGAATCACACGCACAAACCCACATTGTACTATGGTGCAATATCTTACAGCATTCTTCGGACTGACCCTCCAGGTTGGAATTGTGGATCTAAAAAGTATTAAGTGAGTAGAATGTGTATTGGGTTGTAGTTTACTCTGTACACCTGCAAATTGGATCTTTGCTGTTCTGCTGTCAATTGATAGAACTCACTCTTCTCTGTATTAAACCAACACATCAGTATTCCATAGCTTTAGGCCTCGTCACTTATTATTAAAATAGGCCTGCCTTCACAAGCTAGTTTGCTGTCACTGATGTTTATTGTTATACAATTTATTTTCTCCTATTTTAATCTTGTCTGTAATATTGTACGTTAACTGCTTTGGTCTCTTATTTTACTCTATTATCTATCAAGTCAATCCTGACCGTGCCCGCAGGGCTTCCTTCAAAACAACGGTTGATGTTCTCAATAATATTGAGCTGCATTACCAAAAGATTTTTTGAATGCTTCTCCACCTCCAATTTTCTTCTCGTGTCTCCTGAATGCATGGGTTACGTTTACACGAGCCTCATTCCCTCTCAGGCTGCCTACCCATGTATTCATTCTCATGTTTGAGTTTAAGCAGTGAGTGACGGCAGGCAATTCCATCATAAATGTAAGGAATCTGTATGCCTCAATCACAGCACAATCACGGTGCACTTACCATTGAACCACGAGGAAACTTCCATCCAAAATTGCAAACAAAGAAAATGTTGGCGTTGAAGTTATGTTGCAGGACTCTAGTGTGCAAATACCTGGTCAGCCTTGGCTCAGTGGTAGCACTCGCACCTCTGAGTCAGAAGGTTATGGGTTCAAGCCCCACTCCACAAAGTCTGAGCGCATAATCCAGGCTGACACTTCAGTGCAGTACTGAGGGAGTGCCGCACTGTCAGAGGTGCAGTCTTTCAGCTAGACGTAAAAGATTGCATGACCCTATTCAAAGAAGAGCAGAGGAGTTCTCCCTGGTGTTCTGGCCTCTGCACTTGCTTAAAACCTGTAGGTCTCTAACTTTTTCCAGTTCTGACGCAAGGTCATCGACCTGAACCGTTAACTTTGTTTTTTTCTCCACAGATGCTGCCTGGCCTGCTGAGTATTTCCAGCATTTTCTCTTTTTATCATGGCAAAGAAATGAAGCCGTCTCCCATGGGGTAACTTCAAGGCTTTTGTTTGGTTAAGATAAAGAGATGGTATGAATGAGAAGGAGGTCTCTTTCTCCTATGCTTAAACAATGTTGCAATTCCATCCAGATAAACATGAGTGGTTGGAAATCCCACAGCTGTGCTATGTTTTATGTACGTAATATAGTTTTGGCACACAGAGAAGTCATTTCATTAGTGTAGTCAGCTTCAGATAAGACACATTTCCAGGGGAGCTAGCCTGTTCTGCTGTCTGATTTAACAATTTTTTATGACTCTGTTCGCTATATGCAAACAAGAGTCTGCTTGTGGAGGGCTGGTGGAGTGGGATTTTACTTACTTATTTCTTTATACTGTGTAGAATAAATTGAATTTCATGAGGGGTGGGGGGGGGGTAACTTGACAAACCAACACTGATTCCAACCTCAATAAACAAAATTAACCCACTAGTGCAAGTTTAAAAAGTTGCCCAACAAGATTTTTATGAAATAATTTCCCTTCCCACCGTGCATCAGACTGTTATACTTCAGATGCAAGTTACTGGCAATGCAGGCAAAACCTGGTTCAGTTGGTCAATGTGCTGGATATTGTAGTGCTGAGCCATACAGAATGGACAGGTCCCCAAGTTTGATCCTTAGGCCACGAAATTCGGTAGGTTAGCGCCTCCCGTTAGCGCCTGAAGTTAGTGCCCAGCCGCGGTGAATCCAATGCCGTACGTGACCTTCAGTGGCGAATTAGCACTGGCGCTAACTGTTAGCGCCTAGGCCTCTCGTGCCTCTCACATGGTGATGTCACTGTGTGTGCAACGCCCCGTAAACGGCCCTGATGCAAAATTGCCTTTCACCCCCCCGCTTAACGCCTCGCGCCGACAACGCCAGTAAGAGGAGGCGTTGAGCACTCGGAAGTGCGCTGCAGGAGCGTATATTAAAGGGAATGCTTCCGTGTCGCTTGAACGTCGCAAAAAAGGCGCTTTCAGTGATCGCACCGTTTATTACTTGCACCAGTCTGCTGCCTGCACAACATTTTTTACACCTTTTCCTCAAACATCTCCAAATGCTGCACTTTCTGAAAGTGATGGGGGCGGCAATGGCAGTCGCCCAGGTCGTATTGAAAGACACCACTGATGACTATGAGGTTATACAGCGTGATTGGCCCTTCTCTTCAAGAGATGGAAGCAGCCTGTGTGATTAAAGAGAGCCATTTGGACTGCGCATGACCTTCTACAACTCTCTGCTGGTAGTGCCCCGCTCTTAGAGGTTAGCGCCCTAAGTTAGGAGTGTAGTGCTTGATTTAGCGCTCCACTTCCCTCTTGGAGCGCTAACAATGATTTTCGCAGGAGTCAACAATGATTAGCGCCAATTCTTCAACTTTTAGGGGGAGAAATTTCCCTCGTTTGCTCCCCCCCGAGGCGATAACCGCGCCTCCTGCAAAATTCCGCGGGAGGTTAGCGGTGGCGCCCCGATCTTCTCCGGGTGCAGTGCCCCGGTAATGTCTCGGAAGAAAAATTCGCAATCGCGCCCCGCAGCTGCGCCGGGCGATGTTACCGACTGCTGCAGGGGTCGTGAACACTGAGGCCGGTCGCTAGCGGGGTGCTACTTAAAGGCGCGGTGGGCAGCCGGCCCTAAAAAAATCTGCCGAATTAAAAAAAAAAATTATATTTTTCGGCTACCGGTCGTGGCGTCTGTGCTGCGATTGGTCAGCCCGGCACTCCCGCTCCCCGGTGGCCCACATATCTAAAAATAAACCTGCAGAGCTCGCAGCGTGGGGCCCTTCCCTTTAATGCAGGGAAGAGCCCCTGCAACGCGGCAGCGCCATGCTTGGCCACTTGTGGCGCTGCTGAGCACTTCGCCCCGGATTGGGACGTTCCCCGCCTCTTGCACTCCAAGAGGCGAGTGGAGCGCTTGATTTAACGCTCCACTTCCCTCTTGGATGAAAAAATGGGAATTTAACTAATGTTTAAAAAGGTTAGCGCCTGGCACTAACTTTCCAAACAATTTTTGCTTATCGCCCCAAACGGCCCTCTAGGGGAATTTCACCCCCTTAAAGTTTTAGCGCACCAAACGGAGCTACACTGAATTTCTCCCCCTTAAGTCTATAATTTAGCCTGCACTGCAGTAGGGGGCGCTGCAATTGGCCTCAGCACCCATGAAAAACATCATGCAGGGTTGCCCCTCATAACCACTATCCATAGAAGCACAGAATTTTACAGTACAGAACATAAGAACATAAGAACATAAGAAATAGGAGCAGGAGTAGGCCAATTGGCCCCTCGAGCCTGCTCCGCCATTCAATAAGATCATGGCTGATCTGATCCTAACCTCAAATCTAAAGACACAAGAAGTAGGAGCAGGACCCGGCCACTCAGCCCCTGGGCCCGCTACGCCACCCATAGGGCCTTGACCGATCCGAACTCAGCCTCATGTCCAATTTCCTGCCCGCTCCCCGTAACCCCTAATTCCCTTTACTTCTAGGAAACTGTCTATTTCTGTTTTAAATTTATTTAATGATGTAGCTTCCACAGCTTCCTGAGGCAGCAAATTCCACAGACCTACTACCCTCTGAGTGAAGAAGAAGGAGGTGATTCGGCCCACTATAGGGGTTGGCTCTTTGCTGGAGCAATCTAAAACTAATCCCACTAATTCAGTGACTCTTGCTGGCAAGTGCACATATATGGATGCCGATGGAAACAGGCTGGTATGTGATGTTCCTCCAAACCACCCCAACCCCCTCCCTCTTAGCCTGCTGACACTCATCATCTGAGCTCACACATGAATGACCATTTGAGTGAAGTACTTTAGGGAGCCTTCAAGAGAAGAGGGGAGAAATGTGGTGGGCAAGAAGTATTATAAACGAATGGGGGGGGGTGGGTTAGAGTCATAGAATGATACAGCACAGAAGGATGCCATTCAGCTCAACGTGCTTGTGCCGGCTCTTTGAAAGAGCTATCCAATTAGACTTGACAATAGCTCAAGCAAACCCCAATTATTACTTTCAAGGAATGAAGGACGAGGACCAAATGGAAACTGGTGAAAAGTAAGTTCAAAATAGATATTGTGAAAAAATATATTCAAAGAGTGATAAATGTTGGGCATAATCTACGGAGTTGGGTAGTAGACATAAAAGCTGGCTGAATTACCTCACTTGACATAGGTATTGAACTAGAGACCTGCCTGTTCTGTATGGCACAGTTGCTAAGATAATACAATTAAGATGCTAGAGGGATGAGCTTTGATAGGCCAAATAACTTTTCTCTTCTCTGCCTTTTCTCATATTCTTATATAACCTGCTATAAGCCAGTCTCTGGATACAGACACTTTATTAAAGAAATTCCATTATCTTTTGCATTGAATAGCTTTCCAGGTAAATAAGTAGAATGATAAATCAGTAATTTGATGTATTTTTAATGCATTTGGAGATTTTTCTGTTTTATTCGTCTAAACCAGGCTCACAGAGGGCTCAGGTTACTCTGTGGAGACTTGTGCAAGGTTTATACGGAAAGCTTGAGGATAGAACAACCGAGTTATAGAACCTACCCAGTTTAACTGACTTCAGTCGGTGCTTAAGACTTCATGGTTCATTAAATGTAATTGCATTCTTTGAAATTTGTACAGTGCCATATATTGCAGTCATACAAGGGAGTAAACAGTAACACAGAGTAAAAAACTCAAATAAGCAATATATAACTTCACGTCAAGATTAAAGAATTTCTATCAACTTTTATGAATCTTCTACAAAGGACTCTGATTGGTTTCAAAAAAGTGAAACGAATACTTCAAGCTGTTACTCGAAAGATAATTTTTCTTGTGCATTTATTAATATGGGTGCTGCAGTGGATTTGACACTGACCGTTCACTTTTGGAACATTTGTTAAAATCCAGGCTGCTGAACGAAAGTCACTTTTGTCAGCATTTTCTTCTCATCTATTTTTCACTACTAAATTTTCCCTCCCCTCAATGCTACAACAGTACAGGGCGTTGGGGAGACCACACCTGGAGTACTGCGTACAGTTTTGGTCTCCTTATTTAAGGAGGGATATACTTGCATTGGAGGCAGTTCAGAGAAGGTTCACGAGGTTGATTCCTGAGATGAAGGGGTTGTCTTATGAAGAAAGGTTGAGTAGCTTGGGCCTATACTCAATGGAATTTAGAAGAATGAGAGGTGATCTTATTGAAACATATAAGATTCTGAGGGGGTTGGACAGGGTAGATGCAGAGAGGATGTTTCCCCTCGTGGGGGAATCTAGAACTAGGGGGCATAGTTTCAGAATAAGGGGTCGCCCATTTAAAACGGAGATGAGGAGGAATTTCTTCTCTCAGAGGGTCGTGAATCTTTGGAATTCTCTACCCCAGAGAACTGTGGAGGCTGGGTCATTGAATATATTTAAGGTGGAGATAGACAGATTTTTAAACTATTGGGGAGTCAAGGGTTATGCGGAGTGGGCAGGAAAGTGGAGTTGAGGCCAAGATCAGGTCAGCCAAATTGTCCTGGATCCCATGGGCTCTTACCTTCTTGACCAGTCTCCCATGTGGGACTTTGTCAAAAGCTTTACTGAAGTCCATGTAGACTACATCAACTGCACTACCCTCATCCATGCACCTAGTCACCCCCTCGAAAAATTCTCCCTGTCGTTGTTCTGCGCTGCCATTAAGGTAAGTGGCTAAATCCAATATTGGACATCGGGCATCCAGTGAGCGTTGCACACTCACTGATGTCACGATCTCCATGATGGCAAGCTCCCTTGTGCTAAGGTTTACCGGCAGCGCTATCGGCACCATTGATATCGCGTGCGGTGCTGGAACCGGCAACAGCTGTCATTACAGCTGTCAATGGCATTTCAGCGCCATCTCCTGGCACTAACGTGTGGCACAAACCACAGACATTTCTCCTCCTTTAGCTCTTTCATTATCCAGGGAGCTCTGACTTTGGTTGCCCTACCTTTCCCCCTCGTGGGAATGTACCTCGACTGTATCCGAACCATCTCCTCTTTAAAGCCCATTGTTCAATTACAGCTTTTTTTTCTTTCTTTTTTTACCTGGCCTGGGAGTGTTCGATGGTAATGTGTAGTGGGAGGCTATACTCTGTATCTAACCTGTGCTATACCTGTCTTGGGAGTGTTTGATGGGACAGTGTAGAAGGAGCTGTACCCCATTAATGCCCATGATGCTCCCTCCAATTAATGCTCCAAATACACACCACTTGTTACCCCTGAAGATCCCTTCACTAATTGCCTCTTATGCCCATCCTGTTACAGGGTATAGACTTGTTTCAGAGCACAAAGGAGGTTGTACTATTATTGCCTTATCCCAAACACCATTCCCACAATCTGCCAAAGCAGGAGGAGAGAGACACACTGGCTGATATAAAGAGAGGGGCGACTTTCTGGTGTATAAAGCAAGAGGTAGACATAGGGGCCATTGAATAGTCGGACCTCACATTTGGAGGATGGGAGTGATAATTTATCAGTGGTAATTTTGGGAGTCTGTGCTCCCTGCCTGGAGTCTCAGTACATGGGAGTAGGTTTGGAGACAGGACTGATTGTACAACCTGTGTTCATGCCCAGTGAGACTGCACTCCAGGAGCAGAGCCTGGCCATGTGACCCTGTAATACCTAGACTGGGAGAGGCTTGGGCTGCTTTGTGACATGGTTCCGGGCTGCTTTGTGACATGGTTCCTGGCTCCTTTGTGAAGTCACCTGGAGACAGGTTTACATCCCTGGTTACACAGCATCAGTGGGAGTTACTGTGGGAGGAGCTGGACTTGGTAGCTGACACTGCGAGTGAGTTTAGTGCATATAAATAGGGGAAAGAAAAGAACAAATTAATATTAAGATAAGTAATTCAACCAAATTTCATTAATTACGAATATATTCACATTAATTATAATCATAGTAACAAAAATAGTCCCATTGTATTCCACTTAGATTCTAGAATTAATATTCATTTTTAGATTCGAAGATTCTTGGAGTGAACAGTATCTCAGGAATGTGGAGAGAAAGGAGTCGAATCATCGTCACACTAACTGGGATTGGAAAAGGTCACTGGATTCACAGAGCAGTTCTGTTGGGACCAAAACCCCCAGTGTTGAAGATGGGATAAAATTAGAAGCTTCAGCAATGATTGTAAAGGTGAGCAACTTTACTGAGACTCCCATCTGTCCAGGATTTTGCCGAGGTGAGAGTCTAACCAGCTACTGGGAGCTGTCTGACAGCTGCCTTAAGCTCAGCCTTTGATGCGATAAGTTGACCTGAGCTTAACTCGGGCGTGAAGCTAGCCAATACTTCACTTGGGAGTGCTTGACACTTACATGTAGAGGGAGTTTTAATCTGTATTCTTAAAATGCATTACCTGAGCTGGTGTGGTTGAAATACCTACACACAAGGCCATTTCAGAGCCATATCTGCTGTTTTATTTATTTCAAGGAAAAAGAACATTCTACCTTCCAGAGCCAGCAGGAGCACCTCACAACTGCTCTTGCGGCCTTCAAAGCATGCTGCACTGTGCTAGCCATTGCTCAGTGGGTAGCACTCTTGCCTCTGAGTCCGAAGATTGTGGGTTCAAGTCCCACTCCAGAGATTTGAGTACAAAAATCTAGGCTGATACTTCAGTGCAGTGCTGAGGGAGTGCTGCACTGTTGGAGGTGCCGTCTTTTGGATGAGATGTGAAACTGAGGCCCCGTCCCCATCTGCTCTCCGAGGTGGACGTAAAAGATCCCATGGCACTATTTTGAAGAAGAGCAGGGGAATTATCCCCGGTGTCTCCCTCAACCAACATCACTAAGAAACAGATTATCTGGTCTTTATCACATTGTTGTTTGTCGGAGTTTGCTGAGCGCAAATTAGCTGCCGCATTTCCTACATTACAACAGTGACTACACTTCAAAAATACTTCATTAGCTGTAAAATGCTTTGGGGCGTCCTGAGATCACGAAAGACGCTATATAAATACAAGTCCTTCTTTCTTTACTTTCTACCACTGACGCTGATCTGCACTGGTCTAAAATGGGCTTCTAATGAATCCGTCTTTGGGATGAAATGTTAAACCGAGGCCCCGTCTGCCCTCCCAGGTGGACGTAAAAGATACTGTGGCACTATTTCTAAGAACAGAGGAGTTCTCTCCAGTGTCCTGGCCAAAATTAATCCCCCAACCAACACAACTAAAACAGATTATCTGGTCATTATCACATTGCTGTTTGTGGGAGCTTGCTGTGTGCAAATTAGTTTCCGAGTTTCCTGCATTACCAATGGCGACAACAGTTCAAAAATACTTCATTGGCTGTAAAGCATTGTGGGACATCCTGAGGTCATGAAAGGCGCTATATAAATGCACGCCTTTCTTTCTATTTATTTTAGAAATGTTCTAATTGTGCTAAATTTGGGTTTGGAATGTGCCTACCTTTAGTTCCCCCTAGTGTTTGAGGTAGCGACAGGTAAAGAAATAACTTGCATTTATATAGCGCCTGTCACGGCCACAGGACATCCCAAAGTGCTTCACAGCCAATGGAACATTTTTGAAGTGCAATCAAGTAACTGTTGTAATGTAAGGCAACGCAGTAGTCAAATTGTGCACAGCAAGCTCCCACACACAGCAATGAGAATAAATAACCAAATAATCAGTTTTAGTGGTGTTGTTTGTGGGTCAGGTCCTGGTCAGGACACCAAGAAAAACTCCCAGCTCTTCAGGTGATCTTTCATGTCCACCTGAAAAGGCAGGCAGGGCCTTGGATTAGCATCTCATCTGAAAGACAGCCCCTTCGACAGTGCAGCCCTCCCTCAGTACTGTAGCGGAGTGTCAGCTTAGATTATGCGCTCAGTTCCCTGGAGTGGAGCTTGAAGCCATGACCTCTGACACAAAGTGTGAAAGCTACCACTGAGCCAAGACTGACATCTACGGGCTGAAGGGAAGAAACCAGCTCACTGAGGTGAGAAAAGTTTCATCTGAAAGCAAGCCTTTTCTTTAATTTCATGAGCATATGTGCACATTTTACTTTTGTAGTCTGCAAATACTTAATTATCCCAACTGTCTTTTTTGATCAGGTAAACAGAGCCAAAGACTATTATGGTGGTAAATGAGAAGTGAGAGAGAAATTAAAGAGTCCAACGTGCTAGAGAACTCTGTCTTGAATTGTTTTGAAGAGAAGAACAACTTATTGGGAGAGAGAACGGGGATCTCTGTTTAGAGTGGGGCTGTCGGTTTCTATTTACAATTGGTTGGAGTAGAATAACACATAGTAAATAGTCTCATAAAGTGCCTCTGTTGGCAGAGAACACTGCTACACAAATTGTCTTTGAGGTTTCGTGTAGCAGGGAAGTAGTTACATCATATACCCTAGATCAGCAGAGCAGTCTTCTTCTAGCGGCCATGCTCTGTGACCAAGCGCTGACTTTCAGGGAGGACACGCATGGAGCTGCGAGGCAAGGTGATGCCCATCTAGTCAGCGGAGATAACTGGCTGCCAACTGTGCCACTTATTGCCAGCAAACAGGGAAAGTCCAGAGTCAGAACTACCAAGTCATGACTGACGTTAGATCAACTCCACATGTATAGGTTTTGTATAGCTATGAACATCAAAATATCACCGACGATCACCTTGACTTCCTCGAGTCCATCTAGTATTAATGAACTTTCCACTGAAATACTCCCAGACACAGCAATGAGATAAATGACCAAATAATCAGTTTTAGTCATGTTGATTGAGAGAGAAATGTTGATCAGCACACCAGGAGAACTCCCTGCTCTTCTGTATCCAATTTACTTCACCTGAGGAAGGAGCGATAGTTCCGAAAGCTTGTGATTTCAAATAAAACTGTTGGACTATAACCTGGTGTTGTGCGACCCTTCAAATATTACCAGGGGATCATTCATGTCCACCTGAAAAGGCAGACGGGGCCTTGGGTTAGCATATCACTGAGCCAAGACTGACACCTAAATACAACTGATGAGTTGCCAAATGGCATTTGTGTGTGAATTTCTTTTGTCCAAACAGAGTATTAAATGTAGTTAGTGACTGATTTTGTCATCAAGGCACTTAGCCAAATCTTGATTTGACAACAAGAATGGAGAAGAGTTGCATTTCAACAAGCTTATAGTAAAATCTTCAATGAGCAGTGTTCTTTAATGATTGCTTTAAGTCCTTTAAGCTGCATAAACAAACTGATGAGAGATTTTCTTATTAGCCACTGCCATAGAGCTCACCGATGGTGTTGGCTCTATTAGATCTTTGATTATGCTCAGCCCCATCATAAGTTCCAGTTCTTTCTATACTTTAACATGTAATGCTAGGGGTGCTCTCTGAGGTGCTTAGACTATTGGTGATACTTCTTTGATTCAACTGCATTTTGTAGTCACCTGGCATGCTAGCAAATTCATCAGTCACATCACTGTACTCTGAGTACGTTTATAAGTGAAGTGTTGGTATCTTGATCTACCTTGACATTTCTTGTTAAGAGACCATTAGTTCCCCCTCCCTCCCAGCATTCTTATCAAGCATCACTTTCATCTCACGGATCACCATTTGAAATTTCAAAACACATACATTTCCCTAATGGGTGACAGCTAAGTTTTTTTGTCCCTCTGGTCTTAATCTGTGTTTGGTGAAAGATTGTGGGCCGGATATTCCGATCCCTACGGGTATGTACGCGCTGTGTACACACCCGTAGGGACGTCGGAAATGCCGGTTTCAGGCAGGCGAAGCGCATGCGCTGAAAACCGGCATTTCTGATCTGTCAAGAATCCTCTGCGGGCGGAGAGTTCCGCTTTCTGGAGAACCTCCGCCCGCAGAAAACCCTTAGAAATCTTACGCCTGGTAAAAGCAGGTGTAAGGCTTGCTTTTACCAGCATAAGATTTGAAAAAAGTAAAATAAAAAATTTCACTCATTTATCATTTAAAAATACTTTAAAAAAAGGTAAGTTTATTTTTAGCCCCGTAAAAAACTTTAATTATTTTTTTCAAAAAATTAAATTTTTGTTTAAAATATTTAATTTATTGTAATTTCAACTAATTTAAAAAATGTGATTTTTTTTTAAATTTATTCAATGTTTTAAAGTGTTTTTGGGGTGATCTCCATTCATATATTTGACAGTTCTTCTGTCAAGTGTATGAAGGGAGATTCCCTTCTTTGATTGGCTCCCCATGGCCCACGCGATCCCAGGGACTCTTGTGAACCGCATGCACCTCTGGGATACGTGGGCCCTGCGCATTTCATCGTGGAGAGGCCCAGGAGCGGAAGTGTCCGGACCTCCGGAGCCCGCAGGTAAGTGCGTAGATTTTTTCCAGATCGGAGGCCTCCGCACACGGGAAGCCTCCGATCGGAAAATACAGCCCAATAACTTAATAAGCGATGCCTCTAAAACTTGTCCTTGAGACACATTTTATTCTCCTTCCATGTTATGACATTGGCTTGTAAACTCAAGTTGCGTTCAAAGGTGATTTTAATGTTGCCGGCCATGATCCCTTCAACCCAGAGGCAACCGTTGTCCATTGCTCATACTCCAACAGAGAACAAATATACAGTTCATTCAGGGCTACATCCTTTAGATCGTAATCATTTTCTAAATCATTCTTTTGATGTTCCATAGCCTTTGCTTGAACAGCACACAACTCTGCAATGCCCATATTTCCCACACTTGCAACATTTAGCATTTGCAGCTGAGCAGTTCTTCCTGCTGTGTGGTGGGCTTCCACATCTGTTACACTTGCCAGACTTATTACAGTCCTTGTTGTACTACTTGACTGTTGGCTTAATTGCATCGCTGGACGCTGCGGTTTGCGTTGCTCGCAATGGATCACCTGCTTGGAGCAATGACTTCTGCTGCTTCAATATAGCCATTTCATAAATCACATTTTTCTTGATAGTGAATTGCCTATTGAGCTTTCCCATCAGTATGTCATGCTTTCTGCTTTCATCATCGGCAGGTTGAATGATGCAAGAACACCCTATGCCTTATCACCCATGCAGCAAATCAATGTGCTTACTTGTCTAATTTCCACCCACTCTGCTCATCCTGATGCAATACACTAGCAATTCCTAACACTTTTGTTCAGCTCAGCCTTTTTGCAGGCTTGAAAAAAATGTTTTGCTGAAGTAGTTTTAGACTATCAACTTTTGGTATGTTTAGTTTAAGTTTTGACACTTAACTGATGTTTTGGAATATCCTGACAGTCTTTCACCTACAGCTCATCTGGTTTTGACTTGCTTGCTTGATGCTCATTCCAACTTCTAATTTTTTTGTCCCTTTTTTGTCTTGCTTACTGAGAATCCATTAGCAACTTAGATGAATAGTTTCCTTTTGTTTTCAGTACATGAGATCTGGCCTCTGACATGTAGGTATATGGTTTTCAGGTTGCAGTGATCCACATAGGCTGATTGCACATGGCATCACAACGGGAAGTGGCAACTTTATTTACAAACAAAACTAATTAATCAGGAGATAGGGAAAATTAATAGTTCACTGAAATACAAATCCATGAGATGGGGACTTTGCAGGTGTATTCCAACCACCGGCATTGTTAGCATCACTAAGTAAGTCCTAGTGAGTAGTATAAGAGAACAAAATGATACAAAGGTCACCTACACCATTATACTTTGGTCAGTATTTTCTCAGAAATACTGTAGAATAAATGACAGGAAGGATGAGGGGGTGGTCATATGAGGAGAGGTTGGGTAGATTGGGACTCTACTCATTGGAGTTCAGAAGAATGAGAGGCGATCTTATTGAAACATATAAGATTGTGAAGGGGTTGGATCGGGTGGATGCGGGGAGGATGTTCCCGATGACGGGTGAGACTAGAACTAGGGGACATAGTCTTAGAATAAGGGGCTGCTCTTTCAAAACTGAGATGAGGAGGAACTACTTCACTCAGAGGGTGGTAGGTCCATGGAATATGCTGCCACAAAAAGCTGTAGAAGCTACAACATTAATTAAATTTAAAACAGAAATAGACAGTTTCCTAGAAGTAAAGGGCATTAAGGGTTACGGGGAGCGGGCAGGAATTTGGACATGAGTCTAGGTTCGGATCGGTCATGGCCCTGTGGGTAGTGGAGCGGGCCCAGGGACCGTGTAGCCTGATTCTGCTCCTATTTCGTGTGTGCAATTCTGTTAGATGCAGGAGATGGTTCTGTGATAGATAGTAGATTGGCGGTTAGGATCAGATCAGCCATGATCTTATTGAATGGCGGAGCAGGCTCGAGGGGCCGATTGGCCTACTCCTGCTCCTATTTCTTATGTTCTTATGTTCTTAAGGTAAATAGTTGCCCCATCCTACTATGCGGGGCATAGCAGATTAGTAGTGAGGAGTGTGTTTTATTTTGATCTCCCATCAATGAGCAAGTCAGACCAATGCGAACTGTACCTGAAACTGTTACATCTGAGGCCATTGCATATCATGATTGCCATAATGATACATAGGTAAATGATCCATGTGAAGAACACATGCCAACAAAGAACCTCATAAGGAAGAATCAATGAATTCTGATGAAGAATCACACCCAAAATGTTAACCTATCTTTTTCTCGCAGATGTTGACCAACCTTTGTGCCTTTTCCAACCTTTTCAGTTTTATTTTCAATTTCTAACATTTATATTTTATCTTTGTTACTTTCACTTAAAAAAAAGGTATTTCTTGGGACTGGTTGGTTCAGTGGGTTAGGCACTGACTTTTCCTCGCTGGGACCTAAGTTCAAAACCAACCAAGATTGATGGGATAAATCTGCTGAATGCTGGCCGTGAAATGAATTTGGGCAGTCTCAATCCAGTTTCTAATGGGAATGGGGCCATAGAACAATGCTGCTCCTAATTTGCCACAAATTGACTAAATTGGCAATGTCTACGGAAAGGCCTTGAGATCGCTGTTATAGGAAATGGAAAATGTCATGCTAGTACAGCAGTGGACGCTCTTCTGAGTTTGAAGCTGATGTAAATTGTTGAGGCAGAACAGAAGGACTTTACTCTGCATCTAACCTATTTGGGAACGCTTGATGCCTGAAATAGAAAATATTCCATTCCCCAACATGAAACCCTACAGTAGCAATGTGGTTGCACAGAATCCTGGCAGAGGCTGGTCGTTGTAATCATTAAGATACCAATTGCCGGACATTGATAAATTAAATACTGGTGCACCAATGAACTGCAAACTGGCTACATGAAAATAAAGTTTAAAAAAAATCAATATAAAGCATTCAATTGATAAATAGACTAACAATTAAATGCTTGGTTTGTTGCAGTGGACTGAAAATGTTAACAGCTACTTATCGGATATATGATAGGAAATGAATTTTGAGTAAGGAGCTATGCTTTTAATCTTCTACGTCATGCCTTGGCTATTGATCAAGACTCCGTAGATTTGTTCAATTCATGAGCACTGTGTTGAAATCAGGACTCATTGTAGCTTCTCCGACTCTGACTCATTCTTTATCAAGATCTCAAAACTGTGGGACTTCTTGACTCCTTCAGCCTTTCATTCTTCCGACAGTCTGCCAGTTTTAAAGACTCAATCTAGCATTACTTAACCACTGCATTTTTGATTTACATCATCCTGTCTGGGTTCTTGATGATGTCCTGCATTATATCTATACCCTTACCATAGGTTTCTCAATATATATAAAGAGATAAAAGTTGCTGATGAAATATATCATAATCACACTAGGGATGGATTAAGTGCTACACTATTCAGCACCAATACCTGTTTGTTTGCTATTATTAAATCGCTTTGTAACTTTATAATAACCTAATAATAAGAGAGCAGAGATGAGAATAGGAGTTCAGTACCATTTTGCTAATCATGTCACTCATAAGTCTTCCACTTTTTCCTTGCACAGACTGTGTTCACCTCTCTCCTGCCTCGGGCATTAAGCTATTTGCTTTGAGATTGCTTGTGTGAATCAGCACTCATTGCTGTAGGTGGCAGTCTGTTCCATATGTTAACAAGTCTCAAGTGTGAAGAAGCTACTCCTTTTAAGTATTTGGCTAAGAACTTCTTCAGGCTTGACTGAAGAAGCATATGCCCCATTTACACTTACGGACCCTACAGAGATCATTCAGTTCAAATCAGAATGATCAGAATAGGATACAAACTTTTAAAATGTGTTGTACTTACTAGACTCAGTTAGTGTGCTGGATGGGTAGGTTTAAATTACCAGCTTTAAGCTTTGATTCCGAATAATTTATTCTGGCTGATTCTGACTGATACAGCTGCAAATTTGCAATTAATGTAAATTTAAAGTTGTGGTATTTGCAGGTGGTAAAGAGTGATGGAGCTATAGATTTGTACAGAGGTTTCCTCTTACGGTTAGCTCTTGAGATTAGAAGGATTTCCCCACCCCCCCACCGCTCACCCCCACAGAGTTATACCTATGTGGGGAATAGTCTCCCTAGCTGCCTTATTTTATTGTATACATACCACAAACTTCTGGCTGTAAAGGTATTTTTGCAGTTACAAAGCTCCAGTTGCATCCAGTTACCACAAAGATACCAATCCACATCTTATATTTCAACCATCTTCAGCTGCTTCAGCAATGACCTTCCTTCCATCAAAAGGTCAGAAGTGGGGATGTTCGCTGATGACTGCACAGTGTTCAGTTCCATTCACAACTCCTCAGAAAATGAAGCACTCCATGCCCATATGCAGCAAGTCCTGGACGACATTCAGGCTTGGGCTGATAAATGGCAGGTGACATTTATGCCACACAAGTGCCAGGCAATGACTACCTCCAACAAGTGAAAGTCTAACCACCTCTCCTTGACATTCAATGGCATTACCATTGCTGAATCTCCCACCATCAACATCCTGGGGGATCACCATTGACCAGAAACTTAACTGGACCAGCCACATAAATACTGTGGCAACAAGAGCGGGTCAGAGGCTGGGTATTCAGTGGCGAGTGTCTCACCTCCTGACACCCCAAAGCCTTTCCAGCTCCAACAACACTCAAGAAGCTCGACACCATCCAGGACAAAGCAGCCCATGTGATTGGCATCCCATCCACCACCTTCAACATCCATTCCCTTCACCACCGGCGCACAGTGGCTGCAGTGTGTACCATCTACAAGATGCACTGCAGCAACTCGCCAAGGCTTCTTCGGCAGCACCTCCCAAACCTGCGACCTCTACCACCTAGAAGGACAAGGGCAGCAGGTGCATGGGAACACCATCACCTGCAAGTTCCCCTCCAAGTTACACACCATCCTGACTTGGAAACATATCGCCATTTCTTCATCGTCGCTGGGTCAAAATCCTGGAACTCCCTCCCTAACAGCACTGTGGGAGTACCTTCACCACACGGACTGCAGCGGTTCAAGAAGGCGGCTCACCACCACCTTCTCAAGGGCAATTAGGGATGGGCAATAAATGCTGGTCTTGCCAGTGATGCCCACATCCCAGAACAAATTTAAAAAATAGATCTAAGTTAAGGCATTCCATGGGAAGTTAGTTGAAGTAAGTCAAGTTTATTCTCTCTAACAAGCAAAATCGTGCCACTCACCTATGTAAATGATTATGCATTGTAATAGTCTGGCACCAAGGATGATTAAGCACAGTCCAGATCATGTTTCACTGAGAATGAACTGTTATATATTGAAGAAATATATAAAATTGACGAACCCATTTTTTTGGGGTGGGGAAGGCAATTGGGTTGATATTAGTAGCAAATGCATTTGTATGAATAATACTGTATTAATAAAGGCTCCAACATTAAATAAATAATGAATGACTTCAGAAAATTAATGGTCAGAGTAAATTAAATATAAATGTGTTATTGTATCTATAAATATATAGAAGCCTTGTGTCTAACATATGTCTGTCACACTTCAGACATCAATTCTAAGTAGATGACAATATACAGAGAAATAAAATCACACTTTAATTGACATCAGGATGTTCATAACATATAATCTGACCTTAGGGAGTGCCTACTTACAGCAAGGGTCCGGTAGTGTAGTGGTTATGTTACTTGGACTAGGAATCCAGAAACCTGGATTAATTTAACTGGAGTCTAAATCCCACCATGGAAATTTGAATACAGTTTAAAAACTATCTGGAAATAAAAAGCTGGTAACAGTAATAGTCACCATGAAGCTGTTGGATTGTTGTAATAACCCATTCAGCTGTGACCTAGGCATCGAATCAGGACATGACAGAAGCATATCAAGCAATTGAACCCTGCAAATTCTTTTCATTAATAACTGATGCCAAAGTTGGGAGAGCTGTCCCACAGACAAGTGAAGCAACAGCCCGACACACAGTCATACCTATCAGTCAATGTCCCAAACACTTCCATCACCATTGCAAGTATATCTTGCCCACCAGCGATGGGGGCACAGTAGTATACAGTCAGGGAAGAATGGCCCTGGGAGCTGTCAATATCATCTTTGGACCCCATGAAGTCTCACAGCTTCAGTTCAGACATGGGCAAGGAAACCTCTTCAGCTGATGAAGGGAGGAACACCATTTAGAGGAAACACTAAGGGTAGCAAGGGCACAGAACATACTATGGGTGAAGTACTTCATTAACCACCACTAAGAATTGCTCGGTCCACCACTGACTGAGCTGGCTGAGTCCTAAAGGACATAGCTGCCAGACTGGGCTTTCAGCAGGTGGTGAGAGAACCAACACGAGGGAATAACCTACTTGACCTACTTGACTCACCAATCTATTACAGATGTGTCTGTCCATGACAGCATTGGTAGGAGTCACCATCGCACAATCCGTGTGAAGACCAAATCCCTTCTTCACATTGAAGGCACCCTTCATCATGTCATGTAGCACTACCACCGTGCTAATCGGATAAGTTAAGAACAGATCTAGCAGCTTAAAACTGGGCATCCATGAGATGCTGTGCGCCATCACCACCAGCAGAATTGTATATCACTAATTGTAACCTCATGGTTTGTATCCTTATTTCCTCCATCACCATGAAGCTATGTGACCAACCCTGGTTCAACTAAAAAGAGTCTGCCGGGAGCAGAAGCAGACGTACCTTAAAATGAGGTGCCAACCTGGTGAAGCTACAACACAGAACTATATGCATGCTGAACAGTGGAAGCAGCATGCTATAGACAGGGCTCAGCGATCCCACAATCAACGGATCAGGTCACAGCTCTGCAACTTATCACATCTACTCATGAATATTGGTGGACAATTGCGCAAGTAACTGGAGAAGGAGGTTCCATGAATATCCCCATCCTCAATGATGGCGCAGCACAGCTAGTTAGTGCAAAAGACAAGGCTGAAGCCTTCGCAACTATCTGAAGCCAGAAGTGTTGAGTGGAAAATCCTTTATGGTCTACTCCTGAGGCTCCCACCATCACAGATACCGGTCTTCAGTCCTCTGTGACATCAAGAAACAGCTGACTACACTAGACACAGTGAAGGCTACGGGGCCCGAAAACATCCTGGCGGCAGTGCTGAAAACATGTTCTGAGTTAAACTGTACAGCTACACTACTGGCATCTACCCAACAATGTGGAAAATTGCCTAGGTATGTCCAGCCCACAAAAAGCAGGATAAATCCAACCCTATCAGCCTATTCATCAACAAAGAAATGGAAGGAATCGTCAACAAAGCTATCAAGCGGCACTTAATCACCAATAACCTATTCATCTATACTCAGTTTGGGTTCCACCAGGACCACTCGGCTCCAAACCTCATTACAGCCTTTGTCCAACCATGGACAAAAGAACTGAATTCCAGAAGTGAGGTAAGAGCGACTGTCCTTGACATCAAGGCAGCATTCGAACAAGTGTTGAACCAAGGAGCCCAAGTAAAATTGAAGTCAACGGGGATCAAGGGGAGAACTCTCCACTGGCTGGAGTTATGCCTGGCACAAATGTTCCAGCACTCCCCCCCAGCCCTCGCTATCCCGACCGGTGATGGTTTCACAGGTAAGTGCACTGAGGCATATAGTCTATTTAACTAAATAATTAAATATGGCAATGAGGCTTATAGACCAAGTATACCTCAAGTTTGATCCCCAGTCTGTACTGAATTATTTGATATCAGGGCAGCAATTGGGGTACCAGAATAGTTTTAGTACATAAGAACATAAGAAATAGGAGCAGGAGTAGGCCATACGCCTGTTCCGCCATTCAATAAGATCATGGCTGATCATTGACCTCAACTCCACTTTCCTGCCCGATCTCCATATCCTTTGATTCCCCTAGAGTCCAAAAATCTATCTATCTCAGCCATGAATATACTCAAAGACTCAGCATCCACAGCTACCTGGGGCAGAGAATTCCAAAGATTCACAACCCTCTGACTGAAGAAATTCCTCCTTATCTCTTAAATGGCCTACCCCTTATCCTGAGTTTATGCCTCCTATTTCTAGACACTCCAACCAGGGGAAATTTGCTTTCAGATGTCAAGGATCGCAAGCTTCAAGAATTCTTGGACACCAACGCTCCTCCGGAACCTTTCTTCCCCTTCACTTTCCTCTGACCCCATCCCTTCTCCCAATCTCACCCCCTGCCGCGTTTTCACTATCCCCTCTGACCTTCCTCTCGCTGACCCCGAATGATCAGTCCTCAGCAAAGGCCTGAGCTTCATCCCCTTACGCCCCCATCTCAATGAATTTCGAGCTCGGCACGACGCTGAGCTCTTTTTCCGTTGCCTTTGTCTCCGTGCTCACTTCTTCGGCCAGGAGTCATCCCCTTGTCCAGTCCCTTCCCACCTACATTTGCGACTCTTCCGCATCCTCTGCCACTTTAACAGTTTCCAGTTTCTTGGCCCCAACTGTCTCCTTTTCACTATGGACGTCCAATCCCTCTACACCTCCATCCCTCACCAGGACTACTTGAGGGCACTCGGTTTCTTCCTTGAACAGAGGCCCAACCAGTCCCCATCCACCACCACCCTCCTCCGTCTGGCTGAACTTGTTCTCACATTGCACAACTTCTCCTTTGACTCCACTCACTTCCTCCAAATTAAAGGTATTGCTTTGGGAACCCGCATGGGTCCTAGCTATGCCTGCCTTTTTGTGGGATATGTGGAACATTCTTTGTTCCAGTTCTACTCAGGTCCCCTCCCTCACCTCTTTTTCCGGTACATCGGTGACTGTATCGGTGCTGTTTCCTGCTCTCGCCGTGAACTAGAAAATTTCATTCATTTTGCTTCCAATTTCCACCCTTCCCTCACCTTCACGTGGTCCATCTTCGACTCTTCCCTTCCCTTCCTCGACTTCTCTGTCTCCACTTCTGGGCATAGGCTATTGACAAACATCCACTATAAGCCCACTGACTCCCACAGCCACCTGGACTACACTTCCTCCCACCCTGCTTCCTATAAGGACTCTATTCCATTCTCCCAGTTTCTCTATCTCTGCTGCATCTGTTCTGACGATGCCACCTTCCATACTAGTGCTTCCGATATGTCTTTGTTTTTCCTCAGACAAGGATTCCCCTCTACCGTGGTTGACACGGCCCTGGACCGTGTCCGTTCCATTTCCTGCACTTCTGCTCTCACCCTTTCCCCTCCCTCCCAGAACCACAATAGGTTTATCCATGTCCTCACATTTCACCCCACCAGCCTCCACATTCAATGGATCATGCTCCGCCATTTCCGCCACCTCCAGCGTGATCCCACCACCAATCACATCTTCCCCTCCCCTCCCCTTTCAGCATTCCGAAGGGTCCATTCCCTCTGTGACACCCTGGTCCACTCCTCTATCACCCCCAACATACCTTCCCCTTCCCACGGCACCTTCTCGTGCAAGCGCAGGAGATGCAACACCTGCCCTTTTACCACCTCCCTTCCCACTGTCCAGGGCACCAAACACTCCTTCCAGGTGAAACAGCGATTTACTTGTACTTCTTGCAATTTAGTATACTGTATTCGCTGCACACGATGCGGTCTCCTCTACATTGGGGAGACCAAACGCAGATTGGGTGATCGCTTTGCGGAACACCTCCATTCAGTCCATAAGCGTGACTCCAAGCTTCCGGTCGCCTGTCACTTTAATTCTCCGCTCCACTCCGTCCTTGGCCTCTTACACTGTTCCAATGAAGCTCAATTCTACACAATCTCTCATCATAGGACAGCCCTCTCATCCCAGGAATCAATCTAGTGAACCTTTGTTGCACCGCCTCCAAGGCAAGTATATCCTTCCTTAGATAAGGAGACCAAAACTGTGCACAGTACTCCTGGTGTGGTCTCACCAAGGCCCTATACAATTGTAGCAAAACTTCCTTACTCTTATACTCCAACCCCCTTGCAACATGCCATTTGCCTTCCTTATTGCTCGCTGTACCTGCATGCTAGCTTTCTGTGTTTCTTGCACGAGTTCACCCAAATCTCTCTGAACACCAACATTTGAAAGTTTCTCACCATTTAAAAAATATTCTGTTTTTCTATTCTTCCTACCAAAATGAATAACCTCACATTTCCCTACATTATACTCCATCTGCCACCTTGCTGCCCACTCACTTATTGTATCTATATCCCTTTGCAGACTCTTTGGGCTGGAATTTCATTGACCTGTGGAGGCGGGTTTGGAGGCGTGTGGGGGGTTAAAGTTGCAGATTCGGGGGTCCCGACCCCATCCCGCCCCCAACCCGCCTCCATGCCAGTTTTGCTGGAGGCGGGTACCCGACCTGTTCTGGGACCCGCCTCCCCGAGGCGGGAAGGGGATTAGTGACAATTAACTGTCTGTTAACAGGTAGTTAACAGGCAGTTTTTTGCCTAATCTCTATTTTAAAAGCTGAAATGTGGGCTTCCCGACAGGTCCCAACCACGCCAAGTTAGCGAGGCGGACCGTGGGTCTGCAGGGGTTGGAGGGGTCGATATGTCCGGTGGGCAGGTGAGTGATGAGTGCATGTGTGCAGAGGTAAGTGTGTAAGGTAAGTGTAAAGTGTGGGAAAAAGTTTTACTTACCTTAACTTCCTCCTGCAGGTGTCAGCCCTTCAGGTCTCAGGAGTCAGAAATCTCAGCGGCACAGAAAGCACAATGACCGTTGAGCTGTCAAAAACTGCAGCCTTCTTTTTTCTGTGCTGGAATGATTTCTAACTCAGCCTGAGAGGAAGGACTCAAGTTAGAAGACAGATTGTCAGTGTTTGACAGCTTCACAGAGCTGTCAAACGCTGATATTTCATCTGTCAAAAGCTCTTGACAGATGAAATGTCAATCTGTGACATCACCTGTTGCCGGGTGGCCCTTAATTGGCCTGCTGAGCTCGCTAGGCGGGCTCAACAAGGTCAATCAAGTGAAAATGCAGTGGGTTGGCCACAAGTCGATGGAGGCGGGACCACAACCCAAAAAGTGAGAGTCCCGCCTCCATCACGTCCCCAGTATCAAAATCCAGCCCAAAGTGTTCTCCTTACAGCTTACTGTCCCACCTAGCTTTGTATTGTAAGCAAACTTGGATACATTACACTCAGTCCCTTCATCTAGGTCATTAATATAGATTGTAAATAGCTGAACCCCAACACTCATCCTTGCGGCACCCCACTAGTTACAGCCTGCCAACCTGAAAAAGACCCGTTTATCCCTGCTCTCTGTTTTCTGTCCATTAACCAATCCTCTATCCATGCTATTGTATTACCCCCAACACCATGAGCCCTTATCTTGTGTAATAGCCTTTTATGTGGCACCTTATCGAATGCCTTTTGGAAATTCAAATATAATACATTCACTGGTTCCCCTTTATCTACCCTGCTAGTTACATCCTCAAAAAACTCTAATAAATTTTTCAAACATGATTTCCCTTCCATAAATCCATGTTGACTCTGCCTAATCATGTTATGATTTTCCAAGTGCCCTGATACCACTTCCTTAACAATGGATTTCAGCATTTTCCTGACGACTGATGTCAGGCTAACTGGCCTGTAGTTCCCTGTTTTCTCTCTCCCTCTTTTCTTGAATAGCGGTGTTACATTTGCTACCTTCCAATCCACTGGGACCATTCTAGAATCTAGGGAATTTTGGAAGATCAAAACCAATGCATCCAGTATCTCTTCAGCCACCTGTTTTAGAACCCTAGGATGTACGCTGTCAGGTCCAGGGGCTTTGTCGGCTTTTAGTCCCATTACTTTCTCTAGTACTTTTTCTCTACTTATATTAATTATGTTAAGTTCCTCACCCTCATTAGACCCTTGGTTCCCCTCCATTTTTAGTATGCTTTTTGTGTCTTCTACTGTGAAGACAGATACAAAATATTTGTTTAACGTGAAACACAACAAGTTAGCATGCAGGTACAGCAAGTAATTAGCAAGTAATTAAGTTGGCCTTTATTGCACGGGGGTGGAGTATAAGAGTAGGGAAGTCTTGCTACAACTGTACAGGGCGTTGGTGAAACCACACCTCGAGTACTGCGTACAGTTTTGGTCTCCTTATTTAAGGAGGGCGAGACTTGCATTGGAGGCAGTTCAGAGAAGGTTCACTCGGCTGATTCCTGGGATGAAGGGGTTGTCTTATGAGGAAAGGTTGAGCAGGTTGTGCCTATACTCATTGGAGTTTATAGAAGTATGAGAGATGATTTTATTGAAACATATAAGATTCTGAGGGGGGTTGACAGGGTAGATGCTGAGAGGATGTTTCCCCTCGTGGGGGAATCTAGAACTAGGGGGCATAGTTTCAGAATAAGGGGTCGCCCATTTATGACGGAGATGAGGAGGAATTTCTTCTCTCAGAGGGTTGTGAATCTTTGGAATTCTCTACCCCAGAGAGCTGAGTCATTGAATATATTCAAGGCTGAGATAGACAGATCTTTGAACTACAGGGGAGTCCAGGGTTATGGGGAACAGGCAGAAAAGTGGAGTTGAGGCCAAGATCAGATATGTTCTTATGTTCTTATGTTTCTCAATGGAATGTATTTTTGTTGAGAACTATGAAAGATTTCTTTAAATGCTAGCCACTGCTTGTCTACCGCCATACCTTTTAACCTATTTTTCCAATCTACCTTAGCCAACTCACCTCTTATACCTATGTAATTGGATTTATTTAAGTTTAAGACTTTAGTTTCGGACTTAGGCAAGTCACTCTCAAACTTAATGTGAAATTCTAACATATTATGATCACTCTGCCCCAGTGGATCCTTTACTGTGAGATTGCTAATTAACCCTGTCTCATTACACAATGCAAGATCTAAAATAGCCTGTTCCCTATTTGGTTCCATGACGTATTGTTCTAGGAAACTGTCCAAAATGCATTCCATGAACTCATTCTCCAGACTACCTTTGCCAATTTGATTTGTCCAGTCTATATGACGATTAAAGTCCCCCACGATTATTGCATTACCTTTGTTACAAGCTGCTACTATTTCTTGATTAATTTTGTGTCCAACGGCATAGCTACTGTTAGGGGGCCTATATACTACGCCCACCAGTCTTTACAACCTTGTTGTTCCTTATCTCCACCCATATTGATTCTACTTCCTGATCTTCCAAGCCGAGATTCTTTCTCTCTACTGTCCTTATATCATCCTTTATTATCAGGGCTATGCCCCCTCCTTTTCCATTCTACCTCTCTTTTCAAAACATCAAAGTACCCTGGAAAATTTAGTTCCCAACCTTGGTCACCTTGCAACCACATCTCTGTAATGGCTATCAGATCAAACCCATTTATCTCTATTTGTGCCACTGGTTTGTTTACCTTGTTACGAATGCTTCATGCATTCAGATAAAGAACCTTTAATTTTTTTTTTTTTACCATTATTCCCTGCTTTGACCTTATTCTCTTTTGAACTGCTACTGTTAAACTCTCTGTCCCTTCCTGTCACACTCTGCTTATTTTTACCCAAATCGCTACACTGCTCTATTGCCTTGATCTTTCACTTTAGATTTCTAAATTTCCCCTCACCTGACTCCTCCCTCCTTTTTTTAGTTTAAAGCCCTATCTGCAGCCCTAGTTATTCGATTCACCAGGACGCTGGTCCCAGCCCGGTTTAAGTGGAGCGTGTCCCAACGGAACAGCTCCCTCTTTCCCCAGTACTGGTGCCAGTGCCCCATGAATTGAAACCCCTTCTTCTCACACCACTCTTTGAGCCACGCCTTTAACTCTCTGATCAGCATGACCCTATGCCAATTTGTGCGTGGCTCAAGTAGTAAACCAGAGATTATTACCCTTGAGGTTTTGCTTATTAATTTAGACCCTAGCTCCTCATACTCCCTCAGCAGAACCTCATTCTTAGTTCTACCTATGTTGTTGGTTCCGACATGGACCATGACAACTGGGTCCTCCCCCTCCCACTCCAAGTTATTCTCCAGCTGCGAGGAGATATCCTTAACCCTCGCACTGGGCAGGCAACACAGCCTTTGGGACTCTCTTTCATGGCTGCAGAGAACAGATCTATTCCCCTGACTATACTGTCCCCTACCACTACTACATTTCTTCCTTCTCCACCCACTTGGATGGCCCCCTGTACCACGGTGCCGTGGTCAGTTTGCCCATCCTCCCGGCAGTCCTTTTCCTCATCCATACAGGTAGCCAGTACCTCGTACCTGTTGGATAAGGTCCAGGGCTAAGGCTCCTCCATCACTACATCCTGGGTCCCCATACCTGCCTGACTCGCAGTCACACCCTCCTGTCCCTGGCCACTGACGAACTCTAAAGTACTACTTAACCGAAAGGGTGTGACTGCCTCCTGGAACAAAATGTTAATGTCTGCAGCTTGGACTCCAGCTCAACAATTCTGAGCTGAAGTTCCTCGAGTTGCAGACACTTACTGCAGATGTGGTTGCTCGAGATCGCGATGCTCTCCACAAACTCCCACATGCTGCAGTTGCGACACACCACCTGCCCTGCCATCTCTAATCTTGTTTTATTTATTAATTTATTAGTTAAAGCTTTTATTCAATCAATATTTTAGTTTTATTGTTTGATTATTTTATCTAGTTTAAGTTATTAATTTCATAAGCACTAGCAAGTTACAGTTTCTCAGCTCTTAATTTAACCCCCTTCCCTAACTTAGAGAGCAAAAAAAAGCTAATACAGGAATCCCGCCCCAACCGCAGTTTTGCCATACGCGGATTTCACATATACACGGTTTCCACTCTGCGACAATTTTTGCCAACCGCGGCTGTGAAATTCGCGTATCCGCGGTTTTTAATTTAGGAATAAGGTAAATAACATGATTTATATGCTTTTTGTATTTTTTTTATTGTGTTTATACACATTCATACTGAATTTGCCAACCGCGGTTTTACTAACCACGGGGGATTTCAGGGACGTATCCCCCGTGGTTGGGGAGGGATCCCTGTACTCACCAACCAATCACCTACCTGCTCTCCTGTGACATCACTCTTTGATTTTTTTTTTTGTTCTTGTTTTTGAATCGGAGCCGCTACCACTGCCATTGCTTTAATTCAGGTCCTCTCTCGGGCCGCTCTTTATCCTCTCGCCGCTGCCGTTGCTTTAATTCAGGTCCTCTCTCGGGCCGCTCTTTATCCTCTCACCGCTGCCGCTGCTTTAATTCAGGTCCTCTCTCGGGCCACTCTTTATCCTCTCGCCGCTGCCGCTGCTTTAATTCAGGTCCTCTCTCGGGCCGCTCTTTATCCTCTCGCCGCTGCCGCTGCTTTAATTCAGGTCCTCTCTCGGGCCGCTCTTTATCCTCTCGCCGCTGCCGTTGCTTTAATTCAGGTCCTCTCTCGGGCCGCTCTTTATCCTCTCACCGCTGCCGCTGCTTTAATTCAGGTCCTCTCTCGGGCCACTCTTTATCCTCTCGCCGCTGCCGCTGCTTTAATTCAGGTCCTCTCTCGGGCCGCTCTTTATCCTCTCGCCGCTGCCGCTGCTTTAATTCAGGTCCTCTCTCGGGCCGCTCTTTATCCTCTCGCCGCTGCCACTGCTTTAATTCAGGTCCACTCTCGTTCCGCTCTTTATCCTCTCGCCGCTGCCGCTGCTTTAATTCAGGTCTGCTCTCAAGCCGCTCTTTATCCTCTCATCGCTGCTTTAATTCAGGTCTACTCTCGGGCCGCTCTTTATCCTCTCGCCCCTGCCGCTGCTTTAATTCAGATCTGCTCTCGGGCCGCTCTTTATCCTCTCGCCCCTGCCGCTGCTTTAATTCAGGTCTACTCTCGGGCCGCTCTTTATCCTCTCGCCCCTGCCGCTGCTTTAATTCAGGTCTACTCTCGGGCCGCTCTTTATCCTCTCGCCCCTGCCGCTGCTTTAATTCAGATCTGCTCTCGGGCCGCTCTTTATCCTCTTGCCACTGCCGCTGGGTTAGGGAGGGAAAAATTCAGCCAGTGTTCTCACTCTTGATTATAATCCAGTGGATTCTGCTGGAAAGTGTGTGCAGATGTCAGGTGAGGACAGGATCTGATTCCACGGTTAAAATGACTATCTAGTCTCACATATGAAGAATAACAAGTGGACAAATGTCAGCTTGGGTTAGTTGATAGCGCTCTCACCTTGAGTCAGAAGGTTTGGGTTCAAACCCAACTCCAGGGGGATAAGTTTCACTTTGAGCAGGGGCGGAAGACTGCCAGTTGCGGATCAGCCGCCCGTTAGACACACCACCCGATTTTCCTTCCATTGAAGTCGATGATACAACAGCCAATTTTCTACCAGTGCCCAAATTTACAATGGTCGCCCCCACAAGACTTGAGCATCTAATCTGACATTTCAGTGCAGTGTGGAGGAAGTGCTGCATTCTCAGAGGTGCCTTCCTTCAGATAAACATGTTGACTTGAGGCCCAGTCTGCCAGTTCCATGGTTCAGCTGGACGTCAATGATCCCATGGTCCTACTTGAAGAACAACAGGGTGTCCTGGCCTACATTCTTCTCTCAACCAACACCAGTAAGAACGAATTAACTGGTCATTCATCAATTGCTGTCGGTGGAATGTTGCTGCGTGCAAAATGACTGCTATGTTTAACAACCGTTACTGCACTGTGTAGAGACATGATAAGATGCTATATAAACGCAAGTCTTTCTATTTTGTTTCCCTGGGCAAAACAGCAGAGGGTTGCATCCCAACAAGAATCACAGAGAGTAAATAAGGAGAAACCGAAAAGACAAAATTACTTACGTTGCCAAAAAAGCTTAAGTGTTTGCAATCTTCTGGGCAAAAAGAGCCAAAGCAACTTCTGACTACCAGCAAGTACTCTTTAAAATGTGGTTTTAAATAAGAAATAATCGTAACAATTTTCATAACTTCCATAATATGCTTGTCAATAATGTTTACTAAAGACTGGTAAATGTATTTTTTTCATGATCATATCCAGTGCATGTAGAAAATAAATAAATTATTGGATTACTGTCTGCTGGAAAACACTTACTGTGGAAAGATCTTCAGTTAATGCACAGTTCAATGTTAATCAATAACAGTCATTATTTTATATCTCCATAAATGATTCAAGTCTTCAATACAAGACACCATTATCATTTCAGGAGAGAGAGCAGACAGACAGACTGACATTTTTATGGGGCGGATTTAACTGGGAGCCGGTTTCAGGTAGGCAAAAGGCAGGGCAGGCGTCAAACTCGCCCCCTCCAATGGCATCAGTTCAAGGCCCGGGTTATTTTAACTCCCAGACTTCATTTCCAGCCCGCCGGTCAGCTGATTGCCCGAAACGGACATAAGGAGGCAGTTGGCTGAGTGCTAGGCAGGCGATCATCGAGCAGCTCAGAGGCGTCCACCAGCACTCAGGTAAGTTATGGGGTGGGGGCGGGGAGGAGATTTCAACAGGGTCTCACGGATGGGAAGTGGGGAGCCCGGGGCAGCTGATGTCTAGATTTTCCTTCTGGGGCCTGGAGGACCTCCAAAGGTGGTGCGCAGGACTTGTTAGGAGCAGATACTTATCTTTTTTGTGGCTCCATCTTCTTGGTGCCTACCCTTCTCAGGTCCTCTGAGCTGAGAAGGGCTGGGTGCAAGGCCTTGACCTCCTGGGTACCCTTCCAAAGTAAAAGTGGTCCTTAGGCCCTGTGCCTGCCTGGCAAATGTAGGTTACACCCCCTCATGCTTTATTTGCGTGGCTGTACCTGGTTAAAGTGTAACTGATCTGCACTCCTCCTGTAAAAATCACCCCTGTATTCTCAAACTGTTGGAACTGTGGGCAGACATTAATACGTTTGCTTTATACAATCATACCTTTTGTCATTTAATCTCTCCTGCCTTCCACCCTATCACAGACCATCCCTTTAGTTCTTTCCTCCCCTCCCCGCTTTCCCTGCCCCTGCACTTGCTTAAAACCTGTTACATCTCTAACTTTTTCCAGTTCTGACAAAAGGTCATCATCGACCTGAAACGTTAACTCTGTTTCTCTCTCCACAGATGCTGCCTGACCTGCTGAGTATGTCCAGCATTTTCTGTTTTTATTTGAGACATTAATATGTTTCATTTGTAGCTGTTCATGGCTGAAAGGGTAGTAACAACATAAAGAATAGACAAATTAAAGCCATTTGGCCCATTAAATTCATTACATTGTTGGACCATGGATTCTAATAAAGACTCTATTGACTCACTCAGTATATTTACACTGTAACTGCAGTGTCCGAGCAAAGTGTTTTCTCTTTGTGAGTGTTCTTCTGATTGTCAGTCATAACTTTGGGGCTTTCCATGGATCATCTGCCAAAATTACAGTGGATGACCAAGAGAATCCCCATGGAAATTAATGGTGCAACTGTGCTGAGTGTGAATGCATTGCAAATCTTCCAAGAGAGTGAGTTGACTTCAGGCAAAACTCCAATAACATAAAGTTTCATTTCTCCACCCCCAATAGCAATTAAGCTAGCCTCCAATGTGTCAAACTAGTCTTACAGCCCACACTATTCATCCTTGACCATAGGAACATAGGAATTTTTAGATGAAAAAAGACCAAGGTCCATCTAGTTTGACTTCTACCATCCTGGTAGTCGCATGATACAATGATAATGGAGTTGTTGACTAACCATAGCTGTAAGAATAAGCCATTTGCTATAAATTTTGCTGTAACTTGACCAAACTTAAAAGGTTGACCAAATTTTAATATACCAGCATGCTTCGGGAATCTGAGAAGCTGGTTCCTGTGAGAACTCTTGTACGAAAACCATTGACAGATAAAGAAGACTTTGGGCAGGAACAGAGACTTTCTGCTAAAAAATGTAAAATGAACTGTTACGGTTGTAAGCTGTGAAAGGCTGCGAGCTGCCTTTTACCAAGATAAGGAAAGCATGCTTTGAGAGTCCTGTGGGAACAGACTATTGAACTATGGAAACATCTTCAGACTATGTAACCGGCCTTGAAGGCCCACGGATGCTTAACGAACTATTGATAAGAAGAACTGAAAACCAACTGATGACCATTGTCCATATAGTTAGAGACACTTACACAGTGGGAGGGTTGCCAAGTTTTAGGGTATAAGAGGTGCTGTTTCAAGACACTCGGGGCTGCTGCAGTCAGGGGCAACTTGGTCAGTTTCCAGTTAAAGGCGTACATCTAGTCATCGCTGAATTGACCACTCACTGGTGTTAGTACGTATGTATTGTGGGCTTATTATCACTTGATCTTAAAATAAGGTAATTAATCTGTGTGTGCTTAGATATAATGGGGAGTATTATATGCAACAGTTTTGTGTGAACTTACTTGTAACCTCTTGCTGATTTTAAGTAAAGGAATTTATTCCTGAATCCTTGGGTGTTGTGTTTTCTGTTCGACGGGTCTGGACTTTGGAAACTGTTGGATGGGGAGAGGGGTGATTTCCACACATCTTACACAGCAATCAATCTCTATCAATTAGTCTATATCATAGCCAGAAATGTCATGAGGAAAGCCCCAGTGGTGGAGAGCTTTGGGAACCATAGGTCCAAAGTCACCATTTTCCTTCTAAACATGTTACACTTAACACATGTCATGCCTCAAATTACTCATATACTGTAACCCAAAATGTTATATTCTGAAAGAAATCTATCTAATCAACGTATTCCATAGGTGACACTTCTAAAGTCCCAGTGCCACAGGAATATCACATCTCATAGCGTATTTGATCATCCATGTTTATCCTCGCTCATAACCTTCAGTCCCATTCATGAACAGATTTTCATATTCATACAATTTTTCTTTAAAGGTTAATTTTCATTGTCCAACATTTCACTCCTGGGGGAGTTGGCTCTTTCAGGGAACTGGAAGCTCCAAATTTCTGAGATGTGCTTCCAGTAAGTGAGGCTCCCACCAGGAGCGCAAGATCGGAAAATTACCCCTTAGAAGTAGCAGGGTTAGATATTGACTTTGGGCGATAGTGTAAAATGGATCATGGCGAAACGGCACCCTGTTTTACATCTTTCCGGTTTTTATTTCCACAATGAAAAATCAAAAGATATGGAAAATGGACTGCCGATTTGCTCTCATCCATCTTACACTATTGCACAAAGTCAAAATCTACCCTGCAGTGTCTATCTATGTCCAAAGCTTAGAAAATGCAGTTTCTAATTAAATCCATCACTTTCTCTTGAGGGATCCATCCCTTTCTATCAGACCTACTGCTAACTTTCATTTTCAGTGCTGTTCAAATGGATTTTCTGTTGATTGGTAACTCCACCAACATTATCAAATTGAGCAAAAGATAATAATTTGTGAGATAGCAGTCTTTGTTACGATAGTCTCTGGTTATTATTTTCTCCTTTAGTATACCACCTAATGTACAAAGTTATTACTTTGAAAAAAATAACCCAGTAAGCATTATCTATAAAAAAAGCATGGTGGAGTTAGGTTTGTGTGATTGACTTTGCTGGGGAACAGTGTAAGAAAATATAGGTTTAGAAGGGAACTTAGAGGGACTCGGCTCGAAAGACTCAGGCATTGGCTGGAATACTTGTTTCTGTTAATTAAACTGCTCAAACAGCTGAAACTGTTTTTAGACTAACAGCTGCAGGGTAGCTAATGGCTAAAAGTTAAGAAAAACTGTGACCTCCTAAACATGAGCAACCTGTCATTGCAAACTAAAGAAGGAACATTGAGATATGAAACTTGGGGGAGAAATTCAGTATCGCCCCGTTTTGCACGCTAATTTTTTAAATCGTGAAAAATTAGCGCCAGGCGCTAATGATTCTGAGCTTCCCCTAAATTGGCTGTTAGCACTCCTGGAAAGAGCTGGAGCGCTAAATCAAGCTCTAATGACCTAAGTAGGGTGCTACAGGGGCGCTACCAGCAGAGCGATAATGAATTTCAGGTGCTATGCAATTGGGAATGATCCTTCACACTGGCCCCTTCCAGCTCTTAAAGGGAAGGTTGCATCATTGTGCAGATCCTCATCCTTATGCTAACTAACAGGAAACAGAGAGTCAGGATAAATGGGTCATTTTCAGGTTGGCAAACTGTAACTAGTGGAGTGCCACAGGGATCAGTGCTGGGGCCTCAGCTGTTTACAATCTATATTAATGACATGGATGAAGGGACCGAGTGTAATGTAGCCAAATTTGCTGACGATACAAAGACAGGTGGGAAAGCAAGTTGTGAAGAGGACACAAAGAATCTGCAAAGGGATATAGATAGGTTAAGTGAGTGGGCAAAAATTTGGCAGATGGAGTATAATATGGGAAATGTGAGGTTATCCACTTTGGTAGGAAAAATAAAAAAGTAAATTATTATTTAAATGGACGGAGACTACAAAATGCTGCAGTACACAGGGATCTGGGGGTCCTTGTACAGGAAACACAAAAAGTTAGCACGCAGGTACAGCAAGTAATTAGGAAGGCTAATGGAATGTTGGCCTTTATTGCAAGGGGGATGGAGTATAAAAGTAGGGAAGTCCTGCTACAACTGTTGGTGAGACCACACCTGGAGTACTGCGTACAGTTTTGGTCTCCTTATTTAAGGAGGCATATACTTGCATTGGAGGCAGTTCAGAGAAGGTTCACGAGGTTGATTCCTGAGATGAAGGGGTTGTCTTATGAAGAAAGGTTGAGCAGCTTGGGCCTATACTCATTGGAGTTTAGAAGAATGAGAGGTGGTCTTATTGAAATGTATAAGATTCTGAGGGGGTTTGACAGGGTAGATGCAGAGAGGATGTTTCCCCTTGTGGGAGAATCTAGAACTAGGGGGCATAGTTTCAGAATAAGGAGTCGCACATTTAAAATGGAGATGAGGAGGAATTTCTTCTCTCAGAGGGTCATGAATCTTTGGAATTCTCTACCCCAGAGAGCTGTAGAGGCTGAGTCAGTCAATATATTTTTGAAAAATAAGGGACTCAAGGGTTATGGGGTGCGGGCAGGAAAGTAGAGTTGAGGTCAAGACCAGATCAGCCATGATCTTCTTGAATGGCGGAGCAGGCTCAAGGGGCCAAATGGCCTACTCCTGCTCCTATTTCTTATGTTCTTATTATCAGCATTGCTGGCTGTGAAGGCAACCTGCATGCAACTCAATCCCTTGATCGTGATGGCTGATCCCACTCCCAGGGAGAGAGCTCGTCATTTCATGGACGAGGCATTGGAGGCAGTGGTCGCAGGAGTGGAGCGAAGGACAGCTGTGCTGTTCCCGAACACTGCAAGGAGGCCATTGCCCCAGGTCTTCAGGGCAATGTGGAGGGAAGTGGCCCAGGAGGTCTCGGCCAGTAGTGTGGTCGTACGCAGCCTGACACAGTGCCACAAGAAATTCAACGACCTCACTCATGTGGTCAAGGTGAGTACATGCTTCAACAGGTCCTACATATCAGCATCTGAACCTCAGTCTGTACACACTGCACAAACCACCATACCCCCACCAAGCATCTGCACCTACTCAAATTCACATCCACATCTCACGCCTTGCCTACAATCATAGCTATTCAACAACAGCAGGCATATCTCCCAAAAACACAGCTGGACTCTGACTCACACACATTTGTTTCTCTTGCAGGCCAAGATGGCCCACAATAGGAGGGAGCAGCAGAGAACAGGCGGGGGTGATGCGCAGCTCCAGCAGCTTTCAAACCTGGAGGAGCGAGTGCTGTGACTCATTGGGTGCCAGGTGGTGGGCGGCGTGGCCGTCGGCAACGTCAACCTCCTTGGGGGCAACAACGGTATGTTGATCCCCTCTCCTTCTCTCATCCTACTTCCCCCTCACACCACAAGTCTTTCCCACTTTCCAGCTCCTGATGCTGTCTACATTCCTTGCTCCCTTCCTAACCCCCTGCCCTCACCTTAACGCGGGTGATGCACTGGGGACGAGCGGGCTGCAGCAAGGCCAGGGGGAAAGGGTAGCTTGGGAGCCAGCTCCCCAGAAGGTGAGTTCGCGCGCGAGTTCTGCTTCACAGGACTCAGATGAGGACCTCGATGGGGAGGCGTTCAGAAGAAGGATGATGGCCATGCACTCTGAGATGATAGATGCAATGGCAAGGGTGCCCGAGAGCCTCTCGGCAATGGTAAGGAACGTGGAGGAGTCCGCCTCCAACATTTCACAGAGCTCTGCGCACACCATGGAGCCCATCATTTCCACTCTGCAGAGGATGGTGGACTCCCAGAGAAACCGTCTAGGTCCAGACCTGATGATGCGTGTCATGGGCGATGTGGCAGCTTCCATTGCAGCACAGGCGGAAGCGACGCAACATCTTAATGCTGTAATGCAGTCTATGCTTGGTGGCATCAAATCTCAGTCTGCTCTCATGCAGTCTCAGCTTGATACCACGCAAGCTCTGACTGCTGCCATCATCGCTGGGTCCACCACAGTCCACCGGGGATCTCATGGCAGGCCACCAATCTGTGCTCCAGCAGATTAGTAGTGATGCTGAGGTGCTGCCCCGGGGGAGTGGCAGTGGGTCAGTGGAGCAGGAACCTGCTGTCCTCTCTCAGGATGACAGCATTCCTGATCCCACCACTGCCACTCCGCCACTGCACTTGTCGCTGCCTGTCATCCAGCCAGCCCAGACTGCCGCCGCCCTTCCTGAGGTGGCACAGTGTACAGCCAGGCCTTGCAGGCCCAGAGCTGGTCAAGGGCATCCTGCAAGGCCATCTGAAGTCTCTGGCACCAACACTCAGCAGCCTTCCACCATCCCTGCTGCAGCTACTGGGAAGACACTATGTAGGAGCAGTAGATTAGGGAAAGGCAATATAAAGAGGGGAAGTAAGGGTTTGCACAAGGGTGATTAGTTAATATTGTTGTTGTATGTATGTGGTTCCTGAATTTGGATACATTTATTATTGGAATGTTGCAGATTTGGGGTTGTGTCTCATTTCAGCTTTGGGGTGTGGCATGGAATGAGAAATTGATGGATTGATGGGGATGGGCTGAGCAACCGGGAAGTGGCCTCGAAATCATTGGAAACAAAGTCTGATGAGGCGGACATGGACCGCCCTTCCACAAGGCCAATTGAGTGGCGGCCTCCTCCGTCGCTGCTGTTTGTGCTCCTGTTCCTCCTCCTCCTCGTCCTCGTCCTCATCCTCCTCGTCTCCTTCTACCTCCTCCTGAAGTGGTGCGGCTATGCCTGGTGTCAATGGCTGCGCACTCATGATGGCCAAGTCGTGCAGCATGCAGCAGACGATGACAAAAAGGGACACCCGCTCAGCCAAGTACTACAGGGTTCCTCCCGAGCGGTCAAGGCAGCAGAACCGTTGCCTGAGCACTTCGATGTTCTGCTCGATGATGGTCCTGGTGGCAGCATGGCTCTCATTGTATGAGTGCTGGGCACGAGTGTTGGGGTTGCGGAGGGGAGTCATGAGCCAGGTGGAGAGCGGATAGCCCTTTGTCTCCGACCAGCCAGCCGCGAGCTTGATGTGGTGGCTGGAACAGAGCTGGCACACTGGTCTGGCACAGGATGAAGGCATTGTGGCTGCTGCCAGGATAGCGGGCATTGACGGTGAGGATTCACTGTGTGTGGTCGCACACCAACTACACATTAAGTGAGTGGTAGCCTTTGCGGTTACGGAATACTTCAGGATTGTTATGCGGTGCCCGCAAAGCGACGTGGGTGCAGTCAATGGCGCCCTGCACCATGGGGAAGCCCGCAATCCTGGCAAAGCCACATGCACACTCGTCCTGCTTCTCTCTGGTCATGGGGAAGGAAATGTAGTCCCTTCTCCTTCTGTAGCGAGCATCTGTGACCTTACAGATGTAGCAATGGTCGGCGAACTGTGATCTGTTAGATATATCTCCTGTTGCACACTGGAAGGATTCGCTGGCATAGAAATTGAGAGTGACGGTGACCTTGACTTCCACTGAGAGAGCCCTGGTGGTCCTCATGTGAGGCTCGAGGTCTGGCTGCAGGAGGTGGCAGAGCTCTGTGACCACTTCCTTGGTGAAGCGGAGCCTTCTAAGACACTGTTCCTCAGTGAATTTGATGTAGGAGAAATGCTGCCGGAATACCCTGGGTGGGTAAGGCCTCCTGTTGAGAGCCCTGTTGGCCCTCCTCCCTCTGGCCACATTTTGCAGTCTTTCTCTCTGCCTCCGCTGCCTCCGACGTTGATGCTGGAGGGCGAGGTCCAGTGCCAGTGCAGCCCCCATTAAAGTATGGAAATGTTGCCCTTTAAAATCTCACCTAAATGAAACTGAATACTTTTTCTGAGGCAGACGACTCCTTCAAGTGAAAAACGCTGAAATCGCTCAAAACGCCTGCTTGCCGATGTCAAACTGATAAGGCAGCATTCTTTGCCGACTAAAAATAAATCGGATGTTGACACCTTTACATACCACTACCCCAGCGTTCATCTGACTGCATAATGCCTCCTCCACTGTCGTTGCTAACGGCAGGCGCTCAGGCAGGGGGTGAGAGTGAATTTCTGAGCCGGCGCTAACCGGGGCGCTGTGCAGCCAGATGACGTCACGATCTCCAGACGCAGGAGAGCGTGGCACTAGTGGTTACCGCCGCCGCAAACCTCCACTTTAATTTCGCTGGCGTCGGTACTATCGCCGCGCCCAGTCACTAAGCTTGTAGCGCCCCGTTAGCACCCCCTGGAGGCGCTAACGGGAGGCGCTAAGGTACCAAATTTTTCCCCCTAGTTATGTTGTTATCTACTCCAAAAGGCATTTGATAAAGTGCCACATAATAGGCTTGCCAGCAAAGTTGAAGCCCATGGAATAAAAGAGACAGTGGCAGCATGGATACAAAATTGACAGGAAACAGAGAGTAGTAGTGAACGGTTGTTTATCGGCTGGAGGAAGGTATACAGTGGTGTTCCCCAGGGGTCGGTATTAGGACCACTGCTTTCCTTGATATATATTAATGACTTGGACTTGGGAGTACAGGGCACAATTTCAAAATTTGCATATGACACAAAACTTGGAAGTATAGTGAACAGTGAGGAGGATAGTGATAGACTGCAAGAGGACATAGACAGGCTGGTGGAATGGGCGGACACGTGGCAGATGAAATTTAACGCAGAAAAGTGCAAAGTGATACATTTTGGTAGGAAAAACGAGGAGAGGCAATATAAACTAAAGGGTACAATTCTAAAGGGGGTGCATGAACAGAGAGACCTGGGGGTATATGTGTACAAATCGTTGAAGGTGGCAGGGCAGGTTGAGAAAGCGGTTAAAAAAGCATATGGGATCCTGGGCTTCATAAATAGAGGTCATGATGCGGAGATGCCGGTGTTGGACTGGGGTGGACAAAATTGAGAGGTCGCACAACACCAGGTTATAGTCCAACAGTTTTATTTGAAATCACAAGCTTTCGGAGCTATCGCTCCTTCCTTTCACCTGAGGAAGGAGCGATAGCTCCGAAAGCTTGTGATTTCAAATAAAACTGTTGGACTATAACCTGGTGTTGTGCGACCTCTCAACTTCATAAATAGAGGCATAGAGTATAAAAGCAAGGAAGTTATGATGAACCTTTATAAAACACTGGTTCAGCCTCAACTGGAGTATTGTGTCCAATTCTGGGCACCGCACTTTAGGAAAGATGTGAAGGCCTTAGAGAGGGTGCAGAAAATATTTACAAGAATGGTTCCAGGGATGAGGGACTTCAGTTACGTGGATAGACTGGAGAAGCTAGGGTTGTTCTCCTGAGAGCAGAGAAGGTTGAGAGGAGATTTGATCGAGCTGTTCAAAATCATGATGGGTCTAGACAGAGTAGATAGAGAGAAACTGTTCCCATTGGCGGAAGGGTCGAGAATCAGAGGACACAGATTTAAGATGATTGGCAGAGGAACCAAAGGCGACATGAGGAAAAACTTTTTACTCAGCGAGTGGTTAGGATCTGGAATGCACTGCCTGAAAGGGTGGTGGAGGCAGATTTAATCATGGCTTTCAAAAGGGAATTGGATAAGTACCTGAAGGAAGTAAATTTGCAGGGCTACGGGGAAAGGGCGGGGGAGTGGGACTAGCTGAAGTGCTCTTGCAGAGAGCCACCACTGGCTCGACAGGCTGAATGGCCTCCTTCTCTGCTGTAACCATTCTATGATTCTATGATTCTACTCCTCTAGCGGTGGTCATGTGTACTAAAGAGCTCTTGTTATTTGTGGAATTATAATTCCCTTTTACTATTTTCCAATATTAAGGTCTGCTAGAATGCATTTTATTATTAAGTTTTGTTGGACTATAGTCTTATTATTCCTTCATTAGAATTAGTAAAGAGAATGATGTTTAGGCTAGGATTTCTTTACAGTTAGAATTGTCATTAGTTTTAAAGTCTACAGGTTGAACCTGTCCAAACAGACAAGTCTGAACAAGTCTCTGAACACCCCATAATTAGGGAAGAGCAATTGTTTCAGTATTAACGTGTAGCCTGTTATAGCAGGTGCTGCGGGCCAGATGGAGGAACACGTTGGGTCATGAAACTGTCACTAACAATATTTTCGTTATAAGCGCCCTAGCTATAGTCATGTGTGCTAAGATGTCACAACCAGGTGTGGAGCTTTCCATAATGAGCTGTTCTTCATTATTACTGTTTCGAGGAAAAGGGGGGAAAGAGAAATTTGATAGGCTGTAATAACGGTAGTGGACGTGATACGACAAAGGGTGGGCAGGAATGTTCAGGGAATAAGTAGGCAACTCAAAATTAACTCAGGGTAGAGGATTGAACAAAGGGCACCAGGCGGGTGAACAAGGACAAAATTCTAGAGGGTGCGTGGAATGGAGTTGTAGCTTCTACCCAAAGGACAACGGGGTAATATAATTCTGAATTGTACTTTGTAAACTACTGCTGTAATCTATTAATCCTTGCTTGTGCCAAATAAGGTCATAACTATTACCAATATGGTGTCAACATCGAACAGTTGAACAGAGAGTCCAAGGGACTACATCAGCAGAATTGAAAGACCAACCAGCTAGTTTCAAACTTTTGTCAGTTAAAGATTGTTCTTGCAGTTCTTATATCTTTATTTGATATCAATGTTCATTGTAATTACTTGCTCTTTCCCTTTGTTTTATATAACATATTGTACCTCAGCTGGATAAAATGTCATCCCTTGAATTTATTTTGTACTACAACAAAAGTCACTTGCTAATCTCCTGAATCTGGTAGAATGTGCTTATATACTTTTTGGAATTACAAGTGGGTCTGACTTTACCTTATTCTTCACGTTGAAGAGTGAGTATAGAGTAAATTTTATAAGGCTCCAGATAAACCAGGAGTGGCTCAAATCCTGGGTGCTGGCCTCCACCTCCGAATCTTCAAATCTCCAACCCCAATGAGCGAAGGTGACGGAGGGAGCGGAGCCTTGCACAAGTTACCTTACGGTTTGTTTTTGCTAAGGAATGATAACAATACTGATTGCAAAGCAGGTCCCTTATGGAAGAGGGAGATTGGTAAGGTACACAAGAGGAAGGCCAAAGAATAACAGATAATTAGCTTCAGAAAATGGACTGGCAGCAGCGTCATCAGTTCCCGCGCACAGTTGGATTGCGGCTAACTGGGATGGAGAAGACAAATGACTAACTCTAGTGGCAGAATTGGCAGGAGACAGATAAATAATCTTAGTGCAGTGTTGAATGCCACTGTGCATGTTGTCCTGCTAATGGCTTCATCACTTGTTCTGCCATCACATGAATTAATGAAGTGAATATAATTGAAATACAACAGAGCAGTTTTAGTGTTATGGTAAAACCGTGTTTGTATTTTGATTTCCTGGTGGACAGATATCAGGAGCTATTGCTTTTCAGCATATAATACAGGGAATAACAAGGATGAAATGCACTTCTTTAGGGGTTAGTTTGATTTGTAAGCACAAAACTAGAGGCCAAACAGTTTATAAATGTCATTTGAGTCCCAAAGTGGCTTATAGTTTTGAAAACAATCCCAGACATTTTTAATTATGCAGTATTCTACTTTTCACGTTCATTAATGTTTCATTTGATTTTGGAATTTGGATTATCCTTTGCTATTATCAAATCATTTTTCTCAATTCTTTACATTTGTATCATACAGACATACATGTCAGTCTTGGCTCAAAGGTAGCACTCGCACCTCTGCTTCAAGTCCCACTCCAGATACTTGAGCACAAAATCTAGGCTGCCACTCCAGCGCAGTACGGAGGGAGAACTGCACAGTCGGATGTGCTGTCTTTTGGATGAGACATTAAACCGTGGCCACATCTGCCCTCTCAGATGGCCGTAAATGATCTCAAAACACTATTTTGAAGAAGAGCACAGGAATTCTCCCCAGTGTCCTGTCCAATACTTATCCCTCAACTAACATCACTAAAAAATACAAATGATCTGGTCATTATTTCATTGCTGTTTGTGGGAGCTTGCTGTGTGTATATTGGCTGCTGAGTTTCCTACATTGCAACAGTGACTACACTTCAAAAGTATGGCTGTAAAGCGCTTTGGGACGTCCTGAGGTCATGGAATGCGCTATATAAATGTAAGTTCTTCTTTTCTTTCATTGAGGTGAAGAATCGACGGGTAGATAATGAGATACTTTCTACTTTAGACACCAGGGGTAAATTTTAACTGCCTCCGCTCTGTGTAAACGGGTTGATAGTAGCCTAAAAATGGAACTTACTCCCCTGTTTAGGCCGGTGCTCCCGTCGTAGCTATCTTAGCTAGGGTCCTGAGAAGGGAAAGAGCACTCAACTGTTCCAGGCGGGAGGCTACATTTAAAATTCAAATTGGGGTTCTACGCACCAGTGACACTTCGCCCATTTGTACCAGCGTTGGGCAGCCTAACCAGTGGTCCTTAAAGGGTCTGTTGGAAGCCTTTCAGAAAACTGACCAAATAAACTAAAAAAATCATTTTTGCGGAGTTAGATGGTGCAGTAATCTGGATACAGGTGGAAGTGAGGAATTCCTGATGCAGAAACGTCTGGAGATTTTGAATACAGGTTTCTGCAGCTGGGCAACACTTTGTAAAGCAGCTTTCTTTTGCGATTCTGTGTCCACACCTGATACCAGCAAAATGTCACCAACCACACCAACTCCCGTGACAAGAGCCGAGTGAGTGCTCACGAGCTGCATGGCCTCATCCTCGAAGGAAGTAAGGGGTTTAAAGGTGGGGATACCCCCTCTGGTGGCCTGTCTTTGGCGGAGATTGTGTGCCAATTTGTACTGGAAGAAGACATAATGAATGAGTGTACGGTTAGCAGTTGAGGAATGTGTGTCGAGTGGCATGGAAGAGGTGAAGTAAGAGACATGGGGATATGAGGGTGTTACAGTGAAAGAAGGGATTAGGGTTTAGCTATGATGGGAACTGGGTAGCCAATGGTACAAGATACTGAATTAAAGCCACTCTTATCCAGAGTGCAGTGGAAAGAGTTAGTTGTGGAAATGTTGCTTTAATAGGGTGAAGCTAGTGGGCATGAGTTGCACTTTTGAGTTTCATGGTGGCAACTTGGTGGTCTGTGCCTACTGCCTTCAAGTTTCTTGAGGAGAGCTTAGAAGTCTGAATCAGTGAAGTTCTGCATTCTTCTTATCTGGCTTGGTGCCATAACCTGCTGCCCTCTGGGTCCAGATGATGTCTGCGTAGTCATATTTCTGTACATTATATTAAAAATATTGCTAAGATATGCAGTGAAGTTATTGGAGAGTGAAGTAAAAGAGTCAAGCGCTGTTCCTCTTTTACCTGGCTATCTCCCAGTCTGTTGTTGAACTGCCTTTTTAAAGGCTGCACAGAAGTTTCCAGGTACTTCAAACACTTACACCCATTTTACACAGGTCTTACACCAATAGGAATGCAAGTGAGCAGACCCAGTAAATCTACGTGTAACTGCCTCTGCAGGCGTCATTTTGTTTTTGGAAGGGGCAACAGCAGCATAATTAATTTCAAGGAAATTCTAGGGTTATGTGTCCAAGTCCATAGCGGCACTATGGATCCACAATGTTCCAACTCCAAGGCAAGAAGGCCACCAATTGAGCAAAGATGACACCTAGTGGGTCTTTTGGCTGTCAGTCTGGATTGGATTTGATTTGGTCTTGTTTCTCGTAACAATAAAACCACAAATATTCTCTTTAACATTTAAAAAATTTTCCCTCCAAAGTTTTCCCCATCTCTCTTGAAGGTCTCATACTTTGGGCTCATTTATGGACTCATACGGTTTCACAACTTTCAACAGCTCTTCACTAGCTCACCCAAGTACTCATGTGAGAGCCTACAAGGTGAATGTTGATAGTGTGTGTAATTAAACACAGTTGGAATATTGTGCATAGCTTTGGGCAACTCATTAAGGGAAGGATGTAAAAGCAATGGTAAATGCACAGCATAGATTCATTTGAGACATTACCAGGGATGAAGGGTTACAGTTATGAAGAAAAACATGAAAAGTTAAGGAATTTGCACTGCAGGGAAGAAGTTAAAGGTAACCTTCAAAGTTATGAAAGTTACAATAAGATTAAAACATTTTTTATTCGTTCCTGGGATGTGGCCGTCACTGTCAAAGCCAACATTTATTGCCCATCCCTAATTGCCCTTGAAAAGGTGGTGGTGAGCCTTCTTGAACCGCTGCAGTCCGTGTGGTGAAGGTACTCCCACAGTGCTGTTAGGGAGTGAGTTCCAGGATTTTGACCCAGTGACAATGAAGGAACGGGGATATATTTCCAAGTCAGGATGATGTGTGACTTGGAGGGGAACTTGGAGTTGATGGTGTTCTCATGCACCTGGTGCTGTTGTCCTTCTAGATGGTAGAGGTCGCGGGCTTGGGAGGTGCTGTCGAAGAAATTGTGGAAGATTATTTCTACTAACTGGAAAAACTGTAACAAGAGGTAACAAATTTTTAAAAAGATTTAAAGGGGAGGTTCGAAAAATTTCTCCATGCAGAGAAACTCTGCCACAAATAATAGAGTCCATAAACTCTTTGGAAAGGGAAGTGCATGGTTGCTTGGAAAAGAGCAATATTAAAATTAATGAATTGTGCCTGCTGTCTGAAAGTGGGCATTGACCTACATGTTCCTATGCTGCAGATTTTTCACCACCTAGGCATTGACTGAGTGAAAGCCCTTGCGGTTTATGAAAGACATGATGATAAGAGAAGGCCACATAGCACCCAGCACCCAAGAATGCACAAGACAGGAAAGTTGTGAAAAAGATTAACATTTATGTGATGTAAATAAAGAAGAGAAACTTATCAAAGCAACATTTTCTCAGACACCCATGTGCATACCCTTGTGCAACTACAAAGCATTACTCTTCCTTTTTCTGCTACTCCTATGTGGTGCAACCTGTGTGTCTTCAGCAGAGGTAGAGGCAGGCTGATCACATCCCTGCTCTGACTGCTGAATTACTCTTGGCTGATGTCCTCTGGGTCTTGGAGCCTGTGAGGGCCCCGCCAAAGGCTGCCCCCCCCCTACACCTGTGCAGGGGTAGACTCAGCCATCGGGAGACGAGGCAGCATGTGAGCTAATGTCTAAGAGGTGGGCTGTGGGTGAGAAATGGAAGCGCGTTGAGTGGAGTTCTCGCTTCCATGTCCCCTTTCGCCATCATCCCTCTCCTGGATAAAGCCGCACTTCACTGCTACCACTTTGCTGGAGAACACTTTGGTGCAGATCAGGGCGGCCCTGTAAGGCCAAGGCTATGGTGTCTGTCAACCTATTTACGGTGGCAGGCATGTTAGCATCCAGAGTCTGCAAGTTGGTGTTCCAGGCATGCAAGGACTCATGTGATTGGTGCATTTAATGGTCCATAGCGCTAGCCACTCAATCATGTCACGCTCCAGAACGTGACTCGATATCGCTGTCTGTTTTTCCAGTTTTTAAAAAAAAGTTAAAAGCTTAACTGCAGACGGCAGCATTTGACACGTTGGACCCCCTGTGACCCACCTTTTTGTCTTAGCTGTACTCTGATGTGTCTTTGATGTGTCCCTGATGGATTGTATCTCTGCAGACACATTGGCCCAGAAATTAATGACGGAGCCTTCGTGCGGGGGTAAGGCTTCCCCGCGATATCTCACTGCGCGCCTGCCTTTTCATTCCGAGCTCGCACGACCTTGATTTTCTAGACAGCAGCTGTGCAGTGCTTCCGTATCCCACAGGCGCAGTTAATTCGTGCGAGCTGTGGGATCACGTGATTCAGTTAGAGCCAATGGCAGCACACCATCTTTCATTCATAGTTTTCACAGCAAGTGCTGTGAAAGCTATGAATCTATACCCCCTCAAAAGAACAGCTAAACCTCAATTAAATTTAAAAAAAAACCATCACATTAATAAAATAAGTATAGTTAAATAAATTAACCACTTTAAACAAAAAATTAAATTTTTGAAAAAATTTAAAATCTTTTAAAAAGTTATAAAAATAAACTTACCTTTCTTTAAAGTCTCTAAAAAAGATATACCTGTTGAAAAAAATTCAAAATAATACTTAATTAACTACTTACCTTGTTAAAAGAGGGTCTTACGCCTCCTTTCTTTATGTGCAAAATCTTCCATGCTTACCTGTGCGTTCAAAGCACTAAGTGCACTGCGTGCGCGCAGCCTGTAGCGCGCACGCGGTTCACCTAGGAACCGCCCCCTTTTGAAATCACCAAGTGCCGGTTTTCAGCGCATGCGCAGTGCATGCAGAAAACCGGCAATTGGAGACAGAATACGCGAGAGTACACAGTGCGTACTCTCGCGTAGAGACACTAATTTTTGGGCCATTGTTCTCTGTCTCTATATACTGTGTAATCGACTTGTATTCCCTCACTGTACCTGTACCTGAAGAAGGAGCAGAGCTCCGAAAGCTCGTAATTTCAAATAAAACTGTTGGACTATAACCTGGTGTTGTGCGACTTCTCATTTTTGTCCACCCCAGTCCAACACCGGCATCTCCGCATCATCACACTCAATCTATGGAAGAAGACATCATCTTAATGGCCTGCGACATCACTCACCTCATGGTGAACTCCTCCAGTCTCTCTGCAATTGTGGTGAGTGTGCTTTGAAGGCCTGTCAGTGCATCACACATTGTCTGCTGCTGCTCAATGATTCTCCTCTTTATCGACGGCCCCCGAGGTACAGCATCCGTGTCCATACAAACATATGAACAATGGCTGACAGGTAAAGACCCTCTGGTTCATCAAGCCTGTCTCACACAATTGCGATACCTTGTGTATCACAATATATACTCTCCACCCCACCCAAAACCATGTGATCTCCTGGGAGAGGCAAAAAAAAGATTAAAAACCCAGGCTAATTTGGGGAAAAAAATCTGGGAAATTCCTCTCCGACCCATCTAGGCGATCAAAACTAGTCCAGGAGATCAGTCTGGCCCTGAATCCATGCAGTACCCAGCCAGAAACAGATCCAGCACGAGACGGCAGCCTATTCCAGAGGTCCACTATTCTCTGGGGAAAAAACCACCTCCTGACATCTAACCCAGATCTAGCCTTATACAACTGAAATTTGTGACCCCTTGTCCTCCTTAACCTATTTAATTGAAACAAACTGTCAACTGAAACACAGTCCAGCTGATCAAAGCTTGGAGAGGGCACGTTCTCTGATGCAGACTCGCCACTGCGGTCCTTGTCTCCGCCATCTGCTCTTGCTCACAGATGAAGTGTGAGTCACCAGGTGAAACCCCAAATATCGGCCTTCCTGGTCCCACCGAAGTGAGATTATCTTTTTTTAAATTTGTTTCTGGGATGTGGGTGCCGCTGGCAAGGCCAGCATTTATTGCCCATCCCAAATTTCCCTTGAGAAGGTGGTGGTGAGCTGCCTTCTTGAACCGCTGCAGTCTGTGTGGTGAAGGTACTCCCACAGTGCTGTTAGGGAGGGAGTTCCAGGATTTTGACCCAGTGACGATGAAGGATCAGTGATATACTTCTAAGCCTGGATGGTGTGTGACTTGGAGGGGAACTTGGAGGTGGTGGTGTTCCCATGTGCCTGCTGCCCTTGTCCTTCCAGATGGAAGAGGTCGCGGGTTTGGGAGGTGCTGCCGAAGAAGCCTTGGCGAATTGCTGCAATGCATCTTGTAGATGGTACACACTGCAGCCACGGTACGCCGGTGATGGTGAGAGTGAATGTTTAAGGTGGTGGATGGGGTGCCAATCAAGCGGGCTGCTTTGTCTTGGATGGTGTCGAGCTTCTTGAGTGTTGTTGGAGCTACACTCATTCAGGTAAGTGGAGAGTATTCCATCACACTCCTTACTTGTGCCTTGTAGATGGTGGAATGGCTTTGGGGATTCAGGAGGTGAGACACTCGCCACAGAATACCTAGCTTCTGACTTGCTCTTGTTGCCACAGTATTTATGTGGCTGTTCCAGTTTCTGTTCAATGGTGACCCCCAGGATGTTGATGGAGGGGGACTTGGCGATGGTAATGCTATTGAATGTCAAGGGGTGGTTCTTAGACTCTGACTTGTTGGAGATAGTCATTGCCTGGTACTTCTGTGGCGCGAATGTTACCAGCCACTTAATAGCCCAAGCCTGAACGTTGTCCTGGTCTTGTTGTATGCGGACATGGACTGCTTCATTATCTGAGAAATTGTGAATAGCGCTGAACAGTCATCAGTGAACATCCCCATTTCTGACGTTATGTTGGAGGGAAGGTCAATGATGAAACAGCTGAAGATGGTTGGGCCTAGGACACTGCCCTGAGGAACTCCTGTAGCGATGTCCTGGGGCTGTGATGATTGACCTTCAATCACCACAACCATCTTCCTTTGTGCTAGGTATGACTCCAGCCAGTGGAGAGTTTTCCCCCTGATTCTCATTAGCTTCAATTTTACTGGGGCTCCTTGATGCCACACTCAGTCAAATGCTGCCTTGATGTCAAGGGCAGTCACTCTCACCTCACCTCTGGAATTCAGCTCCTTTGTCCATGTTTGGACCAAGGCTGTAATAAGGTCAGGAGTCGAGTGGTCTTGGCGGATCCCAAACTGGGCATCAGTGAGCAGGTTATTGGTGAGTAAGTGCCACTTGATAGCACTGTCGACGACACCTTCCATCACTTTGCTGATGATTGAGAGTAGACTGATGGGGCGGTAATTGGCCGGATTGAATTTGTCCTGCTTTTTGTGGACAGGATATACCTGGGCAATTTTCCACATTGTTCGATAGATGCCAGTGTTGTAGCTGTACTGGAACAGCTTGGCTGGAGGTGCGGCTAGTTCTGGAGCACAAGTCTTCAGCACGATAGCTGGGATGTTGTCGGGGCCCATAGCTTTTGCTGTATCCAGTGCGCTCAGCTATTTCTTGATATCATGTGAAATGAATCAAATTGGCTGAAGACTGGCTACTGTGATGGTAGGGACCTCAGGAGTAGGCCGATATGGATCGTCCACTCAGCACTTCTGGCTGAAGATGGTTGCAAACGCTTTAGCCTTGTATTTTGCACTCACGTGCTGGGCTCCACCATCATTGAGGATGGGGATATTCATGGAGCCTCCTCCTCCAGTTAGTTGTTTAATGATCCACCACCATTCACGACTGGATGTGGCAGGACTGCAGAGCTTTGATCTGATCCCTTGATTGTGGGATCGCTTAGCCCTGTCTATAGCATACTGTTTCCGCTTTTTAGCATGCATGTAGTCCTGTGTTGCAGCATCCCCAGGTTGGTACCTCATTTTTAGGTATGCCTGGTGCTGCTCCTGGCATGCTCTTCTACACTCCTTATTGAACCAGGGTTGGTCCCCTGGCTTGATGGTAATGGTAGAGTGAGGGATATGCCGGACCATGAGGTTACAGATTGTGGTGGAATGCAATTCTGCTGCTGCTGATGGCCCACAGCGCCTCATGGATGCCCAGTTTTGAGCTGCTAGATCTGTTCTGAATCTATCCCATTTAGCACGGTGGTAGTGCCACACAACACGATGGAGGGTATTCTCAGTGTGAAGACGGGACCTCGTCTCCACAATGACTGTGCGGTGGTCACTGCTACCAATACTGTCATGCACAGATGCATCTGCAACAGATAGATTGGTGAGGACGAGGTCAAGTAGGTTTTTCCCTCGTGTTGGTTCTCTCATCACCTGTCGCAGGCCCAGACTGGCAGCTATGTCCTTCAGGCCTCAGCCAGCTCGGTCAGTTGTGTTGCTACCGAGTCAATCTTGGTGATGGACATTGAAGTCTCCCACCCAGAGTACATTCTGTGCCCTTGCTACTCTCAGTGCTTCTTCCAAGTTGTGTTCAACATGGAGGAGTACTGATTCATCAGCTGAGGGAGGGCGGTAGGTGGTAATCAGCAGGAGGTTTCCTTGCCCATGCTTGACCTGAAGCCATGAGACTTCATGGGGTCCGAAGTCAATGTTGAGGACACCCAGTGCCACTTCTTCCCAACTGTATACCACTGTGTCACCACCCCTGGTGGGTCTGTCCTGCCGGTGGGACAGGACATACCCAGGGATGGTGATGGAGGAGTTTGGGACATTGGCTGGCAGGTATGATTCTGTGACTATGACTATGTCAGGCTATTGCTTGACTAGTCTGTGGAATAAGCTCTCCCAATTTTGGCACAAGTCCCCAGATATTGGTGAGGTGGACTTTGCAGTGTCGACTGGGCTGGGTGGCCGTTGCCGTGTCCGTATCCGGTGCCGAGGTCGATGCCGGTTGGTCCATCCGGTTTCATTCTTATTATTGTGTTTCGTAGCGGTGCATTTCTCTGAATGAGTCCTGTGACGGTGCACTCTCAGAATGACTCAGCTCCTCTGAGGATTTGTCGCCTGCCACATCCTTCAACGCCTGCTGCATGCATAAAGGCCCTGTGGGAGATAAACAACATGAATTAGCCATTGCAAGGTTAGAATGTTGCATGTTATCATGATGAAGATGATCATATTTCACACGCTGTTGAAATCAATTCAACATGACTGAGTGCCGTATGACACGAGTGGCTTTTATTTCAATGTGTCTCTAGGTAGCTGGGAACTCATTGCCTCCCCATCTCCGACAGCTAGGGATGCCATAACTCCACTGATCTCCAGTGCCCCCTCCTCTGCAGTTGTCAGCTGCGTTATCCGCGGAGGGCCCCCTCCAGTTCTCACCCTCTCCCTGGTGTTCTGTGGATAGAAAGAGAAGGACGGGTGGGTGCACCTGCAATGTAAGTGGGCATGAGGAGTGATGTGATGGAGCAGTCTTGAGAAGGCATTGTAGGGGTTGGGGTGATGCGCACAGCAGGCTGTAGGTTAATGTGCCACTGCACTCACCTTTCCTGCCTTGCTTAGGTCATTATACCGCTTTCGGCATTGAATCCAGGAGCGTGGCACCACACTCCTGCTGCTGACCTCCTCAGCAACCTCAGACTATGCTTTCTTTTGTCTCAGCAGCAGGCTGCTTCCTCCCGTTGTTAGGGAAGAGTATCTCTCTGCTACTCCTCATAGCCCCAGTAACACATCCAGGTGGGCATCCGTGAAGTGGACATAGTCTTTGCCCGTCTCGACTCCATTGCAACACTTCCAGTTCTTTGACAGCCAACTCCAACTCCTTCAACTTGCATGTTTGGATTGTTCCTTTAAATACTTGAGGGCAACACGGTGGCATAGTGGTTAGCACTGTTGCCTCAGAGCGCCAGGGACCCGGGTTCGAATCCAGCCTCGGGTGACTGTCTGTGTGGAGTTTGCACATTCTCCCCGTGTCTGCGTGGGTTTCCTCCGGGTGCTCCGGTTTCCTCCCAACCGTCCAAAGATGTGCGGGTTAGGTTGATTTGGCTATGATAAATTGACCCTTAGTGTTAGGGGGGATTAAATACGTGGGGTTACGGGGATAGGGTGGGATATGTGTCGGTGCAGGCTCGATGGGCCGAAATGGCCTCTATCTGCACTGTGGGGATTCTGTGATTCTGTGATACTGGAGTTGAGATCGCGTCATGCGGGTCCACATCACGCCCGCTGCCGCTGATTGGATGGGAAACCCGGAAAGAAAATGATAATGAGGTGGCTGAGTTAAAAAGCCACTGACAGAGGTGCTTAACATATTTCCGGGTTTCCCACGTGCTATCGGAACACCCCCACTCGCAGCGCGTCTGCACTTTAAAATCCTGCCCATATTTTTCTTAACCTCACACTCAGAGAAAATCCTACTGCACTGGTGCTGTAACAGCAATTCCTACACCAACCAGCCTTGCGACTGTCGGATTGCCAAATCACTGCCAAATGCTAGCAATTATTTTGCACTATGGACTTGCATGCATTAGGAGTTGAGTTGATTCTGTCCCACTCATTCCACTAAAGATCTTTATAGGGCCAGCAAAGAAATCAGTTTGATGCAGCAGAATAGGAAAATTTAAGCCGAGACTTCAGTCATCAATGCATCAAATTCAAACCACAACACTGTCCAGACCCAGAAATTCAGCATCTAGTAATTTTGGCCCTGTTTTTAACTCCAGGTGGATTTCCCGCTCAGGCCCGAGTTAAAATTACAGTCGGGTCTCAATGATGTCATCGAGCTGCAACATGCATATGTAAAGAGGGACCCTGTTGGCTCCAGGCTTGTGTCCTTACTGCTTGCTCAGGAGAGCAGGTTAAAATTGCAGATGTTGCGATCGTGGCGGCTTTCGGACAGGTAAGAGCCAGGGCGCTTTTAACTGCCCACCCGCCAGGTTTCTGCTGAGCAAGTAGGATTAAAATCGCCCCCCAAATTCATCCCTTTAGTAATAATTGTCTGTTTGAACTTTGCAGTATATTTGACCATAGCTTGATAAAATGTAATTTGAAATGAAAATGAAAATCAGATGTTTTGTATGGATGTAAAGGGCAGTATTCCACTCCCTCTACATAAATCTACTATGGACAGTGAAGCTGGCATACACTGTGTCAATATTGTTATTAATTTGCTTCATTTTAATTTAAACCAGCCTTGAGCGAGAACTGGTGCTTAATGCTTAGAGATTTACCATTTGTCAGTTAATTCCACAACTAGTGCACTTCATCCTTCCATCTGTTGAATTTTCTTGCTCCATTAAGTTAACATTACATGCTGATACTATTAGGACACCAGGGTGGTGGTAAAGTACAAATTAGAAATTAGCGGCCAGCAATTAGTTTGGATTTGACAATCCCCTGCCCACTGCCCTCTGCCTTCCCTTATTAACTGCAAATGGATTTTTAAGACTTTCTAAAATAAAATTGACTGGCAAATCACCTGCAAGGCCTAGGTGAAGGTCGGAGTTCCAGATAAAAATGAAAATGGGAACGTTGAAAGGACACAAATGTAGGTACAGACTCGATGGGCTGAATGGCCTCCTTCTGTGCTGTACTATTCTATAATTCTATGATATTAAAAATCAGTTCCCAAAAGAAAAGTTCGAAAAACGGAGAACTTGCAGGAACGTCAAAGAGAGCGATTGCGGCCGAATGAACGAGATTCACAAGTGTTGCTACTAAAACCTAAGGTACTGGGAAATGAACAGCAGATCTGCCACAGAATTACCTGCTGGATGGAAGCCTCAATCGTCACAGTCCTAAGTACAGAATGCCCATTCGAAATGTCAGTTTGAAATGTTGACATAAAAGTGTTACTCAACAAGACGTTGTATTTTTGGGGCATGACGTGTGTGCTTAGACTACATTTTGAATTATTTAATTAGCTTTCCATGAGTTATGACATGTAGCAAAGAGAAGAATAAAGCGTTAAATTGAGCAGCATAAGCAATTGCATTTTACACAAACATTATTTTTGATTCATCCGCAAGTCCTTAAGAGGGTGCAGAGGAGATTTACTAGAATGGTATCAGGGATGCGGGACTTGAATTACATGGAGAGACGAGAAGCTGCACTTGATCTCCTTAGAGAGGAAGGGATAGACCGAGTAACTACACGCCAGTCAGCCTAACCTCGGTGGTGGGTAAATTGTTGGAAAAAATTCTGAGGGACAGTATCAATCATCATTTAGAAAGGCACGGATTGATCAAGGACAGTCAGCATGGATCTGTTAAGGGAAGGCCCTGTCTGACTAACTTGATTGAATTTTTTGATGAGGTAACAAGGAGGGTTGATGAGGGTAGTGATGTAAGAAAACTACTAGGCACTTGGTCTAAGCGTGAAAAAAGCTTTAATCAACTGTTTTACAACATGGAGATCTAGTTGTCCTTCATAGTTCCTGTTAAAGAATGTCCTGAGCAAGCTGGGCCCATGCCCGAGTATTTATACTCTCACTGGACAGCGCCACCAGGAGGCCGCCCAGTATTATGTCATAAGTCATTTCCCATGAATGACAAGATTCATGTCAGGTAGTGCATTTGATGTAGTCAACATGGATTTTAGCAAGGCTCTTGACAAGGTCCCACATGGCAGACTGGTCAGAAAAGTAAATGCCCATGGGATAAAAGGGAAAGTGGCAAGTTGGATCCAAAGTTGGCTCAGTGGCAGGAAGCAAAGGGTAACATCAATGGATGTTTTTGTGACTGGAAAGCTGTTTCCGGTGGGGGTTCCGCAGGGCTCAGTGGCCCCTTGGTCCCTTGCTAGGTCTTTTGCTTTTTGTGGTATACATCAATGATTTAGGTTTCAATGTAGGGGGCATGATTAAGAAGTTTGCAGATGATACAAAAATTAGACATGTGGTTGATAGTGAGGAAGAAAGCTGTAGACTGCAGGAAGATATCAATGGACTGGTCAGCTGGGCAGAACAGTGGCAAATGGAATTCAATCCAGAGAAGTGTGAAGTAATGCATTTGGGGAGGGCTAACAAGGCAAGGGAAAACACAATAAATGGTAGGATACTGAGAAGTGTAGAGGAACGGAGGGACATTGGAGTGCATGTCCACCGATCCCTGAAGGTAGCAGGACAGGTAGATAAGGTGGTTAAGAATGTATACGGGATACTTTCCTTTATTAGCCGAGGCATAGAATATAAGAACAGGGAGGTTATGCTTGAACTGTATAAAACACTAGTTTGGCCACAGCTAGAGTACTGTGTACAGTTCTGATCACCACATTATAGGAAAGATGTGATTGCACTAGAAAAGGTACAGAGGAGATTTACAAGGATGTTGCCAGGACTGGAGAATTTTAGCTATGAGGAAAGATTGGATAGGCTGGGGTTGTTTTCTTTGGAACAGAGGAGGCTGAGGGGAGACTTGATTGAGGTTTATAAAATTATGAGGGGCCTAGATAGAATGGATAGGAAGGACCTATTTCACCTACCAGAGAGGTCAATAACCAGGGGGCATAGATTTAAAGTAATTGGTAGGATTAGAGGGGAGTTGAGGAGAATTGTTTTCACCCAGAGGGTGGTGGGGGCTGGAACTCACTGCCTGAAAAGGTGGTAGAGGCAGAAACGCTCATCACATTTTAAAAAGTACTTGGATATGTACTTGAAGTGTCGTAACCTGCAAGGCTACGAACCAAGAGCTGGAAAGTGGAATTAGGCTGGATAGCTCTTTTTTGGCCGGCACAGACACAATGGGTCGAATGGCCTCCTTCTGTGCCGTATATTTCTGTGATTCTAGAGCAGAGAAGTTTAAAGGGAGATTTAATTGAGATGTTCAAAATCATGAAGGGTTTTGATAGAGTAAATAAGGAGAAACTGTTTTCAGTAGCAGTCGGGTCGATAACCAGAGGACACAGATTTAAGGGAATTGGTAAAAGAACCAGAGGGGAGATGAAGAGAATTTTTTTTACACAGCGAGTTACACTGCCTGAAAGTGTATTGGAAGCAGATTCAATAATAACTTTCAAAAGAAATTGGATAAATACTTGAAATGAAAAATTTGCCGAGCAATGGGCCATATACTGGCTGGGAGTGCAGCTAACATCCTGCATTATTTCATGAGGGCCACAAAAGATGGGGTCCTAAAATTATGTCTTGTGATGTTAGCAGGTGAATGCTTAATGTCTTCTTCTGCAATGTTTCTCTCTGCTATTTTAATAGAGATATTAACCTGCTTATTGTAAACAGGTTAAAATCTCCACAAAAATAGTAGAGTGAGAAGTTCTAGTGATTACAGAAAGTATTCGCCTGCTGCCATCCTATGACATAATTTCAGGGCCTGGGTCTCTGCTGTTGCTGGAACAAGGTAAGCTGGTCATTATCTCAGAACAACTGTTTTCTGTTGGTGCACTTTTAGAAGGTAACAGCATCTTTAAGTTAAGACCTATAACCAACTTTCCAAGTGAATCTATTTTACAGAGTCTATTGCCCGCCTCATCCCCTACCTCTACTTCATTGTTGCTAAGAATCTTTCCATCAAGGTTGACTTCTCTATTGCTTTCCATGCTGGCCTTTCTATCTCCACCTTCCACAATTAACAAGTTATTCAGAATGCCAAGCCTCTCCAATATTTTCATCACTTCCATTTTTCCCAAGCTTCCTGTATACCAAGAGATCAATTGTGGCCTTGCCCCACTATACCTCTGTGAACTTCACCAGTTGAACACCCCTGCATTCCTCCTCCACTTTTCTGACACCAGATTATCCACTGTTTCCACTCACCCGCTTCATTATAGATGGCCATTCTTTCTGCCGCAATGCACTCTCTCCTGGAAGACCCTCCATAAATATCTCCGCCTCTCTGCTTTCAAAATCCTCCTTAGAACCCTTTTCTTTGACCATGTTTACACCTGGTGATGATTCTTTGTTCACTTCTTCCCTGCAAAGAACTCCAAGGTGTTATCCCCGAGTTGAGAGATGCAATTGGTGCAGCATCCTGTACTACTTTCAAAGATACACAGAAGAGCAAATCTATTCAGTATTGTACCTCTTGCCTGTAGAGCGATGATTTATGTCAATACAGTATGCTTGTAAACAAATAACAAAAGGCCTTACTAAACAAGCAGACATTGCCCCTTTAAATTATTTCCCTCTCTTGTCTAATACAGCATAATAGTGTCACTATTTTTCAATTTCTTGAAGCTCATAGTCTTGTGCTTACCTCAATTACCAGATAAACTCTGTTGTTCTAACATGGCCTGCTTTAATCACAATTTTCAATCTGTTCTTCTGTGTATCTACATTTGTTGATCACTTTTGAACTCTCTTGTATACAGATTAGGTTTTATTTAATCGCAGGGAAATGCTTGGCCTCTTGATGTGCGTCCCCTTTGAAACCAATGCAGCCATCCTTTCCTTACTCAGGCCCTTTAAGTGTGTTTTACCCTAAAAATGTTAACCCGCCTTTTCTTACCAGATGCCTACTAGCCTATAGTATATTTCCAGCTTTTTTAAAAAATTCAGATTTCCAGCATTGCAGTTTTTCTTTTTATCTCTCAAGTCTTTGTTGAATGTTTTCTGGTTGTGCATGTGGTCTTTCTTATTGCTGATGCGCTTGATACATACCAGGCACACGGCACTGAGTTCAAATCATTATTGCTTACTGTCCATGCCTTCTTTTGTGAGAGTCTAGCAGCTGACTCCTCAGTCTCTGCAGATTCAAGCATTCCTCTTTGATCTTCAGCTGGCCAAGCAACATGAGCTCTTCAGATCCCACAAGACAGCTGCTTGTTTTTCTCTCCTTTTCACTCAATTAATCATATTCTCGTGTTTGAGATGATAACACTTGACATGTTTCAGAACAGTTGGAAAATAGACTTAGCTGACTTTTTAAAAAACATTATTCTCGGCATGTGGGTGATGCGGGCAGGCCGCATTTATTGCCCAAACCAAGTTACTCTGAAAGCATTGTCGTATAGAGAATGATGGCAAAATGTATGAGAAACATCAGCCAATGCACAGGATAACTAGAGAAAAGGAATAGATGCCTTAATCCAATTATTATATTGAGTTGGATTATAATACAGGAGATGATATAAATTTGGAAATCTAGACAAAGGCTCAAAAGCCACAGTTCAGGATAGCTTCAAAGTTGAGCATGAGGAGGGAAGATGGGATAAATCAGGTAGCGTTAGTTGACACCTAGCTTGGGTTTCTGAAGCCTATAGATTGTAGGAAGAAAGGTAGACTGAAGGTGATAAGGAAGTAGTTTTGAGGTCAAAACTGAAAATGCTGGAAAGACTCAGCAGGTCAGGCAGCATCTGTGGAGAGAGAAACAGTTTTGAGGTCCTGGGAAAGAGGGGTTAGAGTAGAAGAGGGTGTAATATGCGTTTGACCGGGAATTTCTTTGGAGCTGCTCCTGCTTCACCACCGTAACTGCACCAGAAACACCGGTTAGACACATAAACAGGGATTCTGCTGCACTCCTGGCGAAGTTATGGTGGCAGCTCCAAGGAAATTCCTGGTCAATGCAAGTTAGGATGTAGTGATTGGGCTCTTGTTCTATTTCGCCTCAGATATTCCATCAGACCTGCACTTCCTTCAACATTAATCTTCATAGAAGCATAGAAGCATAGAAGATAGGAGCAGGAGTAGGCCATTCGGCCCCTCGAGCCTGCTCCGCCATTTAATGAGATCATGGCTGATCATCCAAATTCAGTACCCTGTCCCTGCTTTCTCCCCATATCCCTTGATCCCTTTAGCCTTAAGAAATATATCTATCTCCTTCTTGAATATATTTAATAAATAGGCCTCAACTGCCTTCTGTGGTAGAGAATTCCACAGGTTCACCACTCTCTGGGTGAAGAAATTCCTCCTCATCTCAGTCCTAAATGGCTTACCCCTTATCCTTAGACTGTGACCTCTGGTTCTGGACTACCCCGCCATCAGGAACATCCTTCCTGCATCTAGTCTGTCTAGTCCTGTTAGAATTTTATAAGTTTCAATGAGATCCACTCTCATTCTTCTAAACTCTAGCGAATATAAGCCTAATCGACCCAATCTCTCTTCATACGTCATTCATGCCATCCCAGGTATCAGTCTGGTGAATCTTCGCTGCACTCCCTCCATGGCAAGAACATCCTTCCTCAGATAAGGCGACCAAAACTGCACACAATACTCAAGGTGTGGTCTCACCAAGGCCTTGTACAACTGCAGCAAGACATCCTTGCTCCTGTACTCGAATCCTCGCACTATGAAGGCCAACATACCATTTGCCTTCTTAACCGCCTGCTGCACCTCCATGCTTACCTTCAGCGACTGTTGCACAAGGACTCCCAGATCTCATTGCACTTCCCCTTTTCCCAATCTATTGCCGTTCAGATAATAATCTGTCTTCCAGTTTTTGCCACCAAAGTGGATAACCTCGCATTTATCCACATTATACTGCATCTGCCATGCATCTGCCCAATCACCCAACTTGTCCAAATCATACTGGAGTTTCTCTGCATCCTCCTCACAGCACACGCGCCCACCCAGCTTTGTGTCATCTGCAAACTTAGAGATATTACATCTAGTTCCCTCATCTAGATCATTAATATATATTGTGAATAGCTGGGGTCCTAGCAGCGATCCCTGTGGTACCCCACTAGTCACTGCCTGCCACTCGGAAAAAGACCCGTTTATTCCAACTCTTTGCTTCCTGTCTGCCAACCAGTTCTCTATCCAAATCAGTACCTTACCCCCAATCCCATGTGCTTTAACTTTGCACGCTAATCTCTTATGCGGGACCTTATTGAAAGCCTTCTGAAAGTCCAAATACACCATATCCACTGGTTCTCCCTTATCTATTCTTCCAGTTACATCCTCAAAAAATTCCAGTAGATTAGTCAGGTATGATTTCCCTTTTGTAAATCCATGTTGACTTTGTCCGATCCTGTCACTGTTTTCCAAGTGCTCTGCTATTACATCTTTTATAATGGACTCTAGCATTTTGCCCACTACCGATGTCAGGCTTACCGGTCTATAATTCCCCGTTTTTTCTCTACCACCTTTTTTAACTAGTGGGGTTACATTAGCTACCCTCCAATCCATGGGAACTGTTCCAGAGTCTATAGAATTTTGAAAGATGACCAGCAATGCATCTACTATTTCTAGGGCCACTTCCTTAAGTACCCTAGGATGTAGATTATCAGGCCCTGGGGATTTATCGGCCTTCAATCCCATCAATTTCCCTAACACCATTTCCCTACAAATACTGATTTCATTCAATTCCGCCCTCTCATTAGACCCTATGTTCCCCGACATCTCTGGGAGTTTATTTGTGTCCTCCTTTGTAAAGACAGAACCAAAGTATGTATTTAATTCGTCAGCCATTTCATTGTTCCCCATTATAAATTCCCCTGATTGTGACTGCAAGGGACCTACGCTTGACTTCACCAATCTTTTTCTCTTCACATATCTATAGAAGCTTTTACCGTCAGTTTTTATGTTCCCTGCAAACTTACTCTCATATTCTATTTTCCCCCTCTTAATTAATCCCTTTGTCCTCCTTTGCTAAATCCTAAACTGCTCCCAATCCTCAGGTTTTCTACTTTTTCTGGCCAATTTATATGCCCTCTCCTTGGATCTTATGCTATCCCTAATTTCCCTTGTTAGCCACGGTTGGGTCACCTTTTTTGTTTTATTCTTATGCCAAGCAAGGATGAACAAATTCTGTAGTTCATCCATGCAATCTTTAAATGTTTGCCATTGCTTATCCACTGTCAACCCTTTAAGTAATGCTCCCCAATCCATCCTAGCCAACTCGCACCTCATACCATCGTAGTTTCCTTTATTTAAATTCAGGACCCTAGTCTCTGAGTCAACTACTTCACTCTCCATCTTAATGAAGAATTCTATCATATTATGATCGCTCCTCCCCAAGGGGCCTCGCACAACAAGATTGCTAATTAATCCTTCCCTTCACTATGTTCAGACCGAGGGGGTCATTTTAACCGAACCCGCTCGGAGGGAAAGTGACTGGTTTGGATCGGTTGCCCCTTTTACACCCCACCTGATTATACTTTCCATTGAAAGTTTTATACCATTGAAAAGTTTTTTCTTGTATACTCTTCAGGTGCGCAGGAGAGGCACTGTAATAAAGGTAAACGATTGCTGCAGTACTGACTATCACACGTTGAAAAACTATTTTATCAGATAATATCCAGTATCAGCACAATATAGTTCAGACTGAGAAATCACCATGAGGGTCATTGTGACTTTGAAGTCACTGGAAATGAAAATCGGGAGAGATGCGCAGCACGCAGCTGAATCAATACCACCCGTTTTACAAAGTCAAAATTATCCCCGATCTCTGTGCTTTTCCAATTCTGGCCTCTTGCACATCCTCTATTTTAAACACTTTTCCGTTGGCGCCGTGCTTTCAGCTCGTAGGCCCTGAACTCCGGAATTCCCTCCCTTTGTTGTTATGTGACACCTAGATTCCATCGGAGGAGCTCCACTTTTACCTGGTTGAACACATGTTCTCACACAGTCGACCATAACAGGTTATTCCTGCCTCTGAAAAAAGCCTGAGTTTATGCTAACCTGCTCTGGTGTCAAGTACATGTTCGGAATTTTTGACAGCAACAGTTGACAGGTCTGTTTCTTTCCCTTCGTAAAGTGAAAACCCCACTTTGGTAGGAAGAATGTAAAAGCAGAATATTTTTTAATAGGTGAGAATTAGTAAATGTTGGGATTCAGATAGATTTGGGTGTTCTTGTACATGAATCACAGAACGTTAACATGCAGGTACTGCAAGCAATTAGGAAGGCAAATGATATGTTAGCCTTTATTGCAAGGGTTGCAGTATGAGTAAGGAATTCTTGTTACAATTATATAGGGATTTGGTGAGACCACACCTGGAGTACTGTGTACAGTTTTGGACTCCTTACCTAAGGAAGGATATACTTGCTATAGAGGGGGATAGGTTCACTAGATTGATTCCTGGGTTGAGAGGGCTGTCCTATGAGGAGAGACTGAGTAGAACGGGTCTATATTCTCTGGTGTTTAGAAGAGTGAGAGGTGATCTCATTGAAACATATAAAATTCTTAGAAGGCTTAAGAACATAGGAACAGGAGTAAGCCATTTAGCCCCTCGAGCCTGTTCCGCCATTCAATGTGATCATGGCTAATCTGTGACCTAACTCCATATACCCGCCTTTGCCCCATATTCTGTAAAAACCTTTGGTGAATAAAAATCTATCAACCTCAGATTTAAAATTAACCATTGACCAGGCATCAATTGCCTTTGTGGAAGAGAGTTCCTAACTTCTACCACCCTTTGCATAGAAGTGTTTTCTAACTTCACTCCTGAAAAGCCTGGCTATAATTTTTAAACTATGCCCCCTAGTCCTAGACTCCCCAACCAGTGGAAATAGTTTCTCTCTATCTACTCTATATACCCTCAATATCTTGAAAACTTTGATCAAATCACCCCTTAACCTTCTTAATTCCAGGGAATACAACCCTAGTTTGTGTAATCTTTCCTTGTAACTTAACCCTTGGAGTACAAGTATCATTCTGGCTTGACAGGTTGGCTGCTGAGAGGCTGTTTCCCTTCAGGATAAGGGATTAACCATTTAGGACTGAGACGAGGAGAAATTTCTTCACTCAGAGGGCTGTGAATCTTTGGAATTCTCTACCCCAGAGGGCTGTGGATGCTCAGTCATTGAGTATATTCAAGAATGAGATTGATAGATATTTGGGAACTAAGGGAATCAAGGGATATGGGGATAGGGCAGGAAAGTGGAGTTGATGTAAAACTTCAGCCATGATCTTATTGAATGGCAGAGCAGGCTCGCGGGGCCGTATGGTCTACTCCTGCTCCTTTCTCTTATGTTCTTTAGTTCTCATTCCTTCCCACCAACCATGGCCCCAAACACTCCGTCCAGGTGAAACAACAATTTACTTGTATTCTTTCAATTTAATATACCGTATAAGCTGCTCATGATGCAGTCTCCTCTACATTGGGGAGACCAAACAGATTGGGTGATCACTTTGTGGAACATAAGAACATAAGAAATAGGAGCAGGAGTAGGCCATTCGGCCCTGCTCCGCCATTCAATGAGATCATGGCTGATCTTCTGCCTCAACTCAATTCACCGGCCCTATCGCCATATTCCTTGATGGCCTTACTAGTCAGAAATCTATCGACTTCTCTTTTGAATATACCCAATGACTGAGCCTCCACAGCCCTCTGGGGTAGAGAATTCCAAAGATTCACCACCCTCTGTGTGAAAAAATGTCTTCTCATCTCAGTCCTGAATGGCCCTGGTTCTAGACTCCCCAGCCAAGGGAAACATTCTCCCAGCATCCATCCTATCAAGCCCTGTAATAATTTTGTATGCTTCAATGAGATCCCCTCTCATTCTTCTGAATTCAAGAGAATACAGGCCTAGTTTACTCAATCTCTTCTCATACGACAGTCCCGCCATCCAGGAATCAATCTCGTGAACCTTTGTTGCACTCCCTCTATGGCAAGTATATCCTTCCTTAGGTAACAAGACCAAAATTGTACACAGTACTCTTGATGTGGTCTCACCAAGGCCCTATATAATTGGAGTAAGACTTCTTTACTCCTGTACTCAAATCCTCTTGTAATGAAGACCAGCATACCATTTGCCTTCCTAATGGCTTGCTGCACCTGCACATTCACTTTCAGTACAAGGACACCCAGTTCCCTTTGAGCATCTGCATTGCCCAATCTTTCACCATTTGGAAATACACTGCCTTTCTGTTTTTTCTACCAAAGTGGATAACTTCACATTTATCTACATTATATTCCATCTGCCATGTTCTCGCCCACTCACTGAGCCTGTCGAGGTCCCCTTGAAGCCTCTTCACATCCTCCTCGCAACTGACACTGACACCTAGCTTTGTATCATCAGCAAATTTGGAAATGTTACATTTAGTCCCCTCATCCAAATCATTGATATAGATTGTGAATAGCTGGGGCCCAAGCACTGATCCTTGCGGTACCCCATTAGTCACAGCATGCCATCCTGAAAATGACCCGTTTATCCCTACTCTTTGTTTTCTGTCTGTTAACCAATTCTCAATCCATGCTAGTATATAACCGCCAATTCCATGTGGCCTAATTTTGTTCACCAACTTCTTGTGTGGGACCTTATCGAAGGCCTTCTGAAAATCCAGATACACCACATCTACCGGTTCCCCTTTGTCTACTCCACTGGTTACATCCTCAAAGAACTCCAATCGGTTTGTTTAACAGGATTTCCCTTTCATAAATCCATGTTGACTCTGCCCAATCTTACTATTAGTTTCTAAGTGCCCAGTTATTGCATCCTTTATAACAGATTCCAGCATTTTCCCAACTACTGATGTGAGGCTAACAGGTCTGTAGTTCCCCGTTTTCTTTCTACCTCCGTTCAGTGCGCAAGCGAGACCCTGAGCTTCTGGTTGCCTGTCATTTTAATTCTCTGCCCCACTCCCGCACTGACCTCTCTGTCCTTGGCCTCTTACACTGCTCTAATGAAGTTCAACGCAAGCTTGAGGAACAGCACCTCATCGTTCAAATAGGCACTTTACAGCCTTCCGGACTTAACATTGAGTTCAACGATTTCAGTTCATAACCACCACCCCATTTATTCGGACAGCTGCTGTTGGCAATGATCTGCTATTGCCATTAACACCTCCTCTGGACCCATCTTTTGTTTCTTTGCTTGTCCCATTATCATCTTCTTTTGCCTTGCACCATCACAGACCTTCCCTTTTGTTCTTTTCGCCCCTCCCCCTTTCCCTGCCCCTGCACTTGCTTAAATCCTTCACATCACTAACTTTTTCCAGTTCTGATGAAAGGTCATCGACTGGAAACCTTAACTTTGTTTCTCTCTCCACAGATGCTGCTTGACCTGCTGAGTATTTCCAGCATTTTCTGTTTTTATTCTCAGAGCCATGTTTGCAGGGCCATGGGAAGCTGCCTTCATAAGAACATAAGAACATAAGAAATAGGAGCAGGAGTAGGCCATTTGGCCCTTCGAGCCGGCTCCGCCATTTAATAAGATCATGGCCGATCTTCTAACTCAACTCCCCCTTCCCGCACTATCCCCATATCCCTTAATTCCCTTAATATTCAAAAATCTATCGATCTCTGTCTTGAATATACATAACGACTGAGCCTCCACAGCCCTCTGGGGTAGAGAATTCCAAAGATTCACCACCCTCTGAGAGAAGAAATTTCTCCTCATCTCAGTCCTAAATGGCCGACCCCTTATTCTGACTAATGTTCACCACGCAAGCTGTTACAGATTGTGCTGTAAGCTGACCTGCAGACAACCTCAATCATAAGGACTCCACCGCAGAATACAACCGCTTTCAATTTTTATGCCTCTGAGCTCCTCCCGGCTGCCACAGGGGACAGCTGCAGTCAACCAGCCGTGCGCCGATGCATCAAACAGATCACTGATGTTTTGTTTATCTGGTTAAACATCTTTCCCCAGGGGAAGAAAAACAGCAGAATGACAGGGCAGTACAATTATTTTGCCTCATACAATTCCCCAAAATCTAGGGGCTGTATTTTTACAACCTCGGCAGGTCCATGGCGGGCAATGGTAGTGGCATGTGGGGACCTCACATCTGTCTCGATCCCGGCCTCCAAGATTTTACGTTAATAGGGCTTCTTAAGCCCGCCGTGCGAGGTTCCCGGCCAATTAATAGGAAGCAGGTCTGATGACATCATTTGATGACACGTCATCAGCCGGTTTCCTCAATGGGACCATGTCCAAATTGATTTTGACAGTTGTGCTATCAGTGTTCTACAGCATTGAGGTGCTGCAAACACTGACAAGCACTGCACAAAGGTGCATGGCTGCACCCAGGCTCTCCCATGATTCCCTCCATATGCTTATGGAGGGAGTCACAGCACACAGGGAGGTCCTCTTCCCTTCCAATGGGCGGATGACACCTCACGAGGAGACCAACGCAGCCCGGTTGTATATTGCACAGGAGGGCACAAGCAGGGATGTCGTCAGGAGGACCAGGCTGCAGTGGTGCAAACCTTTCAATGATCTCAGTAGATCACGAAATGTTACTGCCAAGCCACACTCAACCTCATCCTGCTGTGCCACTCATCACATCCCCATCACTCTGCCTTCCCTACCCTACTCCTGCACATCTTTACTCAAACCAACTTACCTTGCGCCTCTACCCAGCCCTCTATCTACATTATCACTTCCCCATCTCACTAACCACCCCTCACACTCACCCTCATCCTAGTCCAATCATACCAACTAACAACAAACAAGGGTGGGCACTTGGGTGGTTTAGCCAATGTTCATGTGAAGTTTCTGTTAATGTGCTGTCAAACATTGAAATCTTTATTTTGAAAACTTTGCATTCTTGGACAGATTTGTGTGCACCTTTGGAAGTGGCTTCGTGAGTTGCAATGAATGGTGAGACATAACGGTACCCCCCGCAATGGTGATGAGTGTGAAAAGAATGGCTTGAACATTGTAGGGATGCTTTATGATGTTGGTGTGGGGTGGTGCCAACCTGGTGCATCATGTATTAGCCAGGGTGTACAGTGTTAAGTGAAGCAAAAGTGGACATGGTGAGGCCATTGCTGGCGTCCTGGGCAGCAATGTGCTTGGGTGATGATGCCCTGTATCCAGTGCAGCCTTAGTTGATTGCGGAGAAGGTTGGTGTGGATGTTGGTGCTGCTGGTGTGCCTGGTGCTGCTTGTATTGGGGCTGATCTTGTTAGGATTCTGAGGACAAAGATGAGATTATTTCAAGGGCACCGATGCTGATGGAATAGATGGCAGGTGATGTTGAGATGACAGAAGTAATCAGTCATTATTGAGATAGTTTGTGCCAAGGAGGTGACAGTGGATAGAGTGATTACTCCAAACACTTCAAAAGTGTATAAAGCTCAAAAGTGGGATCCAAATCATTAATGCTCGAGCTTTTAAGATTGGGAAGTGAACATCTGTGAAATGGTAGGTTTTATAACACTTTTGCAGCATTCACCTATTCACAGCAATCCACAGTCATTGAGAACCCGACACACTTAACTGACATGATAGCCTCATTGAAAATCTTGTAAAATGGTAAATACATGGGAAAATGGCTCTTAACTGCCTTTTAATAAGCTTTTAACTATCTAAATTGGCAGGCCTGTCACTTGGTGTTGGGTCTGTTCGGGGATAGCAGACCTGACACTTGAGAAACTGACAAGGAGGCGGGTTTACAGCGGGATACCAATCTACTGTCAATCTTTGTGATTTTGACAGCGGACCTGCCTCCAAACCCGCACTCTGAGCGCCGGCAAAATTCAGCCCTAGGATGCAGTTGATGGCACATATGCAAGCATCCTGATCGCTAAACACAATGGGCCAGAAATTCGGGTCTTCACGGGTGAGTACGCGCTGTGTACTCACCTGTAGACCCAACGAAAGTGTCGGTTTCGCGCATGCACTGTGCATGCGCTGGAAACGGGTACTTCCGTTCCTTTGAAGGAAGGGGTTCGGAGGTCAAACGCGTGCGCCGGAGAGGCAGCGTGCACGCATCGGACTTCCGGTTTTTTTTTCAGGTTTCTGTGTGAGGGTAAGTCCCCAGCAGCTGCGCGGGGAAAAAGCAGGCACAAGGCCTGCTTTTAACAAGGTAAGTGGTGAATTAACTAAAATTAAAACATTTTTTCCACAGGTTTATTATTTTCAAATACTTTAAAGAAAGGTAAGTTTATTTTTAGCCCCGTTATAAACTGTAATTAATTTTTTCAAAAATGTTAATTTTTGTTTAAAGTAGTTAATTTGTGTAATTTATAGTTATTTTAAAAATGTGATGTTTTTTTAAAAATGTATTTGAAGTTTTAGTTAGGTTTTGGGGGGTGATCTCTATTCATAGATTTGACAGGTCTTCCTGTCAAATCTATGAATGGAGATTCCCTGCTCCGATTGGCTCTCCATGGCCCACATGATCCCAGGGGATGCTTCGAACTAACTGCGCCCCTGGGATACGCAAGCACTGCACACCGGCAGCTGGAGCAGGCCCAGTATCGGAATCCCACACGGGCCCAGAGCACAACGGCAGGCGCGCTAGGTAAGTGCAGGTTGGGGGCTTGCACCCGCGGGAAGCCTCCAATCCGAATTTCTGGCCCAATAGTTGTTGATGATGACTGTGAGGACCAATGGGGGATTGTTGAAGGGGTAGTTGGTTGGCTGCAGGACTGCTTTGTGTCAATAGCATTTGTAGGGGTAGGGGTGGAGAGCAGTAAGAGTCGTGTTTGCATTTCCTTGTGACATGGGTTCACATCCCAGGCAGCTGAGGGTGCATTCCCCTCATCACCCTCCTCCTTCTCCTACTCCTCCTCTTTTCCTCTGCCTCCAAATCGTCCGAAGAGGATCTGAGCTCTTCACCTTGTTCCTCCTGCAGGTCCAAGCCTCGCTGCGGTGCAATGTTGTGCAGTGCACAGCAAACCATGGCCATTTTGGAGATGCTGGTGTGTAATGAAGGGTGCCTCATGATCTGTCCAGGTACCTGAAGTGCATCTTCAGCATGCCGATGGCCTGTTGGATCACACATCTGGTGGTGATATGGCATTCATTGTAGCGCTGTTGGGCTTCAGTGGTCGGGTTTCTAACGGTTATCATGAGCCAAATTTGCAGTGGCTATCCCTTGTCACCTAGTAGCCATCACTTAAGTCTGATTCCAGGTCCAAAGAGATCGGGAGCTTGGACTGCCGCAGGACAAAAGCATTATGGCAGCTGCCCGGGAATCTTGCGCACACCATCATAAACATCTTTTTGTGGTTGGACACCAGCTGCACATTGAGGGAGTGGAAGACCTTGCCGTTGATGAATACTCCTGGTTGATCTAGGGTGCCCAGATTGTCACATGTGTGCAGTCAATGACACCCTGCACCTGTGGGAAGCCAGCCAGAGCTGCAAACCCTCATTCTGACTGGCATCATCGGTGGCAAAGTTGACATAATTGCCAGCCCTGCCAAACAAGCAATCAGTCACCTCTCTTGTGCATTTGTGGGCGGACGACTGGGAGATCCTGGATATGTCTGTGGTAGAGCCCTGGAAGTTGTAGGCAGTGGTAACTTTGACACCCACTGGTAACACGTGGCCACCAGGTCCAGCAGGCAGCAGGTCTTCTTCTTGGAGGCTGCAGATGTCTACCTCCACCTGACGTGACATCAGCCTCTGCCTCTAGACCCTGTTTCGTGGGTATTGCCTCCTGCGAGCTGCACCGCTTTACCAGTCGCCTCTCTGCTGCTCCCCACTCTGCTGCTGCCCTCTCTCCTGTGGAGCTACAGGTCTGTGAGCAGCAGACCGCTGCGGGTGCTGCTGCTGGTGATATTGCTGGTCACCTTGGTCCTCATCTGAGGTCCAATCGAAGGCAGCATAAGCGGCACCCATCCTGATGTGATTGAGCAAACCTCCAAAGTGCAGAAAGTAACATTGAAAGTGTGGAAAGTAACCTCCAAAGTCAGTAATATATTGTAGTCCAAGAATCATCAATCTACCCTAATTCTTTGTGGCCCGGTAATGCAGATTTGTGACGGACGATATCTGCATATCCTTATATCCACAGACTTGGGCTTATTCGGCTGCACTTCCACCAACCGAATGGCCTAATTGGAATTCCAGCTCCTAATAATTTGTCCACAACTCGTCTACTATTCCAGTTCATTGCTTTCCAAAGTGCAAAACTATGGAACTCCTTACTACCTTTAGCCTTTGCTGTTCCATATATTATGCACAAGCAGCTTGCCTGGATGAGTGCAGCTGCAACAACACTCAAAAACCTTGACACCATCCAGGACAAAGCAGGATCGGCAGCCCAACCACTACAAACATCTACGACCGGTACACCAGCGCTGCAGCGTGTACTACAATACGGATGCACTGCAGCAACTCGCCAAGGCTTCTACAACAGCACCTCCCAAACCTGTGACCTCCACCACCTAGAAGGGCAAGGACACCAAGTACATGGGAACATCACCACCTCCAGGTACCCCTTCAAGTCCCACACCATTCGGACTTGGAAATATATCGGCATTCCTGCATCGTCGCCGAGTCAAAACGCTGGAACTCCCTCCCTAACAGCACAGTGGGAGTACCTTCAGCACACGGACTGCAGCGGTTCAAGCAGAAAGCTCACCACCACCTTCTCAAGGGCAACTAGGGATGGACAATAAATGCTGGCCTTGCCAGGGGCGACCACATCCCGAGAATGAATTAAAAAAATGAGATTGTTAGGGCGAGAAATTCATATACTTACCGCCCCCTGTTAGCGCCAACGATTCTTGAAAAAATGGCAGCCTGCTGGAGGCAATCCCCACGGCAGTCGCCATATTCGTGGGCCCCTTTGCACGGCCGGTAACCGGCAGCGCCCTGTAAAAAAAAAATGGCGGCATGGTGACATCAATCAGCGTGCAACGCCGACTTAACGTCACCTATGCGAACTTCGACCCTAGCGCTCAATTCAGCGCTGGGTCCTAAGCACGCCAGGCTCTCACTGCCCACAATGCATTGCGAGCTTCACAGCCTCGCACACAGACGCTCGGGGAAGCAGCAACGCCGCACCAGCACAACAAATTGGTCCCTCGTGCAACACCACCAGGACGGCGTTGCACCTAAGCTTATCGCTGCGCCACCTGCCACCATACCCCCCACGCCAATTTACCTTGTTAGCGCTGCGGCCATTTCGGACGGCCGTTAACGGCAGTTGGCGAGGACATTGACTGCTTTCCGGGCGACAACGAATTTTTCCCCCACACTAGCTAAATTACCTCATAGTCTCTCCTACCCTCAATTTTGCTGTTGTTGGGAGCGACGAGACCAGAGGTGCTGTGAGGTGCTGTGAGTATTTGAACTCACTTTCGCGGGCTTTTCTTCACAGGCTGTTGTCGGGAGCGACGAGACCAGAGGTGCTGTGAGGTGCTGTGAGTATTTGAACTCACTTTCGCGGGCTTTTCTTCACAGGCTGTTGTCGGGAGCGACGAGACCAGAGGTGCTGTGAGGTGCTGTGAGTATTTGAACTCACTTTCGCGGGCTTTTCTTCACAGGCTGTTGTCGGGAGCGACGAGACCAGAGGTGCTGTGAGGTGCTGTGAGTATTTGAACTCACTTTCGCGGGCTTTTCTTCACAGGCTGTTGTCGGGAGCGACGAGACCAGAGGTGCTGTGAGGTGCTGTGAGTATTTGAACTCACTTTCGCGGGCTTTTCTTCACAGGCTGTTGTCGGGAGCGATGAGACCAGAGGTGCTGTGAGGTGCTGTGAGTATTTGAACTCACTTTCGCGGGCTTTTCTTCACAGGCTGTTGTCGGGAGCGACGAGACCAGAGGTGCTGTGAGGTGCTGTGAGTATTTGAACTCACTTTCGCGGGCTTTTCTTCACAGGCTGTTGTCGGGAGCGACGAGACCAGAGGTGCTGTGAGGTGCTGTGAGTATTTGAACTCACTTTCGCGGGCTTTTCTTCACAGGCTGTTGTCGGGAGCGACGAGACCAGAGGTGCTGTGAGGTGCTGTGAGTATTTGAACTCACTTTCGCGGGCTTTTCTTCACAGGCTGTTGTCGGGAGCGACGAGACCGGAAGCGGACCATTTGGGAAGCACCCAGGTGAACGGCATTTAAGGAGGGTGGTGGCTTAAACCCGAGTTCCTACAGAGTAGGAACCCCCACCCGCCCTCCTCCTCTAACCTACTAGTCTTTTAGCAGTCTAAAAACAGAGGTCACAAATTTTTTGGTCTCAGTTTCTTTTCAGCAGGGCAGGACGGTTACCGGGAGGAGCGGGAAGTCGGCGTAGGACCAAGGAGACACAAGACCGGGAAGTCAGCGAAAGACCAGGGAGGTAAGACTAACTGGTAAGTACTTTCCTCAAACCTTCCTAGAAAGTAAAACTAAAACTAGTGGGATTTGGTTAGTTTAAAAAGGAATAAGAGGAGTACAGTATACATTGGTCTAAGTAAGCTTCGGGAAAACAAAAGTCAATAAATAAACTAAAACTAGAAAATTAAAAAGTAATATAACAGTTAAGTCATGGCAGTAGAGCTCGGACCTGTGTCATGCTCCTCCTGTAACATGTGGGAAATCAGGGACGCTTCATGTGTCCCTGACAACCATGTGTGCGGGAAGTGTGTCCAGCTGCAGCTCATGTGGGACCGCATGACGGCCCTTGAGCTGCGGATGGACTCACTTTGGAGCATCCACGATTCTGAGAGGGTTGTGGATAACACATTTAGTGAGTTGGTCACACCGCAGGTTAAGGCCAGCGTAGATAGTACATGGGTGACCAAAAGGCAGAGCAAGGGCAGGAAGGTAGTGCAGAAATCCCCTGGGGTTGTCTCCCTTAGCAACAGGTTCACCGCCTTAGGTGCTGTTGTCGGGGGGATGACTCATCGGGGGAAGGCACCAGCAGCCAGGCTCATGGCACCATGACTGGCTCTGTTGCAAAGAAGGGAGGGAAAAAGAGTGGCAGGGCTATAGTAATAGGGGATTCGATTGTAAGGGGAATAGATAGGGGTTTCTGTGGTCGCGACCAAGACTCCAGGATGGTATGTTGCCTCCTGGTGCAAGGGTCAAGGATGTCTCGGCGCGGGTGCAGAACATTCTGGAAGGGGAGGGGGAACAGCCAGTTGTCGTGATACATGTTGGTACCAACGACGTAGCTAAAAAAAGGGAAGAGGTCCTACAAGTAGAATTTAGGGAGTTAGGAGCCAAGCTAAAAAGTAGGACCTCGAAGGTAGTAATCTCTGGATTACTACCAGTGCCACGTGCTAGTAAGAGTACAGAGAACAGGATAGTTAGGCTAAATACGTGGCTTGAGCAGTGGTGTAAGAGGGAGGGTTTTAAATTTTTGAGGCATTGGAACCAGTTTTGTGGTAGGTGTGACCTATACAAAAGGGACGGTCTACACCTGTGCAAAGATGGAACTGATGTTCTCGGGTAATTTTTGATAAAGCAGTTCGGGAGCATTTAAACTAGTATGGCAGGGGGCTAGAAACCTATGTAGTGAAATAGAGGAAAGTGAAAGGCAGACAGAAATAAATGGTAAAAGGGTGAGGAACAAAAAACAAAGGGCCAAACTAATTCATAAAAAATGTGAGCATAAAAAAAGCCTGAGGGTTTTATACCTTAATGCGAGAAGCATCAGGAACAAGGTAGATGAATTAGCTGTGGAAATAGAGGTTAATAATTATGATCTAATTGGGATTACGGAAACATGGTTGCAGGGTGAGCAGGGCTGGGAGCTTAACATACAGGGGTATTCAGTATTTAGGAAGGATCGACAAAAAAGAAAGGGAGGAGGGGTAGCATTGCTGGTAAAAGAGGGGATAAATGCAATTGAAAGGAAGGATATTAACTCAGTTAATACAGAATCTATATGGGTGGAGCTAAGAAATAGCGAGGGGCGAAAAACATGAATAGGAGTGGTATATAGGCCTCCAAATAGTAAAATAGAGGTTGGGGAGGGCATCACGAGGGAAATTAGAGAAGCGTGCAATAAGAGCACAGCTGTCATCATAGGTGACTTTAACTTACATATAGATTGGAATAGCCTAATCAGTAAAAATAATGAGGAGGAGGAATTCCTTGAGTGTTTAAGGGATCGTTATCTGGATCAATATGTCGAGGAACCAACTCGGGAACAGGCTATATTGGACTGGGTACTGTGCAATGAGAAGGGACTAATTAGTAATCTTGTTGTACGGGGGCCCAGCTGTTCACAATTTACATTAATGACCTGGATCAGGGAGTCGGATGCAGCATTTCCAAATTTGCAGACGACACTAAACTAGGAGGGGGGGTGGGCTCAGAGGAGGAGACCAGGAAGCTCCAGAGCGATTTGGACAGACTGGGTGATTGGGCGGATAAATGGCAGATGCACTATAATGTGGACAAGTGCGAAGTTATCCACCTTGGGTGCAGGAACGGGAGGGCAAATTATTATTTAAATGGCAATAAATTGGGAGAGGGGGAAGTACAGAGAGACCTGGGTGTTCTTGTACACCAGTCACTGAAGGCGAGCATGCAGGTGCAACAGGCGATCAAGAAGGCAAACGGTATGCTGGCCTTCATAGCAAAAGGGTTGGAATACAGGAACAGGGATACCTTGCTGCAGCTGTACAGGGCACTGGTGAGACCACACCTCGAGTACTGTGTACAGTTTTGGTCGCCTCATCTGAGGAAAGATGTTCTTGCCATGGAGGGGGTGCAGCGGCGATTCACCAGGCTGATACCAGGAATGGCGGGATTGACCTATGAGGAGAGACTATGTAGTTTAGGGATGTACACACTGGAGTTTAGAAGATTGAGAGGGGACCTCATAGAAGTGTATAAAATTCTGACAGGTCTAGACAGACTAGATGCAGAAGGAATGTTTCCCTTGGCGGGTGAGAACAGAACTAGAGGACATAATTTAAGGATAAGGACTAAACCATTTAGGACAGAAATAAGGGGGAATTTCTTCACTCAGAGGGTGGTGAACCTGTGGAACTCATTGCCACAGAGGGCAGTGTACGCCAGCTCATTAAATATATTTAAGAGGGAATTAGATGTATTTCTACAGGCAAAAGGGGTTAAGGGTTACGGAGAGAAGGCGGGGACGGGATACTGAATTGGAGGATCAGCCATGATCTCCTTAAATGGCGGAGCAGGCTCGAAGGGCCGGATGGCCTACTCCTGCTCCTATCTTCTATGTATCTATGTATCTATGGACCCTTGGGTCAGAGCGATCATAACATGATCGATTTCTCACTCGAAATGGAGAGCGAAGAAATTGACTCAGAGACTAAGGTCCTGAATTTAAACAAGGGGAATTATGATGCCATTAGACGGGAACTGAGTAGGTCTGATTGGACAACGTTCCTGGGAGGACTGGAGGTAGATAAACAATGGCAAGCATTTAAAGATAGAATGACAAAATTGCAAAAATTGTTTATACCAATCTGGCATAAAAGGAAATCTAAAAAGGTGACTCAACCGTGGATAACAGGGGAAATTAGAGACAGCATAAAATCCAAAGATAGGGCATATAAAATAGCCAAAAAAAAGCGCCAGAGCGGAAGATTGGGAACAGTTTAAGATAGAGCAAAGGAGGACAAAGGGCTTAATCAAGAGGGGCAAAATAGCTTACGAAAGCAAGCTGGCGGAAAATATAAAAACTAACTCCAAAAGCTTTTATAAGTATATCAAGAGGAAAAGACTGGTGAAAACCAAAGTTGGTCCATTGCAGTCAGATACGGGGGAATATATAACGGGAAATAAGGAAATGGCAGACCAACTAAATGCATACTTTGGGTCAGTCTTTACGAAGGAAGACACAAAAAACCTCCCTGGGATATCGGGAAAAATAGGGACATTGGCAAAGGAGGAACTGACGCAAATCAATATCTCTAAGGATATGGTGTTAAGGAAGCTAAAGGGATTGAAGGCGGACAAATCCCCAGGGCCTGATAACATGCATCCTAGGGAACTGAAGGAGGTGGCCCTAGAGATAGCGGATGCACTAAGTATGATTTTTCAGAATTCATTAGACTCGGGAACAGTGCCCATGGATTGGAGGGTAGCTAATGTTACCCCACTATTCAAAAAGGGGGGTAGGGAAAAAGCAGGTAATTACAGACCTGTAAGCCTTACATCAGTTGTGGGCAAAATGCTGGAGTCCATCATTAAGGATGAAATAGCGAAGCACTTAGCAAATGGGGACAGGATAGGACAGAGTCAACATGGATTTACAAAGGGTAAATCGTGCTTGACTAATCTATTGGAATTTTTTGAGGGAGTAACTGGTAAAATAGATGGGGGAGAGCCAGTAGATGTGGTGTACCTGGACTTCCAAAAGGCCTTCGATAAGGTCCCACATAAAAGATTAGCATGGAAAATTGAAGCTCATGGGATAAAGGGGAAAGTATTGACGTGGATAGAGAACTGGCTGTCAGATAGAAAACAGAGAGTTGGAATAAACGGCTCATTTTCTGAATGGCAGGCAGTAACAAGTGGGGTACCACAGGGATCTGTCCTGGGTCCCCAGCTGTTCACAATTTACATTAATGACCTGGATCAGGGAGTCGGATGCAGCATTTCCAAATTTGCAGACGACACTAAACTAGGAGGGGGGGTGGGCTCAGAGGAGGAGACCAGGAAGCTCCAGAGCGATTTGGACAGACTGGGTGATTGGGCGGATAAATGGCAGATGCACTATAATGTGGACAAGTGCGAAGTTATCCACCTTGGGTGCAGGAACGGGAGGGCAAATTATTATTTAAATGGCAATAAATTGGGAGAGGGGGAAGTACAGAGAGACCTGGGTGTTCTTGTACACCAGTCACTGAAGGCGAGCATGCAGGTGCAACAGGCGGTCAAGAAGGCAAACGGTATGCTGTCCTTCATAGCAAAAGGGTTGGAATACAGGAACAGGGATACCTTGCTGCAGCTGTACAGGGCACTGGTGAGACCACACCTCGAGTACTGTGTACAGTTTTGGTCGCCTCATCTGAGGAAAGATGTTCTTGCCATGGAGGGGGTGCAGCGGCGATTCACCAGGCTGATACCAGGAATGGCGGGATTGACCTATGAGGAGAGACTATGTAGTTTAGGGATGTATACACTGGAGTTTAGAAGATTGAGAGGGGACCTCATAGAAGTGTATAAAATTCTGACAGGTCTAGACAGACTAGATGCAGAAGGAATGTTTCCCTTGGCGGGTGAGAACAGAACTAGAGGACATAATTTAAGGATAAGGGCTAAACCATTTAGGACAGAAATGAGGGGGAATTTCTTCACTCAGAGGGTGGTGAACCTGTGGAACTCATTGCCACAGAGGGCAGTGTACGCCAGCTCATTAAATATATTTAAGAGGGAATTAGATATATTTCTACAGGCAAAAGGGGTTAAGGGTTACGGAGAGAAGGCGGGGACGGGATACTGAATTGGAGGATCAGCCATGATCTCATTAAATGGCGGAGCAGGCTCGAAGGGCCGGATGGCCTACTCCTGCTCCTATCTTCTATGTATCTATGTATCTATGTATTACATGGCTTAGCCTTTCACATAGGTTTTTAAATTACGCAAAACTGTTTACAACCAGTATAGCAGAGCTTGGACCATCACTGCAAATATCTCAGTTACAAATGGCTCTTGGTTTATGATCTCATTCTTAACTCCTTTTTGAGATTACTGCATTTCAATCACTCCCAGGTAGTCATTAAAATCTTGAGTTTTGTTGAGGGAATAGCATTTGAAAGCATGTCAACTTTTCCAAAAAATGATTTGAAACCTGCCATTTTAATTCACTGTGGTATATTATTTAATAATGGTAAAGGAGCCTGCAGGAGTTGCCATGAGGGTGCTGCAGGAAACATCTCCCTGAAGAAATGACTTCAACTCTTCTCAGCACAAGCAAAAAAGACATCAATTGAAGGGTTCTTCCCTGAATTCCAAATTTTGGCAAATCAAAAAAAAATGAAACAGACACCTCCAATTTAAAGAGATAAACTATGAGCTCTACATTGCCCTGACACTGCCTGCATCCTATCCTGTATTAAGTGTCACTCAGCTAACACTCTATCCTTGCAAATCTCCACTGGCTCCTTGTCTGCCAGCTCTTTGATTAATAATCCTCCTGAAGCTTATTTGTTCTGTTAGATCTCTCCCTTCTACTTGCACAACCTCCTCCAGCTCTAGTTCCCATTTGTTTGGCAGAGCCTTCAGCCACCATGGCCCTGCACTCTGGAATTCCTTTCCTAAACCATTCTCTTTTGCAAACATTGCTCCCCAATTTCAAAAGCCTCTTCGAAACCTACCTTCTCAACTGCATCTTTATCACCATCCCTAACTTTCTTCCCAATTCCTATTTAGTGTCTGATCCTTCCTTGTAAAGCACCTTGGTATGTTTTCTAAGATAAGGGTACTATGTTAGTGCAAGTTATTGCTGATGATAATATACCTGTACTTCAGCTTTACAGATAGATGTTCTTCAGTATCAGCATGACAGCCATTTTCCAGTGAATCTTTACCTACCGTCCAAACATAATGGAGTTTAAAGAACTGGTGATCTTTTCTTCTTTACTATTATTATAATACATGGAAGAGCGCACCCTAACTCTCTCCAGTGTACTCAGTGGTAAGAGTACATCAAATGCAATGATAGAATTCATTCAGAATATTGAACTGCCCTCATGCTCTCATGCCCCTCTGGTGGCTAACATCGCGTGTATTGTCTGCTGAGCATCTTTCAAATCATTATACACCTAGATTGGCAAATCTCAGTTGGTGGGTCAGATTAGAAATACCAATTTTACACAAACTGTTATTTTGTAATAATCTAAACAGCAAAAGTAACATGTGAATCAACACTGCACAAGTGTAACTTCAAACACTTATTTCACTATCTCACCATCCTGTTGCTTCACTCTTGAGGCTTCAATCTTGAGGTTAGCTTTCAGGGTCCATCACCAAGTATAGCTGCAGATGTAGTAATTCTCAACACCTTACCGCTGAACACTATTTGCAGTTAACTAAACTGTTGGTCCCTTGGCTTCTCATGAATATTCATTAGCCATATGTCTAATATAGATAACTAGTCTGTATCGACGTATATAAATTCGGATGCCTAGTTTTTATGCAATGCTCGATGCCAACCCACTATGGAGGAATCATGAATGCAGATCCATGCTTTACCATCCTTTAACACAACGCACTGGAGCTCCAGTTCATGTCGAGCCATGCTGTCGAGTGACATTACTTTCTTTCATCATTTATTAATAACTTTTCACTTGTATTCATCAAGATCAGGGATGTTAGTGCTGCTGAGTGGAGCAAGTTCCATTCCGGACACTCGGGCCTAGAATTTTCTCCATGGCAAGGCTTCCACAGAAGTGCATCGGGGTGGGCCTTCTGCCCGCCGGTGTGCCCCGCTGGTGGTCCTCCAGGGACAAGCTAATTCGGCGGTTTCTCTTAAATCTTATTTATTGAAACAAATATTTCTTTGAAATCTTCCGTGTTGCCTGGTGCTCTGCCGTCGATTACATTAGGCAAGGTGGCACTTTTATTTTGGAACAGCCCACCCACTCCCTCCCCGCCCTCCCCACTGCTTCCTTAGCACTTTTGGGAACCAGGAATGCAAGGCATTAATGACGGGCAATATGTTGGATACTATTTTCACATTCGCCCTTCATTCACCTATAATTTGCATCCACCATGACTTCTGGAGGAATGTAGAGTCATACAACAACAATAACAACTTGCATTTATATAGCACTTTTAATATAGTAAAATGTCCCATGACGCTTCACAGTTAACAAACCAAATTTGACACAAAGAAAACACAGCACAAAATGAGGCCCATCCTGTCTGTACCGGCTGATAGAACGAACTATCCAATTAGTCCTTGCTCTTTCCCCATAGTCCAGAAACGGTAGCAAAGTTCAGGGAGCTATTAGAATGGCAATTCCTGTTCCCATCCACCTCAAAACCACCCAAAACAGATAGAAAATAAAAAGAGGAAAATCTGGACCTCAGTTTCAGCATCAAGCGCTCTCAGGCCAACTTCGCTCTGATCTGCCCCAACAATGTGCCTCAGCCCCATCCTTAGAGAAGAATCCTTACTGCACGGATGTGACATTCTTACAATTCCCCATCGGCCATCCTGTAGAACCTCTGAGTGAGATTAATTCTGTCACCAATTAATGCAACATTATATGTCAGTCAATGGCTCAGTTGGTAGCACCATCACCACTGTAGGTGGTTTGCCTTGGTGGTTCAAATCACCTCTCCTACTTAGTTCTAGTCGACAGGAATTACGGTGAACAGGATTGGGACACAGACAAGCTTTTCAGACTCAACCATACGGTGTTTAATAAGGTTAACACACACACCCGCCTCCAGTACGTAAAATGCCTGGTGGCGTAAAACAAACAGTACAACAATACAACTTGGCCCGTCGAACAGGCCCCTGTCTCGTGTTAAGACGCCTCAAATCACACCGTGTTGCTATACAGAATATAACATGGACTTGTCCCACAAACCCCGGAACAGACACTATATAATACACACAGAACCTCCCCACTAAGCCCCTTCAAGCTTGGTTGGGACACACAACACCCCCTCACACAGTACCGGTGGTCTTAAGGATGCGTGGGCTTGGACAATGCTCACCCCGATTGTCCGTTTTCTTGCTCGCTGCTTCCCTGTGTAGAGCGCGTCTCCTGGTTCCGTATCGCCGATGCAGTATCCAAGTCCCAGTTTCGAGGTTCGTTCCTACAGTCGAAGAGCAAGGCGAGGCTCTTGTCGCTCGTGGTGGTTTCTTCTCTCTGTCTCGGACGGAGTGCTCGGTTCTTGGTTCAGAGATGAGGGCACGCAAAGGCGACAGTATGCTAGAGAGAGCGAGAATGGCCAAAGCTGCCTTCTCTTATACCCTAAAAGTTCAATAAGGTCTGTGTATTGAAGTGATGTCTTTTTAATCACCCTTCTTTGTCTGGTTTCCTGCCTTTCGGGGCTATCCCATCTAGATGCTAGTGTTAATGGCAGATGATGGGCTGCACTTCTTACCTGATCCTGGGTTAAGTGGTTTCCCATTAATTTATAATGGACTTCTTCTGCCCGTTACCGTATGAGTCACCTACTCGGGCCCATTATTTCCCATCGAACTCTGTCTGCTCAGACATTCTCCCGTAATCAGTTTGTAGGCCTGGCTGGAATCTCCTGTCCATCACGAACACCTGGGCCCCTCCCATCTTCTCCGAACAGGCTGCTGGGCAATCAGCAGTAACAATCATACAAAATGTCCGATACAAAAAAAAATCCTTGGGGCCTGCGCTGATGCTTACACCTCTGAGTCAGCAAGTTGTGGGTTCAAGTCCCATTCCAGAGAATTAAGCACCAAAATCTAGGCTGACACTCCAGTGCAGTACTGAGGGAGTACTGAGGGATTTGACAGGAGTTGTGCAGTATTGAGGGAGTGCTGCACTGTCGGAGTTATGCTGTCTTTCGGATGAGACATTAAATCGAGCCTCCGTCTTCTCTCTCAGGTGGATGTAAAAGATCCCATGGCACTATTTCAAAGAAGAGCAGGGGAGTTATCCCGGTGTCCTGGCCAATATTTATCCCTCAACCAACATCACTAAAACAGATTATCTGGTCATTATCACATTGCCGTTTGTGGGAGCTTGCTGTGTGCCAATTGGCTGTTGCATTTTGTACATTACAGGCAGCAATGACATGCGCCCAGAGCCAACAGGGTCCTTCTTTACATATGCATGTTGCGACCCAATGACAGCATGGAGACCTGACTGTAATTTTAACTCAGGCCTAGAGTTAAAATCGGGGTTTTACTACAGCAAGCAATTCACTTCACGAGCAATTAATTTGGCTGTGCCTCCAAATGGTTCACTTCGGACAATTTTTAAATTTTAATTTGCTGATTCTTTGGCCCGGAGAGGGCCTCAGGGGATCTATGGCAGAAGTGCCGAGTGAATGATTCATATCGGCCTCCTCCTGAGGTCCCCAGCATCACATAAGCCAGTCTTCAGCCAATTCTATTCACTCCACGTGATATCAAGAAACAACTGAGCGCACTGGATACATCAAAGGCTGTGGGCTGGATTTTCACTGACCCGTGGAGGCGGGTTTGGAGGCGTGTGGGGGGTTAAAGTTGCAGATTCTGGGGTCCCGACCCCATCCCGCCTCCAACCCGCCTCCATGCCAGTTTCGCTGGCGGCGGGTACCCGACCTGTGCTGGGACCCGACTCCCCGAGGCGGGAAGGGATTAGTGACAATTAACCGCCTATTAACAGGTAGTTAACAGGCAGTTTTTTGCCTAATCCCTATTTTAATCGCTGAAATGTGGGCTTCCCGACAGGTGCCAACCACGGCAAGTTATCGGGGCGGACCGTGGGTCTGCAGGGGTTGGAGGGGTCGATATGTCCGGTGGGCAGGTGAGTGATGGGTGCATGTGTGCAGAGGTAAGTGTGTAAGCTAAGTGCAAAGTGTGGAAAAATGTTTTACTTACCTTAACTTCCTCCTGCAGGTGTCAGCCCTTCAGTTCTCGGGAGTCAGAAATCTCACCGGCACAGAAAGCAGAAAAGCCGTGGTGCTGTCAAAAACTCCAGCCTTCTTTTTTCTGTGCTGGAATGATTTCTAACTCAGCCTGAGAGGAAGGACTCAAGTTAGAAATCATATTGTGAGTGTTTGCCAGCTTCACAGAGCTGTCAAACGCTGATATTTCATCTGTCAAAAGCTCTTGACAGATGAAATGTCAATCTGTGATGTCACCTGTTGCCGGGTGGCCCTTAATTGGCCTGCTGAGCCCAATGGGCGGGCTCAACAAGGCCAATCAAGGGAAAATACAGTGGGTTGGCCACAAGTCAATGGAGGCGGGTCTACAACCCAAAAAGTGGGATTCACGACACCAACCCGACCCCAGTATCAAAATCCAGCCATATGGGTTCCGACAACATCCCGGCTGTTGTGCTGAAGACTTGTGCTCCAGAACTAGCCGCGCCTCTAGCCATGCTGTTCCAGTACAGCTACAACACTGGAACAGCATCCAACAATATGGAAAATTGCCCAGGTATGTCCTGTCCACAAAAAGCAGGACAAATCCTACTAAGCGGCACTTACTCACCAATAACTTGCTCACTGATGCCCACTAAGACCACTCGGCTCCAGACCTCATTACAGCCTTGGTCCAAACATGGACAAAAGAGCTGAATTCCAGAGGTGAGGTGAAAGTGACTGCCCTTGACATCAAGGCAGCATTTGACCGAGTGTGGCATCAAGGAGCCCTAGTAAAATTGAAGTCAATGGGAATCATGGGGAAAACTCTCCACTGGTTGGAGTCATACCTAGCACAAAGGATAATGGTTGTGGTGGTTGGAGGTCAATCATCACGGCACCAGGACATCGCTGCAGGAGTTCCTCAGGGCAGTGTCCCAGGCCCAACCATCTTCAGCTGCTTCATTAATGACCTTCCCTACAACATAAGGTCAGAAATAGGGATGTTTGCTGATGACTGCACAATGTTCAGTGCCATTCGCAACTCCTCAGATAATGAAGCAGTCCATGCACGAATGCAACAAGACCTGGACGACATTCAGGCTTGGGCTGGTAAGTGGCAGGTAACATTCGCGCCACACAAGTGCCAGGCAATGACTATCTCCAACAAGCGAGAGTCTAACCACAGCCCCTTGACTTTCAACAGCATTACCATCGCCGAATCCCCCACCATCAACATCCTGTGGTTCACCATTGGCCAGAAACTTAACTGGACCAGCCACATAAATACTGTGGCAACAAGAGCAGGTCAGAGGCTAGGTATTCTGTGGTGAGTGTCCCACCTCCTGATTCCCCAAAGCTTCCTTTCCGCCATCTACAAAGAGTGTGATGGAATACTCTCCACTTGCCTGGATGAGCGCATCTCCAACAACACTAAAGAAGCTCGACACCATCCAGGACAAAGCAGCCCACTTAATTTGCACCCCGTCTACCACCTTAAACATTCACTCCCTCCACCACCGGCACACCGTGGCTGCAGTATGTACCATCTACAGTATGCACTGCAGCAACTCGCTAAGGCTTCTTCAACAGCACCTCTCAAACACGCGACCTCTACCACCTAGAAGGACAAGGGCAGTAGGCACATTAGAACTGCATCACCTCCAAGTTCCCCTCCAAGTCACACACCATCCTGACTTGGAAATATATTGTCATTCCTTCATCGTCACTGTGTCAGATCCTGGAACTCCCTCCCTAACAGCACTATGGGAGAACCTTCACCGCACAGACTGCAGCAGTTCAAGAAGGTGGCTCACCACCACCTTCTCAAAGGCAATTAGAGATGGGCAATAAATGCTGGCCTTGCCAGCGACGCCCACATCCCAGAAATGAATAAAAAAACCTCCTGCCGCCCCCATCCCCTCCCTTCCCTGGTGCATTCATCATCAGATGAGGTGAGAGAGATAGAATAATGTCCTTCCAGTTTATCTTCCATTGCCCCGACTGCTAAGTACGCCTGTGTGATGCAGGCATGTTGCTATGCCAGAGAACCAGACGGCCTCGGGTTAACATCTTAGCTGAAAGATGGCACCTCCAACTGAAGTGTCAACTTAGATTATGTGCTCAAGTCTCTGGAGTGGCACCTGAACTCACAACCATCTGACTCAGAGGCCAGAGTGCTACCACTGAGCCACGTTGGACACTTATGCAGAGCAATTGATTACCGTTGGGAAAATGCCAACTACAAATTCTTTAAAAAATATGGTCTCTGTGGCCATCTTCAGCCAGAACAGCCTTTACACTACAGAAAGGTGCTACTCTAGAGTAACATCATCAGTGGTGCACCCCCATAAAAATGAGCCGGACACTGGGAATTCCGACAGGGTCACAAGCCCTGCAGATTGGCTGCCATTCTGCACTTTATTTGGCACAGCTGTGCCCCAGAAATTTTAGGCCTCCCATGTCTTACACAGACACCTCATTTTATTTTTACTCGTTCATGGGATGTGGGCATCGCTGGCAAACCCAGCATTTATTGCCCATCCCGAATTACCCTTGAGAAGGTGGTGGTGAGCTGCCTTCTTGAACCCCTGCAGTCCGTGTGGTGAAGGTACTCTCACATTGCTGTTAGGGAGGGAGTTCCAGGATTTTGACCCAGCGATGATGAAGGAACAGCGATATATTTCCAAGTCAGGGCGGTGTGTGATTTGGAAGGGAACTTGCAGTTGACGGTGTTCCAATGCGCCTGCTGCCCTTGTCCTTCTAGGTGGTAGAGGTCGTGGGTTTGGGAGGTGCTGCCAAAGAAAATTCTGTCATTGACAGAATTGTACTTGATTACATAGTTACCTGAACGCCCTGACAGAGCAGGCACACTAGCTTACAGCGCAGACTTATTAAAGGGGAGCTGGGGACGGTACAGCACCCTTTAGTGGGCTTTAGGTTATAGTAGGTGAGCACATTATCCTTTCATCTCTGGAATCCAGCCCAGACCATTCGAACAAAATACGCCCCTCCCTTTTGGCTGTAAAGATCTTACATAAAATGAACTTGGGTAGTCCAAACCCAACTCAAAATGAGTAGGGGCCCATAGTTATATAGCCCGAAACATGTTTAAAAGATTATGGGGTAGATTTTGACTGTGCGATAGTGTTAAAGAGGTGATAGTAAATCGGCAGCCTGTTTTACATCTCTCCCCATTTTTATTTCCATTGAGTCAAGGATATCATCTTCCAGGTACTAAACACGTACTTTGACCCTTCCAATTCAGATAAAATTACACTTGATAAAATTTACTCATCAAAAGAAATCATTATCAAAGCAATTTTCCCAATTTTTGAATAATATGCTTGTCAATAATATTTACTAAAACCTCACAAAGCTGATGCATAAAATTTGTAATTGACCAGCTGCTGGGAATGAAGTAAATAAATTATTTATTGGTTTTCTGCCTTTTGGAAAAAAAAATCTAATTGCAAAAGCAGTCTATGTTAATGGAGAATTGAAAGTTAATTGCTAAAATCATTGTTTCATATTTCCAGTGATGATCCTTCTGCATCTCTGGAGTCTTTAGGCCACGACACCATCATCATTTTGGAGGAGGAGGGCGATGATGCCCGAATGATGAGAGGTCTGGAGAAAGTGAGCTCTCCATAACCCCTGAAGGCAAATGATGATCAAGGGAATACTGTCAAGCCATGGAAGAGCAGAACACTTGATAACAAGATCCTCTGGTTTGAGCCACACGAGCTGGAAGCGTCTTATAAAACAAACAAACAAACAAGAAAGAAAGAAAGAAAGAATGACTTGCATTTATATGGCAACAGGACGTCCCAAAGCATTTTACAGGCTATTAAGTACTTTTGAGATGTTGTCACTGTTGTAATGTAGGAATCGCAGCAGTCAATATGCGCACAGCAAGGTCCCATGGCTAACACCCAAACAGCCACAGTCTACAGGTCCTGACCCATCATCACCCCACCCCAGAGCACACAGGAGGAAAGCATTTGTCAAATACAGATTGCTTTACACCAAATTTGTCTTCACTAAATTAATGCTAGTATTACAAAAAAAGATTGTTGTGAAGTGAATGTTTTTATACAGTGTGTCAAGTGTGAGGGTTCTGCCTTTTTCAACTGCCTGAATTTTGACTGTATAGCCAGCTGGTTACTTCCTCCACACATAGCAGTTAAGGAATAGCAGAGAAACAGCACTTCACACACACTGTTGATTAAATTTAACATGCTGCTGAGCATGGGAACCACAGCAGTAACATTACATTGCATGCTAACGGGGACCCTGAATCTATATGCGCAAACAACTGCTTCTTCATTTTATGTCCCGTAAAATATATCAGATGTGAAAATTTCTTGTTTAACAGTAATATTGGCCAGTTCAAATGTGAGAACAGTCAGAGTTCACTCAAATGCGTAATGACTCAATAATGTTCTTTGATAATGCATTGATTGTTGTTGCTGTTGTTCACATAACATTCCTTAACAACATAAGACATAAGAATTAGGAGCAGGAGCAGGCCATATGGCCCTTCGAGCCTGCTCCACCATTCAATAAGATCATGGCTGAAATTTGACCTCAACTCCACTTTCCTGCCCGATCCCCATATCCCTTGATTCCCCTAGAGTCCAAAAATCTATCTATCTCAGCCTTGAATATACTCAACATCCACAGCCCTCTGGGGTAGAGAATTCCAAAGATTCACAACCCTCCGAGTGAAGAAATTTCTCCTCATCTCAGTCTTAAATGGCCGACCACTTATCCTGAGACAATGCCCCCTACTTCTAGACTCTCCAGCCAGGGGAAACAACCTCTCAGCATCTACCCTGTCAATCCCCCTCAGAATCTAATATGTTTCAATGAGATCACCTCTCATTCTTCTAAACTCCAGAGAGTATAGGCCCAATCTACTCAATCTCTCTCATAGGAAAACCCTCTCATCCCAGGGATCAATCTAGTGAACCTTTGTTGCACCACCTCTAAGGCATGTATGTCCTTTCTCAGATAAGGAGACCAAACTGTGCACATTACTCCAGGTGGGATAAATGGTTCATTCTCAGACTGGCAATCAGTAACTAGTGGTGTTCCGCAGGGGTCAGTGCTGGGTCCCCAACTCTTTACAATCTATATTAACGATTTGGAGGAGGGGATCGAGTGTAACATATCAAAGTTTGCAGATGATACTAAGATGGGAGGGAAAGTAGTGAGTGAGGACATAAGAAATCTGCAAGGGGACATAGACAGGCTAAGTAAGTGGGCAGAGATTTGGCAGATGGAATACAATACTGGAAAGTGTGAGGTTATGCACTTTGGCAGGAAAAATAGTAGAGCAAGTTATTATCTTAATGGCAAGGAACTGGAAAGTACTGAAGTACAAAGGGATCTGGGGGTCCTGGTGCACAAAACTCAAAAGGTTAGTATGCAGGTGCAGCAAGTGATTAAGAAGGCCAATGGAATGTTGGCTTTCATTGCTAGGGGGATAGAATATAAAAATAGGGAGGTATTGCTTCAGTTGTACAAGGTATTGGTGAGACCGCACCTGGAATACTGCATACAGTTTTGGTGTCCATACTTAAGAAAAGACATACTTGCTCTCGAGTCAGTACAAAGAAGGTTCACTCGGTTAATCCCGGGGATGAGGGGATGGACATATGAGGAGAGGTTGGGTAGATTGGGACTCTACTCATTAGAGTTCAGAAGAATGAGAGGCGATCTTATTGAAACATATAAGATTGTGAAGGGGTTGGACTGGGTGGATGTGGGGAGGATGTTCCCGATGATGGGTGAAACTAGAACTAGGGGGCATAGTCTTAGAATAAGGGGCTGCTCTTTCAAAACTGAGATGAGAAGGAACTACTTCACTCAGAGGGTGGTAGGTCCATGGAATATGCTGCCCCAAAAAGCTGTAGAAGCTACATCATTACATAAATTTAAAACAGAAATAGACAGTTTCCTAGAAGTAAAGGGAATTAAGGGTTACGGGGAGCGGGCAGGAATTTGGACATGAGTCTAGGTTCGGATCGGTCATGGCCCTGTGGGTAGCGTAGCGGGCCCAGGGGCTGTGTAGCCTGATCCTGCTCCTATTTCGTGTGTCCAATTCTGTTAGGTTCAGGAGATGGTTCTGTGATAGTAGATTGGCGGTTAGGATCAGATCAGCCATGATCTTATTGAATGGCGGAGCAGGCTCGAGGGGCCAATTGGCCAACTCCTGCTCCTATTTCTTATGTTCTTATGTTCTTATGTTAAAAGAAACAGACTGCGCTAAAATAGTGCATACATTTTATCTGGAAAGACAGGATGAGCCTGCAATTATATCGTTTATTTCATGACCTCAGGATGTTTCAAAGTGCTTCACAGCCAATGAAGTACTTTTTCAATGTAATTTTTTTGACCATGTTGGTTCAGGGTTAAATGTTAGCCAGGAGACTGGAAACAATCCCCAGCTCTTGTCCAAATAGTGTTGAGGAATTTTTTACGTCCACGTGAGAAGGCAGACAGGACCTCAGTCTAATATCTCATCCAACTGACGACACCTACTACTGCACTGAAATGGAGCAAAAAGTGGACTGCTCTTAATGCCTCGACATCCTCCCACCTCAAGCTTTGATCATATTCTCTTTTATCCTTCAAAGCCCGCTTTCAAGCAAAGGTGTTTTAGCTGTGCCAATTGAAACATATAAATTATTTTCTCCACCCAAACATACTGGGCTGCATCTGGCTGAAGCGGGGCATCTCGCACTGTGCCCCATTAGTTAGACTTTTTCTGCACCCTTTAGCTCAAAGTTTTTTTGCGCCGTAACTTGCTGGGTGCGAGCTGATAACAGCGTGACGAGCGCAATGGGCCACTGGGGCCTCAGTGACCACTGAGACCACGGGCTGGATTTTGATACTGGGGACGTGATGGAGGCGGGACTCCCACTTTTTGGGTTGCAGTCCCGCCTCCACCGACTTGTGGCCAACCCACTGCATTTTCACTTGATTGACCTTGTTGAGCCCGCCCAGCGAGCTCAGCAGGCCAATTAAGGGCCAGTTAATTGTCACTAATCCCCTTCCCGCCTCGGGGAGGCGGGTCCCAGCACAGGTCGGGTACCCGCCTCCAGCGAAACTGGCATGGAGGCGGGTTGGGGGCGGGATGGGTTCGGGACCCCCGAATCTGCAAGTTTAACCCCCCACACGCCTCCAAACCTGCCTCCACGGGTCAATGAAAATCCAGCCCCAACAGTCTATTTCCTTAATCAATGAGATTTCAGGATTGAGAAAGAAACAGAAGAATGACTGAAAAGGAAGGTGAATTAGAGCAGGTGAATTAGAGTCAAATCAGAAAGAGAAATAAAGAGAAGGAAAGAAAGATGGATTAAAGAGAGAAAAAGAGACAGAAAGAAAAAGTGAGAAAAAACTTTAAAATTTAACATAAAAATGTTTTTAAATCTCTAAGAACAATTTACCACCTGAAGGAATAAGGTTCCACAGTTTCAATTGTACAGTTTCTGGGCCAGAGAGGTTCATTGGGATTGCATTAACAATTATCACATCATTAAAACGTACTTACATTATTAATTACCAGGCTTAACTTTCTGCGGTGAGCTTAATGGACAATTATTATGCAAATCCAGCAGGTTTTTAAAAATATCTGGGAGGCTAAGGGCGAGATGCATTTGTGCGAAGCATAAGGCGAAGGGACGTAAATCGACCACCAAGTTCTGGAGATTCGCAACTCACACTGTATCTCTTAATCCCTTGAATTTACTGGTCAATTTGCACATTAATAATGCTGTGCACCCTGTTATTTTTCAAGCAAGATCTGGGCCAATATAATTGGAAACGTTTCTAAGGCCGTGATTTCGCCGACGGAGGCAGGTCCGGGGTGGCCGGGGTCGGTAGCGCAGTCCCAGCCCGCTGCCTGCTCCAGCCCACTCTCGCCAAGTGATTTTACATTGATAGGGTTTGTTAAGCTTGCCCAGCAAGTTTCCCGGCCAATGAAAAGGAAGTGGGTCTGATGACATCATTTGATGACGCGTCATCAGCCGGTTTCCTTCAAGGGGCCATGTCCAAATTGTTTTTGACAGTTGTTTTGTCAGTGTTCTACAGCATTGAGGTGTTGCAAACACTGACTAACACTACACAAAGGTGCAGAGCTGCACCCCGGCTCTCCCATGACTCCCTCCATATGCTTACGGAGGGAGCCACAGCACACAGGGAGGTGCTCTTCCCTTCCAATGGGCGGAAGACACTTCCCCAGGAGACCAATGCAGCCTGGTTGCACATTACACAGGAGGGCACAACCAGGGATGTCGTCAGGAGGACCAGGCTGCAGTGGCGCAAACCTTTCAATGATCTCAATAGATCACGAAATGTTACAGCCAAGCCACACTCAACCTCATCCTGCTGTGCCACTCATCACATCCCCATCACTCTGCCTTCCCTACCCTACTCCTGCACATCTTTACTCACACCAATGTACCTTGCACCTCCACCCATCCCTCTCTATCTACATTATCACTTCCCCATCTCACTAGCCACCCCTCACACTCACCCTCATCCTACTGCAATCATACCAACTAACAACACACAAGGGTAGGCATTTGTGTGTTTTAGCGAATGTTAATGTGAAGTTTCTGTTAATGTGCTGTCAAACAATGAAATCTTTATTTTGAACACTTTGGGGGAAAAATTCAGTTGGTTGTGCCTCCCGTTAGCGCCTTAAGAGGGCGCTAATGGGGCGCAAATCATCTAGCGCCCGGGCACGGCCATGTTTGCACCACTCGCGAAATTAACTAGACATTTTGCGGTGGCGCTAAACACTACCGCCACGATCTCCTGCGCTGGCAGATCGTGACGTCAGTCGAGTGCGCAATGCCCCAGTATCGCCCCGGAGCGGATATTGAGTGGCGCCCCCTGCCTTACCGCCTGCCGCTAGCAACGAAAGGTTGAGGGGAGCGTTTTGCAGTCAGGAAGGGACTGGGGGAGCGCTATTTAAAGGCGACCGCTTCCTGCCTTTTATTGTTGGTGACATTTTTGAAGCACGCTTTCTGAGAGAGAGAGAGAGACTTCTGGAGAGATTCAATGCTGTGTGAGGGAGTTTTGGGTACTGAGCAGCACTTTGCAGGTTCATTTTGATTTGCCCTTCCTTGTATCGATTTAGAAGAGACTGTGGGGGCTGCACTCTGAGCTCTTTCCCTGGTACTCTCCATTGTTCTTTCCAGCAGATTTGATGTACAGTTCTTTCCAGGCCGAGATTCAAGGCTGCAATGAGCAGGATGTGGATGGAAAGCAAGATCAACCCTCCCCTTTAAGAACTGGCCCGCACCATTGTGTGTGTGTTCCATTGCTGACTGACATCACATGAGCTTCGCCAGCGCTCTGAGGTAGCGCCTCGCTCCTCGGCCTTTGCGCCTTAAGACAGGTGTGAAGCGCCTGATTTAGCATTCCAATCACCTCCAGGGGCGATTAAAGTCAAGTTTGCAGTCGGTGGCGATAATCAGCGCCAGGCGCTAATCTTTGCGCCCGGACGATAATTGCGCCCCAAATGGGGCGATACTGAATTTCTCCCCCTTTGTGTTCTTGGACAGATTTGTGTACACCTTTGGAAGTGGCTTAGTGAGTTGCAGTGAATGGTGAGACATAATGGTACCCCCCGCAATGGTGATGAGTGTGAAAGGAATGGCTTGGGCATTGTAGGGATGCTTTATGGTGTTGGTGTGGGGTGGTGTCAACCTGGCGCATCATGTGGCAGCCAGGGTGTGCAGAGTCAAGTGAAGTAAATCTGGCCATGGTGAGGCCATCCCTGGCGTCCCGGGTAGCAATGTGGTCAGGTACTGATGCCCTCTGTCCTGTGCAGCACCAGTTGATTGCGGAGAAGATTGGTGTTGTTGTTGGTGCTGCTGGTGTGCCCGGTGCTGCTGGTGTTAGGGCTGATCGTGGTGGGATTCTGAGGACCAAGGAGAGATTTTTTCATGGGCACCAATGCTGATGGAATAGATGGCAAGTGAGGTTGAGATGACAGAAGCAATCTGTCAATGGTGAGAGAGGTTGTTCCACTGAGGTGCCACTGGATAGAGAGTTTGCTCCAAACACTTGCTAGCTGCATAGAGCTCAATCTGTCTTCCAAATGCAGTAAGCAAGTGTTTCTAACCTTGGAAAGTGAAGGCGTATGAAATGGGAGGTTTTATAGACCATTTGCAGCTGTCAAGTTAGTAAATCATCCCATGCTGACACAACACCCGACCTCCTTACCTGACGTGATCCCCGAAGAGAGGGAAGCTGTTGGCGAACTCTAAAAATCTAGAGGTAAGCTTAAAGTAAGACTTAATTGCCTCTTAACAATGCATTTAATGATCTAAATGGTCTCCCCCGCCGCTTGTTGTCGGGTCTGTTCAGCACTGACAGACCTGAGACCTGGGAGACTAGCGTGGAGGTGGGTTGACAGCGAGGTCCCGACCTGCTGTCAATCTTTTTTATTTTGACAGCTGACCCGCCTCTGATCCCGCCCTCTCAGCGCCGGTAAAATTCCGGCCTAAGTGTCCACTCAGAACTGTAGTAATGTGATGGCAATAGGTTTGCATCACTTGCCACCACTTCAATTTTTATGTTAAATTTACTGCCAGTCAGATAACTATTTTCAGACCATCTCCTTTCCTGAGCCTGAGAACTATAACTGAAGGTTTTAGCTTGCCAATCTCCTGATAACATCAAGGCAGCACTTTACTGAGGTATTTTCTGATTGGCTGACGAAGTGGGCCCGCAAACTGCTTTTCCACCAATCAGAAAGTGGAGTTTATTGAAGTGGTCCTGGTTTCAAAAGTCGATGGATAGATGACAAGGTAGAAAGCACAAGTAAATTGTAGTGACAGTGGAGAGAGTACAAACAAAAATCCTAAAAAGTAAATAATGAAGCGAGTTATATAAATATTTGAATCCTTGAAATTATGCTGTACAAATATTAACAAGCAAATATTTAACGTGCTTAGATGCAGTGAGAAAAATAATGGAGGCATCATTTTAAGAAGGCCAATTTCTCTATTAAGCAATTCCAGAAAGAAATCATATCAGAATGTGATATCAAAGGCTTTGTGTGCAGCCTTTTCAAAACCTCACTGAGAATACAAAGTGTAATAGAGCAAAGAAAAAAAGACAGGCAGATGTTATTTTTCTTGTTATTTTGATTTGGAATCTCTTTGAATTGCATGTTTTATTAATACAACAATAAAGCAAGCCTGTTTATAGGGTTTATTACTGTAACATTAGCCTATTTTATACAGGCACTTGGTAAGGTCAGATTCTAGGAGACTCGAGCTCTGTGTGCCAATTACCTACATTTACATTTCTAAGTCTGGCTCTGCTTATCGTGGCAGAATAACAAAAGGGCCAATTTTTTTATGAGTCTACTATTCTGCCAGATTTAGTGCTGTAAATTCATGGAGCTGGCTCATCGACACCAGTCTTCCGAAATCCAACCAAAACAATTGCCTGCATAAAGACACCTATTCAGTGATGTTTGAACCTCAAGGTTTAAAACATGGCTGGCCCCTGGAGATGCTGACAATGCAAGGGTTAAAAAGAATCAGATGAATTAAACAGTGCTGGTCAGTGCTGGATAAAGCTGCTTGGAACCTGGCCCGTAAGGGAATTAAAACATTGTGAACCTGTGGACTAGCTAACAGATCCATTCAAAAACTGTTGGATAAACAGATGTTTGCAATTCACCGATTGTGCTGAACCCATATCAGAAAATGTGCAGTGTCTTTAAAACTACTTTGACTATGAGCTCAGAGCCAGCAAACACAAGCTTAAAAGTAATAAGTGAAACTAGAGATTAAACACACAGATTAAGTGGAGCAGATTCTCAATAAAAACGGTTGGCACTAAAACAATTAACTTTTTAAAATAGGACTTGGATTGATAGTTACATGGGTAGATATTAGGTTTCCCAACTCTGCTTGGATGTATTCAATGGATGTTCCATCATATGACCTCCCACCCCTCAATTGGCACGCCCAATCACATTGCTTTTTCTGCCATCTGAAATATTTTTATATCTAATGAACAAAAGTGTGCAAATAAAATGAGATAATAAGTACAATATTTTTAATGTCCTTATGATTCTTCTCCCAGGTCGTTTGCAGCAGTGTCTAGGAGATTCACCTTTCATTCCTGGAGACTCCAAGGCAACCCTGGTGGATTGGCAGCCCTAGTAGCTATGGACTAAGATGCTCAAACTCTCCACAGAACCCAGTGGTCCCTGTGCTGCTTGGGTATCAGCGGGGGTAAGGGGTGGTGGGGGAGAGGGGGAGGTTCGGAGGGGTGTGAGAGGATGGGTCATTGTCTGGAGCACAGCAGGCCAGTGTTCAATCGTGGAGATAGAAGAAACAAAATTTCAGTGAGTGAGTGGTCAATCTATGGAACAGACACCGTAAGGAGATGGTGGAAGCAATCAGTATTGATTCATTCAAATACAAATCAGATAGATTTCTTTCAGAATATAACATTTTGGGACACAGTATATGAGTAATTTGAAACGTGGCTTGTGTAGCATGCTTGGGAGAAAGAAGGTGACTTTGGATCTATGGTTCTCAAAGCTCTTCACCACTTGTGTCAGTTCTGGGTCTGTTGTAGACTAATTGATAGAGATTGATTGCTACGATCTCCATTATCATTGTGTCATACAACTACCAGGATGGTAAAAGGCGAATTAGATGGACCTTGGTCTGTTTTTGTCTAGCAATTCCTATGTTTCTAAAATGGATTATTTTTCCTTGACTACCTTTGGGCATCAGGAAGTATTTATGCCAAATCTTTCCTCAGGGGATGAAATGGATGTGGTAAAATGAATGGTAGGTGGGACACTAGCACGCCACGATTCTGTGGAAAGCAGCAGAGAATTTTCCCCAATGAGACAATTTCTCCCCTGCCATATTTTTTCCTTTGCTTTCTCCTATTGCCTAGTGTATCGCCAACACCGATTGTGCTGTTTCTCTTGAATATGCATTGCAGAGGGTGTGAAACGGGTGGGATTATGTGGCCCCTATTTATCTCAGATCGTTCATTTTTTTTTTGCTTCTGCAGGAGCTCTCAGTCTTTTTTAGGAGCTGAAGCATGCAAGGTTTAAAATCCATGTGCGCTTAACAAAGTCAATGGGGAAGACTGGAGTCATCAGGCACCATTCACAAACCAAGCATTGATATTGATGTACCGGATTGGTTACCTGCCCCATCATGCCGAGCTGATAACTTCCCACCTACTTGGTCTCACCTAGCTAAGTGAAATGTCAGCAAGATGTTAAGTGGCAGCTCTTTAAACTTGTCAGCTTGGCTCAGTTGGTGTCACTCCTGGATTTGAGCAATAAGATTGTGGGTTCAAGCACCACTTTGGACTTGAACAAATAATGTAGGTTGACACCACAGTGTAGTACTAGCATTGTCGAGGTCCTGTTTTTCAGATGAAGTGCTAATTCATTGGTTGCAGAGCTCTTTGGGATGTGCTGACGTGCTACATAAATGCAAGTTCTTCCCTTCTTAAATAAAGTTGATGTTTTCTTTATATATATAAGCATAGTACTTGGGGTCTCAAAGGCTACACACAGCAAATACTTTAAACAGCTGAATATGGTCAATTTTTCCAAACTAAAAGCCACCAGTTTTGCAATGAATTTACATAATGTTTTAATTGTTTTTATTGTTGGGAGATTGAGGTGGCTCTAAACTCTGGACCGACTTGTCAGAACCTAATATTGCAGAAATTGGCCTTAGGATGCTGCAGCATGCTAAAGGCCCTGATGACAAGAGACTTTGTCAATGGTGTGCTTTCCAGACAACATATAGCCCCTTCCCACAGCAGATTAACCGTCGGGTTGATTTTCTTTATCGTAGCAGTGTTTTGGTGCAGCAGGACTTCCGTCCACCAGCTTCCCCCCCGCCCCCACCCCCCAGCCCCCACACAACCCTTACTCATATTCCTGGTTGAGGTTCATTACTCTTGCACGGCGAGCTCCCGGCAGGAATCCTACCACCAAGAAGGAGCCCACCAGGGCAACTGAGGGAGCCGCGGCAGTGCTCAAGTGGGGACGCCTCTCTAATACCGCGAGGGTCCTTGATGTGGCAGATTGTCCTGAAAATGATGGGAGCTGCAGCTTTGTAGGCCTCAGCAGATATGGAGTCCAGCATATGTAGTGATTGGGGCAAGATTGGAGGGAGAGAGGGCCTCCCCATGGCCCACTTCATTGGTGCACTTTGTGGGTTTTGCTGGGACCACAGAATAGGACCATCTGATACTGGTTTTTTGAGTTGTTTTTTTGTATTATGAATTTATTGATGCACTTTCCTGTATAACCATTTCCGTTAAGCATATTTACCATAGAGTCTAGAGAGATTACTCCACTCTAATCCAAATTTTTCCAGTTAATTGAATGCAAATTAGCTTCTAATTTGCTGGAGGATTTAACCTGCTAAAATGTTCTAACTCTCTTTTGTACTTGCCAGTAAATATAATTAAGAATATTTAATGATATAATTTGCATACCGCCTACCGCCTACCGCTACCTCCCACCAAATAGTCCCGGAGAGCGGTGGTAATAGGAGCAGTTGGAAGGAAATGGGATAGGGGACCAGTCTCCATGCTGCCTGACGACATTTACACATAGTGGGAAAGAAAGGGATAGCCCGCAGGAAGGAAGGTCAAGGTCAGGGCAGGGAAGTGGCTGATTGGCCGATTTTCCCTCCATTTCCGTCAACATCCCATCCAATTTCAGAGGGGATAGCAGGGAAAAGTCATCTTATCATTTTGTTTGGATTATTTGATCAGCTCAGTCTATATGCATCCCTTTAACCACGATAGATAGATAGATAGGTGGACAGGAAGATAGACAGACTGATGAAGAGACAGACCAATAGACAGATTGATGGATAGATGGCAGACAAAGAGTTGTGTAGATCATAAAACCATAGAATCATACAGCACAAAAGGAGGCCATTTGGTCCATCGTGCCTGTGTCGGCTCATTGAAAGACCCACTCTTTCCCCATAGCTCTGCAAATTTTTCCTTTTCAAGTATTTATCCAATTCCCTTTTGAAAGTTACTATTGAATCTTTCCCACCACCCTTTCAGGCAATGGATTCCGGATCATAACAACACGCTGTGTAATAATATTTCTTCTCATCTCCCCTCTGGTTCTTTTGCCAATTAGTGTCTCTGGTTACCGACTCTCCTGGATAGATAGATAGATAGAAAAACAGATAGAGAGTGGATAAATGAATAAATGAACAAAGCCAATGTGCAAACCTAGTTTGAATGTGGATTATAAAAATGTTTAAACCAGTATTAAAAGTCCGTTCTAAGATCTATTTTGTTCCATACACGATTTAACCTTACACTAGCAAAATGGGTAATTGTGTTCTTCATTTAAAAAAAATCATTTCCCATTGTAAATATAGCACAGAAAGCAATTATTTTCCCAGCCTGATGGATGTGATTATTTAAACATCAGAGCAGTGGGCTTTGAAGCTGCTTGGCATGCTGTGAAACTCCAGCATGCATGTTCAGCTTGAAGGTGACTGGCATTTAAGCGCTGGCAACAGCTGTCATGGGCATCACTGCGAGCAGCTGGGGAAAGGTTCCTTAATTTCCTGTCCAGCAAAGCTTACCAGATTGAGATGGCATCTGCAAAGCCTGTCTTGTCTTTTTTTTTTGCCAGTGTACATGTGTAAGGGATTTTGAACAGTATAATTACCTTTTCAGATTACCCTAGCTTTTGAACTGTATCAATGGAATGTTGCAGCTCAGTGATGTCTGCCCTTGTGTTTATGGACTTGCTGCTTGTTTTCTATTTTTCATCCCCTTAGCAACAATCAGGACATGCTTTTCTCTCTGGCTGATTTGCTACATTACCGTTAGTAGCATAGAGGTCCGAGGCAAGACCAATGCATGAGAAATCACTTCCTTCTGGCAGAATTTAAAGTGCAAGATAGTGGAAGTGCATAGCCGGTCAGTCAATACCTGAAAGAGTAAGAGAGTTTAAGTATTGTGGTGTGAGACACTCAGAACGTTGACTATCTTTATCATTTGTTTCTAACATTTTGTGTTATTATTTCAGATTTCCTGCATTCAATATTATTCCTCTTATTTCTCGATTCTAAGATTCCTTTCTCGGTAGGATAAATGATCTTGTAATGAAGCAAGAGATGAAGTCCCTAAGATCAGCTATGCTCTTCATATGTGAGCTTAAACAGTAAGCATCAGCAGGCTATGCAATCATTAGGGGCGTCGTAGCCAACCCTTAATCCTGTCCTCGCCTGACTTCCATTAATTAGTAATTAGAGAACTAAAAAGACTAACAACTGCGGTTGAGGGAGAAGTATGAAGCTCTCTGAATAGGTATTGTTTTGCAAAAAGCATAGACTAAACAGCACATGGACAGACGTGAAGAGCATAGTGCCACTGCATTCCATAATCTTTAGTTCGTGAACAGGCAATTTTATCAACGTTTCTCAACTCTTTTATTAAAGAAACTTTTTTCAAAAAGCATGTCAAAACATTTTCAGAAAGCACATACTTCTGCATGCATCTCAAAGAAGCCAAGTTAGACTTCATCTTAATGATCCTAACAGTAGGAATTTTCTCTTCTAGTTAAGCAGTTGGATCATTAATAATAGACAACAATCTATCGATCTTCTTGCTGTGGACCTGCATGCATCCGCAAGTTTCTTCCAGCTTGCGTAGTCTTGGGCAGAGCTTTAGATCACATCAGGGGATAACTCGTAAAGAATCGTTTGATGTGCTACCGGTAAAGAAGGTTCAATATACATTGTGCAACACTTTCTATGAGCTGGCCTATCGAGTACCCAGATGCTTTTGGTGACAGCACCTTTGTTCTTGTGAAGATCAACCCATCAGAGCTGCCCCCCTCGGTGTGTTTGGGCAGTGAGGGTGGTCCTTGAGCTGCTCGAGCTTTTCGTTATGGGATGCGAATCATAGAGCTTGATTCCAAACAATGATCCCCGTAGCAATTGGGACAATTATTCAGCTGCAAAGTGAACCTGAGAGATACTGAATAATAATAATTCCTTCAAAAGTAAGAGAGTGAGAACAAGGCTGAAATTTAATCTTATAGGTTGGATGATGCCAACACTTGATTTTTGCTGTTCTGGTTTATTTCATCATCTGGACTCTTGATTAATTTACAGCCTTATTACTTGCTCAGAGCAATCCATATTAATAATATATAAACAGTAATTATTATTTTAAGCTGAAGATGTATGGTACAAAAAAACAATACCCTTTCAAGATTTGTTCTCCTTCTCTCCTGAAGGCAATGGCTCATGCTGGTTTGTGGTTCAACAGGCTCTTTGGAAACTTGCACAAGTTAGCATTATTCACTTGTGAGCCTAGATAGTATGGGCTGAATTCGACCGGGATAGTGGCAGAAATGGCAGGAAAATGGGGTGCTGAGGCCTACCATTTCTTTCTGTCCTGATCTTGGTTTGAACCGTACGTACGGAACTCCCATAAGTATGAATGGGGATCACTTAAAAAATACACAAACCCATGAAATAAATAAATTTAAAAATTGCATAAAAATTAATTAAAATGCCATTTATTAAATATTTTAAACAAAGATTAAATTTTGGGGGGGGGAAATGTATATGTTTTAACGAGGCTAAAAATAAACTTACCTTATTGGACAGGGTTTTTAATGTATAAATGAGTGATAAAATTTTATTTTTCTATTTTTTAAAACTCTTATGCTGGTAAAAGCAGGCCTTACGCCTGTTTCTACCAGGTGTAAGAATTTCACAGGGCATTCAGCGGGCGGAAGTTGGGCAAATAGCGCAACTCTACACCCGCAGAGGCCTTCTCCCGGGGATGCGAATGATCTGTCAAGAAGATTCTTGACAGGTCGCAAGTTCCGGGTTTTAGCGCATGCGCTTCACATACCTAAACCCGGAACCTGCGCGGCCCCTACGGGCACGTACACATCTCGTACGCACCCATAGGTGTTGCAAAATATGGCCCATAATCTCTCAGCTCTGCTACCGTCCTTGTAAATCTATTTTGCACTTTCTGCAGTTCTTCTATGTCATTTTAAGTATGGAGACCAGACTGTGCAGCGTACTCTAAATATGGCCTCACCAGATTCCTATACAAGTTCAACATAACTTCACTATTTTTGAATTCTATATCCCTAGAAATAAGTCCCAGTGCTTTGTTAGCATTTTTAAATGCTTTGCTGACCTGCGATGCTGCTTTTAATGATTTGTTCACCTGTATCCCTCGATCCCTTTGCTCTTCTACCCCATTCAGTTTCTTATTTTCTAAGGTATAGATGATGTTTCTATTTTTCCTACCAAAGTGCATCACCTCACATTTATCTATGTTAATGTTAATTTGCCACTTAACTGCCGAGTCTGCAAGTTTTCTAATGTCTTCATGTATTAGGTTGCATTCTTCCTCAGTGTTAGCTATACCCCCCAGTTTGGTATCACCTGCAAATTTTGATATTGAGTTAATTGCTCCTTTGTCCAAATCGTTAATGTAAATTATGAATAACAGTGGTCCCAGCACTGATCCTTGTGGAACACCGCTTTCTACCTCCCTCAAATCTGAATAACTACCCTTTACCCCTACTCTCTGCTTTCTTTTTTTTTAGCCAATTACAATTGTTGACGGTTGAGGGAGGGAGAGTGGGGGTCCAGGTTTCCAGCAGATTTTCTTCCCGTTGACTCTTCTTACCTGGAATTGCCTGGACAAAGGTGGCAGTAGGCCCGGTGTAGTGGCGAGAATGTTCCGAATTCCGTAATGAAGGAGAGGAGGCCTCTATTAGGCCCTCTCCCTGGTGGCTTAATAGGGGCCTTCTCTCTTTCCATTTCAGTCCCCGGCACTTACCTTTATATGTCTCTATCTCTGCCAAGGTCTACAAGCCGGGAGCTTCCTTGATAGTCAGATTTCTTCTGACCTTTTAAGGTCTCTCGATGCCCCTTCTGGAGCTACAGCGGTGGTCCCACTGCAACACCACCAAGGTTTTCCAGCCGAACAGCGATGGATTACGTTTTGGCTGTAGGAATTCTACTCGGAGCCTGCCCTGCGTACTCAATGACGACCCCCCCCCCGCCGCCCCCAGCAGTAATTACTTGTAAGTAGAAGGTAACCAATAAACATATTCAGTGCTTAAAGTGAGTCATTCAGCTTTATTCAAAAAGACTTGAAGTTGCGCGGATGCATGGTATTATTTTCTACATCCGCAATGACTGGATCAGGAGAGGGAGGCGCTCAGAGAGAGAGGCAAATTAGTAGCGGGAACCTTTGGTTAGGTACCTCATGGTCTGATACAGTACAGTATTGATGCCAGCTGCTGACTTGCACGAGTGAACAAGGAACTACGTAGAGCCAGACAACACTAATGTAAGATATAATGGCTGGTTTCAAATAAGATTTAGACTGGTAAGATAATCAGCATACTTTATGGCCAAAGTTCGAGGAACACATAGTTCCCGGAGGGTTATAGGGCTGAAAAACATTACAGAGATAGGAACGGGACAGGCCACAGAGGGAGTTGAACATGAGAATGAGAATTTTAAATTGAGGCATTGGGGGAAAGAAAGAAAGAAAGACTTGCATTTATACAGCTCATTTCACGACCACCAGACGTCCCAAAGCGCTTTACAGCCAAGGAAGTACTTTTGAAGTGGAGTCACTGTTGTAATGTGGGAAACGAGGCAGCCAATTTGCGCACAGCAAGCTCCCACAAACAGCAATGTGATAATGACCAGATAATCTGTTTTTGTTATGTTGGTTGAGGGATAAATATTGGCCAGGACATCAGGGAAGAACTCACCTGCTCTTCTTCGAAATAGTGCCATTGGATCTTTTATGTCCACCTGAGAGAGCAGACGGGGCCTCGGTTTAACATCTCATCCGAAAGACGGCACCTCCGACAGTGCAGCACTCCCTCAGCACTGCACTGGAGTGTCAGCCTAGCTTTATGTGCTCAAGTCCCCAGAGTGGGACTTAAACCCACAACCTTCTGACTCAGAGGCGAGAGTGCTACCAACTGAGCCACAGCTGACCGAGAGGTATTGCAGGTCACTAAGGATGAGCGTGCTAGGGTGAGCGGAACTTGGTGTGGGATAGGATACAAGCAACAGAGTGTTGGATGAGCTGATGATTATGAAGGGTTGAGGATGTGAAGCCAACTAGGAGAGCATTGGAATACTCAAGTCTGGAGATGACAAACGCATGGATGAGCGTTTTGGCAGCAGATTGGTTGAGGCAGTGCAGAGACAGGAGATGTTACGGAGGTGGAAGTAGAGAGTCTTTGTGTTAGAGAGGATATGCAGTCAGAAGCTCAGCTCCATGGTGATATAGCCTTCTGATTTACTGGTCCTGAAATGACACCACAGCATTCTAGCAAAAAGAAGTTTAACCCACTTGATATCCCTGTGACTAGTGGGGTACCGCAGGGATCAGTGCTAGGACCCCAGTTATCCACAATATATATTAATGATCTAGACAAGGGAACTAGATGTAATATCTCCAAGTTTGCAGACGACACAAAGCTGGGTGGGTGTGTGTGTTGTGAGGAGGATGCAGAGAAACTCCAGTATGATTTGCACAAGTTGGGTGATTGGGCAGATGCATGGCAGATGCAGTATAATGTGGATAAATGCAAGGTTATCCACTTTGGTGGCAAAAACAGGAAGGCAGATTATTATCTGAACGGCAATAGATTGGGAAAAGGGGAAGTGCAACGAGACCTGGGAGTCCTTGTGCACCAGTCGTTAAAGGTAAGCATGCAGGTGCAGCAGGCGGTTAAGAAGGCAAATGGTATGTTGGCCTTCATAGCGAGAGGATTCGAGTACAGGAGCAAGGATGTTGTGCTACAGTTGTACAGGGCTTTGGTGAGACCACACCTTGAGTATTGTGTGCAGTTTTGGTCGCCTTATCTGAGGAAGGATGTTCTTGCCATGGAGGGAGTGCAGCGAAGATTCACCAGACTGATACCTGGGATGGCATGAATGACGTATGAAGAGAGATTGGGACGATTGGGCTTGTATTCGCTAGAGTTTAGAAGAATGAGAGGGGATCTCATTGAAACTTATAAAATTCTAACAGGACTAGACAGACTAGATGCAGGAAGGATGTTCCCGATTGCCGGGGAGTCCAGAACCAGGGGTCACAGTCTAAGGATAAGGGGTAAGCCATTTAGGACTGAGATGAGGAGGAATTTCTTCACCCAGAGAGTGGTGAACCTGTGGAATTCTCTACCACAGAAGGCAGTAGAGGCTAACTCATTAAATATATTCAAGAAGGAGTTAGATATATTTCTTAAGGCTAAAGGAATCAAGGGATATGGGGAGAAAGCAGGGACAGGGTACTGAGTTTGGATGATCAGCCATGATCTCATTAAATGGCAGAGGAGGCTCACGGGGCCAAATGGCCTACTCCTGCTCCTATCTTCTATGTTTCTATGTTTCTACTATTTTAGTAGTGTTGATAATGCTCTTAAATTAAATGGATTAGCTCCTCCTTTAAAATAGTAGAGAGAGGAATTTCAGATGAGCCTGTTAGGCGCTTGTATGTTTTATCTCACGGTGTAATTTTAAGGCTCAGTGGTAGCACTCGCACCTCTGAGTTGGAAGGTTGTGGGTTCAAGTCCCACTCCAGAAACTTGAGCATGTAGTCCAGGCTGATATTCCAGTGCAGTACTAAGGGAGCACAGCACTGCTGGAGGTGCCGTCTTTCAGATGAGACGTTAAACCAAGGCCGCGTCTTCTCTCTCAGGTGGACATAAAAGATCCCATGGCACTATTTTGAAGATGAGCAGGGGAGTTACCCCCGGTGTCCTGGCCAATATTTATCCCTCGATCAATATAACAAAAACAGATTATCTGGTCATTATCACATTGCTGTTTATGGGAGCTTGCTGTGCGCAAATTGGCTGCTGCGTTTCCCATATTACAAGAGTGACTACACTCCAAAAATACTTCATTGGCTGTAAAGCGCTTTGAGACATCCGGTGGTCATGAAAGGCGCTATAGAAATGCAAGTCTTTCTTTCTTTTTTATTTAGAAGAAGAGCAGGGGAGTTCTCCCCGATGTCCTGGCCAATACTTATCCCTCAACTAAAATCACTGAAGCAAATTTGGTCATTATCTCATTGCTATTTGAGGGACCTTGCTGTGCGCAAGTTGGATGCCACGTTTCCTACACTACAACAGTGAATACACTTCAAAAGTACTTCATTAGCTGTAAAGCACTTTGTGACGACCTGAGATCGTGCAAGACGCTATACCTGAGGTAGTGCAAGTCTTCATTTTTAGGGCAACTGCCTTGTCTCGCTGCTGTCAGTCCCAAGAAACAATCCCTCCTTGAAACAGCTGAAAAGCCAAGAAAAGGGGGAAGTAAATGGAACTTTGAGGTCTCCATTCAGATTTTCAATCATCTTGTAAACACAAACCCCAGGATTTAAATACTGTTGATATCTGTTCCTTGTTCTGATGTACAAAGTCACTGTACAACACAGCATAATGCTTGAGACGGCAACATTAATTTTAAAATGCCTGTCTTGTAACAGTCTATCAGCAAAATTTTGCATTATGTATTTCTCTGTTTTAATTAAAGGCATCTACATGAGCTGATGTCGCTTTCCTGAAGTTGCAATTTGCTCAATTCACTCATGACTGCGGAGTCCTTTTATAGCATCAGTCACCTTTTCACTTCCATATTCTAATGCAGCATCACAGTTTGCAGACAGTAGGCTGAATGTATTACCACAAGAGAACAGTGAAAGGAAAAAAAAAACATCGAGTGCATTCCTCTCAATTTTTTTTTCTATTCATTTTTATGGGATGTGGGCGTCGCTGGCAAGACCAGCATTTATTACCCATCCCTAAATGCCCTTGAGAAGGTGGTGGTGAGCCACCTTCTGGAAACCTCTGCAGTCTGTGTGGTGAAGGTATAACCACAGTGCAGTTAGGGAGGGAGTTCCAGGATTTTGACCCAGCGATGACAAAGGAACGGTGATATATTTCCAAGTCAGGATGGTGTGTGACTTGGAGGGGAACTTGGAGGTGGCGGTGTTCCCATGCACCTGCTGCCCTTGTCCTTCTAGGTGGAAGAGGTCTTTTGGGAGGTGCTGCCAGAGAAGCCTTGGCGAGTTGCTGCAGTGCATCTTGTAGATGGTACACACTGCAGCCATGGTACGCCGGTGGTGAAGGGAGTGAATGTTTAAGGTGGTGGATGGGGTGCCAATCAAGTGGGCTGCTGTGCCCTGGATGGTGTTGAGCTTCTTGAGTGCTGTTGGAGCTGCACTCATCCAGGCAAGTGGAGAGTATTCCATCACACTTCTGACTCGGGTCTTGTAGATGGTGGAAAGGCTTTGGGGAGTCAGGAGGTGAGACACTCGATGCAGAATACCTAGCCATGACCTGCTCTTGTTGCCACAGTATTTATGTGGCTGGTCCAGTTAAGTTTCTGGTCAATGGTGACCCCCAGGATGTTGATGGTGGGGGATTCGGCGATGGTAATGCTGTTGAATGTCAATGGGCGGTGGTTAGACTCTCACTTGTTAGAGATAGTCATTGCCTGGCACTTGTGTGGCGCGAATGTTACCTGCCACATTTCAGCCAAAGCCTGAACGTCATCCAGTTCTTGTTGCATGCAGGCATGGACTGCTTCATTATCTGAGGAGTTGTCAATGGCGCTGAACACTGTGCAGTCATCAGCAAACATCCCCATTTCTGACCTTATGTTGTAGGGAAGTTCATTGCTAAGCAGCTGATGATGGTTGGGCCTAGGACACTGCCCTGAGGAACTCCTGCAGCGATGTCCTAGGTTTGACTCCAGCCAGTGGGGAGTTTTCCCCCCAACTTCAGTTTTACTAGGGCTCCTTGATGCCACACTCAATCAAATGCTGCCTTGATGTCAAGGGCAGTCACTCTCACCTCACCTCTGGAATTCATCACATTTGTTCAGGTTTGGACCAAGGCTGTAATGAGGTCTGGAGCAGAGTGGTCCTGGCGGAACCCAAACTGGTCATCAGTGAGCAGGTTATTGGTGAGTAAGTGCCGCTTGATAGCTACTTACTGCCCCATCAGGCTACAGTCAATCTTCACTTTGCTGATGGTTGAGAGTAGACCGATGGGGCAGTAATTGGCCGGATTGGATTTGTCCTGCTTTTTGTGGACAGGACATATCTGGGCAGTTTTCCACATTGTCAGATAGATGCCAGTGTTGTAGCTGTACTGGAACAGCTTGGCTAGAGGCGCGGCTAGTTTTGGAGCAAAAGTCTTCAGCACGACAGGATGTTGTCAGGGCCCATAGCCTTTGCTGTATCCAGTGCACTCAGCCGTTTCTTGATATCACGTGGAGTGAATCGAATTGGCTGAAGATTGGCTTCTGTGGTGGTGGGGGCCTCAGGAGGAGGCCGTTAGGGATCATCCACTCGGCACTTCTGGCTGAAGATGGTTGCAAACACTTCAGCCTTGTCTTTTGCACTCATGTGCTGGGCTCCACCATCATTGAGGATGGGGATATTCATGGAGCCTCCTCCTCCCTTTAGTTGTTTAATGGTCCACCACCATTCACGACTGGATGTGGCAGGACTGCAGAGCTTTGATCTGATTTGTTGATTGTGGGATCGCTTAACCCTGTCTATGGCATGCTGCTTCTGCTTTTTAGCAAGCATGTGGTCCTTTGTTGCAGCTTGCCCAGGTTGGCAACTTATTTTTAGGTACACCTGGTGCTGCTCCCGGCATGCTCTTCTACACTCCTTATTGAACCAGGATTGGTCCCCTGGCTTGGTGGTAATGGTAGAGTGAGTGATATGCCAGGCCATGAGGTTACAGATTGTGGTGAAATACAATTCTGCTGCTGCCCCACAGCACCTCATGGATGCCCAGTTTTGAGCTGCTTCATCTGTTCTGAATCTATCCCATTTAGCATGGTGGTAGTGCCACACAACACGATGGAGGATATCCTCAGTGTGAAGATGGGACTTTGTCTCCACAATGACTTTGCGGTGGTCACTGCTACCAATACTGTCATGGACAGATGCATCTGCAACAGGACGAGGTCAAGTAGGTTTTTCTCTCGTGTTGGTTCTCTCATCACCTGTCACAGGCCTAGACTGGCAGCTATGTCCTTCAGGACTCGGCCAGCAGTGGTGCTACCGAGCTACTCTTGGTGATGGACATTGAAGTCCCCCACCCAGAGTACATTCTGTGCCCTTGCTACTCTCAGTGCTTCTTCCAAGTGGTGTTCAACATGGAGGACTACTGGTTCATCAGCTGAGGGAGGGCGGTACATGGTAATCAGCAGGAGGTTTCCTTACCCATGCTTGACCTGAAGCCATGAGACTTCATGGGGTCCAGAGTCAATGTTGAGGACTCCCAGGGTCACTCCTTCCCGACTGTATACCACTGTGCCACCACCCCTGGTGGGTCTGTCTGGCCGGTGAGACAGCACATACCCAGGGATGGTGATGGAGGAGTTTGGGACATTGGCTGATAGGTATGGTTCTGTGAGTATGAGTATTTCAGGCTGTTGCTTGACTAGTCTGTGGGACAGCTCTCCCAATTTTGGCACAAGTCCCCAGATGTTGGTGAGGAGAACTTTGCAGGGTCGAATGGGCTGGGGTGTGCCATTGCCATGTCCGTAGCCGGTGCCAAGTTCGATGCCGGGTGGTCCGTCCGGTTTTATTCTTAATATTGTGTTTCGTGGTGGTTTGTTACAACTGAGTGGCTTGTTAGGCCATTTCAGAGGGCAGATAAGAGTCAACCACATTGCTGTGGGTCTGGAGTCACATATAGGCCAGGCCAGAGGAAGGACGGCAGATTTCCTTCCCTAAAGGACATTAGTGAACCAGATGGGTTTTCACGACAATCCGATAGTTTCATGGTCACCATTACTGATACTAGCTTCAGTTAATTAAATAATTCTGGAATAAAAAGCTAGTATCAATAATGGTGACCATGGCCTGTGGGGGTGGTCACTCTGGCGGCCTGCCTCACTTCCGCTGCTTTGTCCGCACCAAGGTGTCCCCGGAGAAGGACCACGCGGTATCTGCCAGTACACTTGAAATCTTCTGCAACCAGTGGGCACTGCAGAGACTGGAATGTGTGGTCGACACGGGTGATGATAATGGGCCGAAACTTGATCCCGGGACGCGAGAGTACGCACTGCATACTCTCGCGTATTCCCACTCCAATTGCCGGTTTTCTGCATGCCCTGCGCATGCGCTGAAAACCGGCAATTGCTCTTCTGAAAAGGGGGCGGGGCCTGGGTGCATCGCGTGCGCGCTACAGGCTGCGCGCACGCTGTGCACTTCATGCTTTGGACGCGCAGGTAAGTAGGGAAGATTTTGGAAATGTAAAAAGGAGGAGTAAGACCCGCTTTTAAGAAGGTAAGTAGTGAATTAAGTATTTTTTTGAATTTTTTTTTACAGGTATATCTTTTTTAGAGACTTTAAAGACAGGTAAGTTTATTTTTATAACTTTTTAAAAGATTTTAAATTTTTTCAAAAATTTAATTTTTTATTTAAAATGGTTAATTTAATTAACTATACTTATTTTATTAATGTGATGGTTTTTTTTTAATTTAATTGAGGTTTAGCTGTTATTTTGGGGGGGTGTAAGATTCATAGATTTCACAGCCATGCTGTGAGACTTATGATTGGAAGATGGTGTGCTGCCATTGGCTCTAACTGAGTCACGTGATCCCACAGCTCGCACGAATTCACTACGCCGCTGGGATACGCAAGCCCAGCACAGCTGATGTCTGGAACATCAAGTTCGTGCGAGCTGGATCTGAAAAAGCATAAGCGAGGTGAGACATCGCGGGGAAGGCTTACCCCCGCAGGAACAGAGCGAGATCAATTTCTGGGCCATTATTATTTAATTTTATAAGTTCCCTTTTTTTCCCCGATTTTATTTTCTATTAGTTGCGCCCCTTTAAAATGGGGGCACTTTTGTTTGTTTTGTTTGATGACACTGGGGCAACCAGGTGTCTCCTTATCGTTTTATTTAAGAAAAGGCACACTCAGTGTTCTGTGTCACCACAGTCAAACATGTCTGTAATTAACAGCTCCCCCGATGGGTAAGGTGGAGTGAAACTGTGACATATTAAGATCTCATCTTCCCAGGTCTGTGCTGTTAGCTAGTCTCAGTATGGATGCTTCAATTGACGTCAGCTAGGGAAGGGGAAAATCAGCCATGGTTTGTTATTCTGCTTCTTACCCTGTCTAGAAAAGTGTGCTTGTGCATGTGTCAGGTAAGAAAGTATGTCAGATCAGACTCAACTGTGACCATACCCATGTCACAGTTGAAAAGCCTGATGGCACTTGCTTTCAAGGCTCAGACATGAAGAATGTCCACTGTAGTGAAGTGCAGGAGACTGATGATGCCCATTCAGCAGGAGCGTAGAACGAGTTAGCAACTTCAAGAGAGGAGAGGAAGAAAAATTAAAATGTATCCATAATATTTCCGTTTAGTGAATTATTAAGGCAGTTCTTATTACATCCTACACACTTGCTCAGAGTGGAAAGTTAAGTGGAGCCAACTTTGTCACAGAATATCCATTGTGTGCATTATGCATGATTTGTTGTGTGGGAGGTAGCATATCACAGACTAATGAGGGACAGATGCTTCACAAAATTGGCTCTTGTGAGTGCTGTGAGTTCCATGGTCTTCTCCTCACAGTGGGTGAGGTGCTTCAAGAGATACCCGCTCTGGTGGCCTGCCTCTTGCAAGCATTTTTGCTCATTTCTCCCAGAAGAAGATAGAGTAACCGAGAGCAAGGATAGCAGTTGAGGAATGTGTGGCATCGGAGAGCTGAAGTCAGAGAAATAGGGGTATGAGGCTGTTAATGTGAATGACAGGTTTTTAAGTACATGCGAGTAATTAATTTCTGTTCGGGGAGCTGGGTACCTGTAGAGTTAGAGTTAGAATTAGAGTGCGTTGTGATGGTTATGCAAGTGTTGCTTTAAGAGCGTTAAAAGTGAGCACCTCATCTTTCTGTTAGGCACTTTAACGCCTTCCAGACTCAACACTGAGTTCAACAATTTCAGTTCATAACCTCTGCCCCCATTTATTCGGATGGCAGCTGTTGTTGATGAATCTGCTATTCCCATTTACACCTCCTCTAGACCCATCTTTTGTTTCTTTACTTGTCCCATTACCACCTCCTTTCGCCTTGTACCATCATCCCTTTTGTCACTTAATCTCTCCTGCCTTCCATCCTATCACATCCTTCCCTTTTGTGCTTTCCTCACCTCCCCCTTTCCCTGCCTCTGTACTGGTTTAAAACCTGTTACCTCTCTTACTTTTTCCAGTTCTAATGAAAGGTAATCGACCTGAAACATTGGGCCGAAAATTGATCCCGGGACGCGAGAGTACGCACTGCGTACTCTCGCGTATTCCCACTCCAATTGCCGGTTTTCTGCATGCCCTGCGCATGCGCTGAAAACCGGCAATTGCTCTTCTGAAAAGGGGGCGGGTCCTCGGTGCATCGCGTGCGCGCTACAGGCTGCGCGCACGCTGTGCACTTCATGCTTTGGACGCGCAGGTAAGTACTGAAGATTTTAGAAATGTAAAAAGGAGGAGTAAGACCCGCTTTTAAGAAGGTAAGTAGTGAATTAAGTATTTTTTTGAATTTTTTTTAACAGGTATATCTTTTTTAGAGACTTTAAAGACAGGTAAGTTTATTTTTATAACTTTTTAAAAGATTTTAAATTTTTTCAAAAATTTAATTTTTTATTTAAAATGGTTAATTTAATTAACTATACTTATTTTATTAATGTGATGTGTTTTTTTTTAAATTTAATTGAGGTTTAGCTGTTATTTTGGGGGGGTGTAAGATTCATAGATTTCACAGCCTGCTGTGAAACTTATGAATGGAAGATGGTGTGCTACCATTGGCTCTAACTGAGTCACGTGATCCCACAGCTCGCACGAATTCACTACGCCGCTGGGATACGCAAGCACTGCCCAGCTGATCTCTAGAACATGAAGTTCGTGCGAGCTGGATCTGAAAAAGCACAAGCGAGGTGAGAGATCGCGGGAAAGCCTTACCCCCGCGGGAACAGAGCGAGATCAATTTCTGGGCCATTAACTCTGTCACTCCACAGATGCTGCCTGACCTGCTGAATATTTCCAGCATTTTTTATTTTATTTCAAATTTCCAGCTTTTGTATACTAAATACATACTCGGCAGAGAATACAGATGCAGGTTTTAGCTCATAAAAGACTGGGGAAGTTTATGTCTAGCCATGAGCACAAAAAGTGCTATAAAAATCCCAAAGTGCAACAATGGATGTCTGTTCATCACTGATTCTATTTAGGCTGCATAGAGAAAAAAGGATGAATGTGATTGATTACAAGATGGTGATCTAATTAAGAGGCTTGATGGTATCATAAACTGGAGAGCAAAGTGGTTTTATAATCATTATCAGAAGCCTAACATTACACTGTAACACTGAATTCATGCCTTGATAACTGTTAAGATATGCACCATTCACTGTTTCAATTTTCATTTGGCTTTTGTGCTAGCACTGCTGATGTTAACTGCCAGTGTGTTTTATGTCCTTGATGTTTGATAAGGTACACAGCAAGGGATTAATGCGTGTGATGTTGTCGGTGAAGGTGTGAGCAGTGAACAGTTCATTTCCACACATTTTTACATTTAGTTTAGTAACCGGCACTTCTTGATTTACCTCATTGGGGTCCATTTTAACCTCAGGCGGATATCAGGCAGGTGGTGTGATTGTTCTGCCTGCCTGATACGCTCAGCTTGAGGTCCAAAAGGAGTCCCTTGAACGGAAAATCAGTCAGGGAAGTCGACTGCCATATGGGACCCTGCCCAGTTTTCTGAGCGTTTAAATATGGCCGAAAAATTGGTTTGGTTCCATTAGATGTGTGACATCTTCCCGCCTAATTTTCCTCTTTGCACTGTGCCCAAGTGTTCCAATACGCACAGGCACAGGAACAGCAAAATCTGCTCCAATATCTCCGAAGCAACTTGTGTCAGGAACATGAATTTATTTTCAGGGGCAACCAGCTCCAGCTACAGAAACAATATATTTGCAGGGGCTTGCAAATAAAGCTCAGTTGAGGCTTGTCCTCAAATGAAGCTACCAAATTTAAGTGGGTTCACATATCATGTGTATGCTTTTGAGTCAGAATGCTGTGGGTTCAAGCCCCACTCCAGAGACTTGAGCATATAATCTTAATATAGAAACATAGAAACATAGAATCTAGGAGCAGGAGTAGGCCATTCGGCCCGTCGAGCCTGCTCCACCATTCAATACGATCATGGCTGATCATCCAAATCCAGTACCCTGTCCCTGCTTTAAGCCCCGCAGTGCACATATCCCACCCTACCCCCGTAACCCCACATATTTAATTCCCCCTAACATATCCCATCCTATCCCCATAACCCCACATATTTAATCTCCCCCTAACACTAAGGGTCAATTTATCATAGCCAAATCAACCTAACCCGCACATCTTGGTTGACACTCCAGCACAGTACTGTTGGAGGTTCTATCTTTCAGGTGAGATGTTAAGTCAAGGTCCTGTCTGGCCTCTCTGGTGGTTGTAAAAGATCCCATGACACTGCTTGAAGAAGGTCAGTTCTCCCTGTGCCCTGGCCAACATTTCTCCCTCAACCAACATCACTAAAACTATTGAATTGGTCATTTATCTCATTGCCGTTTGTGGGAGCGTGCAGTGCTCAAATTGGCTGCCATGTTTCCTCCATTATAACAATAGCTACACTTTACAAGTATTTAACTTGCTGTGAAGCTCTTTGGAACAATCCTAGGACTGTGAAAGGCACTGTATAAATGCAAGTCTTTCTTACTTTCAATTTTTGAGCTAGAATAGTAATTCCCTCCAGTGAAACCATCAGTGACAGTGTGCCTGCATTAGGAATCTACATTGCAGATCAACTATTACCATAGAAGTAGCTTTGTGACAATTGCAATATGTTTGTGCTTATTTCATCGAACTTGAAAGCTGGAGTTCTTTCGTATGAGCGAGGGAGAGACGGATAACCTTTCCCTGAAGGTACATTCTGCTCAACATGAACACGTGGCTGTCTTATTCCAGAACGTGAGTCTTTGATATATTTAATAAGAAAAAAAAAGTTCAATTTCCACAACTGTGACATCCTAATAATTGCACACCGCATTGTAAAATCAGGATTAGAAAAGTGAGATATCAAGGTCTTTCAGTGCAGTGTACATACGCTAGAGGCGGACCATAGTTTAACTCCAATAAATCCTATTTAAAATGCAAATTAAAAATTGAATCATGACTGTTAAATCTTTAAAATAGTCAATTTAAATGCATTGAAATCAAATACTAATACCATTAATGTGTGTAGAATGGGCGAGTCAATTTTAGAGCCTGTTGGATTATGGGTGTACTGAATAAACCTGCCAACAGTATGGGCTGAGTTTTGTAACATATACAACTTTCCTGGGCTTGTTCTTACATACAAGTGTTGCTTGCTGATGTTGATACAGTTCGGGTCCAATGCTGCAACTTTCAAGGAAACCTTTGGTTGCCAATCTGTAACCTCATGGGCCGGCATATCCCTCACTCCACCATTGTCATCAAGCCAGGGGACCAACCCTGGTTTAATAAGGAGGGCACAAGAGCATGCTAGGAGCAGCACCAGGTGTACCTAAAAATGCAGTACCAACCTGGGAAAGCTGCAACACAGGTCGACGTGCATGCTAAAAAGCAGAAGCAGCATGATATAAACAGAGCTAAGCGATCTCACAATCAGCGGATCAGATCAAAGCTCTGCAGTACTGCCACATCCAGTCGTGAATGGTGGTGGACAATTAAACAATTAACGGGAGGTGGTGGGATCACGTTGGAGGTGGCGGAAATGGCGGAGGATGATCCGTTGAATGTGGAGGCTGGTGGGATGAAAGGTGAGGACAAGGGGAACCCTATCGTGGTTCTGGGAGGGAGGGGAAGGGGTGAGAGCAGAAGTGCGGGAAATGGAACGGACACAGTCAAGGGCCGTGTCAACCACAGTAGAGGGGAATCCTCAGTTGAGGAAAAAGGAAGACATGTCGGAAGCACTGGTATGGAAGGTGGCATCATCAGAACAGATGCGGCGGAGACGGAGAAACTGAGAGAATGGAATAGAGTCCTTACAGGAAGCGGGGTGGGAGGAAGTGTAGTCCAGGTAGCTGTGGGAGTCAGTGGGCTTGTAGTGGATGTTTGTCGAAAGCCGATCACCAGAAATGGAGACGGAGAAGTCAAGGAAGGGAAGAGAAGAGTCGGAGATGGACCATGTGAAGGTGAGGGAAGGGTGGAAATTGGAAGTAAAGTGAATGAACTTATCTAGTTCAGGGCGAGAGCAGGAAACGGCACCGATACAGTCATCGATTTACCGGAAAAAGAGGTGAGGGAGGGGACCTGAGTAGGACTGGAACAAAGAATGTTCCACATATCCCATGAAAAGACAGGCATAGCTAGGGCCCATGCAGGTTCCCATAGCAACACCTTTAATTTGGAGGAAGTGAGTGGAGTCAGAGGAAAAGTTGTTCAATGTGAGAACAAGTTCAGCCAGGCGGAGGAGAGTGGTGGTGGATGGGGACTGGTTGGGACTCTGTTCAAGGAAGAAGCGGAGCGCCCTCAGGTCGTCCTGGTGGGGAATGGAGGAACTTATCTCTTCCTATCTCGACTCTATTTTTTCTCCCCTTGTCCAGTCTCTTCCCACTTACATTCGCGACTCTTCCGACGCCCTCCATCACTTTAACAGTTTCCAGTTTCCTGGCCCCAACCGTAAAAACTTTTCACTATGGACGTCCAATCCCTCTACGCCCCCCCTGTCTCTGCACCTGCTTAATATCTGTTACATCTCTAGCTTTTTCCAGTTCTGATGAAGGGTCCCAGACCTGAAACGTTAACTCTGTTTCTCTCTCCATGGATGCTGCCTGGCCTGCTGAGTATTTCCAGCATTTTCTGTTGTTATTTAAGATACTGAGGGAGTTTGACAGGGTAGATGCTGAGAGGTTGTTTCCCCTGGCTGGAAAGACTAGAACTAGGGGGCATAGTCTGAGGATAAGGGGTCGGCCATTTAAGACTGAGATGAGGAGGAATTTCTTCACTGAGAGGGTTGTGAATCTTTGGAATTCTCTACCCCAGAGGGATGAGTCATTGAGTATATTCAAGGCTGCGATTGATAGATTTTTGGACTCTAGGGGAATCAAGGGATACTGGGATCTGGCGGGAAAGTGGAGTTGAGGTCGAAGATCAGCCATGATCTTATTGAATGGTGGAGCAGGCTCGAAGGGCTGTATGACCTACTCCTGCTCCTAATTCTTATGTTCTTAATAACCTACAGGGCTACGGGCCAAGAGCTGGAAAGTTGGATTAGGCTGGATAGCTCTTTTTCAGCCGGCACAGACACAATGGGCCGAATGGCCTCCTTCTGTGCTATAAATTTCTATATTCTATGATTCTATGCATCCATTCTGATGAGCGTCCCATAACACTCTTTGTTCACCCACATAACAATAACGACTGCACTTCAAACAAATTGTGTGTGAAACATTTCGGAGAGACATGTTCTATTTTCATTTCAGATTCCAGACTATTCTTTTTTTTATTTCAGCTGTCCAGCATGTCCTGTTTTTCCCTGTATATCTAAAATTGCTTTACTAACTACATGGCGCAGGATAGCATGAATCAGCAGTCAATGGAGGAACGAAGGTATCACAGTCCGAGTTGACCATGATCAGCTATTATTTAGTAGCTTTATTTTAGTCCCGTCTAACCACACTACAGGAAAATACCATTGAATATAGCTGCAGCTTCCTGAGATGGTCTGCTGTAATTAATCAAAAACATTGATGGCTGGAGTGTTTTATAAAGATGTTCTGGTGCCAGCTAGCAGGGTGTTGACTCTCACTTCGCTTCAGGATGGTAAATTGACTGATTAATTGAAAGAATTAATTGTCTCTATCAGTAGCAGTTCTCTCAGCATGGACATTACATATAATACTCATCGGCACTTCCTTTAATAGCCATTAGTCATGATGGCTAATATTCACAAGAATCACAAGCAGAAGAGCGATACGTACAGCAGAATTGTTTTGTACTATGTAGGAAAAAGGGCCACGAAGTGATTTTGTAATCATAAGACTATTGTAATATTTATTGTATAGGCAGAAAATTCACTGCTGATTTATTTTTGGCAACACTGTATACCATGCAGTAGCTTGAAGGTATATGGTATTATCTAATATATCTTTAACTCCTATGTCACTGTATTGACTTCATTATTATTTCACCTAGAACACAATACTACCTCCGCAATTCCAAGATGCAGCCCTTGGGGAGCGGTCCCTTCCCAGCAATGCACAATGCCCGTAGAGTGGCTCATCTCCTGACTCCCTAAAACCTCTCTGTCACACACAAGACACAAGTCAAGATTGCGATGGAATACTCTCCACTTACCTGGATGGGTACAGCTGCAACAACACTCAAGAAGCTCAACACTATCTAGGACTGAGCAGGCCTGGATGTTAAAATACGCAAGGCCTCATCTTTGGAGCAGCGGGTGAGTTTCTAACTACCGGTCACCCGCTAAAAACTGACACACAGTTAAAATTGAGGCTGTAGAGAACAAGTAGATATCGGAGCCAGTATGTGGAAATGAGAAAACATGCTAAAACTGTGAGTGAAAAGGGGCCTATTTCTTTGGCAACCATCGAGTTGGAGGTGTAGTTTCAGTGACAGCATTTTTTAGGTTTAAATAAAACATGGGGACAAAGCATTTTAGTCTGCATTGCAAATATCATAGCATATTGTAGGCTGAGTGCTTGGTGCTTTGAGTGGGCATCCATTATTCTTCCTGAGCAATGTGCAGAGGTGACAATAATCACAAAATTGGCCATCTTTTGTAATACTTGCTGTACACTGCTTCTACTTTTTCCTCACTTCAAAACCAGACACTTTCCTTAGGACCATCTCTTTCAATAAAACCTCTTAGCTCTCCTCTGTGAAGATGACAGTTCTAGGAGGTCTTCAAGTCTTATTTAGTCAGCCTCCAGCCCACTAGTCCTTTTGAGATGTGCAGCAGTCCTTTAAGAGCTCATCTGAGTCATGTGCAACAGAACTCACGTGCGACTTCGCCCTCTGGGGAGCTGGCACCTGCGCCTCTCTTCCCCGCTGGCCTCGCTGCAGTCCCGGTGACTCACCACATGCAGATCCCGCCTCTATACTACCCTCGAAAGTACGTGCAGGGCCATTTTCTGAGCTGGTGCCTGGGGGTGTCAGATCGGGTGACGGTGCCTATTCTTCTCCATCACTCTCCTCCTCTACTTCTTGCTGCACAGGCTGACAAGGTTGGAGTTCTTGGGTATCTGAAAGGAGAGAGGCACAAGGGTCACATTGTGGTGAGGGTAGGGGGGGAAAGCAAGATGTGCATGCATACACTATCAGCAGCTTGTAAGTGGGAAGAGATTGTGGGATGAGGGGGAAGTGGGATGTGAGAAGAAGGATTAGGTATGAGCATACCATCACCATCAATGCTCTCAGCTTCGTCCTCAGTGATGGCCTCTCCAATGATCTCCAGCACAGTCTCCTTCAGCTGAGTCAGGTTGTGCAGCCGTGCTTGCCCTCCGCCTGTTTGTTCCTGCTCTCTGCTGCTATGAGACACCTTGACCTGCAAGAGAAAGGGGAGTGTGTCAGTGAGTGTGGTGGAGTGTGTTTGGGTGATGTGCCTTTCATGGTTGAATAGATGGAATTGTGTGCAAGGTGTGAGATGTGGGTGTAAGTGCATTCACTCACTTTGACCACTCAAGTGAGGTAATTAAACTTCTTCCGGCACTGGATCCATGTCCTGGGGCAACACTATTGGCACTGACGGCTTCTGCGACTTCTTTCCACTGCCTTTGCACAGTGTGCCTGGAAGTCCTCCTGCCCCGCTGCGGGTAGAGTACCTGCCTCCTCCTATACACCCTCTGCACCAAGGCCTCTAGTTCTGCATCTGAGAACCGAGGTGCACACTCTCTCCCCTGTTGAGACACATTGCTCCAGCTCGAGCCACAATCAGGTACTTCTCTAACAGAGCACCTCTCCTTTAAGAAGTGCAGCCTTTGAGTCTGCAGGCAACCTTTAAATAAAGAGCAAACTCCACACAATATTGGGCCCTCTGTTGAGCGCTGAGCCAACCAATAGCACATTTAGCGCTGAGCTCAGTGCTGCAATCATGGTAACGAGTATGCAGCACAAATTTTGCGTGCTGCCTGCACCACTTTCAGTAGGCAGATCGCACATCGCGATACTTGTGCTCGTTTTTGGGCCTTATCGATTTTTCCCCCCTAAGTAACATAGGGCTAAAAATTTGGGGATTTAGCGCCGGCTGTTACCGCCCGATTTGGGAGAAAAAATGGCGGCCGCCACACTTTCGGCCACTGCCGGCGGATCCCGCGGCAGCCGCCATTTTCGGCAGGTCGGCAGCGCTGCCATTGCCTGCGCTCGCCAAAAGTATTGTAAGGTGTCGGAGCGTGATGTCAATCGGCGTGCAATGCCAAGTTGATGCCCGCTCATCCATTTTGCTGCTCCTATTGCCGCCCTCTCTAAAGCACACCTGTGCGTGCAGCCGCTAAAAGCACTTCAGCAGCGTTAACAGCCATGAGGAGTCTGGCAGGACTTGACAGATTGTATACAAGGATGGAGGCTGACAAGTGGAAAACACCTCAGATGGCTGCCGGAATTTCAAACACCTTTGACAAGGTTCTTGGGGGGTTGCATTTTCTGGCGGCTTTCCGGGAGGCCTACAGTGTTTGTGGGTCAGTGAATCAATGGGTGAAACCTTGTGGAACAAGCTTTTAGTTCAGAACTGAACACCTGCACAAAACTACAAATCCCTCGGTGGATTCCCAGCAAATAAAAAAGAAGCATCAGATTGGCTAGAACTCCATTGAAATGTTTGATGATCATCTCTGATAAGATCTCTTTTATCTTTATGATAGCCTCACCAGAACGTCACCCCCTAGCAAATCTGGATTCAACTGCTTAAGATTTTAAGGAGCGATAATTCATTTATTCAAAATTCCATAACCAATTATTATCAAATAATTATTTTGTGTCGAGTATGCAAGACCCACTAAAAGCTGGCACAATTACTGCACATTTAAACACTTTCAAGAGTTGCGGAACGATTTGTGTTATAGAGAATGCAAATGCATTCATTTCATGAACTATTAAAATATCAACAAACATCAGGTGGCAGGTAATATTTTTGTAGCAAGTACGGCAACTGTTCCGTACATGGCCGACAGGTTCGCTCCTTTCTTCCCCGTTCTCCTTCACTGCAAGCGGGAGACAGACGCAACCTTCGGCCTCCTGCTTAGCTTAGCGCTGGAAAGAGCGCGTTACACAACAAAATCAACGCCCCGCTGATGTTAATTAGCAGGCAGCATCAAAATACCAATGCTGCCTGCGCTCTCTCGGCAGGTTTCCAGCGAACTGGAATTTTTAGTCCCTAGTGTTTGGTGTCCATTATCCTCCATGTAACTCGCGATAAGTATCCATTATATCTTTGGGGACTTGAGATCTTGGTGTATGAATATTAATGTATGAGCTTCTAATATATTCATAATAAATGTTGCTGTCTGCTATTTTTACAGAGGAATTAACCTGCTTATTTAAATGAGTTAACAAGCTGCAGAATTTCAAGACACGTGTAAATAACTGCTAAATATCCATTATCTAGTCGAGTTCCACTTCTATGTGTCCCAATTCAGCGAGTACATCTCCAGTAATGGTTCTGTCTCCCATTCTTGCACAATCATCTCGAGAGTACCCCAAAGTTCCATCCTTGTCTCCGTCCTTTTCCTCATTTACATATTGTCCTTTGGTAACATTATCCATTGACACAGGGTCAGTCTCCATATATATGCTGACAACATGCAGCTCTCTTTCAGAACCACCTCCTTCGACTCCATAAACACCTCAGTGTTGTCAGACTACCTGTCAGATATCAAGTTATAGATGAGCCAGAACCTTCTCAAATGGAACATTGAAAGGATCAAAACCATTGTATGCAGTTCCAGTCAAATAGTTTTTAAACTTTCCACCAGCCCCATATTCTTATGTGGCTGTTTACTCACACCAAACCAGACAGTTCACAGTCTTGTTGTGCTGCATGACCCAGAACTGAGCTCCATTCCCCATACCCTATCCATATTCTATATTCTATCTCTACAACATTACCCACCTGCACCCTGACCTCATTTCTACCACTAATGAAATCTTTATCTGCACACATGTTACCTGAAGTCTCAACTTCTCCAATGTGCTCATTTCTGGTCTCCTAAACACCACACTTCACAAACTGCAACTTGCCCAAAACTCCACTGCCTGCATCCTGTTCTTCACTAAGTTCCATTTGCCCAGAAGCTGCATCCTCATTGACATCCATTAGCTCCCTGTACTCCAACACATCAAATTCAAAATTCTCATCCTCATTCACAAATCCTTCCATGGATCACCCTTCCGACTGCAGCTTTATAAGCAGCCCTTTCCCTTTGGTCTTCCAACTCTGGACTCCTGGACATCACCCGCCCTCTGCTCTACCATTGATGGCAAAGCATTCAGCTGTCTTCATCTCAGTCTCTTCAACTCCCTCCCTAAACAAATCTGCACTGCTATTCTCACCCCAACTTTAAAAGGTTCATCAAAACTTATCTTTCTGATCATGCTTTTTGGTCATCACTCCTAACCCTTCCAGTACTGTTTGGTGTCTGTTTCTCCTGAGGGAAGCACTTTTGGACACTTTCTGCTTTAAAGGCATTATATAAATTCAAGTTGTAGCTCTTAGGTAGCTCACTGCCAGAAAAGTATCGTACTCTATGTAACCCGTTTCCCAATATCCAATAGTCTCAATGTAGCTCATTGGCCATCATCCATTATTCTGCACTCTGGTCAACCCCATTGTAGCACCATTGGGCACAAGGCCCTCTCCTGTGCCAAAGAGACTTTTTGCTAGTCAGCCTGAAATGTATATAAATCACATAGGAATATAGGAACAGGAGCATGCTATTCGACCCCCATAAGCCTGCTCCGCCATTAGATCATGGTTGATTTGTACCTCAACTCCATTTACCCGCCTTAGCTCCATAATCCCTCGATACCATTACCTAACAAAAATCTACTGATCTCAGCCTTGAAAGCTCCAATTGACCCCGCAACCACAGCCTTTGGGGGGAGAGAATTCTAGATTTCTACTAGCCTTTGTGTGAAAAAGTGCTTCCTGATTCCCCTCCGAAATGGCCTAGCTCGAGTTTTAAGATGATGTCTCCTCAGTCTTTATTTCCCCATCAGAGGAAATAGTTTCTCTATATCTACCCTATCAAATCCTTTTTAAACATTTTAAACATCCCATCAGATCACCCCTCAATCATCTATACTCAATTAAATTCAAGTTAGCTGTACAATTCTCGCTCCAACAATATTGTCGTCTTCTCTCGTTATTGTGCACTCCACTCTACTAACGCTGCTGAGGCAAGCTTTTACTGTGGTTGGGTATATAGGCCAAAGTGTGCATGTCCAGATTGTTACAGTTAAATGGAATCCGGCAAGATGCCTAGCTCTTTAGCTCAAGACACATAGTTTGTCTTCAATGTTTTACTCCCCATTTCACTCTCTCTGTCTTACTTCAATTATGATGCGGAGATGCCGGTGTTGGACTGGGGTGGACAAAATTGAGAGGTCGCACAACACCAGGTTATAGTCCAACAGTTTTATTTGAAATTTCAAATTGTGATTTCAAATAAAACTGTTGGACTATAACCTGGTGTTGTGCGACCTCTCAATTTTTACTTCAATTATGCATCCTAACTGCATGTAAGGACTGCAATAAACTTCACAGCTCTTGACTAACAAACTGGAATACTATTGAAAAACTATACCAGACTTGGAATAAAAGCCTCTTCTCTCTGTTAGCTGTGAGGGTCTTATGTGGTCTTATTTCTAGGCCGCGATTTTACGAACCTCGGCGGGTCCGTACTGGGCGACGTCGGTGGTGGGTCTCGGCCCTGCTGCTGTCTCCATCCTGGCCTCTGAAATGACTTTCCGTTGATCGGGCTTGTTAATCCTGCCCAGTGAGTTTCCCACCTGACCCGCCACCGATCATGCTTGCTGACCCCCGCAAAATCAAGCCCCTACAGTCTGAATCTGAAGAATGTCCACAGAACAAGACGGCCCCTAATTTAGCAGAAATCGCTACATTGGTAATATTACTCAGAACTGCAACACAGATGGCTTGTGGGAAAAAAATGTCAATTGGGAAAGTGGGGATGCTTTTCCTTGGTTAGGACTGAAGCACATTATTGGGAGGGAGGAAATGAGCTTTAACTATACTATACCCAGTGTGGGAGTACTTGATACTGACACGTGGGCTGAGATTTTGCTGATCTCGGCGAGTGATGTCGGTGGCAGGTCTCGGCCCCGCTGCTGACTCAAACCTGGCCTCCAAAATGACTTTCCATTGATTGGGCTTGTTAAGCCCGCCCAGCGAGTTTCCCGACCAGTTGAAGGAAGCAGGTCTGATGACGTCATGACGTGCCATAAGCCAGTTTCCTTAAGGGGGCCATGTCCAAATTTAGTTTGGCATTTGTGCTGTCAGTGTTTTACAACATTGAGGTGCTGCAAACACTGACAAACACGGCTGCACCCAGGCTCCCCCATGACTCCCTCCATATGCTTATGGAGGGAGTCATAGCATGCAGGAAGGTTCTCTTCCCTTCCAATGGGCGGAAGAGACCTCCCTAGGAGATCAACACAGCCTGGTTACACATTCCACAGGAGGACACAAGCAGGGATGTCATCAGGAGGACCAGGCTGCAGTGACGCAAACCTTTCAATGATCTCAGTAGATCACAAAACATTACTACAAAGCCACACTCAACCTCATCCTGCTGTGCCACTCATCACATCCCCATCACTCTGTCTTCCCTACTCTACTCCTGCACATCCTTACTCACACCAACTTACCTTGCACCTCCACCCATCCCTCTCTATCTACATTATCAATTCCCTATCTCACTAGCCACCCCTCACACATACCCTCATCTTACTGCAAGGATACCAACTAACAACACACAAAGGTAGGCACTTGGTTGTTTTAGCCAAGGTTCATTTAAAGTGTCTGTTAATGCAGTGTCAAACATTGAAACCTTTATTTTCAACACTTTGCATTCTTGGACAGATTTGTGTGCAGCCTTGGAAGTGGCTTAATGAGTTGCAGTGAATGGTGAGACATAACGGGCTGATAAGTGACAGGTAACATTCGCATCACAGAAGTGCCAGGCAATGACTATCTCCAACAAGCGAGAGTCTAACCACCTCCCCTTGACATTCAATGGCATTACCATCGTCGAAACCCCCACTATCAACAACCTGGGGGTCACCATTAACCAGAAACTTAAATGGACCAGATACATAAATACTGTGGCAACAAGAGCAGGTCAGAGGCTAGGTATTCTGTGGCGAGTGTCTCACCTCCTGACTCCCCAAAGTCTTTCCACCATCTACAAGGCACAAGTAAGGAGTGTGATGGAATACTCTCCACTTGCCTGGATGAGTGCAGCTCCAACAACACTCAAGAAGCTCGACACCATCCACGACAAAGCAGCCCGCTTGATTGACACCCCATCCACCACCTTAAACATTCACTCCCTCCACCACCGACGTACCGTGGCTGCAGTGTGTACCATCTACAAGATGCACTGTAGCAACTCGTCGAGGCTTCTTCGGCAGCACCTCCCAAACCCGCGACCTCTACCACCTAGAAGGACAAGGGCAGCAGGCACATGTGAACACCACCACCTCCAAGTTCCCCTCCAAGTCACACACCATCCTGACTTAGGCGTATATCGCCAATCCTTCATCGTCACTGGGTCAAAATCCTGGAACTCCTTACCTAACAGCACTGTGGGAGTACCTTCACCACACGGACTGCAGCAGTTCAAGAAGGCGGCTCACCACCACCTTCTCAAGGGCAACTAGGGATGGGCAATAAATGCTGGCATTGCCAGCAATGCCCACATCCCATAAATGAATAAAAAAAATAAAAAAAATAATGGTACCTCCATTAATGCTGACGAGTGTGAAAGGCATTGTAGGGATGCTTTATGTTGTTGGTGTGGGGTGGTGCCAACCTGACACATCATTGGCAGCCAGGGTGTACAGCATCAAGTGAAGTAAATCTGGCCATGGTGAGGCCATTCCTGGCCTCCCAGGCAGCATTGTGCTCGGGTGCTGATGTCCTCTGTCCTGTGCAGCATCAGGTGATTGCGGAGAAGATTGGTGTTGATGTTGGTGCTGCTGGTGTGTCTGGTGATGCTGGTGTTGGGGCTGATCGTGGTGGGATTCTGAGGACAAAGCTGAGAGTTTCAAGGGCACCCATGCTGATGGAATAGATGGCAGAAGAAGTAGAGATTACAGAAGCGATCTGTCAATGGTGGGAGGGGTAATGAGGTCAGACTGGTTGGAGAATTGTGTTAAGACTTGCAGCATCCTGAATCTGTAGTGGAAATGCAGTTTAGAGAAACTAGTGGTTGAAGGAACATATCTCAATCAGCTGGGAGCTTTGAGTTGACATTTGAAGCTGTCAACTTGTGAAGGAATAAGCCATATAACCTATTCAGAAAAATACACTATCTTATGAACAAATTCTGGCCTTATTAAAACATGACAAACTGGGTTTGGAAATTTAGAAACCTAACTATGAAATAGCTATGAAAGCATTCTGGCTATTGAGATAAGATAGTTGTTGACCCTAAATAAATAACCTTATTGAAACAGAAGGTGAAGGGCTCCGATAGGCTGATCTTTTGGGAACAAAACAATGGTTCACCCTGGATAAGGTGTTCTAATTTACACTTGGTAAAGAAGCACATATGATAAGGAACATCTGCCCTCGTAAAGATGACATAAAGTAAGGAACACCTGCCGTCACACCATTTTTATATGGTAAACTTAGAACACCTAGAGAACACCGGCAGAAAAATGACTAGAGATAATTAGCTTGCATCAGCAGAAAACCTTAAAGGAAATACCACTGGAAAAGGGTATAAATATTGAACTCTCAAATGGGATAACAGATACGCTTTAATCGGCCAAAACGATTCTCGGCTTCAGAGGTGGCTCTGTAGTCTTCAACTCTTTGTACCTCAGGGATCAAAGGTATTTGATATTGGTGGATATCCTGTATAAGAACTTTAAGAACTATAATACTGTAGTGAAGTTAAAATTTGAAAGTAAGATTCTCTGTTAAAAAGATCATATGTTTTCTCTTTTTGGAACTGTTAATGTTGCGATTGACTCACCAACTGTAAATTGTATGTCGGTTCTTTAATAAATCTATATATTTTTAGAATTGTCTCACATAAGACTTCTGTATCAAAAACTCGTGAACTCAATCTCTGTACACTCTTTGGTGGAGAGTTACAAAATTCTGAGGGAGTTTTCCGGACCCTCATAATATCCGGAATGTTACAGTCTAGCTAAACGAATTAAAAGCGCTATCTGGAGGATGGTAATATTCTTGGGTTGTTCCTTTCCTTTAGGGAGAGATAGCCCGGACCTTTAGACCCAATTAAGCGTCTTTAGGATTCGGCTACCTCAAACTTTAGTTGAAAGTGAACGTCTGAGAAATACACCTGATCCGGGGGTAGCCCTAAAGGGGCTAGGACTAGTAAATATTCCTTCAAACTCATCAGCTGATTCAATGGCCACTGACCGCCCACCTCAGCTTCACAGATGAGGTCTAGGCACAGCGGGAAACCGTTGGGCGACCTGTCAAATCCAAAAAGCTCGGGGAAAACCATTGATAAGTGGCTGTAAACAAGCCACTAATGATTTTAATTGCCTCCCCCGCTGCTGCCTGTTGGGTCTGCTCAGCGCCGGCAGACCCGACATCGGGAAAGTCCAGTGTGCGCGATTTGACAGCGGGTTCCCAATCCGCCATCAATCATTTAAAATTTAACAACTGACCTGCCACCCATCCCATCCCGTCCGCTAAGCGCCGGCAAAATTGCGGCCTTGGGTACTCAAATGGGAAGTGTTCCATTCCCCAGCACTAATTTCTCTTAGCTTCATCAGTGGAAAATTCACAAAAATAGGTACAAGAATGACAAGCATATTTACTTAAAGTGAAACTAGATGATAACGGAGCCTCTCTGCACAGTTAATGTTGCTTAAATATTATTAGCTTCCCCAGCACAGTTACTGTGGTTAATGCAATGGCTTTATGTAAGTTACGTCATTGGCAGATGATCTGAAATGACATCTTAAGTAACAGTTCAATATAGTTAATGTCATGGAAAAGTCAGCTTAAAGGTGCATTATCTTTTTCTGCAGTATATGACAATTAACAACAACAGCAACTTGCATATATATATAGCACCTTTAATATAGTAAAATTTTCCAAGGCGATTCACAGGAGTGTTATCAAACAAAATTTGACACTGAGCCACATAAGGAGGTAATAGAACAGGTAGGTTTTAAGGAGCACAAGGAACGAGAGGTAGAGAGCGGAAAGGTTTAGGGAAGGAATTCCAGAGCTTAGGGCCTAGGCAACTGGCGGTATGCCTGCCAATGGTGGAATGATAAAAATCGGGGTTGAACAAGATGCCAGAATTGAGTAGTGTAGAGATCTTGGAGGGTTGTAGGGCTGGAGGAGGTTACAGAGATAGGGAGGAGTGAGGCCATGGAGATATTTGAAAACAAGAATGAGAATTTTAAAATTGAGGCGTTGGCAGACTGAGAACCAATAGGGCAGTGAGCACAGGGGTGATGGGTGAACGGAACTTGGTGCGAGTTAGGATACGGAAAGCATTTAAGCACTTGAGCGAGGTACTGGAGGAGAGGAAGATTAGAAGAGAACAATTGGAGTGAAAGCAAAAAATAAACAAATTGAAGATGTTAATAGTTCTCATTCTAGCGCACAAGGTGCATTTGAAGACTGCATTCCAAACCCAACATGAGCCATCCATGAAATATGTAAAATATTACGCCATTGATTGCGCTTTACACATGATCTTTCACTTATAGGAAGGACTATGATAACTCACTCCCGCCTGCAGGGCTCATGAATAATGTGCCTTTTACAAGAGCAAAAAGAACTTTCATAATGCCATGCCACCGGAGCAATATTTCACAGTCATTCTGCGGGCTTTGTCGGTACAGTAATTTCATTACTGTCAATGCGAGAATTCACTGCAGTGAATGATCACACTACATCCAGAATGACTTTGAAAATGTCGATAATATCCATTGATTAAACAGGATATAACACTGATGACATTGTGTTACCACCATTAGCTGTCATGCTTGAGTTATGCCCTTTTACTTAGGGAAAAAAGAAACGGCACTGGTGTCAGTGGGACAGTATTTTTTTATGTAAGCCCTGGTGATCTAAATGAGTGAGAATGCTTCACTACAAGTAACATAAATTGAAATTAAACTATCAGCAAAAGATATGAACATTCTCATTTTGTTTCTCTCATATGGAGGCTGAAAACCCCTGGCCAGTTTCCAGTTTTTAGAGTGAATTTTGCTGATCGTTGAGGTGAGGGATGTCAGTGCTGCAGAACAAGCATTTTCTAACCACTATCAGGTCTTTCCAGGTCAGTTGTATCATTATTGATACAAAATAAAGTCCCGCTCCAGGACTTGAGCACATTTGAGGACCAGGATCACACTTTAGTGCAGTACCATGTTGTGGGTGAGACATTAAAGTAAGGTCCTGTCTGCCTACTTAATGGTTCAGGTTGATGTTAAAGATCCCATGGCGCTACTCAAAAAAAGAGCAGGTTGTTTTCCTGGTGTCCTGGCCAACATCGTCTTCTTAGCCAAACCACCAAAAACAGGATAACATGTTGTTCATCTCAGTGCTGACTGTGGGACATTGCTGTCTGCAAAATGGCTGCTTTATTCACTCATGTAATAAAAGTGACTGCAATTCATTGTATGTGAGGTGCTTTGCGACTTCCTGAGAGACACAATAAGGTGCTATATACAAAATGGTTATTTTTTTCTTAAAGCTCCACAACAAAACTAAATGGTACAATTTTAAAGGGAGTGCAGAAAGCAGAAAAATAGAGACCTGGGGCATACACATACACAAATCTTTGAAGGTGGCAGGGAAAGTTGATAAGGCTCTTAAAAAGAATATGAGATCCTGGGCTTTATAAATAGAGGCTTTGGGGGAGAAATTCGGTATTGCCCCGTTTGGGGCGCAATTATCGGCCGGGCGCAAAGTTTAGCACCTGTGCTAATTATCGCCTCCAACTGCAAACTTGGCTTCCATCGCCCCTGGAGGCGATTGGAGCGCTAAATCAGGTGCTATACACCTCTCTTAAGGCGCTAACACCGAGGAGCGAGGCGCTACCTCAGAGTGCTGGCGAAGCTCATGTGATGTCAGTCAGCAATTGAACACAGACACACTGGCGCCGGCCAGTTCTTAAAGGGGAGGGTCGATCTTGCTCTCCATCCACACCCTGCTCATTGCAGCCTTGAATCTCGGCCTGGAGAGAACTGGACATCAAATCTGCTGGAAAGAACAATGGAGAGGCCCAGGGAAAGAGCTCGGAGTGCAGCCCCCATAGTCTCTTCTAAATCGATGCAAGGACGGTCAAATCAAAATGAACCTGCAAATTGCTGTTCAGTACCTAAAACTCCTTCACACAGCGTTGAATCTCTCCAGAAGTCTCTCTCTCTCTCTCAGAATGCGTGGTGCAAAATATCGCCGACAAAAAAAAGGCAGGAAGCGGTCGCCTTTAAATAGCGCTCCTCCAGTCCCTTCCTGACTGCAAAACACTCTCCTCAACCTGTCGTTGCTAGCAGCAGGCGGTAAGGCAGGGGGCGCCACTCAATATCCGGTCCGGGGCACTACCGGGGCGTTGCACGCTCGACTGACGTCACGATCTGCGGCCGCAGGAGATCGTGGTGGTAGTGTTTAGCGCTGCTGCAAAATGTCTGGTCAATTTCGCGAGTGGCGCAAACATCGCCGCGCCCGGGCGCTAGTTGCTTTGCGCCCCATTAGCGCCCTCTTAGGGCACTAACGGGAGGCACAAAGCAACCGAATTTTTCCCCCATAATGTACAAGAGCAAGGAAGTTATGCTAAACCTTTATAAATCACTAGTTAGGCCTCAGCTAGAGTATTGTATCATATTCTGGGCTTTAGGAAGAATGTCAAGTTCTTGGAGAGGGTGAGGAGATTTGCTAGAATGGTACCAGGGATGAGGGACTTCAGTTATGTGGAAAGACTGGAGAAGCTGGGGTTGTTCTCCTTAGAGCAGAGAAGGTTAAAGGAAGATTTAATAGAGGTGTTCAAAATTATGAAGGGTTTTGATAGAGTAAATAAGGAAAAACTGTTTCCAGTGGCAGGAGGGTCGATAACCAGAGGACACAGATTTAAGATAATTGACAAAAGAACCAGAGGGGAGATGAGGAGAAATCTTTTTATGTAGCGAGTTGTGATGATCTGGAATGCATTGACTCAAAGGGTGGTGGAAGCAGGTTCAATAGTAACTTTCAAAATGGAATTGGATACATACTTGAAAAGGTACGATTTTCAAGGCTATGTAGAAAGAGCAGGGGAGTGGGGCTAATTGGATAGCTCTTTCAAAGAGCCGGCACAGGCATAGTGGGTCAAATGTCCTCCTTCTGTGCTGTAAGATTCTATGATAATAATGGAAACTAATTTCCTTTTTAGTCAAAAAGAAAAGATTAAACTACATTTCCTTTTGTTGTTTTCTACACACTAACAACACATTTAGGCAGTTGTGGTTTTTAAATGTGTTCAAACCAAGTTCAGCAGTGTGAATGGCAAAACAAGATTCAATCACATCACACATACCTCATCAGTAACCATCCCAATTCATTTTTCACCCACAACAACAGTGATAAAGAAAGACTTGCATTTATATAGCACCTTTCATGACCTCAGGACGTCCCAAAGTGCTTTACCGCCAATGAATTACTTTTTGGAGTGTAGTCACTGTTGTAATGTAGGAAATGCGGCAGGCAATATGCGCACAGCAAGCTCCCACAAACAGCAATGTGATAATGATCAGATAATCTGTTTTTAATGATGTTGATTGAGGGATAAATATTGGCCAGGACACCGGGGATAACTCCCCTGCTCTTCTTCAAAATAGTGCCATGGGATCTTTTAAGTCCACCCTGAGAGGGCAGACGGGGCCTCGGTTTAACATCTCATCCAAAAGATGGCACCTCCGACAGTGCAGCACTCCCGCAGCACTGCACTGGAGTGTCAGCCTAGATTTTTGTGCTCATGGCTCTGGAGTCAGACTTGAAACCCACAACCTTCTGACTCAGAGGCAAGGGTGCTACCAACTGAGCCATGGTTGATGCTCAATCAGCTGTAGGAAATCTCCCTCCCAGCATCCCTGCACTGAAAATATATGAGGAAACAAAACACTACAAAAAAATCAGTCAGTAAAAGTTAAGTGAAATAACAATTTAAAAATGTTGGGTGTGGTTTTTTTTTAAATCAATTTTTTGTTCCAGATTTCACTTCTGATCATATTTACAAATGTAAGGACTTCAATGTCTGTCTCTGCACATCTATCTTTTTCTAAAACTATAAAGTAGAGGAAAAGAAGGCCTAACATGCCATAGATTCAGCCTCAGAGGAGCATTCCTGGAGCACCAGTAGGATATCTCAATTTCCTCTCCAACCATATTTATAGTATCTCGAAATGGGGGCATTCTTCTTCTTACCCTTCACCCTCATTTCACTCTTTCCCCCTCCCACCCAGTTCATACTGCCACTCTTCTTTACCTTGCCTCCATCATTTACGCTAGCATTTATCGACTGCTGCTCTCTCAATTCATGCTGATACTCTACTCCTACCTCCCTTCTCTCAACACGCCTCCCCACCCCATTTCTTGCCAACACTGTCCTTTCCCCATCCCAAGCCACACTATTCTCCCTCTTCCCCTCCATTCATGCTGTCACTTCTTTCCCACCTCCAGTTCATGTTTGCATCCTTCTCCCTTGCCCCCTCCTTAATTCCACTCCTAGCTCCTGACAGGTTCTGATGCTGCTCCGGGGATGCAGCACGCTGTCAGGGTAGTCAACCCGCCAGGATTGCGGGTTTCATTTTCTTTGAACAACTTTGTTTATTGCTTATTAAAATATTGGAGATGCAAAGAGAAAGGCTGCTTGACTGGGTGAGGCGGTTGGCGACGGGAGGTCATGTGATGAAGCCTCCAAGAATATCTTGGCAACCCTACACACTGTAGCTGAGAATTCTTAACCTAGTAAAACGATAGTGAGTGTTCTCATTTACAGCTATCTGTCTAGAGTTTGCAGTAAAGTGCCAGCCCCCTCTTCCCTCAGCAACAGCCGCATTAGATCGTACGTGGGAGCAGTAGTGAGGGGCGGAGTCGGGAGGGGATGCTGATTTTTGTTCAGAAAGGGGGGAGAAATTCATTATAGCCCCGTTTGGGGCACTAACTTTTAAAAGTTGAAAAAATTAGCGCCAGCCGCTAATGTCTTTCAACTTTTAAAAAAATTCGGTTTTGCGCTCCAGGAAGGAAGTGGAACGCTAAATCAAGCGCTGGGGAAAAAAAGCAAAAAAAACAGAGAACGAGCATTTCAGTATATTTTTTCCTTTAAGTATCACCCCCGAAGCGCCCGGCCTCCCGATGAACGCCTCCTGCAGCTGCTGGTGTTTTCACCCAACGATGCTGCAGGGGGCGAAACCAAAGTTGGGGTCCGGGGCACTACCGGGGCGATGCGCACGGCTATGACGTCATGATCTCCGGGGGAAGGAGATCGGGGCGCAACGCCACACCGCCACCGCAAACCTCCTGCCGAATTTAGCGGGAGGTGATATTCTCGCCGCGCCAGGGCAGTAAGTGGTTCGGGCCCTGTTATCGCCCCCCTGGAGGCGCTAACGGGAGGCGCTAACCCGCCGAATTTCTAGCCCATGGACTTTAACTCCAAAACACCAATGTCTACATGAAGCAACGACACTCAGCATGTATAATGACAGCGTGTTATCTGAGTACATTATTTCTTTATAGTGTAGAATTATAGGCAGTTTTTGTTCTGTTGATTCATTAGAAACTGAGTTAAAAGCAGGCAGTACGACTGGCACCAGACAAGGATAGCGATCCCAAGCAGCAGGACCACCAAGTAATTCAGGGACCAAGAATGTACGTAATAGCTAAACCCCTTTTGCCAGCAGCACAGGCACAGCCAAGGTAATAAATTCAATGTATCACTTACAGTCATCAGGGAAAAGAAACTTCAATCCTATCTGCCTGGGCTGGTCTTGACTACGGATCCCAAAGGTATTAAAGCACAATGTTCTAATCACTGCACTACATAGACCTACATACTTCCTTTCTAACATTGGAGTCTCATTCAAACTGAAAGTTCTTGAATCATGTTTTAAGCTATTTGTTGCCGCACTGGAACGCCTCACAAGCTCTGGTATGTCAGATAGCATCAGGTGTTGGAAACTCACTACCAGCCAGGGGGTGAGCTAGTGTCAGGACAATGCATTTCACAAGCTTATAGGTAACATCAGTCAATTTAGAAAAGGTTGACAAAAATGTTGAGAAATTTAAGCCTCAGAGTGCAATCTGATGACATAACTCTTTGTGGAGTATACGTGTACCTGAGCTGCTGATATTGGGCACTTTGTGGGGTTTTTTTGGTAAGTATTGAGAACACATCAGAAATTTGACCTGCCCCTCTAATGATGTACTTGGGGCAAACTTCATTTCTCTCTCTCCCAATTGGCTGAATCAAAAGAGTCTTTATAAATGTTTTCGGACAGAGATGCTTTAAAAAATTGTTGGTCCCAACTTCAAAATGGAGAAATCTTTGGAGTATAGAATTTATTCATTTATGTATATAGATAGAAACATACATATAGACTGTTTTGGCAAGGACATATTTTGTCCCCACACTTCAGGCATCATACTTGATATGAAGAGTATGGGGGAAAAATTCAGTTGGTTACGCCTCCTGTTAGCGCCTTAAGAGGGCGCTAATGGGGCGCAAAGCAACTAGCGCCCAGGCGCAGTGATGTTTGCACTGCTCGCAAAATTAACTAGACATTTTGCGGTGGCGATAAACTTTACCGCCGCGATCTCCTGCGCACGCAGATCTTGACGTCATACGAGGGTGCAACGCCCTTGTGGTGCCCCGGAGCGGAAATTGAGTGGCGGCCCCATCCTTTCCGCCTGGAGCAACCAACGACCAGAAGACTGGAACGCTCCCCAGTCGCTGTGGGGCTGGGGGGAGCGCTATTTAAAGGGGGGCTCTTCCTGTCTTTCTCTGTGGTAGACATTTTTGCTCCACTCATTCTGAGAGAGAGAGAGAGAGATTCGGAGAGAGAGAAAGAGAGACTTCTGCATTGAGTCAACGCTGTGTGAGGTAGTTTTGGCTACTGATCATAACTTTGCAGGTACTTTGGTTTTTGACCTTCATAACTTTGATTGCCAAGAGACTGTGGGGGCTGCACTGATTGGGGGCATCGTCCTGCGCCACCAGAATCGGAGGACACAGAGACGCAAAGAGAGAGTGGCAATCATGGCCAGACGGAGGAGGGCCAACAGGCCTCTGTACAGGAGACCTTACCCTCCCATGGTATATCGCCAACAATTCACATATATTAATATGTTTGAGGAGCAGTGTTTGCGAAGGCTGCGCTTCAGCAAGCAGGTAGTCACTGAGCTCTGCCACCTGCTGCAGCCAGATCTGCAGCCTCAACTGAGGTCCAGGACGTCTCTGTTGGTGGCAGGGAAGATCACAGTGGCTCTGAACTTTTATGCCACTGGCTCATTTCAATCAGCCAATATCTCCTAGTTCGCGGTGCATTGCTGCATCTGTCAGGTCACAAATGCCCTCTTTAAAAGGAGACGAGAGTACATCTCTTTCCCCATGACTCCAGACAAGCAGCAAGAACGCGCAATGGGCTTTGATAGGATAGCGGGCTTCCCCATGGTGCAGGGCACCATTGACTGCACGCATGTGGCTTTGCGTGCTCTGCATGAGAATGCCGAGGATTTCCGCAACAGAAAGGGGTTCCATTCCTTAAACGTTCAGTTGGTCTGTGACCACAGACAGCTGATACTCGCTGTCAATGCCCACTATCCTGGCAGCTGCCATGATGCATTCATCCTGCACCAGACTACTGTGGCAGAACTTTTCCAGGCACCGCATCAGCCAGTTGGTTGGCTTCTCGGGGACAAGGGATATCCACTGAGCACCTGGCTGATGACACCGCTCCGTACGCCCAACACCCCTGCTGAGCTGCGGTACAACGAGAGCCATCAAGCTACCAGGAACATCGTTGAGCACACAATCAGCGTGCTCAAGCAACGGTTCCGCTGCCTGAGTGAGTTTCCCACTTTGTAGTTGTGTGCTGCATGCTGCATAACCTGGCAATCCTCAGGACCCAGCCAATGCCACCAGGTCTTGGAGCACCACCAGAGGAGGAGGAGGAAGAGGAGGAGGAAGAGGAGGAGGATGATCATCAGCAGCACCAAGGCGGGAGGGAGGCCCACAATGTAGAAACTGGAAGGGCCATCCGTCAACGGCTGATAGCAAGCCGCTTCTAGGCCCCTGCCGAGGAAATGGCTTCTCACATTGAGAACAACATGAATGAAACCAACCCGCAACCCCTAAGCCGGCCAAGGCAGCAATGATTCCAAAGACCAAACATGTACATTTTGAATACAAAAACTTATTTATTTTACAAACTCTGTGTGTGTCATTTCCTCATGATAAACTAATAGAAAGAAACACAAAAAAACAGTCATTAACATAACTGGTTCTCACAACCTGGAGATAATGTCCAAAACACTAAACAAAAGTTTGACCACGAACCTCAGCCTTTAATAAAAAAATGACCAGCATTTTGTCACACCTCCTACTTTTTGCCCTTCGAGGGTGATCTCCTTCCCTTGCGCACTTCCCCCCTTCCCACCCTACTGCTCCTCCGTAATGGGGCCCCAGTGGCTGCAGCAAGGCTGGTGGAAGGCTGCTGATTGTCAGAACCTGAGACTGCAGATGCCCTTGAAGGACGGCCTCGACCAGCTCTGGGCCTGGAGGACCAGGCTGCAGACTGCACCAACTCCGCATGGGCGGCAGCAGTCTGTCCTACAGGCGGTGGCAAGTGCAGTGGAGAAGTGACAGTGGTGGCAGCAGGAATGCTGTCATCTTGAGAGAGACAAAAATGAGAAGTCGCACAACACCAGGTTATAGTCCAACAGTTTTATTTAAAATTACGAGCTTTCGGAGCTGCTGCCCCTTCGTCAGGTAGAGGTACATTGAGGGAATCTATTACACAGTATATATACACAGAGAGCAATTTGTCTGCAGAGATACAATCTGTTAGGAAGGCATTACATCAAAGACACATCAGAGTACAGCTAAGACAATGAGGTGGGTCACAGGGGGTCCAACATGTCAAATGTTGTCGTCTGCAGTTGAGCTTTTAACTTTTTGTTGTTTTTTATTTTTTTTTGGTTGTTTTTTTTTTGTGTATTTTTTAAAACTGGAAAGACAGACAACGATGTCGAGTCACGTTCTGTAGCGTGACATGAACCCGAGATCCCTATTGAGGCCATCCTCATGGGTGCGGAACTTGGCTATCAGTTTTTGCTCGATAATTTTGCGTTGTCATGTGTCTCGAAGGCCGCCTTGGAGAACGCTAACCCGCAGATCTGAGGCTGAATGTCCTTGACTGCTGAAGTGTTCCCCGACTGGGAGGTAACAATCCTGCCTGGCGATTGTTGCGTGGTGTCCGTTCATACGTTGTCTCAGTGTCTGCATGGTCTCTCCATCAAAGATGGACACCTCAGCACTTCACTCTACCGCAAGCCCACGGACAACCTCACGATGCTCCACTTCTCCAGCTTCCACCCTAACCACGTTAAAGAAGCCATCCCCTATGGACAAGCCCTGCGAATACACAGGATCTGCTCAGACGAGGAGGAACACGATGGACACCTACGGACGCTGAAAGACGCTCTCGTAAGAATGGGATATGACGCTCGACTCGTCGATCGACAGTTCCGACGGGCCACAGCGAAAAACCGCATAGACCTCCTCAGAAGGCGAACACGGGACACAACCAACAGAGTACCCTACGTCGTCCAGTACTTCCCCGGAGCGGAGAAACTACGCCATGTTCTTCGCAGCCTTCAACATGTCATCGATGACGATGAACACCTTGCTAAGTCCATCCCCACGCCTCCACTACTCGCCTTCAAGCAGCCGCCTAACCTCAAAAGTACCATCGTTCGCAGCAAATTACCCAGCTGTCAGGAGAACAGCGACCACGACACCACACAACCCTGCCACGGCAACCTCTGCAAGACATGCCAGATCATCAACACAGATACCATCATCACACGTGAGGACACTACCCACCAGGTACATGGTACATACTCATGTGACTCGGCCAACGATGTCTACCTCATACATTGCAGGAAAGGATGCCCCGGAGCATGGTACATCGGCGAGACCATGCAAACACTGAGACAGCGTATGAATGGACACCGCACAACAATCACCAGGCAGGATTGTTACCTCCCAGTCGGGGAACACTTCAGCAGTCAAGGACATTCAGCCTCGGATCTGCGGGTTAGCGTTCTCCAAGGCGGCCTTCGAGACACACGACAACGCAAAATCATCGAGCAGAAACTGATAGCCAAGTTCCGCACCCATGAGGACGGCCTCAACCGGGATCTTGGGTTCATGTCACGCTACAGAACGTGACTCGACATCGTTGTCTGTCTTTCCAGTTTAAAAAAAAAACACAAAAAAAAACAACCAAAAAAATAAACAGAAAAAAAAAAGTTAAAAGCTCAACTGCAGACGACAACATTTGACACGTTGGACCCTCTGTGACCCACCTCATTGTCTTAGCTGTACTCTGATGTGTCTTTGATGTAATGCCTTCCTAACAGATTTTATCTCTGCAGACAAATTGCTCTCTGTGTATATATACTGTGTAACAGATTCCCTCAATGTACCTCTACCTGACGAAGGGGCAGCAGCTCCGAAAGCTCGTAATTTGAAATAAAACTGTTGGACTATAACCTGGTGTTGTGCGACTTCTCATTTTTGTCCACCCCAGTCCAACACCCGCATCTCCGCATCTTGAGAGAGGACAGCAACTCCCTGCTCGACCAACACACTGGCACTCCCACAGGGCAGCACTTCAGCATCCGGAGGAATCTGCTGGAGCACATTGTGAGAGGGAGAGCCCCGGGAAAATGTGTCCGAACCAGCGAGGATGGCAGCAGTCAGTGCTCGCGTGGCCTCAATCTGAGTCTGCATAAGAGCAGTCAGAGATGGGGTCATGGCAGCCATTGACTGAATTGCAGCACTAAACATTTGCGTGGCATCCGCCTGTGCTACAGCGAAGTGCTCCACACTCCTTGCCAGTGATTCAATGCATTCGGGCACCCTTCCCACTGCACAGTGTGCATGTCCGCCACCTGCGTGTTCATTTCAGCGATGAGCCGCTCCTTCACTGCGTCCAGTGCAGTAGGACTCGCTGGCATACTCTCCCTCCGGGGAGAAGGCCCCCGAGCTTCCCTACCCCCATGGCGTTGCTGCAGCCCGCTGGGTCCTGGAGCTTCACCCTCATCAGACCCTTCCCCCCTGCTCCCCTCCAGGGAAAGCGTGTTCCCAGTGTGGGCTTGGGCTTCCTTGGGAGAGGGTGGCGCTGATGCTCCGCCTTCATCTTCCTCCTCACCTGCAGCTTCACTCCCACTGGCAGCTTGAGGGCCCGTCTCCTCAGCTGGTGAATCACCATCTGAAAGCAGGGAGGTACAAGAGTGGCTTTAGCGTGAGGACAGGGGGGCAGTAAGGGAGGAATGAGTGCAGCGATTTAGTAAGTTGGATTGAAAGTGTCAAAGGCTGGTGTTGTGAGGGACAAGTGGAAGGACAGAGGACAAAAAGGTGATGGCCTTACCATTGCTGTCCAGAACGGGGTCGGCGTCTCCAGTGGCGACGGGACCGATCACCCGGCTTGCCACAATCCTGTGGATGCGCGCCTCAAGATCGCTGAGGGGTTGCAGCTGAGGCCGCCCTCCACACGTCCGTTGCTGCTGTCTCCTATTATGAGATAGCTTGGCTGCAAGAAAAAGAACGGCGTCTGAGTAAATATACAGCCATGGTCTTGCCTGATGTGCCTCCCCTAGGTGAATAGCCCTTACTGTATGCAGCCATGGTCTTGCCTGATGTGCCTCCCATAGGTGAATTGCCCTTACTGTATGCAAAGTGTGGAATGTGCGTGTGTGTTTCATGAGAGGGCTATAGGTGTTGGATGAGTGTTGGGCATTGGGGTTTTAAGACCCTCTGGCCATAGAGTGAGGTTGAGATGGAGGGATGGAGAGGTGTTGAAAAAAAGCCACTCACCCTGACGACCCGATGAGGTCGTTGAACTTGTTTCGACATTGTATATGGGTCCTGGGCACCATGCTCCTGGAGGAGACGCTCTGAGCCACCTCCCTCCACACTCTTCTGTACTCGCGCGGCAAAGGCCTCCTGCCACTCTCAGGGAAGAGTATAGATCTTCTGCGCTCCACCACACCAACCAAAGCATCCAAGGCCCGCTCGCTGAAGCGCTGAGCTCGTTCTCTCACCCTCTCCATAGTCCTTGGCTGGAAGATTTAAGCACAGGTCTCTCCAGGCCGAGATTCAAGGCTGCAATGAGCAGGGTGTGGCTGGAGTGCAAGATCGACCCTCCCCTTTAAGAACTGTCCGGCGCCAGTGTGTCTGTGTTCCATCGCTAACTGACAGCACCTGCGCTGCGCCCGCGCTCTGAGTTAGCGCCTCGCTCCTCGGCACTTTGCGCCTTAAGACAGATGTGTAGCGCCTGATTTAGCGCTCCAATCACCTCCAGGGGTGATAAAAGTCAAGTTTGCAGTCGGAGGCGATAATTAGCGCCAGGCGCTAATCTTTGCGCCCGGCCGATAATTCCGCCCCAAATGGGGCGATACTGAATTTCTCCCCCTGTGAGTCACATTTGCACCTGATTGGCTCAAATTCTCTATTCATAAAACGGCAACAAATCACAACTGAACAGATGGAAAGAAAGAACTTGTATTTGCAACAACAACAACTTTGACGTAGTAAAAACGTTCCACGGTGCTTTGCATGAGCATTATCAGACAAAATTTGACACTGCGCCATATAAGGAGATATTAGGACAGAAAGAGGTAGGTTTTAAGGAACATCTTAAAGGAGGAGAGAGAGACTTGGAGAGGCAGAGATCTTTAGGGAGGGAATTTCAGAGGTTAGGACCTAGACAGCTGAAGGCATGGCTGTCAATGGTGAGACGAAGTAGATCGAGGATCCTCAAGAGGCCAGAATTGGAGGAATGCAAAGTTCTCAGAGGGTTGTCGGGCTGGAGGAGATTACAGAGATAGGGATGGTCAAGGCCATGGAGAGATTTGAAAACAAGGATGAGAATTTTAAAATCGAGGCGTTGCCGGACTGTGAGCCAATATCGGTCAGCGATCACAGGGGTGATGGGTGAACGGAACTCGGGTGTGAGTTAGGATACGGGCAGCAGAGTTTTGGATGAGCTCAAGTTTACAGAGGGTGAAAAATGGGAGGTTGGCCAGGAGAACATTGGAATAGTCGAGTCTGGAGGTGACAAAAGCATGGATGAAGGTTTCAGCAGCAGATGGACTGAGGCGGGGCGAAGATGAGTGAAAGTAGGCAATCTTGGTGATGGAGAGGATACAGGGTCGGAAGCTCAGCTCAAGGTCAAATAGGTTGAGGTTGCAAACAGTCTAGTTCAGCCTGAGACAGTGGCCAGGGAAGGGGTGGAATTAGTGGCTAGGAAACGGAGTGGCGGTAACCAAAGATGTTGGGGGCGATTTTCCCACTGGAGGCGAGATGGAGGCGGGTTTCAGTTTGGGTAGGTTTGAAACCCGCCTCCACTGATAGTTTTCAAAAAATTGCGATTTTCCCCTGATTGGCCACTTGATTTCAGAGGTGTGGGATGCCCTTGGCCAATTAGTGTTTTGGGACTGAAACCCGCCTCTCCTGACATCACTTTTCCAGCTTGATTTTATGGCTTCTTGCTGCCTTGGATCATTCTACAGGATTTCTGCCTATGCTGCACCACCTGCAACATATTCTGAGAAACCACTATTTCCAATTCCAAGACAAGGGCCTCCCCGAGGCTCCAGGATGAGGCGCTGCAAATGTTGTTTGAGGGGGTGAGAGCTAGCAGGGAGGTGCTCTTCCACTCATCTGGGAGGAAGAGGCCTCCCAAAGAAACCAAGCCTGTGTGGGTACAGCTGGCAAGGGATATAAACTCCAGATCAGTGTGCAGATTTGGAAAATGTTTCTGTGTATTGATGAAATGCCATCCCTGTTGGAAAGCATTAAAATGATTTGATGCCAAAATGTTGGCATTATGGCATCTGGTCTTTCGCCTTAGGCAGCACCACATGCGGGCTTCGCCACATTTGCGTTGTCAGGTTGGTGGCCTGAGTGAAAGGAAGCCAGAGAGTCATGTCCATTGTCAATGATGTCTTAGGATGGAGCCAAGGACACGTGCCAACTTGGGCAACCTATGCAAATCTGACCATGATAAGTTCATCCCTTGCATCCCGAGCAGCCATGCTGCTGCTGGTTGATACACCGGCGCTCTGACCTCCTCCTGCTCCTCCTCCTCCTCTTGCTCCTCCTCCTCCTCCTCCTGCTCCTCCTCCTCCTCTCCAGATCATCCTCCTCCTCATCCTCATCTGAGGAGGGCTGGAACTGAGCCACTTGCTCTTCAGGAAGCTGCAAGCCACGACGCTGTGCGATGTTGTGCAGTGCACAGCAGACCACGACCATTCTGGAGACCCTGTATGGTGTATACTGCAGGGCTCCACCTGATCGGTCAAGGCAATGGAAGCGCATCTTGAACAACCCAATGGTTTGCTCGATGATGGACCTGGTCGAAGTGCGGCTGGCATTGTAGCGCTCTTCAGCCTCGTTAGCTGGCCTCCTGATCGGCGTCATTAGCCGCTTGTTCAGGGGGTAGCCTTTGTCACCAAGGAGCCATCCGTTAAGTTGGTTTGGCGGATTGAAGAGTGGAGGAACATTAGAGTGCCGCAGGATGAAAGAGTCATGGCAACTACCACAGAACTTGGCGCAAACATGCAAGAACTCCTTCTTGTGGTTACACACCAGCTGTACGTTGAGGAGTGGAAGCCCTTTCGGTTGAGAAAGATAGCTGGGTTATGATGGGGTGCCCTAAGGGCCACATGTGTGCAGTCTATGACGCCCTGCACCATTGGCATGCCTGCCATATTTGCAAAGCCAACTGAACGGGCGGTTATACTTGCTTGATCCCTTGAAAACTGGATGTAATTGTGTGCCTTAGCAAAAAGGGCATCGGTAACCTGCATGATGCAACTGTGGGCGGCCGACTGGGAGATGCCGCTGATGTCTGCTGATGATCCCTGGAAGGAGCCTGAGGCAAAGAAGTTGAGTGCGGTGGTGACTTTGACAGCCACTGGTAAGGGTTGTCCACCCGCTCCTCTGGGCACCAGGTCTTGCTGCAGCAGTCCGCAGATCTCTCGGACAACCTCTTGCGAAAGTCCCAGCCTCCTTTGGCACTGCTGCTCACTCTTGTTGAGGTAGCTCATCCTCTGTCTGTAAACCCTCTGTGGGGGGTATCTCCTGCGGCGAGGTGCCTCGATGTGCTGGCGCCTTCTGCCATGTGCAGCATCAGGTGGCTGAGCAGGAGGTTGGGGCTCCTGCTGCTGTTGCTCCTGAGCTGCCTGGTTCTGCTGCTGCCGTGGATGCTCCTCATCTGAATCTGAGGTCCATGGAGAAAGAAAACGAATGGTTCCCATGCTGCTTGCAGGTGCCTCCGTTGGGGAAGCGCTCATTGCAAGCGGGGAGAGGGTCTTCCAAGGAGGTCCCACGTTGATAGATACAAGCTGCAGCACCTCCGACTTCGGAAGGCCTTCTAAAAGTGCTCAAAGACCTTTTAAAGCAAAGTTCTGCCACCTGCAACTAATCCCTGATGAAATAAACAATTTAATGGTGGACCTGCAGCTGTGAGGAGACCACCCACAAGTCAACCCGACAGGTTTAGCTGGCGTGGTTTAGGAGGGTCGTGGAACACGCCAAAATGGTCGAAAAATCACGAGGGCCTCTCAAAATAGGCTTAGAGAGGCCCTTAACGAGCATTTAATCCTCTTAACAAGTGCTATGGGCAGCAGGAGGCAGGACCGTTTCCCGCGCTGCAAAACTGGCACCGGCAAAATCCCACAGAGGCGGGTTGGAGGCAGGTTCCGAACCCGCACTCATTGTTTCCGATTTTCCCGCCTCCAAACCTGCCTCCTCGGACGTCAGAAAATCACCCCCAATGGTTTCGGTCTTCCCAATATTTAATTGGAAGAAATTTCTACGCATCCAGTACTGCATGACGGACAAGCCGTCTTCAGGGCATTCCAAAGCACTTCACAGACAACTAACTACTTTTGAAGTGACTGTTGTTATTTAGACAAAGGCAAAAGCCAATTTTGTCCACACCAAGGTCCCAAAAACAATACTAAAATAAGTTACCAGTTAATCTGGTTGGTGGTGCTGGTTGAAAGATGAATGTTGACTAGAACACCAAGAGAATTTCCTGATCTTTAAAAAGTGCCACAGCATCTTTCACATCCACTTGAAAAAGCATTCAGGACCCTGGTTTAATGTCTCATTAAGAAAGACAATGCAACACTGAAGTGTCATCTTAGATTATGTGTTCAAGTCCTAGAATGGGGCGTGAACCCACAACTTTTTGACTTAAAGGCAAACTGACCATTGACAGATAGCAAAGTAGCAAACAGAATTGAAAACCGCCAATCAAAAGTGTGCAGTCAGCAAAAATTATCAATGAGAAAAGACAAACCAATCAAAGCATTCTGCCAGATGAGAGTGCAAGTAGCTGCCTTCATCATCAATGCATCTTTTGATGTAAGGCACCAGGAAGCCACAGAAAAATTGAGGTAATTGGTGTCATAGGACAAACCTCCAGTGCTTCGAATTATATTACAGTATTACTACTGTAATATTGAACTTCACAGTTTATGAGCCGAAATCTTTAAAACAAAACTAACCAGTCTGGTGGGGCAAAATCATTGGCATTGCTGCCACCTAAGAGGCTAAACATTTTGCTATTAAGGGATCTAAAGTAGATAGAGCAGTGGACATAAGAACATAAGAATTAGGAGCAGGAGTAGGCCATTCGGTTCCTCAAGCCTGCTCCGCCATTCAATAAGATCATGGCTGATCTGATTTTGGCCTCAACTCCACTTTCCTGCCTGTTCCCCATAACCCTTGACTCCCCTGTAGCTCAAATATCTGACTATCTCTGCCTTGAATATATTCACTGACTCAGCCTCCACAGCTCTCTGGGGTAGAGAATTCCAAAGATTCATGACCCTCTGAGAGAAGAAATTCCTCCTCATCTCCATCTTAAATGGGCGACGCCTTATCCTGAAACTATGCCCCCTAGTTCTAGATTCCCCCACAAGGGGAAACATCCTCTCTGCATCTACCCTGTCAAGCCCCTTCAGAATCTTGTAAGTTTCAATAAGATCTCGTCTCATTCTTCTAAACTCCAATGAGTATAGGCCCAACCTGCTCAACCTTTCCTCATAAGATAACCCTTTCATCTCAGGAATCAACCTAGTGAACCTTCTCTGAACTGCCTCCAATGCAAGTATATCCCTCCTTAAATGAGGAGAACAAAACTGTACACAGTACTCCAGGTGTGATCTCAACAACACCCTGTACAGTTGTAGCAAAACTTCCCTACTTTTATACTCCATCCCCCTTGCAATAAAGGCCAACATTCCATTTGCCTTCCTAATTACTTGCTGTACCTGCATGCTAACTTTTTGTGTTTCATGTATGAGGACACCCAGATCCTTCTGTACCGCAGCATTCTGTAGTCTCTCTCCATTTAAATAATATTTTGCTTTTCTATTCTTCCTACCAAAATGGATAACCTCAAATTTTACATTATACTCCATTTGCCAAATTTTTGCCCACTCACTTAATCTACCTATATCCCTTTGCAGACTCTTTGGGCTGGATTTTCAGTGACCCGTGGAGTCGGGTTTGGAGGCGTGTGGGGGGTTAAAGTTGCAGATTCGGGGGTCCCGACCCCATCCCGCCTCCAACCCGCCTCCGTGCCAGTTTCGCTGGCGGCGGGTACCCGACCTGTGCTGAGACCCGACTCCCCGAGGCGGGAAGGGATTAGTTAACAGGCAGTTTTTTGGACAATCCCTATTTTAAATGGTGAAATGTGGGCTTCCCGACAGGTGGCACCCACGCCAAGTTATCGGGGCGGACCGTGGGTCTGCAGGGGTTGGAGGGGTCGATATGTCCGGTGGGCAGGTGAGTGATGGGTGCATGTGTGCAGAGGTAAGTGTGTAAGGTAAGTGCTAAGTGTTGGAAAAAGTTTTACTTACCTTAACTTCCTCCTGCAGGTGTCAGCCCTTCAGTTCTCGGGAGTCAGAAATCTCACCGGCACAGAAAGCAGAAAAGCCATGGACCTGTCAAAAACTGCAGCCTTCTGTTTTCTGTGGTGGAATGATTTCTAACTCAGCCTGAGAGGAAGGACTGAAGTTAGAAATCATATTATCAGTGTTTGACAGCTTCACAGAGCTGTCAAACGCTGATATTTCAGCTGTCAAAAGCTCTTGACAGATGAAATGTCAATCTGTGACGTCCCCTGTTGCCGGGTGGCCCTTAATTGGCCTGCTGAGCCCACTGGGTGGGCTCAACAAGGTCAATCAAGGGAAAATACAGTGGGTTGGCCACATCTCGATGGAGGCGGGTTTACAAGCCAGAATGTGTGATTCATGACCCCAACCCGACCCCAGTTTCAAAATCCAGCCCTTTGTGTCCTCTTCACAACTTGCTTTCCCACCTATCTTTGTATCATCAGCAAATTTGGCTACAGTACACTCAGTCCCTTCATCCAAGTCATTAATATAGATTGTAAATAGTTGAGACCCCAGCACTGATCCCTGTGGCACCCCACTAGCTACAGTTTGCCAACCTGAAAATGACACATTTATCCCAATTCTCTGGCCGCAAATTTAATTGAGGAGGCGGGATGGGGGCGGGACAGTTGGTTTCTGGGTTCCGGTCCTGCCCCCACCTGCCTCCGCTCTGCAGACGTGATTTTACCTTGATTGTCCTTGTTAAACCTGTCCTGCGGTCTTACCGGCCAATTAACAGGAAGCGGGTCTGATGACGTCATTTGATGACGCGCCATCAGCCAGTTTCCTTAAAGGGACCACGTCCACATTGAGTTTGACAGTTGTTCTGTCAGTGTTTGACAGCATTGAGGTGCTACAAACACTGACAATCACTGCACAAAGGTGAACACTTTCACCCAGGCTCTCCAATGACTCCCTCCATATGCCTATGGACGGAGTCACAGCACGCAGGGAGGTTTTCTTCCCTTCCAAGGGCAGAAGAGACCTCCCCAGGACACCAACTTACTTTGCACCTCCACCCAACCCTCTCTATCTACTTTATTACTTCCCCATCTCACTAGCCACCCCTCACACTCACACTCATCCTACTGCAAGCAAACCAACTAACAACACACAAGGGTAGGCACTTGAGAGGTTTAGCCAATGTCCATGTGAAGTTTCTGGTAATGTGTTGTCATACATTGAAATCTCTTTTTCAAAAAGTGCCCCTTATTGGACAGATCTGAGCCCACATTGAGAAGTGTCTTGCTGAGTTCCAATGATTGTTCAGTCATAACTTCCCTCCCCCCCGCTATAATGATGAGTGTGCATGGAATGGCTTGGACATTAAAGGGATGCTTCACGGTGCTGGTGTGGGATGGTGTCAACCTGGCGCATTATGTGGCAGCCAGGGTTTACAGCGTCAAGTGAAGTACATGGTGATGCTATCGCTGGCCTCCTGGGCAGCAATTTTGTCAGGGGCTGATGCCCTGTATCCAGTGCAGCATTGGGCGATGGTGGAGAAGTTTGGTGATGAGGTTGGTGATGTTGGTGTTGGGCTGATCATGGAAGGATTCAGAGGACCAAGGTCTGATTGTTTCATTGGCTCCGATGTTGCTGGAATAGATGGCAGCTGCAGGTGAGATGACAGAAGCGATCTGTCACTGGTGAGAGAGGTTCTCCCAATGAGGTGGCACTGGACATACAGTTGGATCTTAAAACTTGTAAGCTAAAGAAATCTCTATATGTATTAAAAATGCAGTAACCAACATTTTCTGTGCTCTGAAACTCACCATCTGCAACATGGCATCCTTGACACCACTTCTGCAGCTGTCAGCTTTTCACAACCATCAGAGCAGACTCAAAACACGCCAGGTTGAGTTGGTGTGTTCCCCGAACAGTGGGTAACCTGTGGGGGAGAAGGTAAAATTACAAGTAAGCCTCAAAATACACTTAAATTGGCTCTTAACAAGCCATTTAAGTAGTTGAATTGTCTCCCCCATCGCTTGGTGTCGGGTCAGTTCTGCGCGGACAGAGCCGACACCTGGGAGACTCGCGTGGAGCGGGTTGACAGCGCGTTTCCTACTCGCCTCCAAACCCGCCCGCTCAGTGCGATTAAATTCACGGCCTCTCTTTTCTGTTAGTTAGCCAATCCTCTATCCATGCTAATATATTACCTCCAACACCATGAGCTCTTATCTTGTGCAGTAACCTTTTATGTGGCATCTTGTCGAATGCCTTTTGGAAATCCAAATACACTACATCTGCTGGTTCCCCTTGATCCACCCTTCTCATTACATCCTCAAAGAACTCTAATAAATTTGTCAAACATGATTTCCCTTTCATAAAACCATGTTGGCTCTGCTTGATTGTATTATGATTTTCTAAATGTCCTGCTACTACTTCCTTAATAATGGATTTGAGCATTTTCCCAATGACAGATGTTAGGCTAACTGGCCTATAGTTTCCTGCTTTCTGTCTCCCTCCTTTCTTGAATAGGGGCGTTACATTTACAGTTTTCCAATCCGCTGGGACCTTTCCAGAATCTAGGGAATTTTAGAAGATTACAACCAATGCATCCACTAACTCTGCAGCCACTTCTTTTAAGACCCCAGGATGCAGGGCATCTGATCCAGGGGACTTGTCAGCCTTTAGTCCCATTATTTTGCCTAGTACTTTTTCTCTAGTGGTAGTGATTGTTTTAAGTTCCTCCCTCCCTTTTACCGCTTGGTTATCGACTATTATTGGGATGCTTTTAGTGTCTACTACCATGAAGACAGATACAAAATATTTGTTCAAAGTCATGCCATTTCCTTGTTTCCCATTATTAGTTCTCCAGTCTCATCCTCTAAGGGACCAATGTTTACTTTAGCTACCCACTTCCTTTTTATATACTTGTAGAAGCTCTTACTGTCTGTTTTTATATTTCTTGCTAATTTACTCTCATTATCTATTTTATCCCTCTTTATTATTTTTTTAGTCATCCTTTGCTGGTTTCTAAAAAATTCCTAATCTTCTGGTCTACCACTAATCTTCGCAACATTGTATGCCTTTTCTTTCAATTTGATACCATCTTTAACTTCCTTAGTTAGCCGTGGATGGTTCATCCTTCTCGTAGAGTCTTTCTTTCTCACTGGAATATATCTTTGTTGAGAGTTATGAAATATCTCCTTAAATGTCTGCCATTGCTTATCTACCGTCTTACCTTTTAATCTATTTTCCCAGTCCACTTTAGTCAACTCTGTCTTCATACCTTTGTAATTGCCTTTATTTAAGTTTAAGACACTAGTTTCAAACCCAAGTTTCTCACCCTCAAACTGAATGTGAAATTCCAACATGTTATGATCACTCTTCCCTAGAGGATCCTTTACTATGAGATCATTAATTAATACTGCCTCATTACACATTACCAGATCTAAAATAACCTGTTCCCTGGTTGGTTTCACAATGTACTGTTCTAAGAAACCATCCTGAATATACTCTATGAACTCGTCCTCAATGCTACCTTTGCCAATTTAATTTGTCCAATCTATATGAAGATTAAAATCGCCCATGATTATTGCAGTACCTTTCTTACAAGCCCCCATTATTTCTTGATTTATACTCTGTCCTACAGTGTAGCTACTGTTAGGGGGCCTAAAGACTACTCCCACAAGTGACTTCTTTCCTTTACTATTTCTTATCTCCACCCAAACTGATTCTACATCTGGATCTTCTGAGCCAAAATCATTGCTCACTACTGTACTGATCTCATCCTCTATTAAGGACTAGACTAAAGCAAAATACTGCGGGTGCTGGAAATCTGAAATAAAAACAGACAATGCTGGAAACACTCAGTGGGTCAGGCAGCATCTGTGGAGAGAGAAACAGAGTTAACGTTTCAGGTCGATGACCCAGCATTTTCTGTTTTTATATTATATAAGGACTAGACTATTGCCCGATAAAATAAGTCCTGTGCCAAGTGTTTCGTTAAAAAGAGAATGGCAGAGTTCTGGTGCAGGAAAGTATAGAGTAACATAAACTTCGCTACAAAAGAAGACAGAGAGATTGGCCCAAAAATTAGTGCCGCTACGCGAGAGTACGCACTGTGTACTCTCGCGTATTCTGTCTCCAATTGCCGGTTTTCTGCATGCACTGCGCATGCGCTGAAAACCGGCACTTGGTGATTTCAAAAGGGGGCGGTTCCTAGGTGAACCGTGTGCGTGCTACAGGCTGCGCGCACGCAGTGCACTTAGTGCTTTGGACGCGCAGGTAAGCATGGAAGATTTTAGACATAAAGAAAGGAGGTGTAAGACCCTCTTTTAACAAGGTAAGTACTTAATTAAGTATTATTTTGAATTTTTTTTAACAGGTATATCTTTTTTAGAGACTTTAAAGACAGGTAAGTTTATTTTTATAACTTTTTAAAAGATTTTACATTTTTTCAAAAATTTAATTTTTTGTTTAAAATGGTTAATTTATTTAACTATACTTATTTTATTAATGTGTTGGTTTTTAAAAAAAATTAATTGAGGTTTAGCTGTTCTTTTGGGGGGGGTATAGTATTCATAGCTAGCTATGAATGAAAGATGGTGTGCTGCCATTGGCTCTAACTGAGTCACGTGATCCCACAGCTCGCACGAATTAACTACGCCTGTGGGATACGAAAGCACTGCACAGCAGCTGTCCAGAACATCAAGTTCGTGCGAGCTCGGACTGAAAAAGCCAGTGCACAGTGAGAGATCGCGGGAAGGCCTTACCCTCGCACGAAGGCTCACTCACTAATTTTTGGGCCATTATGTGGGGAGGGAATGTTTCTGGGGTAATCACGAGTGAGGTTACCACAGCAGCAAATAAATAAGACATCCTTTATGGGTTAAGAGTCCTTTTCTCATTCTATGACTTTTGTCCTTCAATGTACTAACTGTGAGCCCTCTCCTGAGAAGCTGAGAAATCCTGCCAGTATTCTGTGGTTGAAATTGTTCTGTTTGACAATGTCAACATGTGCATCAAAACATACATGTGAAATTCCTCTGTGTTATTTTAACAAAGGTGTAAACCCATTTATTTTAAATAAGTTAACACTTTTTTTTAAAGTAGCAGACAGAATTCCATACACACTTGTTAATGCGTTTGTTATCAATATTGCATCGTGCGATTTCAGTTCACTTATCAAAGAAAGATAAGGATTTGTAGAAGCAAGAAAATGCCATTAGGTTAACAAGTCTGCCCCATTTTAATAGATCCCAAGCCTACCTACATGCTGTCTCACTTCTCTAGGTGGAAATGTATCTAATTTATACTATCTGCTCCACTGCCTTTCCACAACTCTATTAACCCATTGAGTGAAAGATGCAACCTGGCTTTTCTTCTTACTCCTAACTTCCTCATTTCTAACTTGTGTCCCCTGATACTGGAGCCTTGCTTCATCATGGACAATTTGCCTGGATTGATTTTGTCAGTCCCCGTCATAATCTTGAAACTTCAATAAGGTCACTTCAAAGTCTCTTCTTTTAATGTACCCCTTTCTCTGATGTGCTTTTCATACAGCTCTCAGAGGTGGCTTTTCACAGGATTATCTGTGTGTCAAAAGTAGTTGTTAAGCTACGAGCAAATCTCTGCTTCTAATGAGGCAAACCAGTAAAATGTTACAATTCTCTGAAGATTAAGTGCATCGACTGCAGTGGCATTGATTATAAAAAAAAGGACACTGATATTTCTCCCACTGTTTTTCTCATTTTCAAATAACGCCTCTTTAATAGCCTCAATTTTCCTGCTGTTTTTTTTGTGACTGTTTGCCTGGGACAGCAGCAGGTGTCCACTTAGCTATCGGCATGGACAGCCATGTTATTATGAATCCCACTGCGGCATTTGTGTATTTACCCAGGAAAAGGGACATTCTGTGCTCCTGCAGGGTTCTGTTCTGCAGGTTAATCTAGCATGTAAAGAACCTATTCTGCTACTCCACTGCACATGGATGGGAACTGTATGGTTGCCAAATTGTCCTGCTTCTCAAATTAACCCTGTAGCCACTGAATGTAGCTCTGTGGTAAACAGGGAGAAATTTACAGCATATGTCAGATTGGGGCCAACCCATAATGTTTCCTTCATGAGTCACTGCATGTTATGCTTAGGTAAGCTGTATTATTTCTTTCCTTTTGTGCATTTGAATTCAATTTTAGGGAGGCATTAGTATAATGCCTGCCTTTTATTAGTAAACCTGAGTCACCCTGTCTGTACGATATGATGTTCCTTTTTTTGTCCATCCAATTTTCATTCCTCTTACTGTCTCTTACTGGGTTACAGTTCCATAGGTATTGGCAGCCCTCGAGCACCTCAGCCAGATAGCCACTGTTCCCATACAAGCCTAAACAGCAAGTGTGGTCAAGTTATTCAAGTGTGGGGGGAAATTTACCCAGAGAGTGGTTAGAATGTGGAACTTGCTACCATAGTGAGTAGTTGAGGTGAATAGTGTAGATGCATATAAGGGGAAACTAGATAAACGCATGAGCAAGAAAAGAATAGAACGATATGTTGATAGGGTTAGATGAAGTGGGGTGGGAGGAGGCCCGTGTGGAGCATAAACACCGACATGGACCAGTTGGGGCGAATGGTTGTTTCTATGCTTTGCAGTCTGTATAATTCTAAGTCTAAAGCTGTACTCACCTGGCATTCCTAAACATTCACTTTCCAGTGGCAGATGGAGTACAATGTGGGGCAATGTGAGTTTATTCACTTTGGAAGGAAGAATAGAAAAACAGAATAATTTTTAAATGATGAGAAACTATTAAATGTTGGTACTCACAGGGATTTAGGTATGCTTGCACATGAAACAGAGAAAGTTAACATGCAGGTACAGCAAGCAATTTGGAAGGCAAATTGTATGTTGGCCTTTATTGCAAGGGAGTACAAGATTAAGAAAGTCTTGCTGCAATTGTACAGGTCTTTGGTGAGACCACACCTGGAGTACTGTGTACAGTTTTGTTCTCCTTACCTAAGGAAGGATATACTTGCCTTAAAGAGGGTGCAACAAAGGTTCACTAGATTGATTCCTAGGATGAGAGGATTGTTCTATGAGGAGAGATTGAGTAGAATGGGCTTATATTCTCTGGAGTTTAGAAGAATGAGAGATGATCTCATTGAAGCATGTAAGATTCTGAGAGGGTTTGACAGGATAGATGCTGAGAGGCTGTTTCCCTTGGCTGGAGAGACTAGAACTAAGGGGTGTAGTCTCAGGATAAGGGGTCGGCCATTTAGGAATGAGATGAAGAGCCATTTCTTCACTCAGAGGTTTGTGAATCTTTGGAATTCTGTACCCCAGAGGGCTGTGGATGCTCAGTCGTTGAGTATATTCAAGGCTGCGATCGATAGATTTTTGGACTCTAAGGGCTGGATTTTGTCTTGGGGTCGGGTTGGGGTCGTGTAATCCGCATTTCGTGTTTCCCCCCCGACTCCAGATTAATGTGGGTGCCTGATGAAATTTTCACTTAATTGGGCAATTGAGTTGGAGCATGTGGGAACCCATGAACTAATTAGTGTTTTCAGTCTGAAAGTCGCCTCTGATGATGTCATCATTACTGACTGCTTAGTCTCAGAGACTGTTGGTGAGAGAGGACTTGCCTGGCTTTTGATGTGAGTGGACCTGGATGCAAAAATGAGGGGGGTGGTTAGAGGACAGAGAGAGAGAGAGAGAGAGAGAGAGAGAATTTTTTTTGCCAAGTAAGTCCTCCCAGGCAGTCTCTGAAGACATTCAATGCAGCAGCATCAGAGGCAATGTTCAGACCTAACACTACTACTACCACCTTCATCACATCTCTGTCATAATAGTGGACTTGCAGCCGATAGTCAGCTATCCACTTGTGCTCCCGCCAGGTTTCACTGGAGTGTTTCACACCAGGCGTGCTTCACGTCAAAAGAGGGTTAAACTAGCTACAGCGTTTCAAAATGGCATTACAGAGCCAATTTAGAGCTTGTTAAGGGCTTTAATGGCCTCTCCCGCCTCTTGGAGGTGGGACGGAATCGGGAACCCCGCGACTGATTATGTCAAAATTGCGTGGAGGCGGGATGGAGTCGGGATAGTGTCGGAAACCCCGACCCCGCAAATTTAATCCCCCACACGCCTCCAAACCCGACTCCATGGGTCATTCAAAATCCAGCCCTAAGAGTATTAAGGGATATGGAGATCAGGCAGGAACATGGAGTTGAGGTTGAAGATCAGCCATGATCTTATTGAATGGCGGAACAGGCTCGAGGGGCCTTATGGCCAACTCCTGCTCCTATTTCTTATGTTCTTATGAGTCACTAGAATCATGAGGAGTGGGAATTCTGACTGATTCATCCCTCTAGCCCCCGCCCCAATTTCAGGAATTCTGAGATCCACTGTGGGTCCATATTGCCCCTGAATGACATCTGCAAATTCAGCACAGACTGAGGATTGAACCTCAGACTTCTCAATACCACATTAGGCAATGAACCATCAAGGGAGCTAGCATCCCTTGTGCAAAACAAATTGGGTAAACTCTGCTTCAGACAGCACCGACCTTAATTTCTGTTCACATCACTGGTTTTTAAACAAAAGTAAGCAATAACATTCACACCTGATGATACTCTGCACATGAAATTCTCATAAATCAAATGTAGTTCAATGGAGCACAGATTTTGAATTAATTTTCAGCAAATATATAAAACAGAAAAATAGGCGCACAGTAAAAAAAATTGTACGACAGTCAACCCATTGCTGGAGTATAGTTCCAGTAGCTCAAATGGCTTTCCCAGCTGTTCCTTATCCTATCCTCAACCAATATCCCAATTACCAACAGGGATCACTGAATGGTCATCAAGTAAAGAAACACTGCCTTAATTTTTTTTACGGAGTGAGTATTGACACCACTGTGTCAACCAATGAGTTGGAGATGGGGTCGGGGGAGGGGGGATGACTTATAGCAAACAGAATCTATTTTACAGCAAACAGAATCTGTAAATAGAGGGCTGGATTTTGCCAGGCCCGAGGAGGCAGGAATGGAGGTGTGTGGGGTGTTAAAATTACAAAAAATGGCGGGCAGGCCTGACCCCGCCTCCATGCAATTTTCCCAAATGCGTGGTTTCTGATCCCGTCTCCGTCCCGCCTCCAAGAGGCGGGATAGCCCCTTAAGAACCACTTAATTGCCTCTATAATCCCATTTTGAGAGGCCTTTCTGATTTTAACACTTTTCCGACATGATGCACGCCTCCTCTGAAACACGACGGTGAAACCTGGCGGTAGCATACTTGGATTGCTGACCATCAGTTGCAGGTCCACCATTAGGAAGGGGATTCGATCTATCATCATTCTGGGGTAACGTTTAGCAGTTGTTGTTGTTCCTCTTCCTCTTCCTCTTCCTCTTCCTCTTCCTCTTCCTCTTCCTCTTCCTCTTCTTCCTCCTCCTCCTCCTCCTCGCAAAGGTCAAACGCTTCCCAGTCTTTGCAGACCTTAAATGCAGCAGCAATGATGACATCATCAGAGGCGACTTTCAGACTGAAAATACTCATTGGGTCATGGGTTCCCACATGCTGGAACTCAATTGCCCAATTAGGGGAAAATCGAATAATTCTCCCACATCCAATTGGAGTCGGGTGGCTAACACGAAAAGTGGATGACATGACCCCAGCCCGCCCCAATGACAAAATCGAGCCCAGAGTGTCGACGAACTACAGCAAACAGAAACCGAAACATGACCGAAACTACAGTAGAGTCTACCTATAAAATTAGGATTATTTCTCCAGCAAAATGCAGTGAGTGGAGGATAGTTACAGAACACAAATTATGTGCGTAAAATCCATCCCAGTCACTTACAGCACGGCAGTCTCCAGGCATGATTGACGGTGACATTACCCAATCATCTCCCTTCTGGCCGGGACTTGTGGTGTCACTAAAAGCAGCCTTTTTTAAATCATTTTCCCTGCCCTCCCCACGCTGCCTCTCCTGCAGGCTTTCACTCTCTGCTGGGTTATGGTTCCAAAGGTATCAGTCACCTTATAGTGCTTGCCACAAGTGATCCTTATTAGTTGGCCTTGATAGTTCAGGCTATTCATCGCAGTGGGCATGATATTCAAGCTCATTCTTGTCCTTACCCAATGTCCATACATACATCCAGCTATGTCTTTGGTTACCAATCAGGATTGCAACTCTTTGATGATATTCTACTTCCTAGACCAGGGGTGCTGTGACTGATTGTAGCACCTCTACTGCTGCTCACTAGATCAGCTATCTCAGCATAGACCAAGGATCAAATCTTCGACCTTCTATTTCAATATAATTTGGCTCCATGTTGGATGGCGCACTTACAAACTGAACCATCTGAGGTGGTGATGGAAGAGCAAAGCATTGTTCAATCTTCCATCAAAGCCCTCTAAAACATATGAACGTATACACTGAGAAAAGGCTATTCATCTCATGAAGTCTGCTCCATCCTTCACTACTGCCTGCCCTCCTTCATCACTTCTAGCCGCCCTTCCTGCATCACTATGAAGGGTAACCATAGAAGATGCAAAACTTGTTCATTCACCAACGTCAAGGCTCCAAGCATTCCTTCCATGTAAGACAGCAATTTTGCACATGCTCCTTCCAATCTAGCATACTGCATGTGTTGCTCATAGTGTGGCCTCCTCTATATTGAGGAGACCAAACACAAATTGCTCAGCATCTCCAGTCTGTCTGCAAATATGATACTGATCGCCGTGTGGCTCGCCAATTCAATACTCCTCCCATTCCCACTCCAAGCTTTCAGTACTTGCCCTCCGACGCTATTCCAAACAACCTCAGTACAAAGATCAGGAACTGTGGGGCTAATTCCCCAATCAAGCGCTCTCATCACAGGGACCGCTGGTCAGAAAATGGTGGGCCCATGACTCTGAGGTGCGATTGCAATTCTAACAACTGCGTGAGCAGCTGTTTGTGTGTGCTGACAGTGCTGCAGAATTCATTCTGCAATGTAAATGGAGCAAATTTCACAGTTGTGTTCCAGCATATTACAGAATCACTGCTACTTGAAGCAATTCCGAATATAAAGAAGCATTAGAGCATGGTATTTATATTGCACCTTTTCACACTTTTCAGAAATGTTTAAAACCATTTCATGGAATTAATTATTTTTAAGTGCAGTGACTATTGTTATGCAGGCTAATGTAGCAGTCATATTGCACCCAGTAAGATTCCACAAAGAACAATCAAACTAATGAGCTTGTTTTTTATGGTATTTGTTGATGAAGAAACGTTGACCAGGACACCTGGAGAACGCCCTTCTCTTCTTCATATAATGCTATGGGATCTTCAATATCCACCTAAACCACCAGAACAGACACACAGGGCACTGGTCTTAGCCAAAGGATGCTACCTACAACAATTCAAAACTCCCTTAGTACTGTACTAAGATGTCAGTATAGCCTATGTTGGAGTGTATCAAGAGTGCTACCAAAATGGCTAAGCTGATATATATTATTACTTTAAAAGATTAACTAGATTCAGAAAAAATCTCAGTTTTTTTAAAATTTCCTTTTTAATAGCTTGGGGTGCATATGTTTGCTCATCGAAGTGATGAATGACATGGACATTCTATTCTCAAGGTATGCAGAGAACAGGGCTGACACATTGCCCTGATATTTAGGGGGAGAGTGCAGGCCAGGGCGAAAGCTGCCGGGGAATGCATCGAGTCTGGGGACGGGGAGGTCCTGCCTAATTAAACGGCAGGATCAGTATGATTTATTTCTTTCACTTCCCACCCAGCAGCCGGCCAAATTACTGTAGTAGGCTGGCCAGCTGCCGGGTGGGAAAACCAGCAGCAGGAGGCCACGGCCGGGGACTTTTAGGGACGTTCCCTGGCAGTCGGGAGTGGGGAATGGCCAGAGATCAGGACTTGGGATGGGGGTGAAGAGAGAGGCCATTACGGGAAGGGGGAAGGTACGGTGATTGATGCTTTGGCGAGGGGGGGGTGGAAGAGATGACATCGCGGGGGCGGAGGGGGGGGAAAGGCCGGAGATCAAGGCTTGTGGTGGAGAGGTCTGCGATCGCAGCGGGTGGGAGAGAGATGCCGCGATTGGCAGAGGGGAGGCTGAAGGTTTTATTGTGGGGCCGGGGTAGCACTGCTTCTCCTCCTGACCCACAAGGTTTGCTGTGAAAGGCACTTACATTCTTGAACCGGCAGCTCCCGGCCTCCTTTTACTGCCGGGTTTTCCGACACCTGGGAATCCTGCGCGGCAACTGTTTACTTTAAATCAGGCTCCCAATTGCACTGTGGGAGCCTGATTTAAATATGTTAATAAAGTGTCCCACCTCTCAATGGCAGGACACACGCACATCATGTAACCCGCCGCTGTGAAAATGGCTGCAGGCGCGTATGCGGCGGGTTGAGGACGAGTTCCCTGTTTTAAAATTTTTAACCCGACCCGCTCCCGCCCGTTGTGGAGGGGATTAATATCGAGGTCCATGTCTTGCTTCCTTTGCATTGCCCTTACAATGTACCTTCCCCCAGCCTCTGCAGTACATTTCCACTTCATCTTAATGACATTTCCGTTTCCTGCATTCTGTGTTGCTGTGATTTCTCTGAGTGAGTATGTTACGTTAATCCACTCTAACTTATTTTCTGCTTTACGGTCCTGAATGCTTGAACTAGATTGATCCCACTTAATCTGTTTCTAACAAGGTCCTGGCTGGAAATATTCACGATGACCTACTGGTAATGGATACAATCCAGGTGATTTATATGCTGCACTTGGAACTATGTGTCCAAGACACCCTTATCTATGACATTCACTTGTCTCCCCTCTACCCCCAATTTTTCAGCTGATGATTTCAGCTGCGCATTGGATGAAATGGAGCTTACTACTGCCCTCTAATTGCTATGTTCTCTCAGTGCACTGAATGGAATGTTAAATATCATTATTAGCAAACACTTCTCCGTGAAGGCAACGCACACCACACAGACAAACCAGGATGATTTGAGAAAAAAAGTGAAACATCTGAAATAAAAATAGATAATGCTGAAAGAGAAAAATAGGTTAATGTTTGACCCTTTATTAGAAATGGTACAGTCAGTCTGGAGATAACCCCTTATAGGACCGACCAAAACAAAGAGGGAAGAGGAGAACAGATAAAGGTCAAGAGTTCAATTACGCTAACTACTTACACAAAAGTACAGCTAATGCCCTGTTAGTAAGCTTGAGAAAGGTTAGATTAGAAAGTTGTTTTTTCCCCACAGGGGGATGGACTTGTGGAACCGCTTCCCAAAGAAGGAAGTTCATTTGGGATCAGCTGGTACCATTAAGAAGGAACTGGATCATTACCTGTTGAAAAGCAGGATTGAGGGTTACAGACAACAGTGCTTGATCTTTTTATGCCGAGGGAAAGGAAGGAAATTGGTCTCCTAAAGTAGAGGATCAACACATGGTTTGGGAGGGAAGTCCGTAATCACACAAAAACTCTGGATTGACTGAGCTTGAGGAGTTGAATAGCCTGTTCTCATTATGGATTTTAGGTTTTAGGTAATAGATTTTAAAATGTTAGAAAGGTTTGTAAAACACTGTACAATGTTTGCCTCAGTCATGCCTTGGTAAAGGTACTGGAAAGACAAAGCAGTAAGCCAGAAATGGGACAATCACTGTTCAGAACAGAAGAAAACTACTCTTGTTAAAATTGGCTGTATCCTGTTGGGATGTCACCTACTATTACAAGAAAACCTCAATGGGGCAAAAGCCCAGACTGTACCTCACTGTATTAAGCATATTAGCTGCATTAGTATCCCAATACATTTAAACACTTATGCTTATATAAGAACATAAGAAAATATAGAACAAGAAAAATGATGGCGGTCCATCAGGCCAACAGCTCATGTATGATGTACATCGACTCCCCCACTATGGACTAGTCTGAGGTCTCAAAATAACAAGTGGATGAAGCTCCTCAAAGAACTGTAAGTATGTTGTCCCGAGCCGAGACACTGTCCTGGCAGGGTAAGCATTCCTGCGCGCACGTCTCTTTCTATTTGGTCTCCCTGCGGCTGCAGCTCTGCTTTCTTCTTCCTCCTGCTGTCGCTCCTCCTCTTCCTCATCCTGTAGTCAGAGTGAAATTAGCCAGAGAACCCCCATAAAGAAAAAAGTGTATTGCCAGAAGCCCCTTACAAGTTCAAAATGTTAAAAGAACCACTACAGGCTACTAAGACAATAGCAAAATACTGCGGATGCTGGAAATCTGAAATAACAGAAAATGCTGGAAACACTCAGTAGGTCAGGCAGCATTGAGGAGAGAGAAACAGAGTTAACGTTTCGGGTCGAGGACTGCAGGCATCTTTCGGATGAGATGTTAAACCGAGGCGCCGTCTGCTATCTCAGGTGGACTTAAAAGATCCCAGATGTCACTATTTCGAAGAAGAGCTGGGGAGTTATACCTGGTGTCCTGGCCAATATTTATCCCTCAAACAACATCACTAAAAGCAGATTATCTGATCATTATCACATTGCTGTTTGTGGGACCTTGCTGTGCGCAAATTGGCTGCTGCATTTCCTACATTACAACAGTGACTACACTTCAAAAGTACTTCATTGGCTGTAAAGTGCTTTGGGACATCCTGAGGTCGTGAAAGGCGCTATATAAATGCAATTCTTTCTTTTTCTTTCTTTCCTTAAAATTGGCTAAGTACAAGCCAAATGACTCCCAAACCATTGCAGCATTGTAGTGTAGAACAAATGAGTATATAGCACTGGAAATGCACACCTCCCGACTTGTACTGTTCACTGTTTACGGGCAGGTTGAGGAACTGATGATAACAATGTGGGAAGTGATGAAAATGGTGCCATTTAACTCTTAATTCTATACATTAATGAGGTGACGACCGCTTAAATCGAGGTCCATCCAAAAATTGGAATGAGTGGATTTCCAGTGATAAGTCGATGGGCCTGTTTTTCCTCTGATTTTGGTCCCACTACCGCCCATTTTTAGGCGTAAACAAGGCGGTAGTGAGAAGAAAATCGGCCCCATATTGCCTAAGTTTTTTTTTACTGTGGACATCGCTGGCAAGGCCAGCATTTATTGCCCAAACTTAGATGACTTCAGCTGGTGGTGGGCCGTCTTCTTGAACCACTGCAGTCCGTGTGGTGAAGGTGCTCCTACAATGCTGTTAGGTAGGGAGTTCCAGGATTTTGACCCAGCGACAGTGAAGGATCAGCAATATATGTCCAAGTCAGTTTGGTGTGTAACTTGAAGGGGAACCTGAAGGTGATGGTGCTCTCTTGACTGCTGCTCTTGTCCTTCTAGGTGGTGGAGGTTACAGGTTTGGGTCTGTCGATAGTACACATTGCAGCCACGGTATGCTGATGGTGCAGGGAGTGAATGTTTAAGGCAGTGGATGGGGTGACGATCAAGCAGACAGCTTTGTCCTGGATAGTGTTGAACTTCTTGAGTGTTGTAGCTGTAGCCATCCAGGCCAGTGGAGAGTATTGCATCACACTCCTGACTTGTGCCTTGTAGTTGGTAGAGAGCCTTTGGGGAGTCAGGAGGTGAGTCACTCGCCGTAGTATAACCAGCCTGCTCAAAGTAGCCATGGTATTTATGTGGCTAGTTCAGTTCAGTTTCTGGTCAATGTTTTGAATCATTTACGGGGTACGGTAGCTTAGTGGTTATGTTACTGGACTAGTAATTCAAAGGCCTGGGCGAATGATTTGGAGACATGAGTTCAAATCCCACCATGGAATTTAAATTCATTTAATTAAATAAATCTGGAATAAAAAGCTAGTATCAGTAATGGTGACCATGAAACTCCCGGATTGTCGTTAAAAACCCATCTGGTTCACTAAAGTCCTTTGGGAAGGAAATCTGCCATCCTTACCTGGTCTGACTCCAGACCCAGAGTACTGTGGTTGACTCTTATTTGCCTCTGAAATGGCCTAGCAAGCCACTCAGTTGTACCAAACCGCTAGAAATAAATGTACAGTACTAAGAATAAAAGCGGATGGACCACCTGGCATCGATCTAGGTACCAGATATGACACCCAGCCCAGGCGAACCTGCAAAGTATTGTCACTAACATCTGGGGACTTGTGCCAAAATTGAGAGAGCTGGCCCACAGATTGGTCAAGCTCCTAGTCAAACTCACAGAATCATACCTTTCAGCCAACGTCCCAGACTCCTCCATCACCATCCCTGGGTATGTCCTGTCCCACCGGCAGGACAGACCCACCAGAGGTGATGGCAGCACAGTGGAATACAGTCATGAGGGAGTGGACCTAAGAGTCCTCAACATTGACTTCGGACCCCATAAAGTCTCATGGCATCAAGTCAAACATGGGCAAGGAGAAAACTCCGACCACCCTCCTTCAGCTGATGAATCAGTACTCGTCCATGTTGAACACCACTTGGAAGAAGCACTGAGGGTAGCAAAGTACAGAATTTACTCTGGGTGAGGGACTTCAATGTCCATCACTAAAAGCGGCTCGGTAGCACCACTACTGACCAAACTGGCTGAGTCCTGAAGGACATAGCTAGCAGACTGGGCCTGCGGCAGGTGGTGAGAGAACCAACACGAGGGAAAAAACCTACTCGACCTCGTCCTCACCATCCACCTTTCACAGATGCATCTGACCACGACAGGATTGGTAGGAGTGACCACCGCACAGTCCTTTTGGAGACAAAGTCCCGTCTTCACACTGAGGACACTCTCCATCGTACTGTGTGGCACTACCACCGTGCTAAATGGGATAGATTCAGATCAGCAGCAGCAGAATTGTATACCACCACAAACTGTAACCTCATGGCCCGGCGTATCCCTCACTCTACCTTTACCATTAAGCCAGGGGACCAGGGCAACACGGTGGCATAGTGGTTAGCACTGGTGCCTCACAGCGCCAGAGACCCGGGTTCGAATCTGACCTCGGGTGACTGTCTGTGTGGAGTTTGCACATTCTCCCCGTGTCTGCGTGGGTTTCCTCCGGGTGCTCCGGTTTCCTCCCACAGTCCAAAAATGTGCAGGTTAGGTTGATTTGGCTATGATAAATTGACCCTTAGTGTTAGGGGGGATTAAATATGTGGGGTTATGGGGATAGGATGGGATATGTTAGGGGGAATTAAATGCGTGGGGTTACGGGGGTAGGGTGGGATGTGAGTACTGTGGGGATTGGGGCAGGGACAGGGTGCTGGATTTGGATGATCAGCCATGATCGTATTGAATGGCGGAGCAGGCTCGATGGGCCGAATGGCCTACTCCTGCTCCTAGATTCTATGTTTCTATGTTTCTATGAGGAATGCAGAAGAGCATGCCAGAAGCAGCACCAGGCATACCTAAAAAAGAGGTGCCAACCTGGGGAAGCTACAAAATATATATTACATGCATGCTACACAGCGGAAACAGCATGCTATAGACAGAGCTAAGCGATTCCGCAACCAATGGATCAAAGCTCTGCAGTCCTGTCACTTCCAGTCGTGAATGGTGGTGGACAACTAACAGGAGGAGGAGGCTCCATGAACATCCCCATCCGCAACAATAGTGGAGCCCAGCATGTGAGTGCAAATGACAAGCTGAAGTGTTCACAACCATCTTCAACCAGAAATGACGAGTGGATGATCAATCTCAGCCTCCTCCCGATGTCCCCACCATCACAGAATCTAGTCTTCAGCCAACTGAATTCAGACCACATGATATCAAGAAATGACTCAGTGCACTGGATACAACAAAGGTTGTGGGCCCCGACAATATCCCGGTCGCCGTGCTGAAGAATTGTGCTCCATAACTAGCCACAGCTCTAGCCAAGCTATTCCAGTACAGCTATAACACTGGCATCTACCCGACAATGTGGAAAATTGCCCAGGTATGTTCTGTCCACAAAAAGCAGGACAAATCCAATCCAGCCAATTACCGCCCCATCAGTCTATTCTCAATCATCAGCAAAGTGATGGAAGGTGTTGTCGACAGTGCTATCAAGCGACACTTATTCACCAATAAATTGCTCACCGATGCTCAGTTTGGGTTCCGTCAGGGCCACTTGGCTAGAGACCTCATTACAACCTTGGTCCACACATGGAAAAAAGAAGTAGTGTTCAGTTCCATTAGCAACTCCTCAGATAATGAAGCAGGTTGTGCCCGCATGCAGCAAGACCTGGAAAACATTCAGGCTTGGGCTGATAAGTGGCAAGTAACATTGGCGCCACACAAGTGCCAGGCGTTACCATCACCGAATCCCCCAACCATCAGCGTCCTGATGGTCACCATTGACCAGAAACATAGCTGGACCAACTGTGCCAATACTGTGGCTACAAGAGCAGGTCAGAGGCTGTGTATTCTGTGGCCAATGACTCACCTCCTGACTCCCCAAAGCCATCCCACTATCTACAAGGTACAAGTCAGGTGTGTGATGGAATACTCTCCACTTGCCTGCATGAGTGCAGCTCCAACAGCACTCAAGAAGCTCGACACCATCCAGGACAAAACAGCCTGCTTGATTGCCACCCCATCCATCACCTTAAACATTCACTCCTCCACCATCGGCACACCATGGCTACAGTGTGCTCCAACTACAAGCTAGTCGCCAAGGCTTCTTCAGCAGCACCTCCCAAACCCGCGACCTCTACCACCTGGAAAGACAAGAGCAGCAGGCGCATGGGAACACCACCACCTGCAACTTCCCCTCCAAGTGTCAGCTGTGGCTTAGTGAGTAGCACACTAGCCTTTGAGTCAGAAGATTGCGCGTTCAGTTCCCACTCCAGGAACTATGAGCACACAAAGCTAGGCTGACACTCCAGTGCAGTGCTGAGGGAGTGCTGCACTGTCGGAGGTGCCGTCTTCTGGATGAGACGTTAAACCGAGGCCCAGTCTGCCCTCTCAGGTGAATGTAAAAGATCCCATGGAACTATTTTGAAGAAGAGTAACGGAATTATCTGGCCAATATTTATCCCTCAACCAACATAACAAAAACAGATTATCTGGTTATTATCACATTGATGACTGTGGGACCTTGCTGTGCACAAATTGGCTGCCATGTTTCCCACATGAGTCCACTTCAAAAGTACTTCATTGGCTGTAAAGTGCTTTTAGACGTTCGGTGGTCGTGAAAGGCGCTATATAAATGCAAGTCTTTCTTTCTTTGTCCTTTCAAGTCACACACCATCCTGACTTGGAAATATATTGCTTTTCCTTCATCGTCGCTGGGTCAAAATACTGGAACTCCCTCCCTAACAACACTATGGGAGTACCTTCACCACATGGACTGCAGCGGTTCAAGAAAACAGCTCACTACCACCTTCTCAAGGGCAATTAGCAATGGGCAATAAATTCTGGCCTTGCCAGCAATGCCCACATCACATGAATGAATAAAATATAAAATCCATGTCCCTTTGTCTTGGAACTTATATTAAAATTGAACAACACCCTGGAATCCAGTTTATCTGTTCACCTGAAGATATTAACTACCTCAATAAGGTCACCTCTAAGATGTAATATTTAACAATGTAAACATGCCTAGTACCCTTAGGGCTAGAAATTCATTATAGCCCAGGAATGGGCAGTATCAGTAGAAAAGTTGGAGAATTAGTGCCAGGCGCTAATGCTTTAGACTGCATGCAAAATTTGTGCTCACTGCTGAAAAAAATGTCCTAATTCAAGTCTTAAAGCCCAAGCTCATTGGCGTTACACTCAAAGGGTGGACCAATATCGGGTGCAGTCTAATTGTAAGTCATGATTGCCACAGGCTTTTTTCGTTACTTAAAGGGGAGATTCATTGATGCTGCAGGACCTTATTGTCAGCATTGCTAGCATCGAAGCTGCCTCAGCAAGCAGAAGCAGGACAAGGAGAAGGAGCCGGAGGATTGAAACAGCTGAACTCATGGCAGATACATGTCCCAGGGAGAGAGCCCGCAGATTCTGCGATCAAGCATTAGAGGTGTTGGTGTTCGCTGTGGAGAGACGGAGGACGGGGCTCTACCCGGCAAGTGGCAGGAGGCCCTCGCCGCAAGTCTTCCACACCATGTAGAGGGAGGTAGCGCAGCACATCTCGGGCAGCACTGTGGTCCACAGTGCAGGAAGAAATTTAATGACCTCACTTGGGTGGTGTAAGGTTCTCAAAATTCCCACATTCCTCAGAGTTATTAATAAGGGGTACCCTAGACAAAATGGCTTCTAGATCTCGTGGCAGAAGCCTGCGACATTGAACAGAAACCAGGGCCCTGCAAAAACAGCAGGCCAGGTGACATGCCTGGGTCTGTAAGAGAGTTGCAAAATTCCCAGACCCCCAAAAGACTCGGAGGAAAAGAGAGAGACCCTAAGAAAAAGGGACTTTGGACATTTTAAAACCAATTGAGTATATTGGACCAGGGACATTTTAAAACATGCCTGGGCAGACCTCAGTACAGGCTGCCAAAGGAGGCGGGGCTGGCCTCTACAGAGACAATGTTGTATATTACAGGTGGTCGACCTGTCTGGGGAACCAGATGACCCCACTCCAGCCCATCAAACTGCTTAGCATTTATACAAAGAAGTAGAGGAATGGAGTCCTCACCAAAACTCCAGGCATATCAGAAAAACATGAATAAAACAAGCCCAAAAGCCCAATCTATTCATACCAAGGCCCAGTTTCGATGGCCCGAAACTCAACACAAATGAACAACCATCAGACCAGCAATCATCCTCCACTTAACAAATATTTAATATGGTTAAAGGCCATTCTCCTGCCATTAAAGTTAACGACCTTAACGAGCCCACCAGAATTAAACAAAGCACTGGGAAGATTTGGTGGGCAGATAAGGAACAATCCAAGGTCTCCGACCTGAAACGTTAACTCTGTTTCTCTCTCCGCGGATGCTGCCTGGCCTGCTGAGTTTTTCCAGCGTTTTCTGTTGTTATTTCGGATTTCCAGCATCTGCAGTATTTTGCTATCGTATAACTATAGACCTGTGCTGGAACAAGAGAGGGCTACAGAGACGAGAGGCTGGAACAAGCCAGTTCTACAGAGAACAGAGATTGCAAGGCAGAGCACAGATTGGCAGTTTTGCAGACTAGCAGATTACAGCAAGGGAGCTACAGAACACGGAACAGCAAGGCCAAGCAGACTGCAGTCGACCGAAGCAAGGACGAAACCGACCATATCAGCAGATTCGCAAAGACTGAGCCTGGAGAGCCGCTGAAGTTTTCTGCCACATACGGGGTACGGCAGCCACCATCCAACACATCGAGCGAATCCCAAAACTACAACCGACTTAATCGACAGGATTCGACCCTTATTGGTGAGCATGATCCCTGGCCCCTCACAGCACACTTAGTTAGATATGGGTAAGGGGATTAAGACTGATTTTTCTCCCTCGATGTGCCGTGTGTTCCCCATTCCAATTTATGTGTATTTTAGGAAGCCTGTAACTATTCCAGTAATTTTTCAGTGTTGTATCGTTCATAAAATAAATATGATTTTATTGTACCAAACCAGTCGTCTACTCCAATTCTGTATCACCGTCTGTACCTAAGTCCGGTGTCTAGAACCCAGGGGTGTGGGAGCGATTCAAACCGCTCAGGAACCCAGTCAGAGGCGAGCTGACTACACACACGCCACCCCCTACACTGGTGAGGGTGAGCGAATGCGTCAACAAATGTTACATACCACCATCTGTAACACAATCTTCACACACTGCCCAAAGCACCACACCCCCAGCACTCACCCACCAACAATCTCCACCTACCAACACTCACACCCACATCTCACACCTTGCACACAATGACAGCTATTCAACTATGGCAGGCACATCACCCAAAGACATTGCTCGACACTCACTCAAGCACTTTTCTTTCTCTTACAGGCCAAGTTGGCTCATCACAGGAGGGAGCAGGAGCACACAAGCGGGGGACAAGCCGAAACTGAACCACAGTCTGCCCTGCAGAATAGAGTGCTGCAGATTATTGGGTGCCAGGTGGTGGGTGCCATGGCCACCGGCGACGTTGACCCCTTGGGTGCAATAACGGTATGTTCATCCCTACTCCTTCTTCTCACATCCCACTTCCCCTCACCCCACAAGCGTTTTGCACTTTCCAGCTAATCATGCTACATGCATGCATTTCTCCCTTCCTGCCCCCCTCCCCTCACCTGAACCCAACTCTTGAGCCTTTATGCTTTCAGATAATCAGCAAGCACCTGAGCAGCCTGTCCCTGAGGGCACGGTAGAGAGAAAGGCAGGAGAAGAGGAGGAGGTAGAACACACCGCGTCACTGCAGACACCAGCTCAGATACTGGCACTATGTGTTCTTTAGAGGCTAGTATAGTAGCTGGATCTGCACAGGGTGAGGCACCGGGGACGAGTGGCCTGCAGCAAGGCCAGGGGGAAAATGTAGCTCGGGGGCCAGCTCCCCGGAGGGTGAGTTCGCGCACGAGTTCGGCTGCACAGGACTCAGATGAGGACCTCGATGGGGAGGTGTTTAGAAGAAGGGTGATGGGCATGCACTCCGAGATGATAGGTGCAATGGCAAGGGTGCCCGAGAGCCTCTCGGCAATGATAAGGAGCATGGAGGAGTCCACCTCCAACATTGCACAAGGCTCTGTGCACATCATGTAGCCCATCATTTGCAATCTGCAAAGGATGGTAGACTCCCAGAGAGACCGTGGTGACCCAGACCTGATGCTACGTGTGATGAGCGATCTGGCAGCTTCCATTGCAGAACAGGCGGAAGCGACGCAACGTCTTAGTGCTGTAATGCAGTTGATGCTTGGTGGTATCTAATCTCAGACTGCTCTCATGCAGCCTCAGCTTGATGCCACGCAAGCTTTGACTGCTGCCATCGTGGCTGGGTCTACCACCGTCGACCAGGGCTTTCACGGTGTCGCAGCAGGCCAGCAATCTGTGCTCCAGCAGATAGCTAGGAATGCTGAGGTGCTGCCCCGGGGGAGTGGCAGTGGGTCAGTGGAGCAGGAACCTGCTGTCCTCTCTCAGGATGACAGCATTCCTGATCCCACCACTGCCACTCCGCCATTGCCCTTGTGCTGCCTGACATCCAGCCAGCCCAGACTGCTGCCGCCCATGCTGAGGTGGTGCAGTCTACATCCGGGCCTTCCAGGCCCAGAGCTGGGCGAGGGCATCCTGCATGGCATCTGAAGTCTCCTGCACGGACACTCAGCAGCCTTCTACCTGCCCTGCTGCAGCCACTGGGTCAACACTTCATAGGAGCACCAGAGTAGGCAAAGGCACAGTAACGAGAGGCACTAGGGAATTGCACAATGGTGAAGAGTTAATATTTTTGTTGTAAATATGTGTTCACTGATTTTTGATAAATTTATTAAATTAGTTTGTGGTGTGTCTCATTTCAGCTTTGCACTGTGATATGGCCTGCGACAGGGATTGAATGATGGGGATGTGGTGAGCAATGGGGATCTGGGGTTTAATTCATTCGAACCGCAGTCTGATGAGGAGGTCATGGACCGTACTTCCGGAGGGCCGATTGAGTGGATGTCTCCTCCCTCGCTCCTGTTCCTCCTCCTCCTCCTCGTCCTCCTCATCATCCTCCTCATCTTCCTCTTCCTCCTTGTCTTCCTCCTCCTCTCCCTCTCCCTCTTCCTCCTCCTGAGGTGGTCCCCCAATCCCTGGTGGCAAGGGCTGGGCTCTCATGATGGCCAAGTTGTGGAGCATGCAGCAGACCACTAAGAAATGGGACACCCGCTCTGGCGAGTACTGGAGGGCTCCTCCCATGCGGTCACTTTGAAGATATAATATCAATAGATGTACCAAGCAATCACATTGTGTTTATATTGAACTTGGAACAGTTAGTAGGTCTTCCTGTCAAATCTATGAATGAAAATGCCCTGTTAGCATTGGCTCTCCATGGCCCACGTGATCCCAGGGGACGCTTCAAACTAACTGCGCCCCTGGGATACGCAAGCACTGCGCGCCGGCAGCTGGAGGAGTCCCAGGAGCCGAAGTCCTCGTGGGCCCAAAGCACAACAGCAGGCGCGGTAGGCAAGTACGCGCGCGATGCTTGCACCCGCAGGAAGCTGGAAAGCTGAATTTCTGGCCCGACGTCTGCTTATAACGAGTTAAGGGGATATTAAGAATTCAATAGAAGACCTCGTAAGAATGGCATCAAATAGATAAATCTGTTAAACCATATTTGATAAGTTAGGAAACAGCTTTACAGCAGACAGGATTCTGAGAGTTAGCAGCTGAACTAACAGTAAGAATAGAAAGAAGTCAACAGAAAGACTGACTAGAGATAATTAGCTTACATCAGCAGAAAACTTCAAAAGAGAGACCACTGCAAAAAGAGTATAAGATATGGGATTTTCAAATGGGAAAACAGAAATCGCTGGAAAGGGCAGGGGATTCTCAGCTTCAGAGGCAGGCTCTGTAAGTTTTTAACTCTTTGAGTCTCAGGGATCAAACGGTACTTTAATTGATTTTGCTGGATATTCTGGATTAAGAATAAGACTTAGAAATGTAAAAATGTAACGAAGTTAAGATTTGAGAATAAGGATCTCTGAGAATAGAATTGTAAGCTATTTGTATTTTGAACTGTCAAAGTTCCGATTGACTCATCAGCTGTTAACTAAATGTCGGTTCCTTAATAAATCTATATATTTTTAGAATTGTCTCACAGAGTATTTCTGTATCAACCTCGCGAACTCAAATCTCTGTACACTCTTTTGTGAGGAGTTGCAGAATTCTGGAGGGTTTTCCAGACCCTCATAATATCCGGAAGGTTACAGTCTAGTTAAACTTATTAAAAGTGTTATCTGGAGGACAGTAATATCTTCAAGTTGTTTCTTTCCTTTAGGGAGAGATAGTCTGGACCTTTAGACACAATTAAGCGTCTTATAGGATTCGTCTATCTCTAACTTTAGTTGAAGGGTAACGTCTGGGGAATACGCCTGATCTGGGGTAGCCCGAGAAGGGCTAGGACTAGTAATAATCCTTTCAGTTGGCACCCAACGTGTGTGTTAATGAGTTGATACAGAACCTATACTTATATTTATATCTATTTATATCCTGTAGATTGTTAAGTATAGAAGGAGTGTTTACTGACAGTGGTTCTAAGACCCAGATTTAAGTTTCTAGAGACGACAAGTCCCTGATCAGGCCTTGTAGAACTTAAATCAGAACTCCCTCAATATACCATTGAGGTCTAGAAATTTCTTATAAAGTTCATATTAAACCCTAACCGAGGTTAGGTCCTGACGCAATTAAACCCTAACCGAGGTTAGGTCCTAAAGAAATGGCAAACCCTGTCGGAATTGGCCAAGTCTTTTAATTAGGAAATTCAAACGATTGCTTTATTAGGGGAAATAATTCTATCCCTGTACCTCCACAAAACCAAGTGATAATTTTTGAGATCGAAGGTTTTGATGCCTAAGGAGCCGTTAGAACTCATGGCACGATTAATGTTGATCCCCAGAACCAGGGGATACAGAATATCCAGTGGGATAATCAAACAAATACTCCAAATCCAATAAATTCTTAATGATAAGGTGCACACCTGCACAATTGGGAGGCCTAATGAAAGGTGCCCAGCAAGGCGGTGGCAATCATGGTCGAATAGCAGGACCCGAGCAGCCTATGCTCCTGGGGGCCATGAATTCCGGTTAAGGTGGCAAGCTCATGATGAAATAAATGACCACAATCTTCGAGAAAACTATAGACAGCTTAGAATCCATTATAATAAGCAGTCGGACAAACCCCCTAAGGGATCTGGAAAACATAATACCCTTAAGAGGGAGGAAAAAAAATCAGTTAAAATAATTCAAGACAACGCAGCAAATGAAGCTCAGGATCCTGAGGATGAGCAATCCCAGGATTGGAGGCCTGGCACCCAGCCAGGGCCTCTTGAATTCCCCTATGCATGGGCAACCTTGCCCACAAACACACAAGTGAAGGCCCTGTTTGATACGGGAGCTGATTACACTGTGTAGATTCGCAAAATTCCCCAGAAACTCGAACAGAACCCTAAAGGGGGTGATTTTGGGATTTTTATACGAATTTGGAATGATGGGACCTAAATAAAGGAATTTGAGGTCAAAACCTCAGTTTTGGACATTTTTACGGATCAGGGAAGAAAAACCCTGAGGAAAATGACTTTTCGATGATAAGACACCTTTTAAAAGGGCCATTGGGAAAACCTGCAGTCACAGAAACTCCACAGGCTGCAGGAAAGGGTGTGGTGAGGCAGTGGACAGCTTGTGGGTATTGGGACCGAGCCAAGCTGTCTGGGAGATGTTTGCACTGCAATCCAACCAAGGAGGAAGAGCCTCACCCAAGACCTCACACACATATCCAAATATGAATAATCCAAGACCCCTTTTGAAATCCCTAGGCCCAAACAGGATGCTAGAAGCCTGAAAACAATAAAACATCCAGTACACCCATTACCCCATCAAAAACCAATCAGCCAAGTATCTACAGGGACAGATTAACAAGCCCGCCAAAAACCTAAGACAAAAGGGGCAAGATTTGGCGCGTAGATAAAGGCCCTGCCTAAATGGAAGATATCGGAAGCCATCGGGACAATTAACACCAAGTTAAAATCATCAAAACTTAACGAGCCCGCCAAAACCTAAGACAATGGAATGAACAGGCCTCAACTGAAACCTAAATCACTTCAACGAGAAAACCGATTTAGTAAAGGGGTTGTGGAGCGAAAAATACAATGGGCCTGAACAGTATAATTGAGGGCCTAATCCCCCAAGAAAGGCAGTTACAGCAAGACACAGCAAGTTACTCACCGCTACAGGAGCCACACGACACGAGCAGGAGGAGGAGAGAAGCAGCAAGGAGTTCCACAGTTCTGCAAGAAGGCAGTTCCACAGCTCGGAAGAAGACAGTTTAAACAGAGGCAGAGTTCAACAGAAAGAAGTACAACAAAGAAGGCCAGCAGTTCAAGAGACCAGAGCGACCGCCTCAGTGACCATTGGACACCTCGCGGCAACAAGGGCCTTACAAAACCTTTTACTCAAAAGACTCTAAACCCTAACTCTCAACTGCCAAGGATTCGTTTGGTGAGCATTATCCCTGGTTCTCCAGAGTCCAACCTAGCTAGTGAACTGGGATTGGGAGGGATAACGGTTTTTGTATATTGTGATTCTCCCTCGCCTGTACCGTGTATTCCCAACCTGTGTTTAAGCATTTAAGTGTGTTTTAAGTATCCAAGGTCTTCAAAGACTACTGCGAACAAAGGGGGATTGGCTTAGAGCACTGCACGCCACATCATGGTATGGTATGTTGCCTCCCTGGTGCAAGGGTCAAGGATGTCTCGGAGCGGCTGCAGAGCATTTTGGAGGGGGAGGGTGAACAGCCAGTTGTCGTGGTGCATATAGGTAACAACGATATAGGTAATGAATGGGATGAGGTCCTAAAAGCTGAATATAAGGAGTTAGGAGGTAAATTAAAAAATAGGACCTTAAAGGTAGTAATCTCAGGATTGCTACCAGTGCCACGTGCTAGTCAGAGTAGAAATAGAAGGATATTTCAAATGAATACATGGCTAGAAGAATGGTGCAAGGGGGAGGGATTCAAATTCCTGGGACATTGGAACCGGTTCTGGGGGAGGTGGGACCAGTATAAACTGGACGGTTTGCACCTGGGCAGGGCCGGGACCGATGTCCTAGGGGGAGTGTTTGCTAGTGCTCTGGGGGAGGGTTTAAACTAAAATGGCAGGGGGTTGGGAACCTGAGCAGGAAGACAGAAGAAAGGGAAACAAGGATAGAAGCAAAAGACAGGAAGGAGAAAAGCAAAGGTGACAGTCAGAGAAAGTTTAAATCAAACATGGCCACAGTAAATAATAATTCTAAAAGGTCTAAGACTGTTAAAAAAACAAGCCTGAAGGCTTTATGTCTTAATGCGAGGAGCATTCGTAATAAGGTGGATGAATTAGCTGTGCTAATAGAGGTAAACGGATATGATATGATTGGGATTACGGAGACATGGCTCCAGGGTGACCAAGGCTGGGAATTCAACATCCAGGGGTATTTGATATTCAGGAAAGACAGGCAAAAAGGAAAAGGAGGTGGGGTAGCATTGCTGGTTAAAGAGGGGATTAACACAATTGTAAGGAAGGATATTAGCTCTGATGATGTGGAATCCATATGGGTAGAACTGAGAAATACAAAGGGGCAGAAAACGTTAGTGGGAGTGGTATTCAGACCCCCAAACAGTAATGCAGAGGTTGGGGATGGCATTAAACAGGAAATTAGAGATGCGTGTAATAAGGGCACAGCAGTTATCATGGGTGACTTTAATCTACATATAGATTGGGCTAACCAAATTAGTAACAATACTGTGAAGCAGGAATTCCTGGAGTGTATACGGGATGGTTTCCTGGACCAATATGTCGAGGAACCAACTAGAGACCAGGCCATCTTAGACTGGGTATGATGTAACGAGGAAGGATTAATGAGCAATCTTGTTGTGTGGGGCCCCTTGGGCGGAGCGATCATAATATGATAGAATTCTTCATTAAGATGGAGAGTGAAGTAGTTGACTCAGAGACTAGGGTCCTGAATTTAAATAAAGGAAACTATGATGGTATGAGGCGCGAGTTGGGTAGGATAGATTGGAGAATGTTACTCAAAGGGTTGACGGTGGATAGGCAATGGCAAACATTCAAAGATCGCATGGATGAACTACAGAATTTGTTCATTCCTGTCTGGCATAAAAATAAAACAAAAAAGGTGACTCAACCATGGCTGACAAGGGAAATCAGGGATAGCATTAGATCCAAGGAGAGGACATATAAATTGGACAGAAAAAGCAGTAAACCTGAGGATTGGGAGCAGTTTAGGATTCAGCAAAGGAGGACAAAGGGATTAATTAAGAGGGGGGAAATAGAGTACGAGCGTAAGCTTGCAGGGAACATAAAAACTGACTGTAAAAGCTTTTATAAATATGTGAAGAGAAAAAGATTGGTGAAGTCAAGCGCAGGTCCCTTGCAGTCAGAATCAGGGGAATTTATAATGGGGAACAAAGAAATGGCGGACCAATTAAATACATACTTTGGCTCTGTCTTCACAAAGGAGAACACAAATAACCTCCCAGAGATGTCGGGGAACATAGGGTCTAATGAGAGGGAGGAACTGAATGAAATCGGTATTTGTAGGGAAATGGTGTTAGGGAAATTGATGGCATTAAAGGCCGATAAATCCCCAGGGCCTGATAATCTACATCCTAGGGTACTTAAGGAAGTGGCCCTAGAAATAGTAAATGCATTGCTGGTCATCTTCCAAATTTCTATAGACTCTGGAACAGTTCCCATGGATTGGAGGGTAGCTAATGTTACCCCACTGTTCAAAAAAGGTGGTAAAGAAAAAACGAGGAATTATAGACCGGTAAGCCTGACATCGGTTGTGGGGAAAATGCTAGAGTCCATTATAAAAGATGTAATAGCAGAGCACTTGGAAAACAGTGACAGGATTGGACAAAGTCAACATGGATTTACAAAAGGTAAATCGTGCTTGACTAATCTACTGGAATTTTTTGCGGATGTAACTGATAGAATAGATAAGGGAGAACCAGTGGATGTGGTGTATTTGGACTTTCAGAAGGCTTCCGAATAAGGGATTAGTGTGTAAAGTTAAGGCACATGGGATTGGGGGCAAGGTACTGACTTGGATAGAGAACTGGTTGGCAGATAGGAAGCAAAGAGTTGGAATAAACGGGTCTTTTTCCGAGTGGCAGGCAGTGACTAGTGGGGTTCCGCAGGGATCTGTCCTAGGACCCCAGCTATTCACTATATATATTAATGATCTAGACGAGGGAACTAGATGTAATATCTCCAAGTTTGCAGATGACACAAAGCTGGGTGGGCGTGTGTGCTGCGAGGAGGGTGCCGATAAACTCCAGTATGATTTGGACAGGTTGGGTGATTGGGCAGAAGCATGGAAGATGCAGTATAATGTGGATAAATGCGAGGTTATCCACTTTGGTGTTAAAAACAGAAAGGCAGATTATTATCTGAACGGCAATAGATTGGGAGAAGGGGAAGTGCAATGAGACCTGGGTGTCCTTGTGCACCAGTCGCTGAAGGTAAGCATGCAGGTACAGCAGGCGGTTAAGAAGGCAAATGGTATGTTGGCCTTCGTAGCGAGATGGTTTGAGTACAGGAACAAGGATGTCTTGCTGCCGCTGTACAGGGCCTTGGTGAGACCACACCTTGAGTATTGTGTGCAGTTTTGGTCGCCTTATCTGAGGAAGGATGTTCTTGCCATGGAGGGAGTGCAGCGAAGATTCACCAGACTGATACCTGGGATGGCAGGAATGACGTACGAGGAGAGATGGGGTCGATTGGGCTTATACTCGCTGGAGTTTAGAAGAATGAGAGGAGATCTCATTGAAACTTATAAAATTCTAACAGGGCTAGACAGACTGGATGCAGGAAGGATGTTCCCGATGGCGGGTGAGTCCAGAACAAGAGGTCACAGTCTAAAGATAAGGGGTAAGCCATTTAGGGCAGAGATGAGTAGGAATTTCTTCACCCTGAGAGTGGTGAACCTGTGGAATTCTCTACCACAGAAGGCAGTTGAGGCCAAGTCAGTAATTATATTCAAGAAGGAGTTAGATATATTTCTTAAGGCTAAAGGTATCAAGGGATATAGGGAGAAGGCAGGGACAGGGTACTGAGTTTGGATGATCAGCCATGATCTCATCGAATGGCAGAGAAGGCTCGAGCTGCCGAATGGCCTACTCCTGCTCCTATCTTCTATGTTTCTATGTTTCTATGTCATCCGCAATCAGCGGGGCTGGTGGAACGTAAAAACCAGGAAGTAAAAAAGCTATTGGTCAAACTGTTGAGAATCAGAGGGAATAAGTGGACCACCATCATTCCGGAGGTGCAGCTTTCACTCAATAATGTGCCCACATCTGCATCAGGGATAGTGTCCCCTAAAACTCCATATTATCTGATGTATGGGGTTGAGATGCATACACCGCTTAACCATAGTTCTTTTATTGCTTCTACACACTCTGAGTCCTTGACCTGACAGCGACAGTTAGATTTAAAAAAAGAAGTAACAGAGGAGATTCATCGAATTGATTAGAGGATAAGGGAGGCAAATAGGCAGAAAAAATTGACAAACAAAGCATGGCAACCCACAGTAGGAGAATGGGTACAGGAAAAGAAGTTCGAGCAAAAACCTGGTTTAAGACCGAAGTGGAAAAAACCTCTTCAAATACATTCTGTTATTAATGAAAGAACAGTTCAAATACATATTAACCAGCCGAATGGCAAGCATATTCTTAAAACTGTCTCCATAGACAATAACGAGATGTCCTGCGGGATACTGAAATGAAGGAATAATACAAGGTGCAGTTGTACACTGTCTTTCAAGACCCAGTTTGGAGCACGACACAGGAAATGGATGCGATCGAATTACTGACGATGGTCAGTCAGAAGGTGTCGCTGGCTCTTCTACACATTGCTTGGCAACGCATCAGGAATTGGATTCGCGGGAAGCGACAACCAAAACAAGGAAAGATCAACGAGTTACTTCAGCGAAGGAGGAAGACATCGTGGATGAAGAAGGAATCAACTGAGTGCCTGGCAAGGCCTTTACGACAACAAGCATCTGTACACACAACGGATCAAAGAAACAGCGTGTCAAGCTTCAACTACTTTCGAATGACGTCTCCTTGACTCATATGAATAACTCACCTCTACGGAATGTACATCTGCCGATTGGACATTCTAAGTACATGTTGTTTCACTAATAGCATGACTATGTACTATCATCCTTTTAAATTGTGTTCAATTTAAAATAAGGCAAAACATTGTCCTAGGATGACTTAAAAGGAATTTTCATGTAACACATGATTGTGCATCTCGTGAACTTAATATGCTATTGTAACCTTATGAGGAACATTGACCAAACTCTGCCCTGATGTTTTAAGCTCATCTTTTGGTCAAGAGGGGGGTGTAATGCAATGAGCCATATTTCAGAAAAACACGCCATCCTATGAACAGAATTCTGACATTATTAAAATATGACAAACTGGGTTTAAAAATCTAAAAGCCTCAACGACACAAGCTGTAAACAGAAATACAGGCTTCTGAGATAAGATGAAGTGTTAACACAAAGCTGTAAACACCATACAAGCTTTTGAAATGGGAAATGGTTATTGACACAGAGACAATGGCCCTATTGAAGAAGCAAAGGCTTGCTTCCAAGGAGTCTGCAGTTTGGAACCAACACAATGCTATACCCAGTTTAAAGTGTTAAAAATTAACACATCAAACAGAAACACAGAACATTAAAAAACCATGTGCCTTTGTAAAAGTAATATCAAATGAAACAGGGAACACAATTATATATACAACCAATTGAAGTAGCTAAGAAATGCATGGAACACCCTGGTTGAAGTGGTTTTGATTTACATATTGTAAATATGATACCTACAGAACACTTTGAAGATAGATGTACCAAGCAATCACATTGTGTTTGTATTGAACTTGGAACAGTTAGTAGACATGACGTCTGCTTATAACCAGTTAAGGGGATATTAAGAATTCAATAGAAGACCTCGTAAGAATAGCATCAAATAGATAAATCTGTTAAACCATATTTGATAAGTTATGAAACACCTATACAGCAGACAGGATTCTGAGAGTTAGCAGCTGAACTAACAGTAAGAATAGAAAGAAGTCAACAGAAAGACTGACTAGAGATAATTAGCTTACATCAGCAGAAAACTTCAAAGGAGAGACCACTGCAAAAAGAGTATAAGATATGGGATTTTCAAATGGGAAAACAGAAGTCGCTGGAAAGGGCAGGCGATTCTCAGCTTCAGAGGCAGGCTCTGTAAGTTTTTAACTCTTTGAGTCTCCGGGATCAAACGGTACTTTAATTGATTTTGGTGGATATTCTGGATTAAGAATAAGACTTAGAAATGTAAAAATGTAACGAAGTTAAGATTTGAGAATAAGGATCTCTGAGAATAGAATTGTAAGCTATTTGTATTTTGAACTGTCAAAGTCGCGATTGACTCATCAGCTGTTAACTAAATGTCGGTTCCTTAATAAATCTATATATTTTTAGAATTGTCTCACAGAGTATTTCTGTATCAACCTCGCAAACTCAAATCTCTGTACACTCTTTTGTGAGGAGTTGCAGAATTCTGGAGGGTTTTCCAGACCCTCATAATATCCGGAAGGTTACAGTCTAGTTAAACTTATTAAAAGTGTTATCTGGAGGACGGTAATATCTTCAAGTTGTTTCTTTCCTTTCGGGAGAGATAGTCTGGACCTTTAGACCCAATTAAGCGTCTTATAGGATTCGGCTATCTCTAACTTTAGTTGAAGGGGAACGTCTGGGGAATACGCCTGATCTGGGCTAGCCTGAGAAGGGCTACGACTTGTAATTATCCCTTCAATGGTCTGCTCGATGATGTTCCTGGTGGCAGCATGACTCTCGTTATATGAGTGCTGGGCGGGAGTGTTGGGGTTGTGGAGGGGAGTCATGAGCCAGGTGGAGAGTGGGTAGCCCTTGTCTCTGAGCAGGCAGCCGCAAGCTGGACATGGTGGCTGGAAGAGTGCTGGCACACTGGTCTGGCGCAGGATGAAGGCATTGTGGCTGCTGCCAGCATAGCGGGCATTGACATTGAAGATTAGCTGTCTGTGATCGCACACCGACTGCACATGAATGGTAGCCTTTGCAGTTACAGTAGATCTCAGGATTGTTGTGCAGTGCCCGCAAAGCCACGTGGGTGCAGTCAATGGTGCCCTGCACTATGGGGAATCCCACTATCCTGGCAATGTCACACCAATGCTCGTCCTGCTTCTCTCTGGTGGTAGGGAAGGAAATGTAGTCCCTTCTCCTGTGTAGAGAGCCTCTGTGACCTCCTGGATGCAGTGATGGACGGCGATCTGAGAGATGTTAGCTATGTCTCCCGTTGCAGACTGGAAGGATCCGCTGGCGAAGAAATTGAGGGTGACGGTGACCTTGACTGCCACTGGGAGAGCTGTGGTCACCCTGATATGAGGCTAGAGGTCTGGTTGCAGGATGCAGCAGCGTTCTGTGACCACCTCCTTGGTGAAGCAGAGCCGTCTAATGCTCTGCTCCTCGCTTAATTGGAGGTAGGAGAAGTCCTCTCGAAATACCCTCAGAGGCTAAGGCCTCCTGTTGAGAGCCCTGATGGCCCTCCTTCTCCCTCTGGCCACATATTCCAGTCTTTCTCACTGCCTCTGCCATAGATCCTGGAGGGCAAGGTCAACTGCCAGTATAGCTATCATTAATGTACCCAAGTGTACCTGTTTGATTTTTTTGAGAATAAATGTAGCTACTTTTTAACTGCCACAACACTGCTGATGCTAAATAACCTTGAAATTACAGAATGAGACGGTTGAACTATGTGAAACTGACAAGAAAACACTGAAATTCCACTAACCTACAGCTACGACTCATTACTGATGATCCCTGTAAATAACGTCCCTGGAGTTAGCTTCCTGGTGCTTTATGCCAGCTCTCCCTGTCGCTGTTTACTCCAGGTGCCAAGGTAGGTGGCGACAATCAATTTAGCAGATCGGGCGGTCAGTGAGCGTTGCACACTCACTGAAGTCACAATCCACCTGGCGTTGAGGCTCCCGACGATAACTGTTAGCGGCGGCACTGTTGTGGGGGGGGGGCGGTTAGCACCATCTGCTGGCGCTAACGGGAGCTGCCAAGGTACCGAATTTTTCCCCCTTCGTCTTTCCTCATTACCACGATGTCCATTCCAATTTATCAACTTAGCTGCCCTTCCTTATATTCCTTCGAAGGCCAGGATGTCTCCCCCACTCCTCATTCCCCATGGCAAATAATACTCTAGGTGGAGGCAAATCAGTAATTTTAACAGTTTCAATAAAATTGCGAGAGAAGAGAGATAGTTTAAACGATAGATGTGAAAGAAGGATGACAAGCTTTATCTTCTGTCCTGTTCAGAATCATGATTGAGGTGTCAGAAGAGCTTCCCCATATTTTCTTTCATTGGGAAGCATTTATTGATTTTTATTCAGGAAAGGAGTATAATGGTGATAAAGACCTCTCTGTTTGAGACCAGACTGTTTAAGTATAAAGACGTTTGCCTGCAGCCTCTACATTCATTCAGCTTAGTCAGACTCTATTGTCTCATAACCTTGCACAACAGATTAAATCTCTCGTATGAGCCACTTCGGCCCTGAAAAGCTATCATGAATGAACAGTGATGAGCACACATTTTTCACTACGAAATGAATTCAAAACTAGAGACAACCAAGACAATGTAAGTTAGTGCTGAACTACCAACCAATCTCATCATTAAAGATGAGACTGTGGGATCAGTATCTGTGTTTGTCAGCCTTAGAAGCATGGTGTTAGAAGATAAGATAAGGGCAATGAAGTTGAATGAAGATTAAATACCTTTTTTGTTATACAAAGTAAGTCCAGGAAACTGTTTTAACCCAATACACAGCAACAAATTCCCAGCAGAGTGAAGCACTGGCTTGGTGTGGTGCTCCTGGGATCTTATGAAAGACAAACAGAATAAGCAGAAATAGGGAGGAAAATACAGATGAGCAATGAGATAAGTTGGGATTTGGAACTCATATTTGGAAAGTCCAAAATTTGAATTCAAGTTCTGATTTCGGTACAAGTTTTCAATTTGATATTTTGGTATCCAAATGTGAAAAAGTGTTATTAAATTACCAGGGACTTGGATGCCATTATGCTGACAGGAATTTGTATATTTTACTGAGAAACTAAGGTGAAGGCCCAGGACTTGTAGTACAGTACAGCGCTGGCATTTAAAGGCAAGAAAAATAACTTTTTGGTAGGCCAGTTGTCTTATGTGCACGAATACCATCGCAATGTTTAAGATACTGAAAAATCTGCATCCAACTGCAGAGTTTCTGTTCGACTGCTATAGAGTGCACTAGAGTGCACACTCAGTCCTGTCGGGACTCAAGTCCAGAGAGCTTAAGTGCAGTTTGGTAGTCTTAGGGGTAGAAATTAGGTTGCGCCCCATTTGGGGCGCAAATATCGTCCGGACGCAAATATTAGCGCCTGGCGCTAATTATCGGCACTGACAGGAAACTTCACTTTTACCACCCCGGGAGGTGAGTGGAGCGCTAAAGCAGGCGCTGCACACCTCTCTTAAGGCGCAAAGGCCAAGGAGTGAGGCGCTAACTCAGCGCGCGAGCGCAGCGCAGCTGCTGCCAGTTGGCGAAGGGAACACAGACACACTGGCGCCGGACACTTCTTAAAGCGGGGGGGGCCACTTGCTCCCCAGCCACACCCTGCTCATTGCAGCCTTGAATCTCAGCCTGGAGAGACCTGTAATCCATTTTGCTGCCAAGCATGGAGAGGGTGAGAGAACGCGCTCATCGCTTCACCGAGCGGGACTTGAATGCTCTGGTTGACGCAGTGGAGCGCAGACGATGTATGCTGTTCCCTGAGAGTGGCAGGAGGCCTTTGCCACGCGAGTTCAGAAGAGTGTGGAGGGAGGTGGCTCAGAGCGTCTCCTCCAGGAGCATGGTGCCCAGGACCCATACTCAATGCCGCAAAAAGTTCAACGACCTCACTCGGGTCGTCAGGGTGAGTGGCTTTTTCTCAATACCTCTCCATCCCTCCATCTCAACCTCACTCTATGGCCAGAGGGTCTTAAAACCCCAATGCACAACACTCATCCAACACCTATGGCCCTTTCATCAAACACACACACACATTCCACACTTTGCATACAGTAAGGGCTATTCACCTATGGGAGGCACATCAGGCAAGACCATGGCTGTATATTGTAAGGGCTATTCACCTATGGGAGGCACATCAGGCAAGACCATGGCTGCATATTTACTCAGATGCTGTCCTTTTTCTTGCAGGCTAAGCTGGCTCATAATAGGAGACAGCAGCAACGGACAGGTGGAGGGCGGCTTCAGCTGCAACCCCTCAGCGATCTGGAGGAGCGCTTCCACAGGATTGTGGCAAGCCGGGTGATCGGTCCCGTCGCCACTGGAGACGCCGACCCCGTTCTGGACAGCAATGGTAAGGTCATCACCTTTTTGTCCTCTGTCCTTCCACTTGTCCCTCACAACACCAGCCTTTGACACTTTCAATCCAACTTGCTAACTCGCTGCACTTATTCCTCCCTTACTGCCACCCTGTCCTCACGCTAAAGCCACTCTTGTACCTCCCTGCTTTCAGATGGTGATTCACCAGCTGAGGAGACGGGCCCTGAAGCTGCCACTGGGAGTGATGCTGCAGCTGAGGAGGAAGAGGAAGCCAGAGCATCAGTGCCACCCTCTCCCAAGGAAGCCCATGCCCACACTGGGAACACGCCTTCCCTGGAGGGGAGCAGGGGTGAAGGGTCTGATGAGGGTGAAGCTCCAGGACCCAGCGGGCTGCAGCAACGCCATGGGGGTAGGGAAGAACGGGGGCCTTCTCCCCAGAGGGAGAGTATGCCAGCGACTCCTACTGCAATGGATGCAGAGGAGGAGCGGCTGATCGCAGAAATGAACACCCAGGCGGTGGGCATGCACAGTGAGCTCATGGGTGCAGTGGGAAGGGTGCCCGAATGCATTGAGTCACTGGCAAGGAGTGTGGAGCACTTCGCTGTAGCACAGGCGGATGCCACACTAACGCTTAGTGCTGCAATTCAGTCACTGACTGCCGTGATTCCATCTCTGACTGCTCTCATACAGACTCAGATGGAGGCCACGCGAGCACAGACTGCTGCCAACCTCGATGGTTCGTGCACATGTCCCCGGGGCTGTCACCGCGCCGCAGCAGGCCAGCAATCTGTTCTCCGGCAGATTGCTCCGGATGCTGAAGAGCTGCCCCGTGGGAGTGCCAGTGTGTCGGGCGAGCAGGGAGTTGCTGGCCTCTCTCACGATGACAGCATTCATGCTGCCAACACTGTCACTTCTCCACTGCACTTGCCACCGCCTGTAGGATAGACTGCTGCCGCCCATGCAGAGTTGGTGCAGTCTGCAGCCGGGCCCTCCAGGCCCAGAAGTGGTCGAGGCCGTCCTTCAGGGGCATCTGCAGTGTCAGGGTCTGACGAGCAGCAGCCTTCCACCAGCCTTGCTGCAGCCACTGAGGTCCCATTACGGAGGAGCAGTAGGGTTAGAAGGGGGGAAGTGCGCAAGGGAAGGAGATCACCCTCGAAGGGCAAAAAGTAGGAGGTGTGACAAAATGCTGGTCATTTTTTTATTAAAGGCCGAGGTTCATGGTCCAACTTTTGTTTAGTGTTTTGGACATTATCTCCAGGTTGTGAGAACCAGTTATGTTATTGACTGTTTTTTTGTGTTTATTTCTATGAGTTTGTCATGAGGAATTGACACACACAGAGTTTGTAAAATAAATAAGTTTCTGTATTCAAAATATACATGGCTGGTGGTTGGAATTATTGGTGCCTTGGCCGGCTTAGGGGTTGCGTGCTGGGTTGATTAGTGTTTGTAGCAATGGCAGGGGCCCTAGAAGCGGCTTGCTATTAGTCGTTGACGGACGGCCCTTGCAGTTTGACCATTGTGGGCCGCCCTCCTGCCTTGGTGCTGCTGATGATCATCGTCCTCGTCCTCTTCCTCCTCTTCCTCCTCCTCCTCTGGTGGTGCTACAAGGCCTGGTGGCATTGGCTGGGTCCTGAGGATTGCCATGTTGTGCAACATGCAGCACACGACTACGAAGTTCGAAACTTGCTCAGGCGAGTACTGCAGGGCTCCTCCGGAATGGTCCAGACAGCGGAACCGTTGTTTCAGCACGCCGATTGTGCGCTCAATAATGTTCCTGGTTGCTTGATGGCTTTCATTGAACCGCAGCTCAGCAGGGGTGTTTGGCGTACGGAGCGGTGTCATCAGCCAGGTGCTCAATGCGTACCCCTTGTCCCCCAGAAGCCAACCAACTGGCTGATGCGGTGCCTCGAAAACTTCTGCCACAGTAGTCTGGCGCAGGATGAAAGCATCGTGGCAGCTGCCCGGATAGTGGGCATTGACAGCGAGTATCACCTGTCTGTGGTCACAGACCAACTGCACATTCAAGGAATGGAACCCCTTTCTGTTCCCGAATTCCTCTGCATTCTCTCGCGGTGCACGCAAAGCCACATGCGTGCAGTCAATGGCGCCCTGCACCATGGGGAAGCCCGCTACCCTTGCAAAGCCCAGAGCACGGTCACGCTGCTTGTCTGGGGTCATAGGGAAAGAGATGAAGTCTCGTCTCCTTCTGAAGAGGGCATTGGTGACCTGCCGGATGCAGCGATGCACCGCAAACTGGGAGATATTGGCGAGGTCCCCAACAGCAGCTTGGAATGAGCCAGTGGCGTAGAAGTTCAAAGCCACTGTGACCTTCACTGCCACCGACAGAGACGTCCTGGACCTCAGCTGAGGCTGCAGATCTGGCTGCAGCAGGTGGCAGAGCTCAGTGACCACCTCCTTGCTGAATCGCAGCCTTCGCAAACACAGCTCCTCGGACATATGGATGTAGGAGAGCTGTTCACGATATACCCTGGGAGGGTAAGCTCTCCTGTACATGCGCCTGATGGCCCTCCTCTGTCTGGCCATCATTGCCACTCTCTGTCTGCGTCTTGGTATCCTCCGATTCAGCTGGAGCAGGACGACGCCCCCAATCATTGCAGCCCCCATATTCTCTTTGCCAGAAAAGTAATGAGGTACAGCAACTAAAGTAGCAACAAAGTTAGGATGAATAGGCAAAACTACCTCACAAAGCGTTGAGTCAATGTAGAAGTCTCTCTCTCTCTCTCTCCGAATCTCTCTCTCTCTCTCAGAACGAGTGGTGCATAAATGTCGACCACAGAAAAAGACAGGAAGAGGCCCCCTTTAAATAGCGCCCCCCCCAGCCCCACACCGATTGATAACGTTCCAGTCTTCCAGTCGTTGGAAGCGCCAGGCGGTAAGGCAGGGGGCGCCACTCAATTTCTGCTCCGGGGCGCCCCAAGGGCGTTGCACCATGGAATGACGTCACAATCTGCGCGCGCAGGTGGTCGCAGCGGTAAGTTTTAGCGCCGCCGCACAATCTCAAGTTAAGTTCTCGAGCGGCGCAAACATCGCTGCGCCCGGGCGTTAGCGGCTTAACGCCCCATTAGCGCCCTCTTAAGGCGCTAACGGGAGGCGCAACCAAGTGAATTTTTACCCCTTAGAGTCCCCCCAAGTGTGTGCAAGGGTAAAGTTAAAATCACATAGATTACCAAAGCTTCTTCCTCAGCTTGTCCAGCTAGGACACTGCAGCTGTTGGGTCATTGGTTTGCAGGGTTGACTGAGAAGAATCCTAGTTCCAAGCAACAGGTCTATTCCTCTCAGCTCCAGTAGTGCACCAGGCTGGCTGGTCAATCAAAACAGCGCCCTGTAATACTGTGGGCCTCCTGATTCAGGTATCAGATTAGTAATTCTACCACAGAGAGTTTAGTGGGTTACATCAAGAGTGATTTATTTTCGCCACTTTGACCATAAAGAAGGCCCGCCTGGTGATTTCCCAAGGGGGACAGTTATAGACAACTGATAAGTGTGGGTTTGAGCCCTAGAAGGACACCAGATTCCAGGATCTCCTCATGAGCTGTATAGTGAGCAGCACAACAGAGTATGAGATTTGTCAATACTTTGCCGCCATTCCCTGACCACAGCATGGACACAACAATTTCCTTATTGAATGGTGGTTCCACTAGTTGGAGGTGTGGACCTTCAAGATCAACCTTGATCTAAATGAATGGTGAAGCATGCTCAAGGTACTGCATGGGCTACTCCTGTTCTTATGTTCCTACGTTCAACATCAGCTGCTCAACTCTCTGCAACCCAATCATAGTAGGTGCTATGTTCTCCAGTAGTTATATGTCAAGTCTCAGAATTTCCTTATCGGCTACATAATGAGCATCTGCTCTCATAGGCTTGCTCAATGCTCCATCATACGATGTGTAATCCATGTAAAGGGCTTTAGCAAAGATACATGCTCACCTTAAAGCTGACTTCCACTCCGGGACACTCAATGACGAGTCAATGTAGGTCGAAATTTTCCCCCTCTGGAAACAACATTCCTTTTTTTGGACTTTATGGAAAGTCAAGCATTGTTGAGGGGAAATGAAGTGTTACCAAGCATTAACTTCTCAGAGGCAGTTTAAATAGTGAAGGAGATGTGGAAGTTGCATTTGACAGCAGAGAAGATCATGAGTTTGAGAATCTTAGTATATGAAGATGGAGCAAGGATGGTGGAACTTTATACCCTCCCTTGATCATCTGGGACCAGACACACATCACACCACCAAGAATGGATATGCATACCCATCATTCTAGAATTATAGAATGATACAGTACAGAAAGAGGCCATTCAGCCCATCGTGTCTGTGCTGGCTCTTTGAAAGAGCCATTCATTTATTCCCACTCCCTCGCTCCTTCCCCATAGCTGGTACGTTCCGGGAATGCTTCATCAGGCATGCTGGGTAAAATCAAGGCTCGTGTGTAGTGACACTGTAAGCATGTTCTCTCTGAGCACTTTCACAGTGTCACTCAACGTAATCCAATGACTTGCACTATGGGCAGAAGTTAAAATTACCGTGTATCTTGCATCAGTCTAATCCAGAGCGACACCATTGTACCCTGTTCACCGGAATAAAAGGGCAAGCAAGAAAACTCAAGAAAACCGTGCTTCAGTGTGCCAGTAAAAGGCTGCCTGGAAAATAGATTAGAATGCAACGAAGCTGAAGCAATGATCCAGGACAGGTAATTACGGTGGTGCTGGATGAAGGCCTCGTTCATGAATAAACTGTTATTCATGTTAAAAAATATGATGATGATAATGGGATACCCAATGAAGCAGCATGCAGCAGTGAATTGATGGTACAATATGAATATATTTGGGTGCAATTAATAATATATGAATAGTAATAAGGTTTCATTAATTAAGTGAAGTATATATATATATATATATATAATGAATATTAAATTCTTTTATTTTTAAATGTGAAGAAGGATACACTTAAGTGTAATCGCTCTGCTTGTAAATGTGGAATTCAAAGTATTAAATAATTGAGGTACAACAGCACTTAATCATGGGGTCTAGGGAATGTAGTTAGAATAATCCCACCTGCCTTCACACTGGTTGATAACTACTTCAAGTCCTTCTCATTATACTTGCTGTAATATGATTATATTCTCTGCAGGCCCCTGTGGTATATCATTTTACTAATGGTTTGAGCAGCCAGATGAAATAAAAACACAGAGTCAAACAACTGAAATAAAATTATCGACAAAGCTTTCGGAACATGTTCATGAGGCAGCCAAGATTTATTGCACCTTGTCCAGATTTTATTTATTACTTACAATTTGAATGTTCCATCTAACGGTGTAGCTGCATCCTAATTGGAAAGCATCAAGAATTAGGAAGAGCAATTCAAGGTCCAAAATGCACATCTAATCCCCGTCCCACACACACACACACACAAGCACACACGCGAATACGCACACACACATGCACACAACTCAACCCCTGCCCATGTGCTTTGTGACAGATATAGACCCCGAAATTCCAATGGTTTTGTAGGGTTTAAACCGGTGGATCTGTCTGGGAAGGGGGTCAGAATTCTGGACTTCGAAAGCACATGCCACCTCAATTCTGCCTTAAATTCTGCTGGAATTGAGGAAGGGTGTAAGGTATGCCAGTCCTGCCTAAGATGCTGTTATGCAAACTGCAGATTTAGATCATAAGTCCTAAATTCCATCATTTCTGAGATCCAACTTATGGCAGCTTTTGAGGAGGACTGATGCTGGGATCTTAAAGGTGTGTTGTTTTTCATTGTGCTGTTAGAGTGAGGCGCATAACTTTGCTTTAGCTTGGTTTTTGTCAAGGTTGCTTTTGCAATTTATTTTTGAGGCTCGGAGCTTCGTTTGGAGTCACTCGAGATTGTTTTTTATGCAGAGAACTTCCCTAAAATGAAGGGAAAAGCTGGGAAATGTTTTTCCCAATGGAGATCCCTCTCTTTATGATTTAGTTGTTGAAGGAGGGAGAGGAGAAGGAACAGCAGGCAACTTGGGAAGCTGGGCTTATAAGACAGCACCACAGGAAAACAAATCCGTCTACAAATACCCAACCAAATACCGTGTATAGCCCCAAGAGCTCATTCCTTGATATATTCACAGAGTTATGTGTCAGGATGCCTCTGCTTTCTGTGGGAAAGGTTCTGAAGTTTCTAGAGCTGCCGCTCACCCCAGGATGCTATGCATTGCAGAGAAGTCTTCACTGATTGTATCGCAAAAGATGGTATTGGATTCTACTGCCATCCCTACCGTCTGCTGCACATTTTTAGGGTGTTTGGAGTGTCCATATGATTGTGATGCTCGGCATGTCTTTTCCTGAGATTATTGTCTAAATGCTCACCTTTTAAGGCCTGACATCTCCTAAGCCTCCGCTTATCCCCTGGCTTCCTTGTGAGTTGTGTATTACCCGATGTCAATTCCTCATTTGGAATCATTCTCACCTATCTGGACCATAAGTGCAGAGACACAAAGATGAGAATTTCAAATGGAACTCTATAAGCACAGGGATGATGGGTAAGTGGGTCTTGGTGCGGGTCAGGATTCGGGCAGTAGAGATTTGGATGAGCTCAAAGAACCAGATGGACTGAAGTAGGGGTGGAGATGGGCGATGTTATGGAGGTGGAAGTAGGCGGTCTTTGTGATGGAGAGGATATGGGGTTGGAGGCTCAGCTCAGGGTCAAATAGGATGACGAGGTTGCAAACAGTGGCCAGAAAGGGGATGGAATCAGTGAATAAGGAACAGAGTTTGTCGCAGGGGTCGAAAACAATGGCTTCGGTCTTCCAATGTTTAATTAGAGGTAATGTTGGCGCATCTAGGGCTGGATTTTGGACAAGCAGGCTGATAATACCAAGGCAGTGGCGGGGTTGAGAGAAGTGGTGATGAGGTACAGCTGAGTGTCGTCAGCATACATGTCTTCAGATGATGTCACTGAGGAGCAGCGTGTAGAAGAGAAATAGGATGGGGCCAAGGATAGATAACGATGTGGGGGCAGGAAGAGAAACCATTGCATGAGATCCTCTGGCAACGACTGGATAGGTAAGAATGGAACCAAACTAGGGCAGTCCCACTCAGCTGGACAACGGAGGAGAGACATTGGAGGAGGATGGTATGGTCAACCCTGTCAAAGGTTGCAGAGAGGTCGAGAAAGATGAGGAGGGATAGTGTACCATGGTCACAGTCACAGAGGATGTCATTTGGACTTTGATTCGGGCCATTTCAGTACCGTGGCAGGGCCGCAAACCTGATTGGAGAAATTCAAACATGAAGTTGTGGAAAAGATGGACACGTAATTTGGAGATGACAACACATTCAAGGACATTGGAGGGGAAAGGGAGGTTGGAGGTAGTTTGCAAGGACATAGAGGTCAAGGGTGGGTTTTTGAGGAGAGGGTGATGACGGCAGATTTGAAAGGGAGGAGGACAGTAGCGGAGGAGAGGGAACAATTTGCAATGTCAGCTAGCATGTGGGCCAGGAAGAGAAGTTGGATGGTCAGCAGTTCAGTGGGAATAGGATTCAGAGCGGAAATTTCTGATGCCCAAATCAAGGTTTGTAACATGAAAAAGATCTGTGACTCTGCTGAAGGTCGATTCCACAGTCTGAGCATGTGCAGTATGCAAATTTGCCAGGATTCATCAATGCCATTTTGCCAGTCCCACTGAAGAAATGTTTCTCCTCAATCTCCAACTGTATCAGATTAGCTGCTTGTTTGAAATAATTTGGAAAAAAAAGTTAGAGCACAAATTTCAAAAGCTATATTCAAGTAAACTTTATATAAAGTGTTTTTTTCCAAATGGGCTGGATTTTCTCAATGGGGAGCTTTTGGAGGCGGGACTCCCACTTGTCGGGTATTAGTCCCGCCTCCATCGACTTGTGGCCAACCCACGCTATATTCCCTTGCTTGGACCTTGTTAAGCCTGCCCAGCGGGCTTAGCAGGCCAATTAAGGGAAAGCGGTTGCAGGTGACGTCAGCGAGTGACGTTTCATCTGTCAAGAGTTTTTGACAGATGAATTGACATCGTTTGACGGCTCTGTGAAACTGTCAAACACTGACAGTCTGTCCTCTAAGTTGAGCCCTTCCACTCAGGCTCAGTTAGAGATCTCTCCTGAGCAGAAAGCAGAGGCTGCAGCTTTTGACAGTTCAGCGGCCATTCTGCTTTCTGTGCCAGTGAGCTGAGGGACTCCCGAGACCTGAAGGGAGGAAGCCTGGAGGAAGAAGTAAAGTTAAGTAAAACTTATTAAAACACTTTACACTCAGCTCACACACTCACCTCTCCACACTTGCACCCATCACTCATCTGCACACCGGACATATCGGCCCCTCCGACCCCCGCAGACCGACGGCCCGCCTTGCTGACCCTGGCAAGGTTCGGAGCCGTCGGGAAGCCCACATTTCAGGGCTGAAAATAGGGATTCTCAAAAAAACTGCCTGTAAACTACCTGCTAACAGGCAGTTAATTGGCACTAATCCCCTTCCCGCCTCGGGGAGGCGGCTCCCAGCGTGGATCGGGTACCCGCCTCCTGGGAAGATGGCACGGAGGTGGGTTGGGGGCGGGTTGGGCACCCGCCCCCAGATTCTGCCATTTTCCTGGCAGTCCCACCTCCAAACCTGCCTCCCCAGGGCTGGCAAAATCGCCCCAGAGTGTTTGGTTCTGTGTGTGTGTGTGTGTGTGTGTGTGTGTTTTGTGTGCAAGGGAATCTAGGCAGGAGATTGGGAGAACTTGTCAAGCTGAGGGAGGGAGAGAGACAGAGGGGGAAATTTTAACTCCTGGGCAGTAAAGAGACCTAGAGAGCGGCCAGCAGCATTAGAAGGCTCATTAGATGACTTTCGCATTCAAAACTGCTGGGAAGCAGCTACCTGGCTCTTGAAATCAGAAGGATAGGAGGCACCCAGCTGGGTTCAAGGTAAGTGCAGGGATGGGGGTGTGGTGGGAGGCGAGGGGTTGTTATGCGGGTGCTTTGGGGGCAACTCGTCTGTCAGGTGCAATGCTAGTTTTACACCCCGCTCTATTTTACTCTTCATTGAGGTCAATGGGCGCGGTGGGAACCCACGGGATTTCTGCTCGGGAAGTTAGGTTAAAATTACCCCCTCACTGTTTAGCCTCGCACACATCCATTTACCAAATAAAAACAAGTAACAGAGGTTTGCCAGTGCTTGTTTGACTGCACCTCAGCAACTTGGCACTTTTAAATAGAGGAGGCAGGAAACGGGGAGAAAAATGGAACCATTTTTATTGTGCCTTCTGCAGGATATGTGTGGGAACACTTTGCCTGTGCTCTGAAGTGAAATTCTAAACGCATTTACGATTTTGTTACATACAGTTCATGGAATAAATCATTCCCGCTGGAGTGCAGAACAATTGGACTCTTAAAATAAGAGTCTGAAGCCTCGGTATTCAGAAAAAGAAACGAAACACAGATAACGAAAAAAAAAAACACTGCAGTGGAGGCTTGTTGAAAGCAAAGAATTAAAACAGAATTGATATAAGATGATGGAAGGATCTATCTACCAAGGTCACTGGCTGCTGTAGGAGCCAGCACCTGACATTGTAGTCCATAGCTTTGTGGTGTTTTCTTTTGTTTCAATGAGAGTCCTTATTCCCCCAATCGCTAACTTGCCTGCGTGTGGCTGTCATCAGCTAGTCAATATTTAATCTGAGCTGCTCTGCCGCTACAAAGAGACAGTAATAAGCTGTCCTCATTGTTTGAAGGAAACAGCAGCAAAAAAGAATAACAATTCATCCAATCTATTTTTTGAGAAAGAAAATATTTTTTGTTCGTTTGTGGGGGGAGGGAGAAATTCAATTTGCTGAAGCTGTGTATTAGCAAGGGAGCTTTCTTGAAAAACGACAGGCTAGATTTTGAAGCTCCCTCTTTTTTTTATTTGTTTATGGGATGTGGGCGTCTCTGGCAAGGCCAACATTTATTGCCCATCCCTAATTGCCCTTGAGAAGGTGGTGGTGAGCCACCTTCTTGAAACGCTGCAGTCCGTGTGGTGAAGCTATTCCCTCAGTGCTGTTATGGAGAGAGTTCCACGATTTTGACCCAGCAATGATGAAGGAACGGCGATATACTTCTAAGTCAGGATGGTGTGTGACTTGGAGGTGATGGTGTTCCCATGCGCCTGCTGCCCTTGTCCTTCTAGGTGGAAGAGGTCGCGGGTTTGGGAGGTGCTGCCGAGGAAGCCTTGGCGAGTTGCTGCAGTGCATCTTGTAGATGGTACACACTGCAGCCACGGTACGCCGGTGGTGGAAGGAGTGAATGTTTAAGGTGGTGGATGGGGTGCCAATCAAGTGGGTTACATAGATACATAGATACATAGAAGATAGGAGCAGGAGTAGGCCATCCGGCCCTTCGAGCCTGCTCCGCCATTTAATGAGATCATGGCTGATCCTCCAATTCAGTATCCCGTCCCCGCCTTCTCTCCGTAACCCTTAACCCCTTTTGCCTGTAGAAATATATCTAATTCCCTCTTAAATACATTTAATGAGCTGGCGTACACTGCCCTCTGTGGCAATGAGTTCCACAGGTTCACCACCCTCTGAGTGAAGAAATTCCCCCTCATTTCTGTCCTAAATGGTTTAGCCCTTATCCTTAAATTATGTCCTCTAGTTCTGTTCTCACCCGCCAAGGGAAACATTCCTTCTGCATCTAGTCTGTCTAGACCTGTCAGAATTTTATACACTTCTATGAGGTCCCCTCTCAATCTTCTAAACTCCAGTGTGTACATCCCTAAACTACATAGTCTCTCCTCATAGGTCAATCCCGCTATTCCTGGTATCAGCCTGGTGAATCGCCGCTGCACCCCCTCCATGGCAAGAACATCTTTCCTCAGATGAGGCGACCAAAACCGTACACAGTACTCGAGGTGTGGTCTCACCAGTGCCCTGTACAGCTGCAGCAAGGTATCCCTGTTCCTGTATTCCAACCCTTTTGCTATGAAGGCCAGCATACCGTTTGCCTTCTTGACTGCCTGTTGCACCTGCATGCTCGCCTTCAGTGACTGGTGTACAAGAACACCCAGGTCTCTCTGTACTTCCCCCTCTCCCAATTTATTGCCATTTAAATAATAATTTGCCCTCCCGTTCCTGCACCCAAGGTGGATAACTTCGCACTTGTCCACATTATAGTGCATCTGCCATTTATCCGCCCAATCACCCAGTCTGTCCAAATCGCTCTGGAGCTTCCTGGTCTCCTCCTCTGAGCCCACCCCCCCTCCTAGTTTAGTGTCGTCTGCAAATTTGGAAATGCTGCATCCGACTCCCTGATCCAGGTCATTAATGTAAATTGTGAACAGCTGGGGACCCAGGACAGATCCCTGTGGTACCCCACTTGTTACTGCCTGCCATTCAGAAAATGAGCCGTTTATTCCAACTCTCTGTTTTCTATCTGACAGCCAGTTCTCTATCCAGGTCAATACTTTCCCCTTTATCCCATGAGCTTCAATTTTCCATGCTAATCTTTTATGTGGGACCTTGTCGAAGGCCTTTTGGAAGTCCAGGTACACCACATCTACTGGCTCTCCCCCATCTATTTTACCAGTTACTCCCTCAAAAAATTCCAATAGATTAGTCAAGCACGATTTACCCTTTGTAAATCCATGTTGACTCTGTCCTATCCTGTCCCCATTTGCTAAGTGCTCCGCTATTTCATCCTTAATGATGGACTCCAGCATTTTGCCCACAACTGATGTAAGGCTTACAGGTCTGTAATTACCTGCTTTTTCCCTACCCCCCTTTTTGAATAGTGGGGTAACGTTAGCTACCCTCCAATCCATGGGCACTGTTCCCGAGTCTAATGAATTCTGAAAAATCATACTTAGTGCATCCGCTATCTCTAGGGCCACCTCCTTCAGTACCCTAGGATGCATGTTATCAGGCCCTGGGGATTTGTCCGCCTTCAATCCCTTTAGCTTCCTTAACACCATATCCTTAGAGATATTGATTTGCGTCAGTTCCTCCTTTGCCAATGTCCCTATTTTTCCTGATATCCCAGGGAGGTTTTTTGTGTCTTCCTTCGTAAAGACTGACCCAAAGTATGCATTTAGTTGGTCTGCCATTTCCTTATTTCCCGTTATATATTCCCCCGTATCTGACTGCAATGGACCAACTTTGGTTTTCACCAGTCTTTTCCTCTTGATATACTTATAAAAGCTTTTGGAGTTAGTTTTTATATTTTCCGCCAGCTTGCTTTCGTAAGCTATTTTGCCCCTCTTGATTAAGCCCTTTGTCCTCCTTTGCTCTATCTTAAACTGTTCCCAATCTTCCACTCTGGCGCTTTCTTTGGCTATTTTATACGCCCTATCTTTGGATTTTATGCTGTCTCTAATTTCCCCTGTTATCCACGGTTGAATCACCTTTTTAGATTTCCTTTTATGCCAGATTGGTATAAACAATTTTTGCAATTTTGTCATTCTATCTTTAAATGCTTGCCATTGTTTATCTACCTCCAGTCCTCCCAGGAACGTTGTCCAATCAGACCTACTCAGTTCCCGTCTAATGGCATCATAATTCCCCTTGTTTAAATTCAGGACCTTAGTCTCTGAGTCAATTTCTTCGCTCTCCATTTCGAGTGAGAAATCGATCATGTTATGATCGCTCTGACCCAAGGGTCCCCGTACAACAAGATTACTAATTAGTCCCTTCTCATTGCACAGTACCCAGTCCAATATAGCCTGTTCCTGAGTTGGTTCCTCGACATATTGATCCAGATAACCATCCCTTAAACACTCAAGGAATTCCTCCTCCTCATTATTTTTACTGATTAGGCTAGTCCAATCTATATGTAAGTTAAAGTCACCTATGATGACAGCTGTGCTCTTATTGCACGCTTCTCTAATTTCCCTCGTGATGCCCTCCCCAACCTCTATTTTACTATTTGGAGGCCTATATACCTCCTTTGTCCTGGATGGTGTCGAGTTTCTTGAGTGTTTTTGGAGCTGCACTCATCCAGGCAAGTGGAGAATATTCCATCACACTCCTTTCTTGTGCCTTGTAGATGGTGGAAAGGCTTTGGGGAGTCAGGAGGTGCGACAATCGCTGCAGAATACCCAGCCTCTGAACTGCTCTTGTTCCCACAGTATTTATGTGACTGGTCCAGTTAAGTTTCCGGTCAATGGTGACCCCCAGGATGTTGATGGTGGGGGAATCAGTGATGGTAATGCCGTTGAATGTCAAGGGGCGGTGGTTAGACTCTCGCTTGTTGGAGATAGTCATTACCTGGCACTTGTGTGGTGCAAATGTTACCTGACACTTATCAGCCCAAGTCTGAACATCGTCTTGGTCTTGTTGCATGCAGGCATGGACTGCTTCACTATCTGAGGAGTTGTGAATGGCACTGAACACTGTGCAGTCATCAGCGAACATCCCCATTTCTGACCTTATGATGGAGGGAAGGTCATTGATGAAGCAGCTGAAGATGGTTGGGCCTAGGACATTGCCCTGAGGAACTCCTGCAGCGATGTCCTGGGGCTGTGACAATTAACCTTCAACCATCACAAACATCTTCCTTTGTGCTAGGTATGACTCCAGCCAGTGGAGAGTTTCCCCGCCCCCGATTCCCATTGACTTCAGTTTTACTGGGGCTAGTTGATGCCACACTCGGTCAAATGCTACCTTGATGTCAAGGGCAGTCACTCTCACCTCACCTCTGGAATTCAGTTCCTTTGTCCAAGTTTGGTCCAAGGCTGTAATGAGGTCGGGAGCCAAACTGGGTGGAACCCAAACTGGGCATCAGTGAGCAGGTTATTGGTGAGTAAGTGCCGCTTGATAGCACTGTCGATGACACCTTCCATTACTTTGCTGATGATTGAGAGTAGACTGATGGGGCGGTAATTGGTCGGATTGGATTTGTCCTGCTTTTTGTGGACAGGACATACCTGGGCAGTTTTCCACATTGCTGGATAGATGCCAGTGTTGTAGCTGTACTGGAACAGCTTGGCTAGAGGCACGGCTAGTTCTGGAGCACAAGTCTTCAGCAGATTAGCTGGGATGTTGTCCGGGCCCATAGCCTTTGCTGTATCCAGTACGCTCAGCTGTTTCTTGATATCACGTGAATCGAATTGGCTGAAGACTGGCTTCTGTGATGGTGAGGTCCTCAGGAGTAGGCCGATATGGATCATCCACTCGGCACTTCTGGCTGAAGATGGTTGCAAACGCTTCAGCCTTGTCTTTTGCACTCACGTGCTGGGCTCCACCATCATTGAGGATGGGGATATTCATGGAGCCTCCTCCTCCCGTTAGTTGTTTAATGATCCACCACCATTCACGACTGGATGTGGCAGGACTGCAGAGCTTTGATCTGATCCGTTGATAGTGGGATCCCTTAGCCCTGTCTATAGCATGCTGCTTCCGCTCTTTAGCATGCATGTATTCGGGTGTTGCAACTTCCCCAGGTTGGCACCTCATTTTTAGGTACGCCTGGTGCTGCTCCTGGCATGCTCTTCTACACTCCTTATTGAACCAGAGTTGGTCCCCTGACTTGATGGTAATGGTAGAGTGAGGGATATGCCGGGCCATGAGGTTACAGATTGTGGTGAAATACAATTCTGCTGCTGCTGTTGGCCCACAGCGCCTCATGGATGCCCAGCTTTGAGCAAATTATGAATCTATCCCATTTATCATGGTGGTAGTGCCACACAACACAATGGAGGATGACCTCAGTGTGAAGATGGGATTTTGTCTCCACAATGACTGTGCGGTGGTCACTGCTACCAATACTGTCATGGACAGTTGCATCTGCGACAGGTAGGTTGGTGAGGATGAGGTCAAGTAGGTTTTTCCCTCTTGTTGGTTCTCTCGCAGGCCTAGACTGGTAGCTATGTCCTTCAGGACTCAGCCAGCTCTGGTGCTACCAAGCCACTCTTGGTGATGGACATTGAAGTCCCCCCACCCCAGAGTACATTCTGTGCCCTTGCTACTCTCAGTGCTTCTTCCAAGTGGTGTTCAACATGGCGGAGTATTGATTCATCAGCTGAGGGAGGGCAGTAGGTGGTAATCAGCAGGAGGTTTCCTTGCCCATGCTTGACCTGAAGCCATGAGACTTAACGGGGTCTGGAGTCAATGTTGAGGACTCCGAGGGCCACTCCTTGGCGACTGTATGCCACTGTGCCGCCACCCCCTAGTAGGTCTGTCCTGCCGGTGGGACAGGACATAACCAGGGATGGTGATGGAGGAGTTTGGGACATTGTCTGAAAAGTATGATTCTATGAGTATGACCATGTCAGTCTGTGGGACAGCTCTCCCAATTCCCCAGATGTTGGTGAGGAGGACTTTGCAGTGTCGACTGGGCTGGGTATGCCGTTGCCGTGTCCATAGCCGGTGTCGAGGATCCGTCCAGTTTCATTCGTATTATCATGTTTTGTAGTGGTTTGTTATAACTGAGTGGCTTGCTAGGCCATTTCAGAGGGCAGTTAAGAGTTGTGGGTCTGGAGTCACATATAGACCAGACAACAGATTTCCTTCCCTAAAGGACATTAGTGAACCAGATGGGTTTTTATGACAACCCGATAGTTTCATGACCACCATTACTGATACTAGCTTTTTAATTCCAGATTTATTTAATTAACTGAATTAACTGCCATGGTGGGATTTGAACTCACGTCGACTGGATCATTAGGTCAGAGTCTTATGGATTACTAGCCCAGTGACATTACCTCTATGCTACCATTCCTACTTTGCACTGCTGAGGAGGCATTTTCTAGGCAACCTCATTAAAGTTTTCAAGATTGTGAAGCGAATTAAAAAGTTGATCCAATACAAAGTTTACAGTGGCACAGGGTTCACATACTAGGGTTAAGAGTTGAGGCAGAAATTATGTCAATATTCAAGACTAAGTTGAATAGGTGGATGAAGGAGATGTAGCAAGATGGGAACAGGGTGAGTAAATGTGATTATGAATATTTGTTGAAGTGGAGTGTAGTTGGACTGAATGACCTGTTTCCCTGTTGTAACTTATAACTTTTATGAATTTCTTCCAATGGTGCAATGAGGTCATTTACATCGACTTAAAACAGACTGGTTTAACATGCTATCCAAAAATACAGCAACTCCAACACTGCAGCACTTTCCTAAGATAAAGGCCCTGATCTTATTTCGAGGTGGGATTGGTACATGGTCGGGTGGGTGGGTGCCAGGGCGAGTGACAAGCTCGCATGCTGAGGTCCGAAGAGATTTTAGCTCCCAGATCTCATTTAAATATGCAAGCTCAGATTCCCGCCCGAACCCGGCAGGAATCACTGCCTGGCCAGTGGGCGGGAGCAGGAATTCGGGTGACAGGAGGCCGGTGCCGGGGAGCAGTGAGAACGGTCACCCTCTCAAGAGAAATCCATCGAAAAGCTCCAGTAGGGGCAGCCCCGTCAGGGGGGAGGGGGGAAGCCCGTGGCAACGGTAGCCCAAGGTTTCATTGTGGGGCCTGGAAGATCACTCCTGCTCCTCCTGGCCCACAAGGAAACTAAAATAAAAAAATTTAAACTCGCTGTGAGACTTCTGGCCCTGGCTATTGTTCGCAGCATGTTTGGCCTAGTGGGTCACCACCATTGCTTCCCCGCTTAGGCCTCAGATGAAAATGGCAGATTGGGCCCTGATGATGTCATTGGAGCCTGACCTGCATATTCAAGGAGGACCCTGCCAGCTTGGGCTGGGTGTCCTTGCCACCTGTAATTTAAAATTGGAGTCAGTTATCAGGGCAAGAAAGGAGTGGATACACCCCCCTGCCCCATTTTAACTGCCCCCATCCCCAAATGGGGCAAGTTAACATCAAGGGTTAATTTATTGCCTGTATTTTAACTCCTGGCCTCTGACGGGTTCAAGGCAATGCCTATTCCCAAAGTTCGTCTTGGAGGAGGAAGGAAATACATTTTTTTCAAAAAAAGTTTATTTTAACTAAGAACCAGATTTTAAATGCCGGTTTTGCAGCCATCGAAAGTTCCATTTCTATAGACTAACATGATCTTATAAGTGCAACCAAGTCACTCCTTGACATGAAAATCATGTTACAAACAGGAAGTGCTTGTCAAGAATAATTAAAATCATCCCTTCAGGTTAAAAAGCTTTATTTGTGTTGGGAAGAATACTAAATCTTGACAAATATTTAAATATCACCTGATTCTACAAATTCATGACATCACAACACATGCAAGATACTAAAAATATTGCCACTTCATTCAAGCCCAGATCGGGAGATAATTCTGCATGGTCACAATCCCTGAAGCCACGGGTAACCTTGGCCATTCTAGATATTACCAGACTTAACACATATCTTTTTTCAGATCTTTGTTCTCGTGGAACTCTGTGACAACCATGAAGAACAGATCGATTGTTCAGGGTCATTCTTCAGAGCTGTTTAGAAGCACTCAAGGTGACAGTTTAGATGTCCAAAAGCCTTGGAGTTCTGAAAGGTGTTTTCAGTTTTCAAGCTACAACCACAATTTCTATTTCATGCATCATCTATCAAACTGACATTCTCTCTATCCCTAATGCTGAATCTCATAAAATAACGTTTGAGAAGTGTAGAGAAGCAAAGAACGTTTATTGATTTGTATTATCTATTGAACAAAGGCACACACAAAAAAAAGGTGAATGCATTCCACTCCATAGCCTTATATTATGGTAGGCAGCAATGGACATTGCACTCAGTGTTGAATTGCTGTGAAAAGCCAGGATGTGGACAACAAAAGTAACAACATGAATATTTCTGCTGATGCCATGACTTTTCTTTGTAAAGATAATCCGTGCATCATAGTGCACTTTGCAAATGTAAGAAAACTACTCGGACTGTTTCTGACAACAGGGTTGTACATGCCTAGAATAATGAAGACTGGAATAAGACCTCGGTGAGGTAGTGAGTTAACACGCAGTCCTATAAACTCTTCTGGGATCTGCGATTGAATCCATCACAGCCGATGAGCAGCCTTTGCCAGCTGTTAGAATAGCTTGCCAATACTCACAGTCTAGGCTCACACATGAAGAGAAGCCACTTGGGTAAGATACTGAAGGAAACCTGGCACCTATTGACTGTACTCCAGCAAGAGTCAATAGCTTCAGGAGAGGAAGAAAGGAAATTGACTCAGTGAAGTTATATTGGTGACTGGCCTGAGAAGTGGAATTGTAAAACTAAGTAGAAATGGAAATGCAATACGCACTAGCATGGAAGTACTCTTGTGAGGTTGAGAAGGATAGAAGAAGGAATGAACTGTGCTTCTAACCAACACCTTTCACTGCCTCAGCACCTCCCAAAGCACTTCATAGCCAATGAAGTACTTTTGATTGTGGTCACTGTAGTAATGTGGGCACAAGTGAATAAGAGATATTACTGCTCCGTCAGAATACATGGAACTTTATTCTGCCCATATTATATTTGCCTTCAATGTATTTAGTGTTTGAGGTTAACATTGGATGTCAAAAGTGAAAAATGCTCCATTCTCCAGCATGGACATCCTCCCCTTGAATACTTGCATTGACACACAAGAAAATGATTCACCAAATATATAAAACAATGATGGTAGATTAGCACCATTTTGAGTGAAGAAAGAACCTACAAGAGCCCAATTTCCTCACAATGACATTGGATCTGACTGGCACAACCAGAAATGTGAAGTTATCCACTTTGGTAGGAAAAATAGAAAAGCAGAGTATTTTTTAAATGGTGAGAGATTGGGAAATGTTGGTGTTCAGAGGGACCTGGGTGTACTTGTATACAAATCACTGAAAGTTAACATGCAGGTACAGAAAGCAATTAAGAAAGCAAATGATATGTTGGCCTTTATTACAAGAAGATTTGAATATAAGGGTAAAGATGTCTTTACTGCAATTACATAGGGCCCTGGTGAGACCACACCTGGAGTATTGTGTACAGTTTTGGTCTCCTTACCGAAGGAAGGATATACTTCTCACAGAGGGAGTGCAATGAAGGTTCACCAGACTGGTTCCTGGGATGGGGGGATTGTCCTATGAGGACAGATTGAGTAGACTAGGCCAATATTCTCTAGAGTTTAGAAGAATGAGAGGTGATCTCATTGAAACATACAAAATTCTTACAGGGCTTGACAGGGTAGATGCAGGGAGGATGTTTCCCCTGGCTGGGGAGTCTAGAACCAGGGGTCACAGTCTCAGAATAAGGGGTCAGCCATTTAGGACTGAGATGAGGAGAAATTTCTTCACTCAGAGGGTGGTGAATCTTTGGAATTCTCTACCCCAGAGGGCTGTGGAGACTCAGTCATTGAGTATATTCAAGACAGAGATCGATAGATTTTTGAATATTAAGGGAATCAAGGGATATGGGGATAGTGCAGGAAAGTGGAGATGAGATAGAAGATCAGCCATGATCTTATTGAATGGCAGAGCAGGCTTGAAGGGCCAAATGGCCTACTCCTGATCCTATTTCTTATGTTCTTATGTTCTTAAATTAATAAGCAGAACCTCAAGGGTAATAATCTCTGGATTACTACCTGAGCCACGCACAAATTGGCATAGGGTCAAGCAGATCAGAGAGTTAAATGCATGGCTCAAAGAGTGATGTGGGAAGAAGGGGTTTCAATTAATGGGGCACTGGCACCAGTACTGGGGAAAGAGGGAGCTGTTCCATCGGGACAGACCCCACTTAAACCAGGCTGAGACCAGCGTCCTGGCAAATCAAATAATGAGGGCTGTAGATAGGGCTTTAAACTAAAAAAGGAGGGAGGGGTCAGGTGAGGGGAAATTTAGAAATCTAAAGAGAAAAGTCAAGGCAATAGAGCAGTGTAGCGATTTGGGTAAAAATAAGCAGAATGTGACAGGAAGGGACAGAGAGCTTAACGGTAGCAGTAAATAAGGTTAAAGCAGGGAATAATGGTAAAAAATTTAAATTAAAGGCTCTTTATCTGAATGCACAAAGCATTCATAACAAGATAGATGAACTACTGGCACAAATAGAGATAAATGTGTTTGATCTAATAGCCATTACTGAGACGTGGGAACTAAATGTTCCAGGGTACTTGATATTTTGAAAAGCCAGGCAGAGTGGAAAAGGAGGAGGGGTAGCCCTGATAATAAAGGATGATATAAGGACAGTAGAAAGGAGCTTGGCTCGGAAGATCAGGAAGGAGATTGAGTATGGGTGGAGATAAGGAATAACAAGGGGCAGAAAAGATTGGTGGGAGTAGTATATAGGCCACCTTACAGTAACTATACCATTGGACAGAATATTAATAAAGAAATAGTAGGAGCTTGCAACAAAGGTAATGCAATAATCATGGGGGACTTTAACCTTCATATAGACTGGACAAATCAAATTGGCAAAGGTAGTCTGGAGGACGAGTTCATGGAATGCATTCGGGACAGTTTCCTAAAACAATACATCATGGAACTAACTCAGGAACAGGCTATTTTAGATCTTATATTGTGTAATGAAACAGGATTAATTAGCAATCCCATAGTAAAGGATCCTTTGGGGCAGAGTGATCACAATATGATAGAATTTCACATTAAGTTTGAGAGTGACTTGCCTAAGTCTGAAACTAGAGTCTTAAACTTAAATGAAGCCAATTACATAGGTATGAAGGGTGAGTTGGCTAAGGTAGATTGGAAAAATAGATTAAAAGGTATGGCAGTAGATAAGCAGTGGCTAGCATTTAAATAATTATTTCATAATTCTCAACAAAAATACATTCCATTGAGAAACAAAAACTCCACGGGAAAAGTGATCCATCCGTGGCTAACTAAAGAAGTTAAGGATAGCATTAGATTGAAAGAAGAAGCTTATAATGTTGTGAAGAATAATAGTAAGCCTGAGGATTGGGAGAGTTTCAGAAACCAGCAAAGGATGACCAAAAAATTGATAAAAAGGGAAAAAATAGAATATGAGAGAAAACTAGCAAGAAATATAAAAACAGATTGTTAGAGCTTCTATAAGTATGTACAAAGGAAGAGCGTAGCAAAAGTAAAGGTTGGTCCCTTAGAGGCTGGGACAGGAGAAGTTATTATGGGGAATAAGGAAATGTTAAACAAATATTTTGTATCTGTCTTCAGAGTAGAGTTCACAAAAAGCATACCAAAAATGGTAGGGAACAAAGGGTCTAATTAATATAAGTAGAGAAAAAGTACTGGAGAAACTAATGGGACTAAAAGCTGACAAATCCCCTGGATCTGATGACCTACATCCTAGGGTTCAAAAAGAGGTGGCTGCAGAGATAGTGGATGCATTGGTTTTGATCTTCCAAAATTTCCTAGATTCTAGAACAGTCTCAGCAGATTGGAAGGTAGCAAATGTAACACCGCTATTCAAGAGGAAGAAAGCAGGGAACTACAGGCCAGTTAGCCTGACATCAGTCATTGGGAAAATGCTGGAATCCATTGTTAAGGAGGTGGTATCAGGGCACTTAGAAAATCATAACATGATTAGGCAGAGTCAACATGGTTTTATGAAAGGGAAATCGCGTTTGACAAATTTATTAGAGTTTTTTGAGGATGTAACTAGCAGGGTAGATAAAGGAGAACCAGTGGATGTAGTATATCTGGATTCACAAAAGGCATTCGATAAGTTACCACATAAAAGGTTATTACACAAGATAAGGGTTCATGGGGTTGGGGGTAATATAATATCATGGATAGAGGATTTGTTAACAGACAGAAACAGTAAGTAGGGATAAACGGATATTTTTCAGGTTGGAAAGCTGTAACTAGTGGGGTGCCGCAAGGATCAGTGCTGGGGCCTCAGCTATTTACAATCTATATTAATGACCTAGATGAAGGGACCGAGTGTAATATATCCAAGTTTGCTGACAATACAAAGTTAGGTGGAACAGTAAGCTGTGAGGAGAACACAAAGAGTCTGCAAAGGGATATAGATAAACTAAGTGAGTGGGCAGTAAGGTGGCAGATGGAATATAAATGTAAGGAAATGTGAGGTTATTCACTTTGGTAGGAAGAATAGAAAACAGAATATTTTTTAAATGGTGAGAAACTTTTAAATGTTGGTGTTCAGAGAGATTTGGGTGTTCTTGTGCAAGAAACACAGAGAGCTAGCATGCAGGTACAGCATGCAATAAGGAAGGCAAATGGCATGATGGCCTTTATTGCAAGGGGGTTGGAGTATAAGAGTAAGGAAGTCTTGCTACAATTGTTTAGGGCCTTGGTGAGACCACACCTGGAGTACTGTGCACAGTTTTGGTCACCTTATCTAAGGAAGGGTATACTTGCCTTGGAGGCGGTGCAATGAAGGTTCACTAGATTGATTCCTTTGATGAGAGGGCTGTCGTATGATGAGAGATTGTGTAGATTAGGCCTATACTCTCTGGGGTTTAGAAGATTGAGAGGTGATCTCATTGAAACACACAAGATTCTGAGGGGGATTGACAGGATAGATGCTGAGAGATTGTTTCCCCTGGCTGGAGTGTCTAGAACTAGGGGGCATAGTCTCAGGATAAGGGGTCGGCCATTTAAGACCGAGATGAGGAGGAATGTCTTCACTCAGAGGGTTGTGAATCTTTGGAATTCTCTGCCCCAGAGGGCTGTGGATGCTGAGTCTTTGAGTATATTCAAGGCTGAGATAGATAGATTTTTGGACTCTAGGGGAATCAAGGGATATGGAGATCGGGCGGGAAAGTGGAGTTGAGGTCAATGATCAGCCATGATCTTATTGAATGGCTGAGCAGGTTCGAGGGGCCATATGACCTACTCCTGCTCTTATTTCTTATGTTCTTATGTTCTTTTGTGTGTGTCCCTTTAAGAAGCGCTGACAGCATCTCTGCAGGGCTGCTTCACGATCGCTTTTCTAAGCATCCTTAGGACCCAGTGTTAAACAGAGCGAGATCGTCGAAGTTTGCAGACATGGCATCAAGTTGGTGTTGCATGCTGACTGACGTCACGATCTGCTCATTTACATTTCAGGGGACAGCGCTGTCAACTGCAGCACTATGACCTTTACCAAAATGGCAGCTGTCATATCCCCTGCCGGAGGCGGCTGAAAGTGAGGCAGCTGCCATTTTTTTTGCAGCAAATCAACGGTAACGGCTGGCGCACAGGTACCGAATTTCTAGGCCCATGTCTCCTTTGTGACTGTGACAAAGGTAAACTATCCCTTCTCGTCCTTCTTGACTTGCCTGCAGCCTTTGACATGGTTGACCACTCCATCCGCCTCCAACGCCTCTCCACTGTCGTCCAGCTCAGTGGGACTGCACTCGCCTGGTTCCATTCTTATCTATCTAATCATAGCCAGTGAATCATCTGCAATGGCTTGCCTGCCCGCTCCTGCATCATTATCTCTGGATCTATCCTTGGCTTCTTCCTATTTCTCATCTACATGTTGCCCCTTGGCGACATCATCCGAAAACACAGTGTCAGTTTCCACATGTATGCTGATGACACCCAGCTCTACCTCACCAACATTTCTCTCGACCCCTCACGGTCTCTAAATTGTCAGACTGCTTGTCCGACATCCAGTTTTGGATGAGCAGAATTTTTCTCCAATTAAATATTGGGAAGACCAAAGCCATTGTTTTTGGTCCCCGCCACAAACTCTGTTCCCTAGCCACTGACTCCATCCCTCTCCCTAAAATCTGTCTGAGGCTGAACCACACTGTTCGCAACCTTGGTGTCACATTTGACACTGAAATGAGCTTCCGACCACATATCCACAGCATAACTAAGACCGCCTATTTCCACCTCCATCTGTCTCCGCCCTTGCCTCAGCTCATCCGCTGCTGAAACCCTCATCCATGCCTTTGTTACCTCTAGACTTGACTATTCCAACACACTCCTGGCTGGCCTCCCACGTTCCACCCTATGTAAACTTGAGGTCATCCAAAACTCGGCTGCCCGTGTCCTAACTCGCACCAAGTCCTGTTCACCCATCACCCTTGTACTCGCTGATCTACATTGGCTCCCGGTTAAGCAATGTCTCGATTTCAAAATTCTCATCCTTGTTTTCAAATCCCTCCATGGCCTCGCCCCTCCCTATCTCTGTAATCTCCTTCAGCCCCACAACCCCCCGAGATATCTGTGCTCCTCTAATTCTACCCTCTTGAGCATCCCTGATTATAATCGCTCAACCTTTGGTGGCCGAGCCTTCTGTTGCCTAGGCCCTAAGCTCTGGAATTCCTTCCCTAAATCTCTCCGCCTCTCTACATCTCTTTCCTCCTTTAAGACGATCCTTAAAACCTGTCTCTTTGACCAAGCTTTTATCATCTACCCTAATTTCTCCTTATGTGGCTCGGTGTCCAATTTTTTGACTTATAATACTCCTGTGACGCGCCTTGGGATGTTTGACTACGTTAAAGGCGCTATATAAATACAAGTTGTTATTGTTGTTCTTGATTCCCCTACCAGAGGAAATAATTTCTCTATATCAACCCTATTGAATCCTTTTAACATTTTAAACACCTCAATCTGATCACCCCTCAATCTTCTATAGACAAGGGAATACAAGCCACGTTTATGCAACAATGTCAATGTTGTCAGTTGGTAAGATTGGTGATAAAATTTCCCAAACAATTTGCAAAGGTGAGTAAGCCCCTTTTAAGAAAAACAAAATCCTGATTAGTACTGCCAGAGTATTCCTGGAATTTCAACAGTTACTCAGATTCATGATCGCAGAGCGAGTTGGCAATCGATATAAAAGGATATTTTATGATTTAGCGCTGTTGGCTCAGAGTTTCATGTAATAGGATCCAGGAATTTGGGTGAGATATTTAGTGGGCCCGATTCACAGCCTGAGTGATCTTCCATCACTAAATGTGACTAGGTCTTCCTGGAAGCTTGCTTTCTAAATACAACTTTACAGATGTAAGTACAGCGAGGAAAGTTTACCTGCTGCACACATGTGATGCTAGGAAAGAGCTGCATGGTTGCCTGACTGCTTTGCATGTAGCCTCAGTTAAAGTATAATGGGGGAGAAATTTGGTATCGCCCCGCTTAGGGCGCAATTATTGGCCGGGCGCAAAGTTTAGCGCCTAGCGCTAATTATCGCTTCCGACTGCAAACTTGGCTTCTATCGCCCCTGGAGGTGATTGGAGCGCTAAATCAGACTAACGCCGAGGAGCGAGGTGCTACCTCAGAGCGCTGGCGAAGCTCATGTGATGTCAGTTAGCAATGGAACATAGACACACTGGCACCAGCCAGTTCTTAAAGGGGAGGGTCGATTTGCTCTCCATCCGCACCCTGCTCAATACAGCCTTGAATCTCGGCCTGGAGAGACCTGTACATCAAATCTGCTGGAAAGAATAATGGAGAGGCCCAAGGAAAGAGCTCGGAGTGCAGACCCCATAGTCTCTTCTAAATCGATGCATAAGGTCAAATCAAAATGAACTTGCAAAGTGCTGCTCAGTACCTCAAACTCCTTCACACAGCGTTGAATCTCTCCAGAAGTCTCTCTCTCTTTCTCTCAGAATGCATGGTGCAAAAATGTCACCAACAAAAAAAGGCAGGAAACGGTCGCCTTTAAATAGCGCTCCCCCAGTCCCTTCCGGACTGCAAAACGCTCCCCTCAACCTGTCATTGCTAGCGGCAGACGTTAAGGTAGAGGGCACCACTCAATATCTGGTCTGGGGCGCTACCGGGGCGTTGCACGCTTGACTGACGTCACGATCTGTGGGCGCAGGAGATCGTGGCGGTAGTGTTTAGCGCCGCCGCAAAATGTCTGGTCAATTTTGCGAGCAGCGCAAACATCGCCGTGCCCGGGCGCTAGTTGCTTTGCGCCCCATTAGCGCCCTCTTAGGGCGCTAACAGGAGGCGCAAAGCAACCGAATTTTTCCCCAATGAGTTGAGAGGAAACACTTTGTGGCATGCATACTTTTGCCCAGTTAATTGATAGAGGTAAATGTGGGTCGTATTAGCCTGGCAGACTTTCTCAGGCTGGAAAACTTCTTTCTCATCTTCACCTAGGCCCTCTGAGTATTAGGCACAGCATCGGCTTTCGATGCCACTGCCTCCCATGCACTTTAACCTGCTTTCTTCTGGGTAAAAGTGAGAAGTCGCACAACACCAGGTTATAGTCCAACAGTTTTATTTGAAATCACAAGCTTTCGGAGCGGCTGCTCCTTCGTCAGGTCCTTCACCTGACGAAGGAGCAGCCGCTCCGAAAGCTTGTGATTTCAAATAAAACTGTTGGACTATAACCTGGTGTTGTGCGACTTCTCACTTTTGTCCACCCCAGTCCAACACCGTGATCTCCGCATCATGGCTTCTTCTGGGTAGACAGCCTTGGATTGTCAAACAGGGCAAACCTCCTTTCACTCACTTGCTGAAGCAGCTGCTCCATAGTGCGGGTCATGGGTTTCTTGCCTGCCATTCTTCGACGATAATTCCAACCAGGGACCATTCTTGCTGCCACAAATAAAGCTCCCTTTTAAATGGCTGCTACAGCCCCTTTAAGAGCAGCAGCAGCTTCAGAAATGCAGCACCTCCACCCCCCAGCCCCCCTCCCACTAAGCAAACTGATAGCAAGGAAGCCCAATCAAGGCTGGGAGCCCAGCACAAATATTAAAGAAGGGCCCTCCCCGAAGCCACAGCACAGCAGGCTGGGCAGAGGACGTGTGGGCACAAAGACTGCTGCAGCTTCAAAAAAGCCAACAATGGCAAATGTACCATAATTGTTTCAGTTTGTAAAGGTTTAAAAGATGTAACATTGTTTTGTGACTGGACAGTGAGAGATAACTAAATTAACTGAGGCTAATTTTCAACCAGGCCCTGTAGATAGTAAAATTTGAATAATTTAAACAAAGCCAATTTCAGGTCAAATAAAATGGGTCAGTTTACAATTAGACTCCAGGTTTAAGCTTGTAAACCAAATTATATGATAGTAGAACCTGGAATAAATCAAGCACATTTAAATATTGTGGTGATAAGAAATATTAAAAACTGGGGCGGAAGATAACATTTGGCAAACAAAAATCCTGTTCTACATTAACCTAACCTGAACCTGTCTGAACAGCTTTGGGCTAAACAAAAGAAGTAGTTGCTTTTGATCCTGCATTGGTACAGGATTTTGAATCTCCTTAATCAGTCTTAAGAAAAGGCAAGACTTAGGGGGAGAAATTCCCCTAGAGGGCCATTTGGGGCGCTAAGTCAAAAATGTTTGAAAAGTTAGGCGCTAACCTTTTCAAACATTTGAGAAATTCCCATTTTTTGCTCCAAGAGGGTAGTGGGGCGTTAAATCAAGCGCTCCACTTGCCTCTTGGATCGCAAGAGGTGGGGAATGTCCCGATCTGGGGTGATGTGCTCAGCAGCGCCACTTGTGGCCACGCATGGCGCTGCCGCGTTGCAGAGTCTCTTCCCTCAATTAAAGGGAAGGGCTCCCCGCTGCGAGCTCTGCTTTTTTTTTGGCATCTGCTGGAACACCAGGGGGCGGGGGGGGTGGGGGGGCGGAAGTGCCGCGCGATCAGCCCAGCACTCAAGCTGAGTGCCGGGTTGACCGATCGCGGCACTCAGCCCATGTCTGGTGCTCCGAAATAATTTTTTTCTGCAGCAGTCGGTAACATCGCCCGGCGCTGCTGCGGGGCACGAGGGGGAATTTTTCTAACGGGGCGCTGCGCCAGAGATGACGTCATGATCTCTGGGTGCAGAAGATCGGGGCGATACCTGGTAGCGCTGCCACTAACCTCCCACGGAATTTCGCGGGAGGCACGGTTAGCACCTCGGGGGAGGGCGAAAAGCCATTTGTGCCCCGTTAGCACCTGGGAATTTCGCCCACTTAATGCCTTTCATTTTCTTTTCCTTCTGACAGGCTATCATAAATACCCACCCAACGAAGTTTAAAAGACGGCAGCAATATGACAGGCAGCCTTTTTAATTGCCTTGGGAATAAAAGCAGAACATTCTGGAAGTACACAACCTGCCCATCAGCATTGGAAGAGAGCAAAGTTAATATCTGGTCATCACAATCGACAAAGGAAGCCAAATTTTCAGTGAGAAAAGGAGGCAGAGATTGGTCTTGCCGGTTCTCCACCCATTTAGTGCCACAACCAGTTTTCTGGTTGGGTTTCACAGTGGCAAGAGGAGCACCCAGCAGAATGATATAATAGCATCCTTCACGCCAATTCCCAACGTTCACACAGGGATATCATTGATCATCTGCTCTCCCACATACAATGGCTGCTCAGGGTTGTTAGAGACCAAAGTGGATTTAAAAAAGACTATATGAAGATTTTATGGTAGTATTATGGGGCCATTTCATAAACTTTTTATTTTTATTCCATCTTGGCAGCTACTTTTGTGGGGTTTTTTATGTGTTCTGAGGACGTTGGCAATACTGGCAACCTGAGAAGAAGGTCGGCCTTCTCCTTAAACCACTGCATTGCTCTTTTTTAACAACTATAATACTACCAACCACTACCAACCATCGCTTAATCTTCTCTCCCCTGCCCCTTTGTTCTCACCTGCAACAACAAGTATGCACTCATGGACTTCTTTGTCACTAAAACTGAGATCATTCAGCTGCCTCTGTTGCATCTCGCTTCCTCTGACCCAGCAAGCCAAAATTCTTCAAAGTTTACCCCCGGCCATAGACTTAAACTGACGTCTTTCTCTAGTTTGTTTCCTATCTCCTCTCATGCCATTTTCACCTTCAGACTTGACTATTCCAATGCTCTCTTGGCCGGCCTCCCAGCCTCCATCCTCCATGAACTTCAGATCATCCAAAACTCTGCTGCTCATGTCCTAATCCCCACCAAATCCTGCTTACGCATCACCCCTGTGCTTGCTGATCTACATTGGCTCCAATCCCCCAATGCCTCCAATTTAAAATTCCTTCATGGCCTCACCTCTTCCTATCTCTGTAAGTTCCTCCAGCCGTACAACACTCCAAGACTCTGCTTTCCTCCAACTCTGGATTCTTGTGCATCTCTCACTCCCTTTGCCCCAACCATTGGTGGCTGTGCTTTCAGCCATCTAGGCCCAAAGCTCTGAAATTCCCTCCCTAAACCTCCCCACCTCTCTCCTCCTTTAAGACCATCCTTAAAACCTACCTCCTTGACTGAGCTTTTAGGTCCCTCCTAATATTTCCTTTTTTGTCTCTGTCAATTTTTGTCTGATTACACTTCTGTGAAGCGCCCTGTAGAGTTGTTTCTATGTTAAAGGAGTTATATAAATCCAAGTTGTTGTTATTGAATAGTAGCATGATGGGGAAGGAGTAGGGTTTGTAAGATCTTAAATGATCCCTCAGCGTTCTAGGACAAGACACAAATATGCAGCAGCCAGTATATTTGAGCAATAGATCAAGATTTATTAAGCTTACAGCGTAATATACTTAACAATAGGCGACAGTTCAACGAGTAGCTCTCAGCCCTTGGTCTCTGGAGCCTCTCGGACACAGGTGATGTCATCTTCAGTCTGTTCCTTTGCTTTCGCAGTAGTTCTGTGTGAAGTTACTTATTTAGTATTGGGGTTTTAACCCTTTTTTTTATCAACAGTTCATTTGGCCAGTGTCCATATATGGTCTTTAACAAAATCACCTTTTTCCATAGGTTCTAATGGTCAAAATACCATTATCGCTCAGACTAAGGGTAGCATCTTGGCCACGCCTGGCTCCAGTAATTTTCCAACAATTCTACCCTGTTCGTGGTTATGTTGTTTATACGTTTCTTCACCTTATTGGAATTTATCTTATCTCTCTTATTCTAACTTCCCTGGTACAAGCATTACATGCCTGATACCAAGGGGCCGATGTCAGAGCTGTCTCCCTTATCTTGACGGTGTCCAGACTATCTCACTTTGATCTACCAAGTGGATACTTTAACTCCCAAGATCTCTCTCAATATATGTCTTTTATACTAATTATCTTTCAAATATCTTTGCAATTAGTTTTGTTAAGCGAACTCTAATTCCTACTTAGCATTATAATATGTTATTAGTACTATAATATGTTATTTAACAATTTGACCTTCACTCGCAGCCTGTGGCTGTTTGTTATCTGAGCTTAGTCTAAACTGCTTTTTAACTGTCTTGTGGCTACATTCGAACAGTCTTTCGCATTTCCATACCCACAGGGAATCATGGGTAAGATTAGTTGGTCAATGGCTACACTTGAATTTATACATATATGATTCCCATATACTAAGAATCTCTAATACCAGTCTTTCGTACAGGTTTTTAAATGGCCATTGATGGGGACGTAGAATGGGACCACCCTGAACAATTTCTTTTGTATCAATAGTCACAGAAGAAGCCATTAGTCTCCTTTGAAGACATTGAAAAAAAGGTGAGGACCCAGAGCTTACGGCTACTTAAAGAAATGGCCAAATTTTCAGATTATCGCAGGATCCTTTTGGGAGCCATTGAAACGGGGTGTAGCACCAAATGATTGGAGAGAAGGGAACATAACACCTATCCTTAAAGGGGCAAAAAGACTGTCCTGGAAATTAAATGCTTGTGAGCAGGATGAAAAAAAATGATATCCTGAGGTGGTATCAGAGATTGGGAATAAAGGAAACTCCATGGACATAGTGACCTAGAAATTGGATTGCGCTGCAGCCATTTTCCAAGGAATTAATGGCCTATGATGCTGATACGTGTGTTATGTCATTCTGATAGTCGATGTAAATGAATCAACTACTTCAGCAATAACATTGCAGACGTGTGGGACTACCACCTCGGATGCAGCGCTTGCTCCAGATCGGGGGCAGGAAGCCCTATGCTGCTTGTAAGGGGTTTCAAACGGTACTGGTGCGAGGTTAGGCCTTCGTTGCCTATACTATTGCTTGCTCTGGTCTCCGGCCAGCCTTTTTGCAATAAGCACCTGTGAGTGGTTCGACCCACTCGCCCTTACGGTTCTGACACCTGGACTTAGATGCAAGGAGCAGTAATGCAGAGAAAAACTCAAATAGACCCGGTCGAATAGCACAAAATGAATATCTTTATTGCATGGCGTCTAAAATCATGAAATACATGTCATAGGCGCAAATCAAAGAGAGTACAAGTATACACACGTTCATAAAGCTTGGTCTATGGAAATGGAGAACACACGGCACATCGTAAAAAGGGGAACACATTATACCTTAGCCTTATAAAAAGCACCCTCCCTTAACAATACCTAAACTACGTCTGGATTTGTAGGATCGGAAAACATGCTCACCACTCGGCTTACTTCGGAGATTTTAAAATGAGGCACTCAGCTCGTTTCGCTGCAGCGTCTGACTGTCACGTGTTTGGAAGGGTTTCTGCACCCCACTTGTTTACTCTCACTGCCGTGAAAGGCAAGCCAGACTCCCTGATGTCATGAAGCAGTCGATGGACTCAAACCGTCTTAGAATTCAAAGAAGAATCTTCCTGTGTTACGGTACATGTAGAAGTCGGTAGAACCCAAAGGAAAGTTCTGTCGGCATATTTTCGGGCGCGGTCGGGGTTTACTGACCGTGGCGGCACGTGGAATTTCTTCTCGTCTTTCTTCTCGTCTTTCTTCTCGTCACTCGAGCCTTCGGGTCCAGACACCGTTTACCGACACTCGGGATGGTGTACCCTGTTACTTGCCCTTGTCGAGGCGGCTCGTTCCGATTGAGCTCCACCCAACACTCGAATAACCGACCAGTACGGCTAAGAGTCAAGAGTCGAGAGAGTCCAGAGAAATCAAGCGACCAAAAGTCCAGCCCCAAGGAAGAGTTCAGGAAGAGACCGATGGACATTTGTCCTCTACAGTTATACTGTTGTGTCCGCTTTATCTCCCGCTCAAATCTAAATGTTATTCTTTGTGTGATATTGGCGCTCAAGACTCCCAGCATGGGGCGATTATCTTCTTAACGGGTTTCGGTAGCACCTGAAACTGGCCAACTATCCGTTAATACCTTCTCCATTGTTGAGCCAGCCAGGATGTGTATGAATCGTCTCCTCGACTGGTTTTGGGGCCCCCCGAATACTGGCTTAATCACCCGCCAATGTCTCTCTCATTGTTGAGCCGGGGGGGTATTTGTGTATTGATGTGTCTAGATGGGTTCTCGATGGCCCAGCACTTATATCATTGCTATTGTTCAAAAATGCAAACGGGTTGCATCCTGTCTTTATCAATGTGTACCGAGTACGATCCAATCTCATACTGAATGTATATTCGACTCCATCTTGTCTGCCCACTGTGTCTCTGGAAGCTTCTGCCACGATGTGCGGCGGCCATTTTACAGGCTTCTGTGTCCTTTATTATCAGGACAACATTTCGTTTAATAAAATGATAAATTGAATCTGCTTCTCTCATGTAATTTTGAATCGCGATAATTGCGAAACTCTACATGCTTAAAGGCCTGTAGCAGCATCAATATGCAATGTAATTTGACCTGATGGCTGCTGTCTGACACAGTAAAGTGTCATAGTATTATAGAATCATAGAATGGTTACAGCACAGAAGGAGGCCATTCAGCCCATTGAGCCCGTGCCAGCTCTCTGCAAGAACACTTCAGCTAGTCCCACTCCCCCGCCCTTTCCCCGTAGCCCAGTATTTTTTTTTCCTTCAGGTACTTATCCAACTCCCTTTTGAAGCTACGATTGAATTTGCCTCCACCACCCTTTCAGGTAGTGCATTCCAGATCCTAACCACTCGCTGCGTAAAAAAGTTTTTCCTCATGTCGCCTTTGGTTCTCTGCCAATCACCTTAAATCTGTGTCCTCTGTTTCTCAACCCTTCCGCCAATGGGAACAGTTTCTCTCTATCTACTCTGTCCAGACCCCTCATGATTTTGAACACTCTAATAAATCTCTCAACCTTCTCTGCTCTAAGAAGAACAACCCCAGCTTCTCCAGTCTATCCACGTAACTGAAGTCCCTCATCCCTGGAACTATTCTTGTAAATCTTTTCTGCACCCTCTCTAAGGCCTTCACATCCTTCCTAAAGTGCGATGCCCAGAATTGGACAAAATACTCTAGTTGAGGCTGAACCAGTGTTTTATAAAAGTTCATCATAACTTTCTTGCTTTTGTACTCTATGGTCGGGTTGGGGGCGGGTCAGGTGGTTTCCGGGTTCCGGTCCCGCCCCCAGCTGCCTCCGCTCTGTAATCGGGATATTCCCTTGATTGGCCTTGTTAAGCCCACCCTGCGGGTTTACCGGCCAATTAACAGGAAGCCGGTCTGATGGCGTCATTTGATGACGCGTCATCTGCCGGTTTCCTTAAAGGGATCACGCACAATTTTATTTTGACAGTTGATTTCTCAGTGTTTGACAGCATTGAGGTGCTGAAAACACTGACAATCACTGCACAAAGGTGAGCTCTTGCACCCAGACTCTCCAATGACTCCCACCATATGCATATGGAGGGAGTCACAGTACGCAGGGAGGTTCTCTCCCCTTTCAATGGCGGAAGAGACCTCCCCAGGACACCAACTTACCTTGCACCTCCACTCAACCCTCTCTATCTACTTTATCACTTCCCCATCTCACTAGGTCTCATTATTTCATTGGCTCTGATGTTGCTGGAATAGATGGCAGCTGCAGATGAGATGACAGAAGCGATCTGTCACTGGTGAGAGGTTCTCCCAATGAGGTAGCACTGGACATACAGTTGGATTTAAAAACTCGTAAGCTAAAGAAATCTGTATATGTATTAAAAACGCAGTAACCAACATTTTCATTGCTCTGAAACTCACCATGTGCAACATGGCATCCTTGACACCACTTCTGCAGCTGTCATCTTTTCACAAACATCACACCAGACTCACAACTCGCCACACTTACCTGGTGTGTTGTCCGGACTGTCGTGAAACCCGACCCAGAAGCTGGAAAATCGAAAAAGACCCTGAAAACTGCTCACAAGTACCTGTTAATAGGTAGTTAATTGCCTTTAATCCATTTCCCACCTCTAGGTGTCGGGTCCATTCGCAAATCGGGGATCCAACACTTGGGAAGGTTGTGTGGAGGCGGGTTGATGGCGGGTTCGGGACCCACTGTCAATCAAAATGAATTTAACCTCTGACCCGCCTCCAAACCCGCCCTCTGAGCACCGGCAAAATCGCGGCCTATTCCTCAATTTATGAAACCCAGGATGCTTTTGTAACCACTTTCTCAACCTGCCCTGCCGCCTTCAACGATTTGTACACATATATCCCCAGGTCTCTCTGTTCATGTACCTCCTTTAGGATTGTATCCTTCAGTTTATATTGCCTCTCCTCGTTTCTTCCTACCAAAATGTATCACTTCGCACTTTTTAGCGAAGTGTCCAAGCTTTTTTGGCTTTGTGAAATGTAGCCTATGGGCAACACATAGGAAATTATTTTCCTCCCTCAGCATCTCAACCCAGTGTCAGTCGGGCATTGAAGGCCGGAATTTTGCGGGGGCTCAGCGGGCGTGATCGATGGTGGATCGGGTAGGAAAGTGTTTCTTTTTCACAGAGGGTTGGGACCCCGCTGTGAACCTGCCGCCACGCGCCTTTCCTAATGTCGGGTCTGTCAGCGCTGAGCAGACCCGACACGCAGCATGGGGGACCCAATTCAGGTAGTTAATGGCTTGTTTAGAGCCACTTAAAAATAATTTTCAGCTTACCTTTTGCATTTGACAGCTCGCCCATGGGGGCCACGCTGTTCGTGGACCACGTCTGTCAAGCTGAGGCGGAAGTTCAGTGGTCATGAATCAGCTGTTGAGTTGATGTAAAGTAAAAGCTCCCACCTTACAGAGATATCTTCCATCAGCCACAAGCTCTTCCTCACTGCATTTCCACAACAGGTCTTTACACAAGTATCCATCCAGTCTGACCTCATTACCTCTCTCACCATTGACAGATCGCTTCTGTCATCTCTACTTCACCTGCCATCTATTCCATCAGCATGGGTGCCCTTTATACTCTCTCATCTTGGTCCTCAGAATCCCACCATGATCAGCCCAACACCAGCAGCACCAGGCACAGCAGCAGCACCAACCTTCTCTGCAATAAACTGATGCTGCACAGAACAGAGGGCATCAGCACCCGACCACATTGCTGCTCAGGAGGCCAGGGATGACCTCACCATGGCCAGATTTACTTCACTTGACGCTGTACACCCTGGCTGCCACATGATGCTCCAGGTTGGCACCACCCCCACACCAACAACATAAAGCATCTCTACAATGCCCAAGCCATTCCTTTCACATTCATCACCATTACGGGGGGTACCGTTATGTCTCACCATTCACTGCATCTCACTAAGACACTTCCAAAGGTGCACACAAATCTGTCCAAGAATGCAAAGTGTTGAAGATAAAGCTTTCAATGTTTGACACCACTTAAACAGATACTTTACATGAACATTGCATAAAACACCCAAGTGCCTACCCTTGTGTGTTGTTAGTTGGTATGATTGCACTTGGATGAGGGTGAGTGTGAGGGGTGGCTAGTGAGATGGAGATGTGATAATACAGATAGTAAGGGATGGGTGGAGGTGCAAGGTAAGTTGGTGTGAGTAAGGATGTGCAGGAGTAGGGTAGGGAAGGCAGAGTGATGAGGATGTGATGAGTGGCACAGCAGGATAAGGCTGAGTGTGGCTTTGTACTAACGTTTCATGATCTACTGAGATCATTGAGAGGTTTGCAGCACTGCACCCAGGTCCTCCTTAGCACACCCCTGCTTGTGCCCTCCTCTGCAATGTGCAACCAGGCTGTGTTGATCTCCTGAGGAGTTCTTTTCCACCCATGGGAAGGGATCTAGTAGCCAAATGACCTCCACCCCTGCAATGGAGCCTTGCTGCACTGAAGAATAGCAAAGAAGGCCCTGCTGATGTGACAGCAAATTGCTGGTTGCCCCTTTCCAGCTCCTGTTATCCGAAGTTGCATCCCCATGACTTCAAATGCCCAGTTTACACAAGCATTCTTCATTCCAGGTGTGCACCCAGCAAAATAATGTGGGAGCTACTGTTTATCACTCATGTGGCATTTGCATGGGATTTAAATGCTCCAACCTATTTCAGGCAGGAGCTTCCCAATCGGGAAATGCATATCCATTCACGGGATGTGCGCGTCGCTGGCAAGGCCGGCATTTATTGCCCTTTCCTAGTTGCCCTTGAGAAGGCAGTGGTGAGCCACCTTCTTGAACCACTGCAGTTCGTGTGGTAATGGTGCTCCCACAAGGCTGTTAGGTAGGGAGTTCCAGCAATTTGACCCAGCGACGATGAATGGGGCAGAGACCCAGTGGAACATATAATCCGTCTTACTTCTTGTCTCTAATGCCAGGGAACTGGAGCAGATGGGCCATGAAATCAGCCCCATAATGAATGTTCCTTGTCACTCAAGTTGCTGATACTGACAAATCTTGATGTTCTGATGAAAGATGTACCCATCAATGAGGTAACTGAGAATAAACCTTTAAACACATTAAGCTAAAAACAAAAGGACAAATAAGCAAGTAAAAAATATAAGTGCAAATAGTTGCCTGGGCTTCATAGGCTGGATTGCAAGGGCTGAGAGGTCACAGATGTCCAATCCGTAACAGTTTAGAGAGCCCTGGTACATAGGTGCAGGAGTACGAGTCGCAGGGGAAGTAATTGGTCCCCGCCGCACCTGTGCACAAGCTTATGTAAATTAAATGTGTTTGGAACTCACTTTGTATCAGTCGTACCATGCTTCATCGTCTCTTTTCCCTCGCAGCTGTCTGGATCCTACATAACGTTATTTTGTGCAGTCCATCCCCCTTCCTGAGGCCTGAGTTCACAGCAGTAAATGGTTCCTAATGTAGCATTAAGTGCTTTGTCTCACTTCAAGAAACTAAAAGGATAGCTGGTGGGAAACGGAAATGTCAAATTGTTGCAGTCAGGTTGAACTTAAAACATGCAAAGTGGAGTGATTTCTTTTTTACTGCATCCGATCTGTACGACACTGTACGAGACAGTGGGTGCTAAAAGTATCTCTCATCCCAAGCCATCCTTTACCTTGACAAAAACAAAACGTCATTTACCCCACTGCCCCCTCCGCATTACTTTTTCCATCTAAAGTGTACAGTGCTGAGGGAGTGCTGCACTGTCGGAGATGCTGTCTTTGGGATGAGACGTTAAACCGAGGCATCGTCTGCTCTCTCAGGTGGATGTAAAAGATCCCATGGCACTATTTCGAAGAAGAGCAGGGGAGTTATCCCCGGTGTCCTGGCCAATATTTATCCCTCAACCAACATAACAAAAACACAGATTATCTGGTCATTATCACATTGCTGTTTGTGGGAGCTTGCTGTGTGCAAATTGGCTGCCGCGTCTCCCACATTACAACAGTGATTACACTTCAAAAAGTACTTCATTGGCTGTAAAGCGTTTGAGATTTCCGGTAGTCGTGAAAGGCGCTATATAAATGCAAGTCTTTCTTTCTTTCTAAAGGTTTAACAAAAATACACCTGAATTACAATGAAGCATTATTGTGCTTCTTTCTGTATAAACTGTACAAACATGAGGCCGAAGATTCTCAAATGAATAGGGTTAACTAAAATGTTAAAATATTTTACGAGCTCTTAGACGAAGAATATATGTTTATTAAAAAGCTGCTAGTATGATGTCGCTGAGTAGTGAGACACATTAAAGAATTATTTTATAATCTGTGGTAAACAACAAAATCTTGAATGATTTTGATCTAGTCCATTGATACAATGATTGCCTGCAATGTTCATACCAGTATTTTGTCAATTATTTCTTTAAAAATGAGAATCTATTCATAAGCGTTGTTAGTGTAAGAACATCAGCGCAGGGATAGTGTGAAAAATACAGGAATTTTACCCTGCCTGACCTGTATACATGCTTAAAAGCTTTGGTAACCTGGATCTAAATTAGCTTCCACTCTTAAATCTAAAATGGCTGTTCCAAGATTATTTACCTGCCTTATAGCCATTTATCCTCTTGATATAGGTGTGAATTGCATCGTGCATTTTAGATAACTGTGAGATGTGCGGATGTCACGATTGTTTGGCTGCAGACACTGAAGTATCATGCCAGCTAAGATCCAGCCATCTAATGGAAGCATTAGTACTGTAAAGGTTTGGTCTGATCAATAAGAAAGAAACTAAAATGCAAGTGGTGTAATTTTGACTTTGGGTGATAGTGGGTGATATCGATTCAGCGGCCCGTTATATACCACTCCCGATTTTCACTGCCACTGTGGAAATGAAAATCGGGAGAGATGAATAACAAGCGGCAGAATCGATATCGCCCATTTTACACTATCAACCAAAATCAAAATTACCGCCAAAACGTTTATCTTAAAGGAAAATAACATTGCTAAAAATATTTTTGTACATTACCCCAAGGCATTCATGCTTGTTGGCACAAAATTATATCATGATGCAGATTATTCAATGACCCCTCCTTAATACGCTGAAAAGGTAAACAGGGAAATTTTGCAGCTTTAGAGAACTGAGAGCAAGCTAACTGGCAACTATTCAAATACTTTTGACTCTCGCAGTTCATTAGCTTGGTCGTTTTAACACTGGATTCTCGGCCAGATGGCATAGGTTCAGCTTCAGGTCCAAGGCTGCCTGCTCCATCTGCCTCAGTCACTAGATGAGTTGTCAGTTCTCAGGCCAAGTTAGCCATGGATGTCTTGTGATCTTGAAGCTTTCCATCATGGGCTTTTGGCAGGTTAATCTACCCGCATTAATTATGTTAAAAAGTTGCTTCTTTATCTGAGTCCTTCCTTATCCTAACTGTAATTAAAATGTTTTCACACATTGGAATTTCCTGGCAATCAAATTGGTCAGATGCCTTTACCTGAGCTCCCTGGAAATTTAGTGGGTTAGATACCTCCAAGCCCTCTTTTGATCTAGATGAAGTGCTGTCTCTCCTTCAGCATTTGATTTACCATTAATTTGGAAAGGAGGAGGAAATCATCACAGCCTATGAACTACTGTTGGTAAATTAGTGCACAGGCAATTAACATATTAGTATAAAATTCCTTGGATGATACCAGATCTGAGAGGTTATAACTATCAGAAAAAGACTAAACCGGCTGGGGCTCTTTTCTCTAGAAGGCTGAGGGGCCGACCTAATAGAGGTATTTAAAATTATGATGGGGTTTGACAAGGTAGAAGTGGGGTAGAAGATGTTTCCATTTGTGGGGCAGTCCGAAACTAGGGATCATAAATATAAGATAGTCACTAATATATACAGTAAGGAATTCAGGAGAAACTTCTTTACCCAGGGAATTGTTAGAACGTGGAACTTTTTATCACATGGAGTAGTTGAAGCGAATAGCATAGATGCACTTAAGGGGAAGCTAGATAAGTAGATGAGGGAGATAGGAATAGAAAGATATGCTGACAGGGTTAGAGGAAGTAGAGTGGGAGGAGGCTCGTGTGGAGCATAAACACTGGTATAGATCGTTGGGACAAATGGCCAGTTTCTGTGTTGTAAATTCTACGGTCTCGATTTTACTTACCTCGACGAGTCCGTGGTGGGCGATGTCGGTGGCGGGTCCCAACCCCGCTGCTGGCTCCATCCTGCTCTGTGAAATGAATTTCCCTTGATAGTGCTTGTTAAGCGTGCCCAGCATGTTTCCCGGCCAATTAGAGGAAGCGGGTCTGGTGACATCATCTGATGACGTGTCATCAGCCGGTTTCCTTAAAGGGACCATGGCCAACTTTATTTTTACACTTGTGGTGTCAGTGTTCTGCAGCATTGAGGTGCTGCAAACACTGGCAAGCACTGCACAAAGGCACTGGGCTGCACCCAGGCTCTCCCATGACTCCCTCCATATGCTTATGGGGGGAGTCACAGCATGCACTGAGGTCCTCTTCCCTTCCCATGGGTGGAAGAGACCTTCCCAGGAGATCAACACAGCCTGGTTGCAGATTGCAGAGGAGGGCACAAGCAGGGATGTGCTCAGGAGGATATGGGTGCAGTGCCGCAAACCTTTCAATGACCTCAGTAGATCACGAAATGTTAGTACAAAGTCACACTCAACCTCATCTTGCTGTGCCTGTCATCACATCCCCATCACTCTGCCTTCCCTACCCTACTCCTGCACATCCTTACTCACACCAACCTACCTTGCACCTCCACCCATCCCTCTCCATCTACATTATCACATCCCCATCTCACGAGCCACCCCTCACATTCACCCTCATCCTAGTGCAATCATAACAACTAACAACACACAAGGGTAGGCACTTGGGTGTTTTATCCAATGTTCATGTAAAGTTTCTGTTTAAGTGGTGTCAAATATTGAAACCTTTATTTTCAATACTTTGCGTTCTTGGACAGATTTGTGTGTACCTTTGGAAGTGGCTTAGTGAGTTGCAGTGAATGGTGAGACATAACAGTACCCTCCGTAATGTGCTGAGTGTGAAAGGAATGGCTTGGGCATTGTAGGGATGCTTTATGTTGTTGGTGTGGGGTGGTGCCAACGTGGCATGTCATGTGGCAGCCAGGGTGTACAGCGCCAAGTGAAGTAAATCTGGCTATGGTGAGGCTATCCCTGGCCTCCCGGGCAGCAATGTGGTCGGGTGCTGATGCCTTCTGTCCTGTGCAGCATCAGTTAATTGCAGAGAAGGTTGGTGTTGTTGTTGGTGCTGCTGGTGCTGCTGGTGTTGGGGCTGCGCATGGTGGGATTCTGAGGACCAAGGTGAGAGAGTATAAAGGGCACCCAGGTTGATGGAATAGGTGGCAGGTGAAGTTGAGATGACAGAAGCATTCTGTCATTGGTGTGAGAGGTTGTTCCAATGAGGTGACACTGCATAGAGAGTTTGCTCCAAACACTTGCAACCTGCACAAAGCTCAATCTGTGTTCCAAATGCAGTAAGCAACAGCTTCTGAGCTTGGAAAGTGAACAGCTATGAGGTGGGAGTTTTTACAGCACATTTCAAGCTGTCAAGTAATCAGCTGATTCAATGGCCATTTATCACCTGCCTCAGCTTAACAGACGTGATCCCCGAGCAGCGAGGACCCTGTGGGCAAGCATGTAAAGTCAAAATGTAAGCTAAAATGTATTCTTAATGATGTCTAAACAAGGTCATAATGAACTTAATTGGGTCCCCCGCCGCTGCGTGTCAGGTCTGCTCAGCCCTGACAGACCCGACACTGGGAAAGGCGCGTGCTGGCGGGTTCACAGCGGATTCCAAACCCGTTGTGAAAAAAGGTGACTTTCCCACCTGACCCGCCACCGATCACGCCTGCTGACCCCCACCCCCCAACCCCCCGCAAAATTCCGGCCGATGTAATTCTATTTTACCAACTGTTTATTTTAAATAGAGTCATAGTCACAGAGTCATAACGACACAGGAGGCGGCCATTCGGCCCATCGAGACAGTTCCGGCTCTCTGTAGAGCAATCCAGTCAGTCCCATTCCCCCGCTCTATCCCCGTAGCCCTGCAAGTTTATTTCCCTCAAGTACCTATCCAGTCTCCCCTTGAAAACAATGAGTGTCTCCATTTCCACCACTTCCGTCGGCAGCGAGTTCCAGGTCCTCACCACTCGCTGCGTAAAAAAGTTTTTCCTCACATCCCCCCTGTAGCTCTTGCCCAATACCATAAATCTGTGTCCCCTAGTCCTTGTACCATCAACTAGTGGGAACAGCCTTTCCCCGTCTAGCCTATCCAAACCCGTCATAATCTTGTACACCTCTATCAAATCACCCCTCAACCTCCTTTGCTCTAATGAAAACAAATCCAACTTCTCCAACCTGTCCTTGTAGCTAAGATCACCCATCCCCAGAACCATTCTGGTAAATCTCCTCTGTACCCTCTCAAGTGCCTTCACTTCCTTCCTAAAGTGTGGTGACCAGAACTGGACGCAATACTCCAGTTGTGGCCTAACCAGTGCTTTGTAAAGGTTCAGCATAACTTCTCTACTTTTGTACTCAATACCTCTATTTATGAAGCCCAAGATCCCATAAGCTTTGCTAACCACTCTCTCAATATGTCCTGCCACCGTCAGGGACCTATGCACATTAACTCCCAGGTCCCTCTGTCCCTGCACACTCTTTAAAACTGTGCCATTAAGTGTATATTGCCTCTCCCTGTTCCTTCTGCAAAAATGCATCACCTCACACTTCTCTATATTAAATTCCATCTGCCACTTTTCTGCCCATTCTACTAGCCTTTCTATGTCCTGTTGCAGTCGATTGGTATCATCCTCACTGTTTGCCACACCCCCAAGTTTGGTGTCATCGGCAAATTTAGAAATTCTACCCTGTATTCCAATATCCAGGTCATTTATATATATCAAAAACGGCAGTGGCCCCAGCACTGACCCTTGGGGAACACCACTGTCTACCATCCTCCAGTCTGAAAAGCAGCCATTTACCACAACTCGCTGTTTTCTGTCCTTAAGCCAATTCCTTATCCAAGCTGCCACTGACCCACCTATTCTATGAGCCTCAATTTTGTTCACCAGCCTTCTATGTGGTACTATGTCAAACGCCTTCCTAAAATCCATGTAGACAACATCCATTGCATTCCCTTCATCAATCATCCCTGTTACTTCATCAAAAAATTCAATTAGATTAGTCAAACACAATCTGCCTTTTACAAATCCATGTTGGCGCTCCTTAATTAGCTTAAACCTCTCCAAGTGTCCATTAATTTTTTCCTTGATTATTGTTTCTAAAACGTTACCCACCACTGATGTTAAACTGACCAGCCTGTAGTTACTAGAATTGTCCTTACACCCTTTCTTGAACAATGGTGTCACATTTGCCAAATTCCAATCCTCAGGCACCTCCCCCGCATCTAGAGAAGATTGGAAAATTATGGCAAGCCCTCCTGCTGTCTCCTCCCCCAATTCCCTTAGCAACCTGGGATGCAAGCCATCTGGACCAGGCGACTTATCCACTCTAAGCATACCCAGCCTTTCTAGTACATCATGTCTATCAATTTTCATCCCTTCCATTGCTTCTACCTTTTCCACTTCTATCGATATTTTGTCAGCATACACTTAGTAAACACTGATACAAAGTACTCATTGAGTATTCTAGCCTTGCCCTGCTCCTCTACACAAATATCACCTTCTTTGTCTCTAATCGGCCCTACCCCGCCTCTTACTACCCGCTTACTGTTTACATGCCGGTAGAGATTTTTGGTTTCCCTTTTACGTTAACCGCCATTCTACGCTCATATTCTCTCTTTGCCAGTCTTATTTTCATCTTCATTTCCCCTCTCAACTTATTGTATTTGGTCTGGTTCTTCCTTAAAGAATTCACTTGACATTCATCATACACCAACTTTTTTTGTTTCTTCATCTTCTCTATCTCCCTCGTCATCCAAGGAGCCTTTGCTTTGGTTCTCTCTTGTTGGACTGTACCTAGCCTGTACTTGGAACATCTCCTCCTTAAAGATTGTTCCATTACAGTTTTTCCTGTCAGTCTTTGGTTCCATTTTACCCTGGCTAGATCCTTTCGCATCCCATTGAAGTTAGCCCTATTCCAGTTTAGAAGTTCCACTCTAGATTGTTCCTTGCTCCTCTCTATTGCTAATCTAAACCTTATGATACGATGATCAATCGTACCCAAGTGTTCTCCCACAGACACTTGGTCAACCTGGCCCACCTCATTCCCCGGCACCAGATCCAGCAATGCCTCCTTCCTAGTTGGACCAAGAACATAGCGGTCAAGGAAATTCTCCTGAACACATTTCAGAAATTCCTCCTCCTCCTTTCCCTTTACCCTAGCATTATCCCAATCGATATTTGGGTAATTAAAGTCCCCCAATATTACCACTCTATAGCTCCTGCATGTCTCTGCGATTTCCCTGAAGATTTGCTCCTTTACCTCCCTCTCACTATTTGGAGGCCTGTAGAATACCCCCAATAGCGTAATCAAACCCTTTTTGCTCCACAATTCTAACCAAATGGATTCTGTCCTTGTCCCCTCAAGAACATCCTCCCTTTCCAACACTACAATGTCTTCCTTAATCAGCACTGCCACTCCACCTCCCTTTTTCCCTTCCCTATCTTTTCTGAACACCTTGTACCCTTGAATATTAAGTGCCCAGTCCTCACCGTTTTTAAGCCACGTTTCCGTTATTGCCGCAACATCATATTGCCACACGGCTAATTGTGCTTGTAGCTCACCAACCTTATTCGCCACACTTTGTGCGTTTACGTACATGCATTCTAAACTCATTTTTGAATTTTTCGCAGTCTTTCTTAGTCTGCACCTATCTAATTTGCTACTACTTCCGCCACCAGCACTACCTTGCCCTCCAGTGCCATCCAACACACGCACTCTTCCATGCACCCCATTCCTCCCCTCCACTCCTACATGCTGGTGCTCATCCCCCTGCCAAGCTAGTTTAAACCCTCCCCAACAGCACTAGCAAACCTCCCCGCGAGAATATTGGTCCCGGCTCTATTGAGGTGTAACCCGTCCGGCTTGTACAGCTCCCACCTTCCCCAGAAATGGTCCCAATGCCTCAGGAATCTAAAACCCTCCCTCCTGCACCATCTCTCCAGCCACACATTCATCTGTTCTATCCTCCTATTCCTGTAAGCACTAGCACGTGGCACCGGGAGTAATCCGGAGATTACTCCCTTTGAGGTCCTGCTTTTTAATCTCTTTCCTAGCTCCCTATAGTCTGCCTGCAGGACCTCATCCCTCTTTCTGCCTATGTCATTGGTACCGATATGGACAACGACCTCTGGCTGCTCCCCCTCCCCGCTCAGAGTGTCCTGCAGCCGCTCAGTGACATCATTGACCCTGGCACCAGGGAGGCAACATACTATCCTGGAGTCACGTCTGCGTCCACAGAAACGACTATCTGTTCCCCTAACCAATGAATCCCCTATCACTATTGCTCTTCCACTCTTCTTCCTCCCCCCTGTGGTGCCATGGCCTTGGCTCTGGCTGCTCTCCCCAAAGGAACCATCACCCCCACCAGTTTCCAGAACTGTGAACCAGTTAGCGAGCGAGAAGCACTCTGGGGATTCCTGCCCTACCTGCCTGGTCCTCCTTCTCTGTCTGGTGGTCACCCATTCCCCCTCTGCCTGCACATTCTGAGGCTGCGGGGTGAACACTTCTAGAAACGTGCTTTACAAGTATTTCTCAGCCTCGCGGATGCACTGTAGTGACTCCAGCTGCCGCTCAAGCTCCGAAACCTGGAGCTCGAGTTGCTGCAGTTGGCAACACTTCCTGCACACGTGGTTGTCCAGGCCGCAAGAAGCGTCCAGGGTATGCCACATGGCACAGGATGTGCAAATCACGGAACTGAGCTGCCCTGCCATGCCTCTATTTACCAGACTATGGAGGTAATTTAACAGAAATAAGCTTAACAAGAAACACTCAACAGCTACCCACCAATCAGCACCTCCCTCTATTAGATAGGCTATGAACTGCTTAGCAGAAATATACTGAAAACAGAACAAAAATACTTACCACAAATACTCACCCTATACTCACCTCTCAGCTCCCTTGTGCCAGCGACACCTTTGAATTCTGACGTCACTCCTTCATTGTGTCGCTTGCCGACTATCTCCCTCGCAGGTAGTCTGCTCACTCAGACACCCAGGCCTCTGCTCTGCGCTGCCTTTATCCCCGGTCTGCGACTCCGTTCCTCCCGCAGGTAGTCCGCTCACTCAGACTCCCAGGTCTCTGCTCTGCGCTGCCTTTATCCCCGGACTGCGACTCCGTTTCTCCCACAGGTACTCCGCTCTATCAGACTCCCAGGTCTCTGCTCTGCGCTGCCTTTATCCCCGGACTGCGACTCCGTTCCTCCCGCAGGTCTGCTCACTCAGACTAAAATAGTAAACAGAGGAATCTCATACAAGGCTAGTAGTAATTTGGGTCAGATGTAGATACCTTTACAGGTTCAGTGGTATCAATTTCTCCTGTAATCAGTCTGAGCATTTTACCTTTGTGGGAGTTGACTCACATTCTTCAATATCTACTTGTACGATAGTGTAACTTTGGAAGGGGTGTACCAGTAGCATCCCTGAATTGGATATTTGCATCTTTTGTATGTTTGTTTCTTCAGTCACTCCACAGGCAGACCAGTCAAAGGCTTGGTGAGAAGAGGCCTTATCAAATCGATAAGCTACTTTGTTTCACAGTAAAGTGAGCAAACAGAACAGCAGTTATGATCACAGAAAATGCTGGAAACACTCAGCAGGCCAGGCAGCATCTGTGGAGAGAGAAACAGAGTTAACGTTTCAGGTCTGGGACCCTTCGTCAGAACTGATGTTGGATTTTTAAAGCCAATCTGCTGAGTATTTCCAGCATTTTCTATTGTTATTTCAGATTTCCAGCATCCGCAGTATTTGGCTATTGTAGCAGTTATGATCAGACTCACTGAATTCAATCATTACAATTTATCCTTGTGTCATAATACAAAATAAAGAATGTGCCACGCTGCCTCACATTAGTGGGTTGTCTTACCTGACTTAAGCAGATGATTTCTCACTGCCTTCCAGCATTTCTAATCCTTTAATCGTAGTCTATTCTGGGCCTGGATGCCTAACAGCTTTCCATTTCGAAAAGCCAACTGCCTGCCTGTGTCTGTGTTTCTGTGTTTTATCTTCCACTGTAAAAAGCCAGAAAGGGATTAAAAACCTTCCAATGCAATGGTATAAGGTGTTTATTGGTTACTGAGGCACGCTAATGAATAGCTTATTATTTATAGTCTATGGACAAATCAACTTCCTTTGGTATATTAACCATCTTTCACCAAAATGCATTTTTGTTTAAAATGTGATAGAAAGCACTTGGCTTTAAACATCCATTTTTTTCCCCCAAATTATTTCTGTGGAAAAATGGTCAAAAAAGGTGCCATAACATTATGAAGGCGTTTATCAGTTAATACCACCAACAAGAATTTTTAGCCTCAGATGATATGAAGCTGAAGCCTAATAGGTCAGTGCCTACTCAATCAGCCTCCATAGTGTACACTTACTAACATACATGACATAGTACCAGCACAAAATTGGCCAAGTGACAACCATTTAACAAACTTTGCATTTTGCCATTTGCAACTATTTCCTGTGTGAAACACAGTGGGACATATCAATGAATGACAGTCATAGCCTCCAACAGCCAACTTAGGTTAAAATTATTCATTTAAAACAGGAGGAAGGGAAGCCTTTCCGTTTGGCTGAACATTAATGTCTGTTTTAAATATCTATATGTAAACTAAACAAAAATGCTGAGCATTTCCAATTAGCTTGCAACTGTTTCGTAAACAATGTGAAAATTTCTGCTTCCCGTCCTACATTCTGTAAACCATTTATTTATTGTCATGTTTACTGACAAAATGGCTTCCAATCATCGCTTTTAATTGTAATTGGTTCAGTTCCCCATTACTATGCTAATGACTTTGGACCAGCTTTCTCTAACTGTCACTGATTTGTGCCCAGGTCCACGAATGACGGGCTGAGTGCTCTTTGTGGGACCCGCAGATGTGTCAGCTCTTGCAATGTGTCATAACGATTTGGATAATGGATAGTGATTGGTATGAAATTGCTTTAACCCACACGCTGTCATTGCATTATGCGTGGTTAATCAAAAGCATATGACTGCCAGACAAGATGTAGCTCATGCCAAATAATCTATTAATTTAAACAGGAACTGCAAACAGTCTCCAATCCCCTGTGAATAATGAGGAAGCGTGGAGAGTGTAGGTTATGTGTGCTGGGGAGAAAACACGCATTTTCAAAACCGGGAAGGGAAGAAAAAAATGAATAAAACCAAGACTGTCTCATAGATATAATCACATCAAGACTGACTTCATGGCAAGGTTGTGTGCGGATGACAAGCTTACTTATTTCAAATTCTCCCCTTTCTCCTCATTGTGCATGACTCTGTTAGTCTATGCAAATCAACCTTCTGTCCTGTAAATAAGACACAATCTATTCAGGTTTTATTATTGCTTTGATGGGAGGGGCAAATCAGCTTATGTTTTTTGTCATCCACTGAATTATGCAGCACTTCTTATGTGTGTATAAGCGAGGATTATTTAAACTGGGAGAAATTCATTAACTGTGGTGTTTTTACTTGGTGAAGCTGATTTTTTTCGTCTCGATACATTCTGTACACTGATCAGTGACAGTTGTCAACTCGTTTGCATTTATTATTTGTGTCACAGTGTTTTTTATCTATGCATTTTACAGGCAAAATGATTCTATGCTGATTTGGAAGGACAGCAGGGAAAGCTGGTAATCGACGGCTAATTAAGAGAGGAAGGCCCTTATGTCCTGAAAATAGCCCAATAACAGGCAATGGATGGGATGAAGCTGGAAGAAGACAACTCAGCTGAGAAAACTCAAGTACAAGTACAGTGGAACTGGAGACAGACAGCTGCAGATCCATTTTCTCAGAGACTTGCAAAATCTGCTGAAATGCAACAACGAACCATTCCGCAGAGGCTGTTTTGTTTGTCTGTTGGACTATTTTGGGGTTTCTGAATACATTACATATAAGCACAGTGTTTTCCCAACTAATTTAACTGCATGGTCAGGTTCCATGGAAGGAGGAACTGTAGTGTATACTTACCAGATGTTTGGGGCATTTGTTAATTGAGTGTTTTCTGATAACCTTGAGGGGATCAATGAATCTTGCACACATTCTTGGCTAACACTGTCCATGCATATGTAATTTCTTTAGGTAATAAAATATAAGAAAAGGATGGGCATCAAAGCTCTCCTCATGCCTCCCTCCCTCCCTCCCTCCCTGGTGTTGTGGTGCTATGACTGTTTTAGGAAATGCTCTTTTTTCGATTAAATGTTTGACAATAAATAAGTCAGACTGGGAAAAATGCAGCTGCCACTCTCTTGTTTGCCATCACCAATCTCTGATGTACATTAATTTGAAGTCATAAGCATGTATTGTAAGGGGTCAATATATTTGAATCATAGCAATTAGCTCATTAGGCATTTTAGTTTACTTCCAGCGGTAAATTAAGCAATTGATTCGTGTAATTGTTTTCTTCTTAGTTCTTGAGACGTAGGCAACACCTACATGAGATGTAGGCAAGGCCACATTTAGTTGCCCTGGGAAGGCAGTGTTGGGCCTTCTTTTCCACAGTGATTCTTTCACAACTGAGTCCTTGCTAGGTAATTTCAGAGAATATAAGAGATAAGCGTGTAAAAGTTCCCTTCCCTGAAGAACATTAGTGAACCAGTAAAAGAAAGAAGGAAGAAAGACTTGCATTTATATAATTCAGTCACGGCCTCAGGACATCCCAAAGCGCTTTACAGCCAATGAAGTACCTTTGAAGTGTAGTTACTGTTGTAATGTAGGAAATGCGGCAGCCAATTTGCACGCAGCTAGGTCCCACAAACAGCAATGTCATAATGACCAGATAATATATTTTAGTGATGTTGGTTGAGGAATATATATTGGCCAAAATACCGGGCAAAAATTTGTTTCTGGGATGTGGCCATCGCTGGTACGGCCAGCATTTATTATCCATTCCTAATTGCCTTCCCCTGCTCATCTTCAAAATAGAGCCATAGGATCTTTTACATTCACCAGAGAGGGCAGGCGGGGCATCAGTTTAACACCTCATCTGAAAGATGGCACCTCCAACAGTGCAGCACTCCCTCAATACTCTACTGAAGTGTCAGCCTTGATTTTGCATTCAGGTCTCTGGAGTAGGACTTTAACCCACAACCTTCTGACTCAGGGGCAGGAATTCTACCACTGAGCCATGGTTAACAGGGGGATTTTGCAACAATCCAACAACTTTCATTGTCATTTATTTCCTAGTGCTAGCCCATAAGTGATCTTATTTATTAAATTTAGTTTCACAAATTGTCATGTTAGGACTTGATCTCACAATCTCTGGGTTGCTAGTCCAGTATCATAATTCCCAGCTTTATGCTGAGTGGTAACTGTGACTATTGGGGCGGTATCTAAAGGTCTTCATTTCTCACAACACTTTCAATTTGATATTTTGCATCTATGATACTGTAGTCAAGACTTGTAGGAAGACTGGAGGTGGTTGGACTTTGTCTATGAAAAGCACAGTATGATTTTGGTTAAGCTATCTCCCTTTATTACAGTTTCACAGAAAAGAAAAAGCAAAAAAAAAATTAACAACAAAATAGAACAACATTGCACCAGTGAAAGGAAAACAAACCACAACAGGTTAAGTAACTTTAGAATGATGTAATGGTGAATGAATGCGCAAGCCTTACTTGGATTACAGAAGATACAGCACTGATCTGAACTGACAAAAACACTGGAATATTTATGTCTGAACTCAAATTGACCTACCTCCAGGCGATAATGGTAAAACTGAGAAAGAACATGGTTATCTAAGCTACCATAACACTCTGCTATCTCTTTACTGTGGACCTCCATCTGGGTTTGCCAACAGATGTCTCTGATCCTTATGTTCTGCTAAAAAGACCGATTGAAAAAAGAATGCAGAGGAAGATGAAATGGCCATTGCCATCAGTCAAGATTGGTTTGTCTTATCTAGAGGCATTTATATAACACCTTTCACAATGTCTCAAACCACTTCACAGTCAATGAAGTGCTTTTGAGGTGTAGCCAATGTAGTGAAACACGGATGCCAATTTACGCACAACAAGATTCCACAAACAGCAATGAAATAAATGACCAGATAATCTATTTTAAACTACCCTGCTGATTTTCAAATAGCATCATGGAATCTTTTACATCCACCTGAGAAGACAGATGAGCTTCGATTTAATGGGCTAAATTTTGCTGTAACAGGGCATCTAACGGCATCTGCTGTAAGTTAGATTTGTCCCTCCACCCTTCAGCTCAAAACAATTTTTCACACAAAGTTGCTGCAAGTGCGAGCTGATAACGGCGCAGCGAGGGAAACCGGGCATCTGGGACCTGAGTGAAGAGGGCAACCAATGAGATTTAACGATTGGAAAATAAACCACAGAAGGATTGAGAAGGGTAAATTAATCAATTGCAATTCAGGTACAGAAAGAGAACTAATGAAAGAGAAAGAAAGATCAGGTTAAGAGAGAGAGAGAGAAAAGGAGACAGGAAGGAAAAGTAAGAAAGAAAAATTATTTAAAATTTAACATTTTTAAAATCTCCCTGAAAAATTCAAAACCTGAAAGAATGAGATGCCACACTTGTAATAATGAATTTAGATGCCAGAGAGGTGGATTGGCAGTAAGTATCATTTATAATGTCATTAAAAGGGTACTTACCCTACTAGGTTGTAGAATTCGCAATATATCGCGATTTTATTAATAAGGAGAAAACACAGAGTTTCGTTCAAACAGCTTTTATTTCAGCAGAATGCTGCCAGGTTTAAAGTGGACACAAGCAGCCTGTAAAATGGCCGCCGCACCTCGTGACAGAACATTCTAGACTTTTCAACAGGCAGACAAGATGGCGTTCCAATAAACATTTGTGCAAGATCGATTAAGATTCAGCACAGTAAAGATAATACACGAGACATTATGGGTTTGCAGTATACACATAAATACTGAAATCGGTCTCCCAGGTACAAATGAAAGCTATTGTACCGAGTAATCAAGGGCCCATCCAAAAGACATTAATATGTAAAATCCCAACGACTCTACGATGAGAGAGCCGTTAACAGGTAGTTATACAAAACACTTGGAAGCCCCACAACCCCCCCAGGGAGAACACCGACCAATTTAACAATGGGAGAAATATTAACAGGTACTCAGACATTTACGAGTAGCCCCGAAACCCATTAAGAACGGAGATCACCCATACAAGACATTTGAGCGCCAGACCCTAAACAAAAGAATGGACATTAAAGTTGGGCGGGAAACGGAAGATTTTGCACTATAATTGCAGGCTCCAAACCGTCCATCTTTCTCTTATCATCGTGGCTGCTCCTGTCGGGAGCGGAGAGAGCAGCAGCACAGTGAGTATTTAAACTCACTTTCGCGGGCTTTTTTTGCAGAGGCCAGTGTCGGGAGCGGAGAGAGCAGCAGCACAGTGAGTATTTAAACTCACTTTCGCGGGCTTTTTTTGCAGAGGCCAGTGTCGGGAGCGGAGAGAGCAGCAGCACAGTGAGTATTTAAACTCACTTTCGCGGGCTTTTTTTGCAGAGGCCAGTGTCGGGAGCGGAGAGAGCAGCAGCACAGTGAGTATTTAAACTCACTTTCGCGGGCTTTTTTTGCAGAGGCCAGTGTCGGGAGCGGAGAGAGCAGCAGCACAGTGAGTATTTAAACTCACTTTCGCGGGCTTTTTTTGCAGAGGCCAGTGTCGGGAGAGACGAGACCGGAAGCGGACCAGGTGGGAAGCACCCAGGTGAACAGCATTTAAGGAGGGGACACAAGACCGGGAAGTCAGCGAAAGACCAGGGAGGTAAGACTAACTGGTAAGTACTTTCCTCAAACCTTCCTAGAAAGTAAAACTAAAACTAGTGGGATTTGGTTAGTTTAAAAAGGAATAAGAGGAGTACAGTATACATTGGTCTAAGTAAGCTTCGGGAAAACAAAAGTCAATAAATAAACTAAAACTAGAAAATTAAAAAGTAATATAAGGGTTAAGTCATGGCAGTAGAGCTCGGACCTGTGTCATGCTCCTCCTGTAACATGTGGGAAATCAGGGACGCTTCCTGTGTCCCTGACAACCATGTATGCGGGAAGTGTGTCCAGCTGCAGCTCATGTGGGACCGCATGACGGCCCTTGAGCTGCGGATGGACTCACTTTGGAGCATCCACGATTCTGAGAGGGTTGTGGATAACACATTTAGTGAGTTGGTCACACCGCAGGTTAAGGCCAGCGTAGATAGTACATGGGTGACCAAAAGGCAGAGCAAGGGCAGGAAGGTAGTGCAGAAATCCCCTGGGGTTGTCTCCCTTAGCAACAGGTTCACCGCCTTAGGTGCTGTTGTCGGGGGGGATGACTCATCGGGGGAAGGCACCAGCAGCCAGGCTCATGGCACCATGACTGGCTCTGTTGCAAAGAAGGGAGGGAAAAAGAGTGGCAGGGCTATAGTAATAGGGGATTCGATTGTAAGGGGAATAGATAGGAGTTTCTGTGGTCGCGACCGAGACTCCAGGATGGTATGTTGCCTCCCTGGTGCAAGGGTCAAGGATGTCTCGGCGCGGGTGCAGAACATTCTGGAGGGGGAGGGGGAACAGCCAGTTGTCGTGATACATGTTGGTACCAACGACGTAGCTAAAAAAAGGGAAGAGGTCCTACAAGTAGAATTTAGGGAGTTAGGAGCCAAGCTAAAAAGTAGGACCTCGAAGGTAGTAATCTCTGCATTACTACCAGTGCCACGTGCTAGTAAGAGTACAGAGAACAGGATAGTTAGGCTAAATACGTGGCTTGAGCAGTGGTGTAAGAGGGAGGGTTTTAAATTTTTGAGGCATTGGAACCAGTTTTGTGGTAGGTGTGACCTATACAAAAGGGACGGTCTACACCTGTGCAAAGATGGAACTGATGTTCTCGGGGTAATTTTTGATAAAGCAGTTCGGGAGCATTTAAACTAGTATGGCAGGGGGCTAGAAACCTATGTAGTGAAATAGAGGAAAGTGAAAGGCAGACAGAAATAAATGGTAAAAGGGTGAGGAACAAAAAACAAAGGGCCAAACCAATTCATAAAAAATGTGAGCATAAAAAAAGCCTGAGGGTTTTATACCTTAATGCGAGAAGCATCAGGAACAAGGTAGATGAATTAGCTGTGGAAATAGAGGTTAATAATTATGATCTAATTGGGATTACGGAAACATGGTTGCAGGGTGAGCAGGGCTGGGAGCTTAACATACAGGGGTATTCAGTATTTAGGAAGGATCGACAAAAAAGAAAGGGAGGAGGGGTAGCATTGCTGGTAAAAGAAGGGACAAATGCAATTGAAAGGAAGGATATTAACTCAGTTAATACAGAATCTATATGGGTGGAGCTAAGAAATAGCGAGGGGCGAAAAACATTAATAGGAGTGGTATATAGGCCTCCAAATAGTAAAATAGAGGTTGGGGAGGGCATCACGAGGGAAATTAGAGAAGCGTGCAATAAGAGCACAGCTGTCATCATAGGTGACTTTAACTTACATATAGATTGGAATAGCCTAATCAGTAAAAATAATGAGGAGGAGGAATTCCTTGAGTGTTTAAGGGATGGTTATCTGGATCAATATGTCGAGGAACCAACTCGGGAACAGGCTATATTGGACTGGGTACTGTGCAATGAGAAGGGACTAATTAGTAATCTTGTTGTACGGGGACCCTTGGGCCAGAGCGATCATAACATGATCGATTTCTCACTCGAAATGGAGAGCGAAGAAATTGACTCAGATACTAAGGTCCTGAATTTAAACAAGGGGAATTATGATGCTATTAGACGGGAACTGAGTAGGTCTGATTGGACAACGTTCCTGGGAGGACTGGAGGTAGATAAACAATGGCAAGCATTTAAAGATAGAATGACAAAATTGCAAAAATTGTTTATACCAATCTGGCATAAAAGGAAATCTAAAAAGGTGACTCAACCGTGGATAACAGGGGAAATTAGAAACAGCATAAAATCCAAAGATAGGGCGTATAAAATAGCCAAAAAAAGCGCCAGAGCGGAAGATTGGGAACAGTTTAAGATAGAGCAAAGGAGGACAAAGGGCTTAATCAAGAGGGGCAAAATAGCTTACGAAAGCAAGCTGGCGGAAAATATAAAAACTAACTCCAAAAGCTTTTATAAGTATATCAAGAGGAAAAGACATAGAAACATAGACATAGAATCCAGGAGCAGGAGTAGGCCATTCGGCCCGTCGAGCCTGCTCCACCATTCAATACGATCATGGCTGATCATCCAAATCCAGTACCCTGTCCCTGCTTTAATCCCCACCCTACCCCCGTAACCCCACGTATTTAATTCCCCCTAACATATCCCATCCTATCCCCATAACCCCACATATTTAATCCCCCCCTAACACTTAGGGTCAATTTATCATAGCCAAATCAACCTAACCCGCACATTTTTGGACTGTGGGAGGAAACCGGAGCACCCGGAGGAAACCCACGCAGACACGGGGAGAATGTGCAAACTCCACACAGACAGTCACCCGAGGTCAGATTCGAACCCGGGTCTCTGGCGCTGTGAGGCACCAGTGCTAACCACTATGCCACCGTGCTGCCCTGGTGAAAACCAAAGTTGGCCCATTGCAGTCAGATACGGGGGAATATATAACGGGAAATAAAGAAATGGCAGACCAACTAAATGCATACTTTGGGTCAGTCTTTACGAAGGAAGACACAAAAAACCTCCCTGGGATATCGGGAAAAATAGGGACATTTGCAAAGGAGGAACTGACGCAAGTCAATATCTCTAAGGATATGGTGTTAAGGAAGCTAAAGGGATTGAAGGCGGACAAATCCCCAGGGCCTGATAACATGCATTCTAGGGTGCTGAAGGAGGTGGCCCTAGAGATAGCGGATGCACTAAGTATGATTTTTCAGAATTCATTAGACTCGGGAACAGTGCCCATGGATTGGAGGGTAGCTAACGTTACCCCACTATTCAAAAAGGGGGGTAGGGAAAAAGCAGGTAATTACAGACCTGTAAGCCTTACATCAGTTGTGGGCAAAATGCTGGAGTCCATCATTAAGGATGAAATAGCGGAGCACTTAGCAAATGGGGACAGGATAGGACAGAGTCAACATGGATTTACAAAGGGTAAATCGTGCTTGACTAATCTATTGGAATTTTTTGAGGGAGTAACTGGTAAAATAGATGGGGGAGAGCCAGTAGATGTGGTGTACCTGGACTTCCAAAAGGCCTTCGATAAGGTCCCACATAAAAGATTAGCAGGGAAAATTGAAGCTCATGGGATAAAGGGGAAAGTATTGACGTGGATAGAGAACTGGCTGTCAGATAGAAAACAGAGAGTTGGAATAAACGGCTCATTTTCTGAATGGCAGGCAGTAACAAGTGGGGTACCACAGGGATCTGTCCTGGGTCCCCAGCTGTTCACAATTTACATTAATGACCTGGATCAGGGAGTCGGATGCAGCATTTCCAAATTTGCAGACGACACTAAACTAGGAGGGGGGGTGGGCTCAGAGGAGGAGACCAGGAAGCTCCAGAGCGATTTGGACAGACTGGGTGATTGGGCGGATAAATGGCAGATGCACTATAATGTGGACAAGTGCGAAGTTATCCACCTTGGGTGCAGGAACGGGAGGGCAAATTATTATTTAAATGGCAATAAATTGGGAGAGGGGGAAGTACAGAGAGACCTGGGTGTTCTTGTACACCAGTCACTGAAGGCGAGCATGCAGGTGCAACAGGCGATCAAGAAGGCAAACGGTATGCTGGCCTTCATAGCAAAAGGGTTGGAATACAGGAACAGGGATACCTTGCTGCAGCTGTACAGGGCACTGGTGAGACCACACCTCGAGTACTGTGTACAGTTTTGGTCGCCTCATCTGAGGAAAGATGTTCTTGCCATGGAGGGGGTGCAGCGGCGATTCACCAGGCTGATACCAGGAATGGCGGGATTGACCTATGAGGAGAGACTATGTAGTTTAGGGATGTACACACTGGAGTTTAGAAGATTGAGAGGGGACCTCATAGAAGTGTATAAAATTCTGACAGGTCTAGACAGACTAGATGCAGAAGGAATGTTTCCCTTGGCGGGTGAGAACAGAACTAGAGGACATAATTTAAGGATAAGGGCTAAACCATTTAGGACAGAAATGAGGGGGAATTTCTTCACTCAGAGGGTGGTGAACCTGTGGAACTCATTGCCACAGAGGGCAGTGTACGCCAGCTCATTAAATATATTTAAGAGGGAATTAGATATATTTCTACAGGCAAAAGGGGTTAAGGGTTATGGAGAGAAGGCGGGGACGGGATACTGAATTGGAGGATCAGCCATGATCTCATTAAATGGCGGAGCAGGCTCGAAGGGCCGGATGGCCTACTCCTGCTCCTATCTTCTATGTATCTATGTATCTATGTATGTGTTTTTGACTCGCCGTCTTGTTCCTGCTTGCCTCGTGTCTCTTTTAAAAGACTGTTGAACTTTGTGATCCGTTCGGATCTACCTCGTGTCGGGTCGCGAAGACCTGTATTGGTAACCGGTATCGGAACCAAAGGCCCGAGAAGAGATGAGATGAGATGAGATGGGAAGAGACGAAGACCATACTTATCGCCACGGTCAGTAAGCCCCGACCACGCCTGTAGGTCGAATTGACATTTTCCTTGCCAGGAAGACTTCTTCGAAAGAACGGACACCGGAAAATTCTTTTCTTAAGTATTGACTGGAATGTGAAAACCACCAATACAGATCTTCATGACAGCAGACGTTCCAGCCTGCTAGCCGGAGCAGCAGAAGCAAGTAAACAAGTGGGACCAGGAGATCTCCTGACCGACACGTGGGTGCTGCGGTGAAAAACATCCGATCAGCTATTCGGAATTTCTCCGAGTTATCACGAGTGGTGAGCATGAGTCTCGAAATCCTACGAATCTAGTTTAGGATAGATATTGATAGGGGAGGGTTTAAGGATTAAGGATATTTGTAATGTGTGCTCCTATTTACTATGTGCCGTTCGTTCCTCGTTTCCCTAAGATCGACTATATAACTGCTTGTAAGATTGTACTGTCATTAATCTGTGCTTATGACATGTATTTCATAATCTTAAGTATCATGCAATAAAGATTTTCCATTTCGTACCATTCAACCGAGTCTACATGAGTTTCATCTCCATTACTGCTCTCGCATCTAAGTCCAGTGTCTAGAACCGTAAGGGCGAGTGATTCGAACCACTCACAGGTGTGTCTAGTGTTCCCAGACTGGCTGGAGACCAGAACAGGCAACAAGGCCTAGACCCGCACTGACATACAGGCTGCACAGAGCCGCGTGAATCTCACAGGCTGCGAGACACGCAGGGTCAGAATCCCTTACAGAAAATGGCGACCGCGGCAGGACACTGGCAGCGAGAGGGTAGTGTGTTAGACTTTGGAATGACTGTACGAAATGTTATGCAGGAAAAGATAGCAGATTATGTGTTCGGAAAGGTTAATCTAACTAAGAAATGGATAAGTGAATTGTTAGCGGATAAGAGTCCACTAGAGGCAGCCGAAAGGTGGACAGATAGTAAAGAACATAGAAAGACACTTGAGAAAGCAGTCTGGTTAATGTGTTACAAAAGGCAGGTCCAGATTTCAAACCAAGTCATTACAGCGCAAACAGCTCGGATCAGGCATTTAGAGGAGGAAATGGATGAGAAGGTCTCTGGAGGGGAGTTGCTCATTAGGAATTTAAGTGCGTTGCACCAAGAACGCCAGGAAATCTCCAGTCACCATAAAACAAGGATAGATTACCTCGAGTGCCAGGTCACTGAGGCAAAGTTAAATGAGAGCAGGTTAAAGGAAAGATGTAACCGCCAAGCTGCCCAGATAAGAACTCAAGAAGAGAGCTTAACGGGGGTTAGGGCGGCATATAAGTTGGCCCTTGAGGATAAGTTTGAGGGAGCCGACCATAGTGCCTGCCAAAGGGAGATAGAGCACCTCAAGAAGGCCGTAAACAAAGCGAACGGCATGGTGTGCCTGATCAGTCCGTCAGCACACCAGCCGCTAGCAAGTGAGAAGTTTAAGAAATCCCCACCAAGTAAAGCAGAAGAAGTAGTAGCCACTGCGCCCTCCGCGCCACCCAGCTATTCGGAAACCTGGGTAAGGGAGGAAGCAATGGAAGAAACGAAAGAGCCCATTGAAAAAGAAGTAGGAAAGGGACCGTTGTATCCAGTAACGGGTATTAAAAGGGGCCCAAGCAGAAACGGTGGGGAAGAACCGGGGGATCTCCTCGGACAGCTGGTGTTGCCTCACAGCTCACATCAGCTGCGAGCTATGATAAATCACGTACGGAAGCTGACTGAGTCAGACGACCCTTCCGTACATTTCAGAGAAGTTGAGCAAGCCGCAGCCATTAACGGCTGCGATGATGGGGAGACAGCAAAAATGCTGCTGTTCTCACTAGACAGCTCGGTTCTTCAGTGTCTCTCAGGCGAGAGCAAGAGGGGAACCAAGAGTTATGAGGAATTAAAGAATGAGGTCCTGGAAGTGTTGGGGGCGAACGATGAAGGTCCGTTTGCTAGAGTGGGACAGACAGTGCAGATGGAGGGAGAACCCCCGAAGGTTTTTGCCGACAGGCTGTGGCCAGTATATGAGCGCAGCTGTCTAGGTGCGCCCGAGCGCGAAGATGTGGAAGGCTTAGCTTTAACTCATTGGCTTAGGTGCATAATAGCCAACAGTTTACCAGCCGTCAGAGAGCAGGCAAAAGCATGGTTTGATCCCAATGACCCCAACATTACGGAAGAGTCGGTCTTGAATCGACTCACGTTAGGATATCGCAATATAAGGGGTATGGCAACACGTCCCCTTAAGGGAAGAGTACATGAGGTACGACCCGCAGCCCCGTATCAAAGAGAGTGGCATCAGGAGGGTAATCGCGCCCCACAGGCAGGTAATGCTTGTTACGGGTGTGGGAAGACAGGGCACTGGCGCAAGCATTGCAGGAACCCTTGGAAGGATTCCAAGGATAAAAATCCCGCGGTCCGAGCCCAGGCGCCTGTCCCGGCTAAGGAAGCTAAGGCACCCACCCCTCCCGACGACATCGAAGTAGTGTTAGGAGCCATGCGCAATCTAATCTTGAGTGCACGTGGACAGGTGGCGGTCGCAACCGGGTAGGTGCCGCAGGACCGTCTAATAGTACCCAATGACTAGAGCCCACGCAGCCTGCCTACCTGTGTCCTTTTAAAAGACACGCACAGGAGGGGGTCTGCGGTGAGGAGGCCAGGTTAAAAGAGCAGGCCTTGCGGGAGGAGAACGCCCGCTTAATAGGGAAAATAGATGGGCTGGAAGGGCAGCTTAGAGAGCAGGCCCTGCGGGAGGAGAACGCCCGATCAATGGGAAAGTTAGACGTGCTCAGGCTAGAAGCGCAGCTTAGTGAGATAAAAGCAGCCTACAGGGTAGCCAAAAGCCGGGAGTATGAGGATGCAAACCAGTGCAAACTGTACCAGCCAGGTGCGCAGGGGAAAACTACAGGGGTAAACCCCGCCAGTGGGAAAGCACAGCCCCAGGTAGGACCACAAGGCACACAGGCAGGCATAGCAGCTTGCATCAGGGGAAGGGACATCCCGGACGATCATGCAGCGTTTTTCTGGAATTGGGGGTTAGATGAGGAAGAATTCAGGGTACCCGGGTCAGATGAGGACAGTACAGATGAGAATAGTGATGACGACGGGTGGTTTCTCAGGAACGGTCCCTTTTACGATATGGAGGGGACGGGGGCTGCAGGTAGAGATCCACACAGGGTGGACACACGAGCTGCAGGTCCCGAAGACAGGAGGGAGGAGCTAGGGGAGGCAGGGCCAGCCGCTATGGGAGCACAGAGAGTACCGGTGTGGCTCCCAGAGATGTGGCCGCCCGCTTTGAACGTCCCGTCCTTGGGGGAGGCAGAGATCACGAGTGAAGGGCCGCCTGCTGGGCCAAGCAGGGCGGGGCCACAAACTGCAAGCCCCGAGGTTAGGGAGGCGGAGTCAGCGGAGGCGGAGCCAGCGACTGTGATGGAACCCCAGGTCATCCCGATGGAAGTCTCGGAACCCGGTCCGTCCGTCACGGAACCCCCGCCCATAGCAACTCCCCGTAGGTCAAGTAGAGAACCCCAGCCCAGGAGGATGTGGTCATGTCCCCAGACTGCCCCAAGGCGTAGAGTTAAGGTTAAGATAACCCAGATACAGGCCGGCCACATCGCAGCAGCAACAGGCTGCGGCAGATCAGAGGGAAGGGTCAGTGCCCTCCCACCGTCGGGAAGAGCTCGCAGCAGCCTTCTCAGAATTTAAAGGGGCCGCCCTGAGAACGGGCGGCACTGTAAAGTTATTAGTTTTAAGTTTTAAGTTTATAGTTCAAGGTTAAGTTTATAGGTTTTTAATAAGGTTAAGATTGAAGTGTTTTTAACAGAAAACGATAAAATGATGGGAGCTTTAAAGATAGGTTTAGTTGAAGTTTATTCAGCGAACGTTGAAGTTTACGTGAGGCGAGGTCAGGGGACCCGCTCACCCTTCACAAAAGCCAGAGACTCTTGCGAGGCTGGCTACCTCATTCTATCTGATCACAGGAACCAAGGAAGGATGGAACGAATTCTAGTATTGCTCGTGGCAATCGGATGTGGATTGGCCTATCGAGGCCGCACCAAGGATGTCGTGGTGTTTGGATGTTCCGGGGACACGGCCCCCATCGCGGTGGATGGGACCGGAAGACGGGAGGCAGAGGAGACCAGCACCTATTTCCACAAGGGAAGGTGGCCAGGATGGCTGGGAACGAACTCAACGGAGTATTCTAGAGACTTCTTTACTGTGCCCCAAAGTAAGGATCATCGCACCCAGGATCAGCGTCACCGTCGGCAAACGGATTTGTTTGACTTGTAGTGGGAATGTCCCATTGAGCCGATGGTGGTGGCTACGAAAGCTGAGCAAAACTATGAGGAACTCTTCGGTCGAGTGGGAACGACTGGGTAATAATACCCATCGGACAATTACGGGGACAAACGGACAAGTGAAAGTCTGTTGGGACAAATGGTGGGAACCGGACGAGGGAATTTATGTATGTATGTGGGGGTCAAAGTACGTTTGCCCCAAAGGCATCTCCATATTTTTCATTAATCAATGGCAGGATAACGGACAGGGGATGAGGTGGGATGCGAGCACCAGGGGGTGCGGAGCCCCATTCTCTCCGATCCCAGTAAATGCCACTGAGCTCATTACGCGCCCACGCAAAGCCCCGCCCACGATTCCGGTGGTTCTAGCTGAGGAAGAAGGGTGCCCTAAAACTAGTAAGGGACCCGGGAATGGTTTGGTACTGGTCCCCACAGACCAGATACTATTTCAGGGGGTACATTACGCGGTGGCCTCGGTGATTTTAAATCTCACCGAGGTGCGGTTACCAGAGTGGTGCCCCAAAAAGACAGAACAGTTGTATCAGGTCCTGTTGACCAAGATGTTCAGACAATTTTACGAATTCGATTTCGCGGAAATTGATAAAACAAGTTTGTACACCGCACCACAGTTAGTTTTGAATCAAGCAGGGAGGCAAAGAAGGGGTTTGGTGAATGATGCGTTCACTGCTTTTAACACGGGTACATCTGTGGTCAACGCTCTAGACAGTGTGGAGCTGCAGACCCAGATTAATGGTTTAAAGACACAATTAAAAGACATTCTAACAGATGAGAATAAAGTGGTAGGGTCAGGTTTACACGAGGACCAAGCCATGACTCTCCATTTAAAGGAAATTATAGCAGAGTTGGAGAAACATGCAAAGACGGTAAATGCCCTGATTAGGGAAGATCGGAATGCATCCGATCAAGCTGCGCAGAACGAGGTGTGCGTGCTTTACGGGGCGTGGTTACTGGGCGAGGGCCGCAGTAATTTGGAGGATTTAAAACAAGGTTTGGTTCCGTCCTCGATAAGTAACAAACACCTGCCGGCGCTCCACCCTTTTCAGAACGCATTAAGTCCGTGCCAGCTCAGGCTAGCTTCAGAAGCTTACCCAGTCCCCGTGGACTGCGGACGTTCAAACCATACTATTATGGGAATAGTATTACGTATGTCGGTTTTGGGCGACACAGCAAAGCCCGCCCCGCTGTATCGGGTAGAGAACATTGGTGTCATTCAGGGGGGAGCCCACATTCGCTATGCAGCGGTTCCACCTTACGTCATCCGCTGGGAGCAAACGATGACAGGTACAGATCTCTCTGGTTGTCGTGGCAGGGGAGCACACATAATACTGTGCCCCCAGCACTTGAATGCCTTTTTAACACCACAGTGCGGGTTCAGAACGACTGGCGCCAAGTCCATGAATTGCACCATGGAGGCAATGGCACAAGATCATGTGCCTCCGCAGGTAGCATACATCGGGGGTGGAACATATTGTGTTACCACTGCAGCGCAACACTACCAGCATGGAAACCGTAGCCGGTGTCCGGTGAGTGACAGCAGCTTCTGTTTTAAACCCAGGGCGGAAGTTCAAGTAGCACAACAGCGAATTGTCCCAATCCCTGAACCATCCACTGTTCATCTCACAGTAAAAGAGAATTTCACCGACTTGCAGCGATTCGTCGCGCATTTCGGATAACTCATTCCCCCTCTCCCTGAACACCTCACCAAACTTTTAAAAGCCGTCGCGGTGTCACAGAAACATTTTTACACATTAGAACAGAAAACTGTCGAAATAGGAACAGACATTCTGGATATAGTAGTTCCACCGTGGTGGAATCTGTTCACTAATATTGAAGTGCCTTCATGGATCAGAATAGCCTCCCACATTTTAGTCGTATGCCAAGTTTATTGTAGTGTACCTATTGGTCGTACATTGTAAAAGAGACAAGCGCCTCACCAAGCATGAAAACACGGGAGAGTGGCGAGAACGTTACGTGCGCGTGCACGATGAAAGCACCGTGTGATCGGAAAATGGCGTCACTCCCGCTCGCCACGTGCGCCGCGGAAGTTTGTACTCGATCATGATTTTCAGAGATTGTAAATACGTTGGGAACTCGACATGTTTTAAGAGTTGGTGTTGATTATTTTGGTGATGATGTTACAGTTAAAAATGATTGTTTGGTTTTGGGTTTTGTTTTTCCTTTCCCTGAATAAAAGATGAATATACAGGTGATACGAGAGGCATCGGCCTGGTTACGCCGGGAAGGAAAACAAGTGGTGTAAGTTTAAGGGCAAATAATGCCTACGGTGATATAAAATGTAATTTTCTTGGGAAATAAGGACGACACAGAGACCCTAGTTAGGTTAAAGTTATGGGATTAATTTGCTGGATTCGGAGAGAAATCGAGATAATATTGCTCACCACTATGATTTTTGATACGATAAGCGGAGTTATTCGCATCAACAGGAGGGACTGTAGAATTCGCAATATATCGCGATTTTATTAATAAGGAGAAAACACAGAGTTTCGTTCAAACAGCTTTTATTTCAGCAGAATGCTGCCAGGTTTAAAGTGGACACAAGCAGCCTGTAAAATGGCCGCCGCACCTCGTGACAGAACATTCTAGACTTTTCAACAGGCAGACAAGATGGCGTTCCAATAAACATTTGTGCAAGATCGATTAAGATTCAGCACAGTAAAGATAATACACGAGACATTATGGGTTTGCAGTATACACATAAATACTGAAATCGGTCTCCCAGGTACAAATGAAAGCTATTGTACCGAGTAATCAAGGGCCCATCCAAAAGACATTAATATGTAAAATCCCAACGACTCTACGATGAGAGAGCCGTTAACAGGTAGTTATACAAAACGCTTGGAAGCCCCACAACCCCCCCAGGGAGAACACCGACCAATTTAACAATGGGAGAAATATTAACAGGTACTCAGACATTTACGAGTAGCCCCGAAACCCATTAAGAACGGAGATCACCCATACAAGACATTTGAGCGCCAGACCCTAAACAAAAGAATGGACATTAAAGTTGGGCGGGAAACGGAAGATTTTGCACTATAATTGCAGGCTCCAAACCGTCCATCTTTCTCTTATCATCGTGGCTGCTCCTGTGTTTTTGACTCGCCGTCTTGTTCCTGCTTGCCTCGTGTCTCTTTTAAAAGACTGTTGAACTTTGTGATCCGTTCGGATCTACCTCGTGTCGGGTCGCGAAGACCTGTATTGGTAACCGGTATCGGAACCAAAGGCCCGAGAAGAGATGAGATGAGATGAGATGGGAAGAGACGAAGACCATACTTATCGCCACAGTCAGTAAGCCCCGACCGCGCCTGTAGGTCGAATTGACATTTTCCTTGCCAGGAAGACTTCTTCGAAAGAACGGACACCGGAAAATTCTTTTCTTAAGTATTGACTGGAATGTGAAAACCACCAATACAAATCTTCATGACAGCAGACGTTCCAGCCTGCTAGCCGGAGCAGCAGAAGCAAGTAAACAAGTGGGACCAGGAGATCTCCTGACCGACACGTGGGTGCTGCGGTGAAAAACATCCGATCAGCTATTCGGAATTTCTCCGAGTTATCACGAGTGGTGAGCATGAGTCTCGAAATCCTACGAATCTAGTTTAGGATAGATATTGATAGGGGAGGGTTTAAGGATTAAGGATATTTGTAATGTGTGCTCCTATTTACTATGTGCCGTTCGTTCCTCGTTTCCCTAAGATCGACTATATAACTGCTTGTAAGATTGTACTGTCATTAATCTGTGCTTATGACATGTATTTCATAATCTTAAGTATCATGCAATAAAGATTTTCCATTTCGTACCATTCAACCGAGTCTACATGAGTTTCGTCTCCATTACTGCTCTCGCATGTAAGTCCAGTGTCTAGAACCGTAAGGGCGAGTGATTCGAACCACTCACAGGTGTGTCTAGTGTTCCCAGACTGGCTGGAGACCAGAACAGGCAACAAGGCCTAGACCCGCACTGACATACAGGCTGCACAGAGCCGCGTGAATCTCACAGGCTGCGAGACACGCAGGGTCAGAATCCCTTACAAGGTACTCGCCCTAAATATCTGAGGTGGGTATAGTTTGTATCTACCATGCAAATACAGCAACTTCACGACATTCAATGCATGTCAGTGGTGAGGCAGACAGCGAGATGCTGTTTTCAGAATGTGGCAGTGCATTGCAACGCGAACACAAACTTTGGATTTTCACATTTAATCGCGCATTTGCTCTGAGCCTGAAGTTGCTGTACCATTTACGCATAAATACCTGCAAGCGCCATTAGCCTCACCGTAATTTTGACAGCTAATTGTGGCCCATTGTCTCATTTGAAAGATAGCACCTCTGAGAGTGCAAACTCCCTCAGTACTGCTGTGGAGTGTCAAGTTAAGATTATGTGCTCAGAGGAATGTGTGCTACCACCGAGCTAAGGTTGATACCTTGGCTCTATAATATATATATTATAGAGCCAAGGTATCAACCTATCCAGAAGACATGGCGAAGGTCTCACTTGTAAGGGGGCGTGTCTCAGACGGTGCTGGTGCGAGGTTAGGCCTTCGTTGCCTAATACTATTGCTTGCTCTGGTCTCCGGCCAGCCTTTTTGCAATAAGCACCTGTGAGTGGTTCGACCCACTCGCCTGGACTTAGGTGCAGGGAGCAGTAATGCAGAGAAAACTCAAATAGACCCGGTTGAATAGTGCAAAATGGAAATCTTTATTGCATGGCATCTAAAATCATGAAATACATGTCATAGGCGCAAATCAACGATAGTACAAGTATACATACATTCATAAAGCTTGGTCTGTGGAAATGGAGAACACACGGCACATCGTAGAAAGGGGAACACATTATATCTTAACCTTATTAAAACACCCTCCCTTAATAATACCTACACTACGTCTGGATTTGTAGGATCGGAAATCATGCTCACCACTCGTTCAATTTCGGAGATTTTAACGTGAGGCACTCGGCTCGTTTCGCTGCAGTGCCTGACTGTCACGTGTTTGGAAGGGTCTCTGCACCCCACTTGTTTACTTTCGCTGCTGCGAAAAGCAGGCCAGACTCCCTGTTGTCATGAAGAACTCGACGGACCTCGGACACAGTTCAAAGAAGAGTCTTCCTGTGCTCGATACAGGTTGTCGGTAGACTTCAAAGAAAAGTTCTTTATTTATATTTTCGGGCGCGGTCGGGGTTTACTGACCGTGGCGGCAGATGGATTCTTCTCCTCTTCTTCTCGTCTCGTCTCGTCTCTTCGGGTCCGGGTCCAGACACCGTTTACCGACACTCGGGATGGTGCACCCTGTTACTTGCCCTTGTCGGGGCGGCTCGTTCCGATTGAGCTCCACCCAACACTTGAATAACCGACCAGTACGGCTAAGAGTCAAGAGTCAGCAAAGTCCAGAGAGAAAATCAAGAGCCCACAAGTGAAACGAGTTCATGAAGAGGCAAGCGAATAAGAGAGCGATGGACATTTGTTCTCTATAGTTATAGTGATGTGTCCTCCTTATCTCCCGCTCAAATCTTAATGTTTGTCCTTTGTGTAATATTGGCGCACAAAACTCCCAGCATGGGGCGGTTGTCTTCTTTAACGGGTTTCGGTAGCACCTGAAACTGGCCAACTATCCGTTAATGTTTTCCCCATTGTTGACCCAGCCAGGATGTGTATGAATCGTCTCCCTGACTGGTTTTGGGGGCCCCCAAATACTGACTTAATCACCCGTCAATGTCTCTCTCATTGTAGAGCCGGGGGGGGGTATTTGTGTATTGATGTGTCTGGATGGGCCTTTGATTGCCCAGTACAATGATCCTTTCTGTGCCGAGGAAAACGATTCCAGCACTTATATCTTTGCTATTGTTCCAAATGCAAACGGGTTGCATCCTGTCTTTATCAGTGTTTACCAAGTATGATCCAATCTTATACTAAATGTATATTCAACGCCATTTTGTCTGCCCACTGTGTCTCTGGAAGCTTCTGCCACGATGCTCGGTGGCCATTTTACAGGCTTCTGTGTCCTTTATTATCAGGACAGCATTTCGTTTAATAAAACTGATCAAACGAATCTGCTTCTCTTGTGTTATTTTGAATCGCGATAATTGCGAAACTTTACACACTTCCTGACAAATTAATTCAGCCAAGAGAGGTAAACAATTTGCAAAAGTTCAATCTTTCAAACTGCATTAGGTGTTGCAGATTGAGTTTACCCTGACGGACAGCATGGAAAACTTTCTAAAAACGCACCTTTTTTAATGCAATGCACCGTTAATGAAATAGATGGAGCGTCCTAAACAATCAATTTCAATCACATTAATAAATGGCATTGCATGCAGTCCATGTATTATGTATAAACTCTCCTATCGCTCAACAATATGCATGGTTTATTAGGTACTGGCTTTTTTTTAATTCATTCACGGGATGTGGGCGCCGCTGGCAAGGTCAGCATTTATTGCCCATCTCTAATTGCCCTTCGGAAGGTGGTGGTGAGCCACCTTCTTGAACTGCTGCAGTCTGGTGAAGGTACTCCCACAGTGCTGTAAGGTAGGGAGTTCCAGGATTTTGACCCAATGACGATGAAGGCATGGCGATGTATTTCCAAGTTAGTATGGTGCGTGACTTGGAAGGGAACTTGGAGGAGGTGGTGTTCCCATGTGTCTGCTGCCCTTGTCCTTCTAGGTGGCAGAGGTCATGGGTTTGGGAGGTGCTGTCGAAGAAGCCTTGGCAAGTTGCTGCAGTGCATCTTGTAGATGGTACACACTGCAGCCACGGTACGCTGGTGGTGGAGGAAGTGAATGTTTAAGGTGGTGGATGGGGTGCAAATCAAGTGGGTTGCTTTGTCCTGCTGGTGGTGAGCTTCTTGAGTGTTCTTGGAGCTGCACCCATCCAGGCAAGTGAAGAGAACACTCATACATAGACACATAGAAGATAGGAGCAGGAGTAGGCCATCCGGCCCTTCGAGCCTGCTCCGCCATTTAATGAGATCATGGCTGATCCTCCAATTCAGTATCCCGTCCCCGCCTTCTCTCCGTAACCCTTAACCCCTTTTGCCTGTAGAAATATATCTAATTCCCTCTTAAATATATTTAATGAGCTGGCGTACACTGCCCTCTGTGGCAATGAGTTCCACAGGTTCACCACCCTCTGAGTGAAGAAATTCCCCCTCATTTCTGTCCTAAATGGTTTAGCCCTTATCCTTAAATTATGTCCTCTAGTTCTGTTCTCACCCGCCAAGGGAAACATTCCTTCTGCATCTAGTCTGTCTAGACCTGTCAGAATTTTATACACTTCTATGAGGTCCCCTCTCAATCTTCTAAACTCCAGTGTGTACATCCCTAAACTACATAGTCTCTCCTCATAGGTCAATCCCGCCATTCCTGGTATCAGCCTGGTGAATCGCCGCTGCACCCCCTCCATGGCAAGAACATCTTTCCTCAGATGAGGCGACCAAAACTGTACACAGTACTCGAGGTGTGGTCTCACCAGTGCCCTGTACAGCTGCAGCAAGGTATCCCTGTTCCTGTATTCCAACCCTTTTGCTATGAAGGCCAGCATACCGTTTGCCTTCTTGACCGCCTGTTGCACCTGCATGCTCGCCTTCAGTGACTGGTGTACAAGAACACCCAGGTCTCTCTGTACTTCCCCCTCTCCCAATTTATTGCCATTTAAATAATAATTTGCCCTCCCGTTCCTGCACCCAAGGTGGATAACTTCGCACTTGTCCACATTATAGTGCATCTGCCATTTATCCGCCCAATCACCCAGTCTGTCCAAATCGCTCTGGAGCTTCCTGGTCTCCTCCTCTGAGCCCACCCCCCCTCCTAGTTTAGTGTCGTCTGCAAATTTGGAAATGCTGCATCCGACTCCCTGATCCAGGTCATTAATATAAATTGTGAACAGCTGGGGACCCAGGACAGATCCCTGTGGTACCCCACTTGTTACTGCCTGCCATTCAGAAAATGAGCCGTTTATTCCAACTCTCTGTTTTCTATCTGACAGCCAGTTCTCTATCCACGTCAATACTTTCCCCTTTATCCCATGAGCTTCAATTTTCCATGCTAATCTTTTATGTGGGACCTTGTCGAAGGCCTTTTGGAAGTCCAGGTACACCACATCTACTGGCTCTCCACCATCTATTTTACCAGTTACTCCCTCAAAAAATTCCAATAGATTAGTCAAGCACGATTTACCCTTTGTAAATCCATGTTGACTCTGTCCTATCCTGTCCCCATTTGCTAAGTGCTCCGCTATTTCATCCTTAATGATGGACTCCAGCATTTTGCCCACAACTGATGTAAGGCTTACAGGTCTGTAATTACCTGCTTTTTCCCTACCCCCCTTTTTGAATAGTGACGTGTGACTTGTAGATGGTGGAAAGGCTTTGAGGAGTCAAGAGGTGAGTCACTTGCAGCAGAATACCCAGCCTCTGACCTGCTCTTGGAGCCACACTATTTATGTGGCTCGTCCAGTTAAGTTTCTGGTCAAAGGTGACCCCCAGGATGTTGATGGTGGGGGTTTCAATGATGGTAATGCCATTGAATGTCAAGGGGAGGTGGTTAAACTCTGAGATAGGCAGGGTATATGGGAACAAGAAAGTAATTTTAATCAATCAACCAAATATAGACTGGGAAACCCCAATTGCTTTACAATCAGAGTTGGTAACTGTAATACACAGCTACTATATGACACATTGTGGGGGATTTTAACTCCTGGGTTGAACCGACGGCCTTTCCACCTGGGAGCTATCGTGGGTGGCATATTTTAACGGTTAGGTCTCATTTACATCCCTACAGCCAGCTTCCCGTCTAAAACGGGCAGAAAACGGCCTCTGATCAGCTTCGGGCAAGTGGGTTGGAGTGGGCTAAAATTCATGTCAAGGAAGCAACAAGAGGCAGTGCTCATCTTAACCTTGCATTTGCAAAGGGTCCAGAGAATGTACAGAAACTGGAAGTTGTAGCATCCCTGCGGGACAGCAACCACAGAATGATAAAGTTTAGGGCGGGTATTACTACTGCTCTGTAGACCATGAGCATGGTGCTGAGTTTGAGGTCCTAGTCTTCAAACACTCTCTTCCTCAGGCGACCGAAGGCTGCACTGGCACACTGAAGGCGGTGTTGGACTTTGTCATCGACGTTTGCCCTTGTTGACAGTAGGCTCCCGAGGTATGGAAAGTGGTCCACATTGTCCAAGGCCTTGTCATGGATTTTGATAATTGGGGGACAACACTGTGTGGCGGGGGCAGGTTGGTAGAGGACCTTTGTCTTACGGATGTTTAGTGTAAGGCCCATGCTCTCGTACGCTTCGGTGAAGGTGTTGACGATGGTTTGGAGTTCAGCCTCAGAGTGTGCACAGACGCAAGCGTTGTCTGCATACTGTAATTCGATGACAGAGGATGGGACGACCTAGGATCTGGACTGGAGGCAACGGAGGTTGAACAGTTTCCCGTTTGTTCTGTAGATTAGCTCCACTCCAGCAGGGAGCTTACTGAGGGTGAGATGGAGCATTGCAGCAAGGAATATCGAGAAGAGCGTTGGTGCGATGACACAGCCTTGCTTGACCCCGGTCCGTAGGTGAATTGGGTCTGTGGTGGATCCATTGGGCAACACGGTGGCATAGTGGTTAGCACTGTTGCCTCACAGTGCCAGGGACCCGGGTTCGAATCCAGCCCCGGGTGACTGTCTGTGTGGAGTTTGCACATTCTCCCCGTGTCTGCGTGGGTTTCCTTCGGGTGCTCCGGTTTCCTCCCACAGTCCAAAGATGTGCGGGTTAGGTTGATTTGGCTATGATAAATTGACCCTTAGTGTTAGGGGGATTAAATACGTGGGGTTACGGGGATAGGGTGGGATATGTGTCGGTGCAGGCTCGATGGGCCGAAATGGCCTTTATCTGCACTGTGGGGATTCTGTGATTCTGTGATCATGGCTTGCATGTCGTCGTGAAGCAGGCGGAGGATGGTGACAAACTTTTGAAGACAACTGAATTTGAGGAGGACACTCCATAATCCATCACGGTTGACGGTGTCAAAGGCCTTCTCATCTCCGTCTTAAATGGGCGACCCCTTATTCTGAAACTATGCCCCCTAAATCTAGATACCCCCACTAGGGGAAACAGCCTCTCAGCATCCACCCTGTCAATCCCCCTCAGAATCTTATATGTTTCAATAAGATCACCTCTCATTCTTCTAAACTCCCAACAGCTGAATATAACTCAGAGAAAGTAATGATTGAATTGTGTGCAATTTTGGTCTCCTTACCTAAGAAAGGATATACTTGCCATAGAGGGAGTGCAGCGAAGGTTCACCAGACTGATTCCTGGGATGGCAGAACTGTCGTATGAGGAGAGATTGGGTCGACTAGGCAACATTACTACTGATATCAGGGAATTCTTCTTCACGCAGAGTTAACAATTCTTGAAAAGGACATCCGGGCAGGTTGTTGGAAGTGAAAACCCTGGAATCATTTAAGAAACAATTAGATGTGGCAATGGTGGGACTGTAGGATGCTCCTGAATGGGCAAATTAAAATGAGCTGAATGGCCTTCCTTATGGAATCATGGAACCATAGAATCTTACAGCACAGAAGGAGGCCATTCGCCCCATTATACCAGCTCTTTGAAAGAGTTGCAATTTAGTCCCACACCCCAGGTTTTCCCCCATAATGCTGCAAAATAGTCCTCCTCAAGTATATGTCCAATTGCCTTTTAAAAGTTTCTTTGGAATCTTATTCTATCACTCTTTCAGGTAGTGCGCTTCAATCTTAACAACCCTCTGTGTGAAGAAATTTCTCCTCATTTCCCCTCTAGTTCTTTTATCAATTATTTTAAATCTATGACCTCTGGTTACCGACCCACTTGGCAGAGGAAATAGTTTCTCCCTACTTGCTCTCTCAAAACCCCTCATAATTTTGAATACCTCTATTAGGTCTCCCCTTAACCTTGTTTGCTCGAAGGAGAACAATCCCAGCTTCTCCAGTCTCTCCACTGAACTGAAGTCCCTCATCCCTGGTATCATCCTGATAAACCTCCTCTGTACCCTCTCTAAGACTTTGACATCTTTCCTAAACTGTGGTGCTCAGAATTGTACACAAATGTACACAATACTCCAGCTGAGGCCTAACCAGAAAGTTGTAAAGGTTTAGCATGACTTCCTTGTTTCTGTATTCAATGCCGCTATTTACAAAGCCAAGTGCAACATACACTTTCTTAACCACTTTATAAACTTGGCCTGCCACCTTCAAAGATTTGTGAGTATGGACCCCAAGTCCTTCTGTTCTTGCACCCCCCTCAGAATAGTACCATTTAGATTATACTGCCTCTCCATGTTATTTCTACCAAAGTGCATCACTTCACACTTATCTGCATTATATTGCAATGTGGACAACGTGGACCACTTGTCATACCTCGGGAGCCTACTGTCAACAAGGGCAGACATCGATGATGAAGTCCAACACCGCCTTCAGTGTGCCACTGCAGCCTTCGGTCGCCTGAGGAAGAGAGTGTTTGAAGACCAGGACCTCAAACCCAGCACCAAGCTCATGGTCTACAGAGCAGTACAGATACCCGCCTTCCTGCATGCTTCAGAGACATGGACCATGTACAGCAGGCACCTCAAGGCACTGGAGAGGTATCACCAACGCTGCCTCCGCAAGATCCTGCAAATCCATTGGCAGGTTATGTATCAACTGCAAACTTCAAAATTGTACTCCCTAAGCCCAGGTTCAGGTCATTTATAGATAACAAGAAAAGCAATGGTCCTAATACTGACCCCTGGGGAACCTCACTGCATACTACTCTCCAGTCAGAAAAACATCCCTTCACCACTACTCTCTGCCTCATCATATGAACCGATGAACCTATGAAAATGATGGGCAGGAAATGACCATTCTGGTCCATCAAGCCTGCCCCATATAGTTGTCATACTTGAAGCATCATGATTAGATACCCATACCCAGCAGCAGCCAATGGATCTCTGGGAGAGGCAAAAAAAAACATTGTAGCCAATTTCGTATCCAAGTTACCACTGTCCCTCTAACACCATGTACTTCTATTTTCTGAATAAGTCTGTTATGAGATACTTTATCAAATGCCTTTTGAAAGTTCATGGGCTAGAAATTCGGCTCCATAGCACCCGATTTTTTGGCACTGTGGGTGGCGTTTAGTGACGAAAATGGTGTCCGTGCTGCGGTGTGCCACGCCAGACGGCATCTTGGTGAGGGCAGTAGGGCAGGCGTTAGGAGCGTATGCCAGAAGTACGTAGAGTAGGTAGATTATGACGTTAATCAACATGCAACACTGATTTGAAGCCAGCGCTGCCATTTTCATTCTCAATGCTGGAGCTAACAGCCTGTCTTAACCTCGCACAGCTGAACATGCGTTCAGCAGCAGCAAGGAACCCCCACCAGCAATATTTAAAGGAATCAGCAACCACTCTAAGGTTAGTTGCTGATTAATTTCTACTGGCTATGTATAAGTTTGTGGAAGTGATTGGAGCTTTCTAGAGTTGTTTAAAGTTGGAGAGGTGACAGGGGGTGTTGCTGCAAGTGGAGAAAGCCTTGGTTCTGACTTTAAGGGTTGTGGTCAGACAACTTTCTCCCAGTCATGGGTGCTGTAGTTGTCATCCCCCTTGGCCTGCACATGACAGGGAGATGGAGCAGTGGCAGTGAAGAAGAGGACAAGCTGCTCGCAGAGGGAGGAGGAGGAGGAGGGGGAGAAGGCCTCTCAGCAGATGGTCTTACCCACCTAGGATCATCCAAGAGCAATTCTCTTACCTCAGCCTGAGCCAGGAGCAGTGGGTAAGGTGTCTGCGCTTTACGAAGGAAGTACTCACAGAACTCTGCCACCTCTTGCAACCAGACCTGCAGCCTCAGGCCAGGGCAAGGATAGCACTGCCAGTGGCTGTGAAGGTGACTGGCCCTGAATTTCTTCGCGTCGGGATCCTTCCAGGCTGGAGCAGGTGATATCTATAACATCTCCCAGTTTGCCGTCCACTGCTGCATAAGAGAGGTGACAGACGCTCTTTATGCTAAGAGAGGGAACTTCATTGTCTTCTAGCTGAACAGTGAGAGCAGGCAGAGTGTGCACATGACTTTGCCAGGATAGCAGGCTTCCCGATGGTGCAGGGCGCCATTGACTGCAGGCATGTGGCTTTGCGGGCACCACATCTAAATGCTGAGATGTACTGCAACCGCAAAGGTTTCCACTTGCTGCATATACAGTTGGTGTGTGACCATGCTCATGATGGTGAATGTCCGGTAATCTGCCAGCTGTCATGATGGTTTTATTATGCGCCAATCCGCTGTTCCCTCAGTCTTTGAGCCACCATGTCAAACCAGAAGTTGGCTGCTGGGTGACAAGGGCTATCCCTTAACCACCTGGTTCATGACTCCGCTCCGCAACCCAACCACATGTGGCCAGCATGCATACAACGGGAGCCATGCTCCCACACAAAACATCATAGAGCAGACCATTGGGGTGTTGAAGCAACAGTTCTGCTGCCTGGACCACTCTGGAGGAGCCCTGCAGTACTCAAGATTCGTTGTGGTCTGCTACATGCTCCACCACCTCGCTATCATGAGGGCACAGCCCTTGCCTCCAGGCATACGACGACCAGCTGAGTAGGAGGAGGAGGAGGTGGAGGAGGAGAAAGAGGAGGAGGAGGAGGAAGAAGAGGAGGAGGAAAAGCAGGAGGAGGAAGCAGAAGAGCAGGAGGAGGAAGTGGAAGAGGAGAAAGCGGAAGGGTGGAGGCAACCCAGACAGCCCTTTTCTGCCCGGGTTGTCCATGATAGACTCATCCAACTGCGGTTCCAGTGAACACAATCCCAATTCCACATTCACCAATAGTCCCACACCTTACCATCCCTCTGATACGGACCATCACAGCCTCCTCTTGGCCACAATGTTGAAATGAAAGCCACCACAAAAGGAACATTACAATCCAGCTTTATACATCAATCCATCCAATATTACACACCAAAGTCAACTAATCACCTTAGTGCCCATCTTCTGTGTGCCTTTGCCAGTCCTAGTGCGCCTATGAAATGCTACCCCAGTGGCTGCAGCATGGCTGGTGGAAGGGTGCTGACTTTCAGTGGGGTAGACTACAGATGGCCTTGTAGGACGAGCTCGATCAGCTCTGGGTCTAGAAGGCCCGGCTGTAGACTGCACTACCTCGGCATGAACAGCAACAGCAGGCAACAGCAAGAGCAATGGCAGAGTGGCAGTGGTGGAAGCACGAATGCTGTCCTCCTGAGAGAGGCCAGCAGGATAGTACTCCACAGAGCCACTGTCCCGGGGCGGCGCCTCAGCAGTCCTAGTAATCTGTTGGAGGACAGATTGCTGGACTGCTGTGACACCCTGCAAGCCACTTTCAACACTGGTAAACGCAGCCACGATGGCAGCTTTCTGAGCAGTCTGAGTTTGCATGACAGAAGTCTGAGCTTCCACTGCAGCACTCAGATGTTGGGTTGCTTCCGCCTGTGCTGCTTTGGAAGCTGAGACATCGGCCATTAGACCCTGCATCATGGTTGGGTCAACAAGTGCACTAATGGAGTTGGCCATCACTTGCATGCTGGAAAGGATGAGCTCCAAGCTCTGTGCAAAGTCCTGTGCAAGGTTGGTGCCAGATTCCTCCATGCTCCTTGACATTGCACTCAGGCTTTCTGCCAGGTCTGCCAATGCATCAAGCATTTCTGTGTGCCTACCCATCAGCCTTCTTCTGTAGGCTGCACCATCGAAGTCCTCATCTGAGTCCTCTGCAACAGAACTCATGTGTGACCTTACCCTCCGGGAGTTGGCACCTGCGCTACCCTTTCCTTCTGCCCAGTGTCTCACCACGTGCAGGTCCCGCCTCTACCCTATCTTTAAAGTATACAGAGTGTCAGTATCTGAGCTGGTGGCTGCGAGTGTGAAATCGAGTGATGCTGTTTCTTCATGATCATTGTCTTCCTGCTCCTCCACCAGGATGTAGTTCTTGTCTATCTGAAAGGAGAAAGACACAAGGGTAAGGTTGTGGTGAGGTGGGGGGAAGCAAGAGGTGCATGCTTACACCATCCGCAGCTTGTAAGTCAGAAGAGATTGTGGGATGAGGGGGAAGTGGGATGTGAGAAGGAGGATTAGGTATGAGGATACCGTCATCTTGGATTGCTTCAGCCCTGTCGCTAGCCACGGGCTCAGCGATTGCCCTCCCAAGAATGGTCAGCACCGTCTCCTCCATGGGAGTAAGATTATGCAGGCGTGTCTGTGCCCCTTCGTGTAGTCCCTGCTGCCTCCGATTGTAAGCCACTTTTTTCTGCAAGAGAAAGGGCAGAGTGTTAGTGAGTGTGGTGCAATAAGTTTGGGTGATATATGTGAGAGTGTGTACAGGCTGTGAGATGTGGGTGTGAGGCTTGCAGCAGTGGTAAGTGTGTGAGGGTGAGGTGAAGCTATGAATGTGAGGTGCGAGTCGTGTTTGGTAGAGATTGTTGGTAGGTGAGTGATGGGGGTGTGGCATTGAGCAGTGTGTGAGGCTTGTGGTGCAGATGGTGGGATATGACATTTGAAGATGAATTCACTGACCTTGACCACTCGTGTGAGGTCATTAAACTTCTTCCTGCACTGCGTCCAGGTCCTCGGGGCTGCACTGCTGGCATTGACAGCTATGGCTATCTGCTCCCATTGCCATTTATGATTTTGCCTGGAGGTCCTCCTAGCCCCCAGTGAAAACAAGACCTCTCTCCTACTATTCACCTCCTGCACCAAGGCCTCCAGTGCTGCATCCGAGAACCTTGGTGCACACTCTATCCCCTCTTGTGCCATCATTAGTTGTTGTTCCTGCGTCTCCAGCCAGTTGAGTGAGCTGCTGCAGGCAGAATGAACTTCCCCTTTAAAAGGTGCAGACTGCCTTTAAGAAGTGCAGGCTAGCTTTCATTGGTGCTAGCCTCGCACAAACTTGGGCCCCCTGCTGAGCGATCAGCCACTCAGCAGCACATTCAGCGCTGGGCTGAATGTCGCAATCATGGTAATCAGCAGGCAGCACAAAGTTCGTGTGCTGCCAGCATTCCTTTGGAAGTGCGTGGGGGCGCCCGTTTTCGGGGTCAAACCAATTTCTAGGCCCATATATGCATCTATTGCACAACCATCATCAACCCTCTCTGTTACTTCATCAAAGAACTCAGTCAGATTAGTCAGACATGATGTGCCTTTAACAAATTTGTGCTGGCTGTCCCTTATTAACCCATGCTTCTCCAAGTGAGAATTAATTTTGTCCTTGACAATCGTCTCTACCACTGAAGTTAGACTGATTGGCCTGTAGTTATCAGGTTTATCCCTCTCTCCTTTTTTGAACAGGGATGTAACATTTGCAATCCTCCCTAATCGGCCCCTCAATTTCTTTAACTATCCTTTTACTTTTTATATGTTTATAAAAGATTTTTGGGTTTCCTTTTATGTTACCTGCTGATCTTTTCTCATAGGGTGGAATCTAACTCTCAAAAACAGTGGGTTGGGGTCGTGTCAGAGGTGAAAATGCAAAAAATCTGAAACAGGAAACCAACGTGCCTCGAACTCGCCCACTTCTGGTTTTAACAGAGGCGGGATGAGGGCCAGCGACCAATCCGCTCACAGGAAGGGGATTGGTCATTTAAATATTATAATGAGGCTGCCTGCCTTCATTTTAATTCTATTTTAACTCATTTCAGCCAGGTATCCCGGGCCTCGGGAAACCCGACAGCTGCAAGGAGGCGAAAAGGTATGAATCCATGAGCACTGCTTGTGGGCCAGGAGGAGCAGGAGTGTTTCCTCCAGGCCCAACAATCTACTTAGTAAAGCCATTCCCGTGATCTGTTTGCTCCTCACCGACCACCATTTTCCCACCCGACCACCATCGGACTCCCCGACAACCATCTACCCACCCCCGACCACAATTGAATTCCCCCAACCATCATTTGCCCCCCCCCCAACCACCATCTGTCCCCCTGACCACCATCGGACCAACCCCTGACCACCATCTGCACCCCCCCAATCACCATCTGCCCCCCTGACCACCATCGGACCACCCCCCCACCACCATCTGCCCCTCGACCATCATCGGAATCCCACCCTCCCCGCAATCAGGACCTCCACATCCACCGTCAGACCCACCCCCGGCAATCAGGACCCCATGACCACCATCGACCTCCCCTCCGCGATCGGAACCCCCCTGATGGGGACACCCCCCACAATCTCTCTCACTTCCCCAATACATCTACCTGCTCTTGTGAAGCAGGCTTTGTGCCCAAAAGGCCTCCAGCCTCTCAATCAGGCTGCCTGTGGGCGGGAACCACACAAAAAAATACTTAAAGGAGCCCTGCAGTTAAAAACTGCGGACAACAGCACCCCCGCACAGAACTCACCTCCAGGCTAAAATCCAGGCCAAAGTATCTCTTTGCCCTTCTTACATCTGCAATTATTTTGTGATCTTATGTTTTGTGCTATGATGAGGCAGAGGGCTGCTAATGTCCACAGGGCAGGCAGGACAGTCTGCGGCGGGGGGTGGGGGGGGGGGGGAGGGGGCGTGAAATCGATCTTCGGCAGTAGCACAAAACAAGCGATAGTGAATCGGCAGCTCGTTTTATACCCGCCGATGCATGGAAGTGAAAGTGGAATTTCAGCCCCAGTGTAGCCACTGCTTACATGGTTGAAATCAATGGGGCAGAAATTCAGCTGTTGTCGGGTGAGTACGCACTGTGTACTCACCCGTGGACGGAACAAAAGTGCCGGTTTCTTGCATGCACTGCGCATGCGCGGGAAACTGGCACTTCCGTTTCCCTGAGGAAAGGGGTTCAGAGGTCGAACGCGCACGCCGGAGGGCCAGCGCATTCGCCTCGCACTTCGGTTTTTTTTACAGGTTCCTCCGTGAAGGTAAGCACAGAGAAGATACACTTTTAAAAAGGATGGGCAAGGCCTTCTTTTAACAAGGTAAGTGTTGATTTTATTTTAAAAAAATTAAAAAATGTCACAGATTTATCTTTTTTAATTACTTTAAAGAAAGGTAAGTTTAGTTTTAGCCCCGTTAAAAAATGTAATTAATTTTTTCAAAAATTTAATTTTTGTTTAAAATAGTTAATTAATGTAATTTATAGTTATTTTAAAAATGTGATGTTTTTTTTTAAATTTATTTGTAGTTTTAGGGATGTTTTGGGGCCGATCTGTATTCATAGATTTGACAGGTCTTCCTGTCAAATCCATGAATGAAAGATGGTCTGCTGCCATTGGCTCTCCATGGCCCACGTGATCCCAGGGGACGCATCGCACTAACTACGCCCTGGGATACGCAAGCACTGCGCGCCGGCAGTTGCAGGAGGCCCAGGAGCCGAAGTCCCCGTGGGCCCAGAGGTCAACGGCAGGTGCGGTAGGTAGGTGCGTGCGCGATCCTTGCACCTGCGGGAAGCCAGGGAGCCGAATTTCTGGCCCTAATGTCAATGTGAAGAGTGCAGAGTCAGCCTTAGCTCAGTGCTAACACTCTCACTTGTGAGTCGGCAGGTTATGGGTTCAAGTTCCACTCCAGAGGTTGACTACATAATCTTGTGCAGTAATGAGGCAGTACTGCACCTTCCGAGGTGCCATCTTCCAGATAAGATACTAAACTGAGACCCTGTCTTCCTGCTCACGTCGACATAAAGGATCCATTGAACCATTTGAGGAAGAGCAGGGGAGTTCTTCCCGTGTCCTGGACAATATTAAAGCCTCAATCAACACCACCAAAAACAGATTAACTGATCATCCATCTCATTTGCTGTTTGTGGGCTTATTGGCTGCCATGTATGCTACAAAACAACAATGACTACAGTTTAAAAGTAATTCATTGGCAGCGATTTAATTTGGGACATCCGGAGGATGTGAAAGGTGCTAGTTTGTGCTTTCTTTGCAGACCCAGGTTTCACACAACATGGTGCAGCAGGTTGCAGTGTTCCTAAGTGTAGCCCTTGAGCAAAACATTTGTTTGGATTCTGTCCCTCAACAAAAGAAATTGGGAGGAAAATTGTTCAAGGATCACCACAGGGATTGAAGGTTCACCAACATTTGTCAAAAGCGCATCCCAAAACTGAAACTACAGCCCCTCAGCGGTCTTTCATTATTCACACCAATCGGCAGAAGAGTCATCAGCTCGGTTTTTATAACACTGCACATCTGTCACACGCCTCAGAAGGCTTTTCTTTTACTCCATAATTTTTGAGGCAGTACTGCCTCATTGCTGCACAAGATTATGTACTCAGCCTCTGAACCCATAACCTGCCGACTCACAGTGTGAGTGTGGTAGCACTGAGCTAAGGCTGACTCCGCACTCTTCACATTGACATTTGTTCTTATCTGTTTGTGACATAACAGGCACTTTACAGAGCAAATGCTGTCTGTAAGGCTGCTGATATCCTTAATAAAGTACCAATGTCATCATTTTGCTTGGAGCTGGTAGTCATCTCACAGCTGCTATTTTTCTTGTAATGTTCAGTTTAATAATGAGCACAAACAAGCCGATAATGTTTACCAAGCATGAACAACACAGTGTCATCGTTGAATTTCTACAAGGACAAAAAAGATAACTTTTTAAACTAAGCTTATTTTAATCCTTAATGCTCCTTTCTTTTTATTTCTATGTATCCTTCATCATGCAAGATGGCAGATGGTCTGGGAGGGCAGTGATGGCCATTTTCATTTTTCTTCCCCCTCCAATTAAAGTGTCCCACCACAGTCATGTGGATTTCTAAAAAAAGTGGCAGGAGGACTATCCAGTAATTTTTTTCTCACATTTTCTATTTCTTCCCTCTTTTCCTTACTCAAAATGTTCTACTTCCACAATCCTGTAGCACATATCAGGAAGTAACACGGCCCTTCCATTAGAAATGAAAAGGTGGAAAATCATAGGCTGCGAGTGCACAATCTCCCAATATGCACCCTCGGTGCGTGCTGGGAATGCTGAAGCAGAACATTTCCCATATCGTTCCACGAGCACTGGTACATCCCTAAAGTGGTCAGTCTACATGCATGAGCTGAAATAGTGATTGACAGAATCTAATAAGTCATAGAGGTGGATGCAGCGATGTCAAAATTGAGTTTGCTCATTGCCTCATTTGATGTCTACACACACACACACACACACACATACTATCTAGCAGGGATCCTTAGATGACAATCAAGGGTTCATCCCTGGAAACATTCAGCAGGTCAGGCAGCATCTGTAGAGAGAACAGAGAAATTAACATTTCGGGTGTGTAGACCCTTCATCGGAACTGGCACATCCGAAACGTTAACTTCTCTGATCTCTCACCACAGCCTGGTCTGCTGAGCGTTTCAGCATTTTCTGTTTTTGTTTCGAGTTCCATCATCTGCAGTATATTGCTTTTTGTTCAAGAGTTCATTCCATTTTTTCCCTCACTGAGGTCAACTGCTGCCCCAACTGAAAGCTGCTAACTTCCAAAAGTCGTCAATTGACCTTGGGATCCTTCTCAACTGTACGGCTCTGCACCACACCAATCCGTATCACCTGTGGAGCATTTTGCACCATCTGCTACTTATTGATTTAAACAACATACTCCCTGTATGTCTAACCCCTTTGTCAACCTCTCCCTCTACAGGCCATGTCTCTACATCTTGCCTATATAGGGAGAATTTGGAAAGAGTGAGAAGGCGTGTATAGTGACTGGAAGATGGAAGATGCCTGTTCGTGAATTCTTTTAACATGGGGTGGCCGTTGCACACCAGCTACCACATGGGCTTGACAGAGCAAGGTCTTGGTCCAATGGCAAGGGGATCCAAGACGATTGGAGACCAGGTTCTGCTACCTCAGCCTAGCGCACACACACACACAAACATACTCCTACTGTCCTCCTCCCTCCTTCCCGCAGGTCTTCTCTGCCTGGGTTTTATAGGCTGCAGTGTGGTCCTCCTGACCCCGCTGCTGGTCAACGCTGCGCCACTCCTGGGCCTCGACCTCGCTGCTGGGCTCGTCCTCGCTCCTGGACACAAGGACACAAGATATGTTTATACTCAGCTCGAAACCATTTTCATCTTGCTCCTCATGGCCCCACAAAAATACTCATTCCACTGACGTCCAATGGGCGTTCTCCGCCCTCCCCCCGGGATCGCCTCCCCCCACCCGCCCACCCCCCACTGCCCCTCACTCCGGCCCGGACAGTCAGCTGGCTCTGCATAGGTGCTGGCCGATTTTCCACACTCCCCAATCGGCGAGCTCTATCAGAGTGCCAGTTTGGTATGCACAGCTTGCCAGATCCACGCAAATGAACCTTGAGGTAGCAAACAACGGGTGGACACTCCATCTGCTGACCACCTATTTTGGGCCAAAAGTTAAAATTGCACCAGATGTGTGTAAATGTGGGGTGCGAGAAGGTGAAGAAATCTGGCAATTAATAAGTGGGGTGAACTATAGATAATGCACTCAAGGCCAGTTAAAGTCAGATGCACTTCTTAATACAACACTGGTGGTATCTTGATTTTTATGCAAATATTTCTATAACTTCTTGGTTAAGGCGTTGTTGTTATTGAAATCTAACTCATCCTGCGGAGAGCAAGGGAATACCCCCTTCAGGTCCCCTTTCTTGATGAATCCATTGTATTGTTTATTTTTCCATCCCTACTGTGTGTGTTCTACCATACTGTGCAGTGGCTCATTAAGTTCCTAAATACAGTTTTTTTGAAATAATAGACAATACAAACACATTTAAATGATGAATATTAGGCTTACTTTCTTCTTTAATGAACTCGGTGATTAATGCACTTGTTTCCTTCCTAAATAGTCCATATTTAATGTAAAATTGGTCTCTCTTTCACCCAAAAACCACATGACAGTACATTAATAATGCTGCACTCTTGAAATAAAAAACCTGTTAATTTTTGAATATTCTTTCCACCCCCTTAACTTTCTTCCTCGCTCTCCTAAAAGCATGTAATCATGCTGGGATATAACTCCATAGCCACCAGCTTCAGGGAGCCATCACCTGAGACTGATATTCACCTTATGCGCACGCGTGTACACTCTCCAGCAGGAGCGACAGGAAAAGAAAGAAAGAATTGCATTTATATAGCACCTTTCACGACCTCAGGACGTGCCAAAGCACTTCACGCCCAATCACTGGAGTGGGACATCACTGTTGCAATGTAAGATGCGCAGCGGCCTAGATTTTACGCTCCAATCGCTGGAGTGGGACTTGAACACACAACCATCCTGATGCGAGAGCACTGCTGCTGAGCCACGGCTGACACTGGATGATGATCAGGAGCAGGAACCCAGCTGATTTTCTCCCCTCCTGTCTCAGATCTGTGTTGAGGTTAGTTGCTATGCCAACTAACTCAACACAGACCAGAAATTAAGCCTGGGACATATCTGGTCTGTATCAGTTAGTTCCACAAGGGGCTGTCTACTTAACAACTGAGCGATCGGGGAGGTTCATTTCGCATTTCTGATATAACAGTTGAGCATTTTTGATTTTTCAAGCATTTATTGCTATTATATCTTTGTAGTATAATAAAGGGATGGCTGCAGATGTCTCGTAGTCATTGAATATTTACGTAGAATAGATACATAGGATAACAGATGGCTAGTGAATCACAACGCTTTTTACCACGGGCTGCACTGCTCAACCCTTGAATAACACCCAGCATGAATAATTTTCATCAAACTATTTTCATTCCTTATATGGATAAAACTCCAACAGATGTTTCCTTTGCATTAGTGTAATGAAGAGGAGACCTAAATTAACCACTTTAGGGATCCTACACTTACATGGTAACAACTACAAAACCGAGGATATTTTTTGTATTTTTATTGAGAAACCAAGGTAAAATGCAGAACATTACTGAGACTGAGGAGGAGATGAGGTAAACCAATCACTAGTGGTTAGATCATCAGATTTTAAAAGACTGCAGATAAAAGAAGGACAGGACGACTGAGGGATGAAAGGAGTTCTTCATTTTCGATGTCCTAGGAAAGAATCATTTAGAGTAGGACTTCAACCCAGTGGGGAATGAAAGGATGGGAAAGAGCACACAGGACAGTCTATTTGGAACTAATGAGGAACAACAGAGGACAGGTCTGAGGAAAAAAGATCACAGCAAGATTGATAAAATAGAAAATAAAAACAAAGACATTTGCAGTGGAGACACAGATGGTGCCATTAGAGGTGAGAGAAGAATCACTGACCAGATGATAAGTTTTAGGTTGTATTCCGTTCAGAATGCGAGAGTTACTGCACAGAAGTGGGAGCTGAATTCCAACGTTTGGTATTTATGAGGCATCTGATGCACCTACATTAGTGCCAAAGGGTTTCTATTGCAGGAATCAATGTGCTTTCACAGGTGTGACCTACTGTCACTTGTGCAGGAATATATAATGGCACAGAACTGCCACTGACATGAGGACCAACCAGCTGCTCCGGTGCAAGTCCCTGCACTGCTGGAGGGCATCTCTTCGTGAAGCTCATTGATCTGTGTCAGCATTGAACACTGGGTATACATGAGGTCTCTAAATCTCTTCCTCGTGGTTGCCTGTAAACATTCTCCAAGCAAGCTAAAGCTATATTCGAATGTATCTCCAAAAGCAACGTTTTTTTTGGCTGTTATTTTGACTTCTATGTTCAGCGTCAAAACCTAAGAAAAAAATCAGGAGGGGGAAGCAATCAGGAACAGAGCGGGGGGGGGGGGTGTCATCAGGAGAAGGAGTGAAGCGATCGGGAGAGAGGGAGGGACCAGGAAATGGGGGAAGCAATTGGGAGAGGGGGGAGTCAGCGACCAGGAGAGGGAGAAGGGCAGCTGTTAGAATATAAGAACATAAGAACATAACAAAAAGGAGCAGGAGTAGGCCATTCGGCCCCTCAAGCCTGCTGCATCATTCAATAAGATCATGGCTGATTTGATCTTGGCCTCAACTCCACTTTTCTGCCTATTCCCCATAACCCTTGACTCCCCTGTAGTTCAAAAATCTGTCTATCTCAGCATTGAATATATTCAATGACTCAGCCTCCACAGCTCTCTGGGGTAGAGAATTCCAAAGATTCACGAACCTCTGAGAGAAGAAATTCCTCCTCATCGCCGTCTTAAATGGGCGATCCCTTATTCTGAAACTATGCCCCCTAGTTCTAGATTCCCCCATGAGGGGAAACACCCTGTCAAGGCCCCTCAAAATCTTATATGTTTCAATAAGATCTCCTCTCATTCTTCTAAACTCCAATGAGTATAGGCACAACCTGCTCAACCTTTCCTCATAAGACAACCCCTTCATCTCAGGAATCAACCTAGTGAACCTTCTCTAAACTGCCTTCAATGCAAGTATATCCCTCCTTAAATAAGGAGACCAAAACTGTACGCAGTACTCTAGGTGCAGTCTCACCAAGCCCTGTACAGTTGTAGCAAGATTCCCTACTTTTATACTCCATCCCCCTTGCAATAAAGGCCAACATTCCATTTGCCTTCCTAATTACTTGATGTACCTGCATGCTAACTTTTTGTGTGTCATGTACAAGGACCCCCAGATCCCTCTGTACCGCAGAATTCTGTAGTCTCTCTCCATTTAAATAATATTTTGCTTTTCTATTCTTCCTACCAAAGTGGATACCCTCACATTTTTCCACATTATACTCCATCTGCCAGATTTTTTCCCACTCACTTAACCAATCTATATCCCTTTGCAGACTTTTTGTGTCCTCCTCACAACTTGCTGTCCCACCTATCTTTGTATCGTCAGCAAATTTGGCTACAGTACACTCGGTCCCTTCATCCAAGTCATTGATATAGATTGTAAATAGTTGAGGCCCCAGCACTGATCCCTGTGGCACCCCACTAGTTACACTGGGGTCCACCAGCTCCCACATGCTACAGCTGCAACACATCACCTGCCCTGCCATCTCTATTGTATTTTATTTAACTAATTAGGTTTGCAAGTTTTGAAATACTCAATTGTCTATTAATAGTTTCTAATCTAGGTAATAACCTTGTTTAATTTATTAAATTTAGTTATATGCTTTAGGTCTTTACTGTAACTTAGCCCACAGTCCTAATTTAACCCGAGTTGTTTATATTTGTTTTAGTTGGGAGAGAGAGGGAGACAACCGGGAAGGGGAGAGTGATGGCCGGCAGCAGCCTGTAGTTTTAATGTGAAGTGGGAGGAGCACTCCTGCATCTCCCGGCTCCAGATCCAGCTACGTTTTTCTGCAAAACATACCTTTCTGGTGGTGGTCTGCAGCGATCCCTTTAAGGACCACTGATTAGGCTGCAGATAGATGGGCATCAAACATGCATTAGGCCCATTATTTGCATATGCAAAGGGACTAACATGTGTCTCAGGCCTGGGCCCTGGACCCTTCTTTTGATGCCTATACAAATATACAAGCTTCTGGCTCAGAAACACTGCCCACCATACTGGATGCTTTTGTGCCTATTTGACATCTATAAAACATATGCAGCATCATCAAATTTCGAGGTCTACGTGTTCTAAAAGTCACCCCTGGAAAGGAGATCCACTTAGATCTATCCAAAGAGAATTCAGGTAGGATGTTCAGCATGCTGGAACTGTGCTAACATCTCATCAACCCTACCACAGCTACCCCTTCATTACCAGTGCTCTCTGCCTCACCCTAAGCCTCCTCCTACTGTGCTCTCTTTGGGTTGCACCGCTGGGTTTCCCTTGCTTTGTGAAGAGAGCAGATGGAGTATTTTTGAGCTCTTAGCACATTCCTCCATTTGGGTATTGTATTGTCATTACATAGAATCATTGGGGGGAATGTTAACATGGGTGAACACATGGGATTGGTTGTGGGTGAGGGGTTAAGTCGGGAAAAATTCAAGCGTGTCGGGAAGCCAACTCCAACCCGCCGACTTCCCAGTTTTATGGAAGCGGGACAAGGAGCGGGCAGCCAATCTGCTCCCAGAAGGCGGGTTGGCATTTTAAATATGTTAATGAAGCTGGCAGCCTCTGATTTAACCTGCTTTGTAGGTTTTACAGTGGGCAGCCAGGCTTCCCAGGCCTGGGAAACCTGGCAGCTGAAGCAAGGTGTGGACTGGTTCGGGGAGGAGGTAAGTGACTTTACAGTACTGCTTGTGGACCAGAAGGAGCAGGAGTGCTTCCCCCCTGCCCCCCAGGCTCTCCCCCCTCCAGACCCATCCCCCCATACAAAGACCCTTGAGGTCGAGGAACTGCCCCCAGGGTCTGGGATTGGACCTCCCCAGGATCGGACCACCCCCTCCAGGGTCGTGGATCAGACCTACCTGGTCCTGCAGCCTACAGTCCTGGGTGCTCCCCACGCAACTGACAATCAGGCTGACTTTCTGGAATCTGGGCCAAAAGACGCACGATGTGAAGTTAAAACTCCTCATCATGCGGGGAAACACACACTTCCGGAATTCCCATCTGAAACTCCACCTCCCTGCCTACGTAACCTGCCCCAGTTGTATATCCAGGCAATAGAATCAAACAGCACAAAGGTGGCAATTCAGCCCATTGTGTCTGTTAAAGAGCTCTCCAATTAGTCTCACTCCCCTGCTTTTTTCCCATAGACCTGTAAATTTCTCCTTTTCAAGAATATATCTAATTCCCTTTTGAAAGATACGATTGAATCTGCTTCCACCACCTTTTCAGACAGTGCATTCCAGATCGTAATAACTCGTTGCATAAAAAAAGTTCTTCTCATTTACCCCCTTGATTTTTTTGCCAATTATCTTAAATCTCTGTCTTCTGTTTACTGACCCTCCTGCCAGTGGAAACAGTTTCTTCTCCATCTACTCTATCAAAACCCCTCATCATTTTGAACACCTCTATCAAATCTCCCCTTAACCTTCTCTGCTCCAAGGAGAACATAAGAGCATAAGAAATAGGACCAGGAGTTGGCCATTTGGCCCTTTGAGCCTGCTCCGTCATTCAGTAAGATCTTGGCTTATCTTCTACCCCATCTCCACCTTCCCACACTATCCCCATGTCCCTTGGTTCTCAGAGAACAATCCCAGCTACTCTAATCTAGAATTCGGGAGAAAACTTTAATGGTAGGATTCAAAGTTCCTTTTAATTTTTTGGGGGGTGTGAGGCCCCTTTAACAGGCTGCGCGGCTCATTCAAATTTCCGCGCATGCGCGGTTTTTCCATTTAAAAGCCGGTGAGCCGGCTGCCCAGGAGCTCCAGACCACTACGTGGCCATGTGGCAGCGCAGCCGCACGGCTTAACGGAAACATTGGTGGGATTATATGTATAGGGGGGAAAAATTGGGTCCTGCCCCCTTTGGGGCGCTAACTTTGCCTTTTAGCGCCCCAAAAAAGTTAGCGACCCCATGCCCCCTCCCTCTTGAGGCGCTACGTGCAACAGCGCCACGCACGTCAGCATGTTGCGCCGCAGTATTACACGCCTCCCTCCCCTGATTAAAGGGGAGGGGCCTAGCACAGCGCGCACCAGGGCCCTGCTGGACCACCGGGGAGCGGGGTGCCGGCCAAAGAGCCCGGCACTCAAGAGGAGTGCTGGGCTGACCGATCGCGGCTGGCACCCCGCAGGAGGAGGCGAGAGGGGGCAGGTGCTGGCAGGCAGCCCCAAAAAAATGGCCGCCCGTCAGCTGCCCTTTAATTTACGCTGCCCCGGCCGCAAACACGGCACTCTGACCCTGTTGGACATAGCGTCCGGCAGTAGCCAAGTTTGTGGCCGGGGCGCAAGCGGGGCGTTGCGCATGGTGATGACGTCATCGTCGGAGGCTACCAGCTACCGCCGCCGCTAACCTCCCGCTGAATTTCGGGACGCTAATGGGAAGCGCAAAGCAACCAAATTTTTCCCCCCTAGTATTTTAGCGTAACTCTTTTGCAGAAACATTAACAATCGCAGCTTCTCTTGTCTCTCCACAAAACTGAAGTCCCTCATCCCTGAACTATTATATGGTCATGCACTATTAATGTGTTTGTATACTCTGATATATCATTTGAAAATCATAAAATAATGCATCAATATGGCACATATTAGGTGTGGACCCTTGTAACATTTGCAGTCCCAAAACTTCTCAGAGTCTCCCTCTAGAATAAATCTTCTTCTGCTCTAATACGCAGATAGTTTCTTGAGCACATGGGGTCTCCCATCCTTTCTACACTGTGCCTTGCAGTTAAATAGTAGCGTTGCCTTTAAACATAAGAGAAATGTGGCACGAGACAGTGATTTGGTTCATGGACATTTCTTGCAGCAGAAGTTTCTTTTTGTCATCATGGCGCATATAATTTGCATAAACCTATTTTTGCTACTCTGCTTGCTACAGCCTTGGTAAGATTTAACTGTCAGTGCACCATTCTTTGAAGACAGGTTTTCTTTACATCTATATATATATATATATATATATATCCCATGTTGCTTCTGTACAATTATATTGTTGCTTTATTTTTGTACTCTTCCTTCATCCAGACTACTTGCCGGATCCCCAGAATTGTTAACTTGGAGGTCACATCACATGCAACATATTGTCATGGCTCTGGTCATTACATCTAGCTTTTTCCTGTGATCAACGAACCATCATCAAAAATCAAATGCACATTCCGCAACCACATTAATAAAGCTTGCCATTTATACCAGTTAAGTGGCTTGCTAGTTGTTTGGGATGCGATAAAGGATCATGGGGTAGAAATTCAGCTGGGCCCGTTTTCACGCCCAGACTCGGTGCTGCACAGGGAGAGCACGCCTCAACCGAGAGACCTCAGGCCGGCCCGAAATTGGACTTCATTAACATTTTATACACGAGCTACTGGCGGCTGTTGCACCATGATAGGCAGCTAGCACATTGCAAAATGGCAAATGTCGGGCTGGCTGGCTGGTTGGCAGCTGCGGAGGTGGGGTTGGATCGGGGTGCGGGGAGGCGATCGTGACGACTGTGGAGTTGGGAGAACACTCATGCTCCTCCTGCTCTACTGATAGTTTGTTGTTTAATTTTAACTTTTTTTTGAATACATACTTTTCGTTAAAGGCCACAGGGGCCGTTGAAGTATTCTGAACGGGGAAAAGCCCGGCACCTGCGCCACTCATCATAAGCTAATTTTACAGAGGGATCCTTCAACAGGCGTTCGGCCCCAAATTAGGCAAGGGACTGAACGCCTGTTTAAGCCGGCTGCCCGGAAAGCCGAAAAGACGGGCTTGATGAATTTAGCAGTGGACCAGCCGCATGTGCAGGTTGGGCGCGGGCCATACCGCTGCTAAATTTGTCAGCATTACGCCTGTTTTACACATAATAATTTCTACCTCAGGTGCATCATAAGTGACTAATTAAATCACATTCTGAGGAAGTATATGTGTCAGAACTGCACATGCCCTAAATCTTGTTAAAGGGTCAAAACCACCAATGAGAGGTGGACATTTGACCCATTTTTAACAGATGAGGAATATATGAACTTTTGTTTCATAGAAGCTTAACATTCAACTGAGATAACAAAATGCAGCCTTACACTTTTTACATTGTTAACTTTTCTAACCCATCTAAACCATTATGAGTAACATTAGAACATAGAAACATAGAAAAATAGGAGCAGGAGTAGGCCATTCGGCCCTTCGAGCCTGCTCCGCCATTCAATATGATCATGGCTGATCCTCTATCTCAATACCATATTCCCGCTCTCTCCCCATACCCCTTGATGCCTTTTGTGTGTAGAAATCTATCTATCTCCTTCTTAAATATATTCAGTGACTTGGCCTCCACAGCCTTCTGTGGTAGAGAATTCCACAGGTTCGCCACCCTCTGAGTGAAGAAATTAACACCTAGATTCAGTGGCTGACATGGAATATTTATCACAGAGAAACCTTACTGATAAACTGCAGTTACAATACATTGTTGAGGTGGAATAATGGGCACTTTACCCTCCATTTAGGTTGTGCTGAATCTGACCTGTGAATGCATGATGATAAAAAATTGGAATTCTTCATGTCCTTCATTTTAACCACAAAATATCACTTAAAAATAAAAAAGACAAATAGATAACATTTTTGATGTTGGCGCCGACCCTTCTCTTTCTGTTATCAACTGTCCTGCGGCCTGTTGAGTATTTCTAGACGTTGTTTCAGATTTCCAACATTTGCGAATGTCTTCTGATCACTAGATATATAGGAGCCTATTTCTGGTCATACTCTGGGTTCAAATGACATTCAAAAATTCTCTTTCTTGGCTGCTCGCATCAGCTGAACGTGACACTGCCTTGCAAAATATTCCTGCCTATCTCTCTAGGTATATATCCTTGCCTATGACGAATCAGAAAAGCACTTCTTTCAGCCTTCCAGGTACATTTGTACTATACGATGATTTAAAGGAAAGTACAAACTGGAATTACAGCACGCTGCCATAGTCTCCATCATATAAGATGTTCCAACATTTACTTTGATATTGAATACCAGGTCTCCCCCCGCCCCCCTCTCTCCCCCAACCCTTGCATTATGTTTCATTGTTTAGCCGTTTGAAAAAGAAAACCATTCTGTCGGAGTCAGGCAGCCTTAATCCAGCTGACAGCGTGCATTTATATCAGGTGTTGGAAAGTTCAGATGAGAAAGGCACTCCGTCTCTGGTGCTTTGAAGTGCGGTACAGGCCGGCATGCAGCTTCAGTTCCACTGTCACCTTCCTGTGTTGGAGCAGGAATGATCGGCCTTTTGTGCTGTCAGTTTCATGCTAGGATAAACATCGGGATTGCTGTCAAGGAGCGGCTACTCTTTATCGAGCTGAGAAGGGGAATGGATTTTACTCAGGCCAAGTCTTTGAAACATCGATCTGGGAATAAACCATTTGGCCTGTTTTTTTCTTCTTTCTCGCCTGCATAGATGTGCAGGGGAATGTTATCTAAACTAAGAAAAAATAATCCGTTACAAATTGTAATTATTGGACACCTTACAGCTATGCAACTGGAGATAAATAGCATTAATGTCTGATGGAGCATAGAACGTAACTTGACAAAAAAAACCTTAATAATATTCAGAAACTCGTCTTCTGAGCCCAGATAGAACCTGACACTGAAACAAATGTTATACTTAGTAAAACATCTGCTGTGCAACTCACTCGTTTACTTTCCTGTTTGTCATAGACTGGCCCCCAAAGTACGGGGTGTAAGTTACAGTATATCTGACAACCTACTTGGGACGAGACAATACTGTAAGAATATCTCAGCATTGAATACTAATCCAAGAATGATATTTTGCAGAAATTCTATTCCCAGGGATATTGAAGGTTCGCCAGTAAACTCAACAAAATATACCCATAAATTTCACCGAAAATACATTAACAAACCTTCTAAAAATGTCAAACAGATACAAAAGAGCAATGAGAAAACCAAAATATAGCAATAATCATACCCAAATACACCCAAATGAAATGCATCAAAAACCTAAATGAATATACAAAATTAAAAAAATAATAATAAACACAATGAATACCATCCAAATGCACTAATAAATCCACCAATCAACAAACCCAAATGCATCAATAAACAACAACAGCAACAATAACTTGCATTTATATAGCGCCTTTAACATAGGAAAATGTCCCAAGGCGCTTCACAGAAGTGTAATCAGACAAAAATTGACACCAAACCAAAGTAGATATTAGGAGGTGTGGCTAAAACCTTGGGGTCTTAAAGGATAAGAGAGGTGGAGAGGCGGAGAGGTTTCAGGGAGGGAATGCCAGAGCTTAGGGCCTAGACGGCTGAAGGCACGGCCACCATTGCTGGGGCAAAGAGAGTAGGGAATGCATAAGAAGCCAAAGTTGGAGGAATATAGGTTTCTCAGAAGATCGTAGGGCTGGAGGAGGTTTCACAAATTGTAAGGGGTGAGGTCATGAAGGGATTTGAACACAAGGATGAGAACTTTAAATTGGAGGCATTGGGAGTCCAGGAGCCAATGTAGGCCAACGAACACAGGAGTGATGGGTGAGCCAGATTTGGCACGGGTTAGAATATGGGCAGCAAAATTTTGGATGAGCTCAAGTTTATGGAAAGTAGAGGTTGGGAGGCCGGCCAGGAGAGCTTTGGAATAATCGAGTCTGGGAGGTGGATTTTCAGTAGCAGATGGGCTAAGGCGGGGCAGAGACAGGCAATAATATGGAGGCGGAACCAGGCGGTCTTTCCGATGTCGAGGATATGGGATCAGAAGCTCAGCTCAGGGTCAAATGGGATGCTGAGGATGGAATCAATAGCAATGGAACACTGGTTGTGGGAGAAGCCAAAGGCAATTGCTTTAGTTTTCCCCATGTTTGACTGGAGGAAATTGTGGCTTATCCAGGGCTGGAGGTCAGACAAGCAGGCTGCCAACACAAAAGACATGGAGAGGTCGAGAGAAGTAGTAGAGAGGTAGAATTATGTGTTGTCAATGTACACATGGAACCTGACACCATGTCTTTGGATGATGTGCCATGAGGTAGCAAGTAGATGAGGAAGAGGAGGAAGCCAAGGATAGATCCTTGGGGACTTCAAATGTACCGGTGTGGGAGCAGGAAGAGAAGCCATTTGTGGAGATTCCCTGGCTATGATTGGATAAATATGAGTGGAGCCAAGCACGTGCAGTCCCATTCAGCTAAACAACAAAGAAAGACATTAGAGGAGGATGGTGTGGTCGACCATGTCAAAGGCACACATCCAAATACACCAACAAACCCACCAAAACACATCAATAAACACACCAATATCTCATATCTGAGTAAGAAGGCTGTGAATTCAAGCATTGCTATGCATTTGAGCACATAATCTAAATTGGTACTTGACCCCGATAATAACAGGGAGGCGGGGGGGAGGTTTAGCAGGACCAGCTTTTAAAAAATAATTCTATGTTTCCTGGCTTCAGCCAGCCAGATTGAAGGCTGGCTGGCTTTCGGGCAGGTAGGCCTGCAGCTCCAGGCCACAGCCAGGGATTTGTTATCGGGAGGGAGTCGGTCATTGGGAGGGGGGTCAGTCATCGGGAGGGGGTTGGTCATTGGGAGGCGGCTAGTCATCGGGGAGGAGGTGGGCATTGGGGGGGAGTTCAGAGAGATCGCGGGGGGAAGTCGGACAGCCAAGGGGGTGCGGACAGATCGCGAAGGGGTTTACAGACTTGCTTATTGGGCCAAGGGGAAACACTCCTGCTCCTCCTGGCCGACAAGCAGTGCTGTAAAGGCACTTACCTGATGGATCCGGCCCTTCACATCTCCCTTCAGCTGTCAGGTTTCCCCAGGCCTGGGAGGCCTGATTTGCAGGAATTAAAAATAAAAGTTAAGTTAAAATGGAGACACGCAGCCTCCTTAAAATATTTTAAGGATCGACCCCCCACCCCCAGGTGATCTTTTCCTCTCCTTCTCGATCTCGCCAGCCCACACATCCATGTTCTCCTCCGACCCCCAATCTCTCCATCCATCCTCTTCGCTCCCTGGTTACGGCCTGTTGCTGATTTGCCTACCCACCCGACAGCCAGCCAGCCTCTCAGTGTGGCTAGCTGCGGCCAGGAAACCGAGTCCAAAAATGGTAATCAGGTCCTGCCATTAAATTCGGCAGGACCTGAGGGAAACCAGTTCTACCAGGTTTCTTGACCACAAAACTGCCCCTGCTCCCTCCCCGAATCCCCGCTAATATCGAGAAATAGAGAACAAAATCAAGGAAGTTAGGCAGAAGCTTTATATCAATTGTTAGGCCTCAGCTGGAATATTGGTCTAAAAAGTCATTATAGCCAAGGAATGAGCAGTGTCAGTAGAAAAGTTGGAGATTTAGCGCCAGGCGCAAATGCTATAGACTGCACACAAAATTCGTGCTCACTGCTCAATAAAATGATTGGAATCCTAAATCAAGTCTTAAAACCAAGGGGGGGGGGAAATTAGTGCCTCCCATTAGCGCCAGCAGAGGACGCTAAAGGGGCACTAGAACATTATCACCGGGGCGAAGCAAATCCAGCACTGCACGCGAAATCCCACCACCCCCCCAGCAGCGCCACCAGGTGGATCGTGACTTCAGTGAGTGTGCAATGCTCACTGACCGCCCGATCTGCGAGATTGATTGTCACCACCTACCTTAGCACCTGGAGGAAACAGCGACAGGGAGAGCTGGCATGAAGCACCAGGAAGCCGGCTCCAGGGAAGTTATTTAAAGGGATCATCAGTGATGAGTCGCAGCTGTCAGGTTAGCGGAGTTTCAGTGCTTTCTTGTCAGTTTTACATAGTGCAACAGTCTCATTCCGTGATTTCAAGATTATTTAGTATCAGGAATGTTGTGGAAATTAAAAAGTAGTTACATTTATTCTTAAAAAAAAATCAAACTGCCACAATTGGTTACATTAATGTGAGCTGTACTGGCAGTCAACCTTGCACTCCATGATCTATGGCAGAGGGAGCGGAGGCAGCGAGAAAAACTGGAACATGTGGCCAGAGGGAGGAGGAAGGCTATCGGGGCTCCCAACAGGTGGCCTTACCCTGTGAGGGTATTCCGAGAGCACTTTTCCTACCTCCAATTAAGCAAGGGGCAGTGTATTAGAAGGCTATGCTTCACCAAGGAGGTGATCATAGAACTCTGCCATTTCCTGCAACCAGACCTCCAGCCTCAGATCAGGGCGACCACGGCTCTCTCAGTGGCAGTCAAGGTCACCATCACCCTCAATTTCTTCGCCAGCGGATCCTTCCAGTCTGCAACAGAAGACATAGCTAACATCTTGCAGTTCGCCATCCATCGCTGCATCCAGGATGTCACAGAGGCTCTCTACAGTAGGAGAAGGGACTACATTTCCTCCCCCATCACCAGAGAGAAGCAGGACGAACATGCATGTGGATTTGCCAGGATAGCGGGATTCCCCATGGTGCAGGGCGCCATTGACTGCACCCATGTGGTTTTGCAGGCACCCCGTAACAATCCTGAGATCCGCAAAGGCTACGACTCACTTAATGTGCAGTTGGTGCGCGACCACACACAGCTAATCCTCAATGTCAATGCCCATGATCCTGGCAGCAGGCACGATGCCTTCATCCTGCGCCAGACCGGTGGACTAGCACATCAAGCTCACGGCTGGCTGCTCGGAAAAAAGGCCTATCCGCTCTCCACCTGGCTCATGACTCCCCTCCGCAACCTCAATGCTCTTGCCCAGCAGGTGCAGTCTAATCGTAAGTCATGATTGCCATAGGCTTTTTCCAGTTCTTAAAGGGGAGGTTATTGTTGCTGCAGAACCTCATTCTTAGCATTGCTGGCTGAGAAGCTGCCTCAGCAAGCAGCAGCGGGTCAAGGAGAGGGAGGTGGAGGACTGAAGCAGCTGTACTCATAGCAGATCATGCCTCAGGGACAGAGCCCGCAGATTCTGCAATCAAGCATTGGAGGTGTTGGTGTTCACTGTGGAGAGAGGGAGGGCGGTGCTCTACCCAGCAAGTGGCAGGAGGCCCTCGCCACAAGACTTCTGCACCATGTGGATGGAGGTAGCCCATCAGGTCTTGGGCAGCACTGTGGTCCCCAGGACCCACACACAGTGCAGGAAGAAATTTAACGACCTCACTCGGGTGGTCAGGGTGAGTGAATGCTTCAACAAATGTTGCATACCACCATCTGAACCTCAGTCTGCACACACTGCCTAAAGTACCACACCTCCAGCACTCACCCACCAACAATCTCTACCTACCAACACTCACACCCACATCTCACACATTGCACACAATGACAGCTATTCAACTACGGCAGGCACATCACCCAAACACATTGCTCCACACTCACTCACACACTTTCCTTTCTCTTGCAGGCCAATTGGCTCACAACAGGAGGGAGCAGGAGCGCACAGGAGGGAGACAAGCCGACATCCAACCACAGTCTGCGCTGGAAAATAGAGTGCTGCAGATTATTGGGTGCCAGGTGGTGGGCGCCATGGCCACCGGCGACGTTGACCCCCTTGGGTGCAACAACGGTATGTTCATCCCTACTCCTTCCTCTCTCATCCCACTTCCCCCTCAACCCACAAGCGTTTCGCACTTTCCAGCTAATCATGCTGTACGCATTCATTTCTCCCTTCCTGCCCCCCTCCCCTCACCCTAACCCAACTCTTGTGCCTTTTTGCTTTCAGATAATCAGCAAGCACCTGAGCAGCCTATCCCTGAGGGCACCGTAGAGAGCGATACGGGAGAAGAGAGGAGGAAGCACACACCGCATCACTGCATCTCTCACCCACAGACACCAGCGAAGATACTGGCACTACGCGTTCTTTAGATGCTAGTATAGGAGTGGGATCTGCACAGGGTGATGCACCGGGGATGAGCGGACTGCAGCAAGGCCAGGGGGAAAGGATAGCTCAGAGGCCAGCTCCCCAGAGGTGGAGTTCGTGCGCGAGTTCTGCTGCACATAACTCAGGTGAGGACCTCGATGGGGAGGCGTTTAGAAGAAGAGTGATGGGCATGCATACAGAGATGATAGGTGCAATGGCAAGGATGCCCAAGAGCCTCTCGGCAATGGTAATGAGCGTGGAGGAGTTCGCCTCCAACATTGCACAAGGCTCTGCGCACACCATGGAGCCCATCATTTCCAGTCTGGAATGGATGGTAGGCTCCCAGAGAGAACTGTGGCGACCCAAACCTGATGCCGTGTGTGATGGGCGATCTGGCAGTTTCCATTGCAGCACAGGCGGAAGTGACGCAATGTCTTAGTGCTGTAATGCAGTTGATGCTTGGTGGCATCCAATTTTGGACTGCTCTCATGCAGTCTCAGCTTGATGCCACGCAAGCTCTGACTACTGCCGTCATGGCTGGGTCTACCACCATCGACTGGGGCTTTCACAGTATTGCAGCAGGCCAGCAATCTGTGTTCCAACAGATTGCTAGGGATGCTGAGGTGCTGCCCCGGGGGAGTGGCAGTGGGTCAGTGGAGCAGGAACCTGCTGTCCACTGCCACTCTGCCATTGCCCTTGTCGCTGTCTGTCATCCAGCGAGCCCAGACTGCTGCCGCCCATGCTGAGGTGGTGCAGTCTACAGCCGGGCCTTCCAGGCCCAGAGCTGCTCGAGGGCGTCCTGCAAGGCCAACTGAAGTCTCCCACATGGACACTCAGCAGCCTTCCACCAGCCGTGCTGCATCCACTGGGCCAACACTTCGTAGGAGCACTAGAGTAGACATAGGCACTGTAACGAGAGGCACTAAGGGATTGTACAAGGATGAATAGTTCATATTTTTGGTGTAAATATGTGTTCACTGATTTTTGATAAATTTATTAATTCACTTACCATTCTTTTGTGGTATCTGTCATTTCAGCTTTATGGTTTGATACAGCCTGTGACAGGGATGGAATGATGGGGATGTGGTGAGCAAAGGGGATCTGGGCTTTTAGTCATCCTGGTGTGAGTCTGGTGGTCTGGTTGCCGGAGGCGTCAGAGTTCTGTGACCACCTCCTTGGTGAGGCGGAGCAATCTAATACACTGCTCCTCGCTTAATTGAAGGTAGGAGAAGTGCTCTCGGAATACCCTCAGAGGGTAAAGCCTCCTGGTGAGAGCCCTGATGTCCCTCCTCTTCTTGCTGCGCACATACTCCCATATTTCTCGCTGCCTCCGCTCCCGCCGCTGTAGATCCTGGAGGGCGAGGTCAACTGCCAGTACAGCCCCCATTAATGTTACCAAGTGTAGCAGTTTGAATCTTTGAAGAATAAATTTAACTACTTTTTAGTTACCAGAAGACTCCTGATACAAAAGAACCTTCAAATTACTGAATGAAACTGTTGCAGTGGGTGAAACTGACAAGAAACCACTGAAACTGCACTAACCTGACAGCTGCAAGTGATTACTGATGATGCCTTTAAATAACGTCCCTGGAGCTGGCTTCGTGGTGCTGCACGCCAGCTCTCCCTGTCAGTGTTTACTCCAGGCAGTGAGGTAAGTGGTGAGAATCAATTTTTCAAATCGGGCAGTCAGTGAGCATTGCACGCTCATTTATGTCACGATTTACCTGCCGTTGACTTTCCCGACGATACCTCTTACCGGCTGCGCTACGGGGGGCCGGATTTGGTGTGCAGCGCTGGATTCGCCTCGCCCCGCGATACTGGTCTAATGCCCCATTAGCGCCATCTACTGGCTCTAACGGGAGGTGCTAAGGGGGTGAATTTCCCCCCATTGTGTCCAATTCTGTAGAGGGTGCAGGTGACATTTACTAGAATGGTACCAGGGATGAGGGCCTTCAGTTATATGGAGAGAGTAGAGAAGCTGGAATTGCAGGGACAGAGGGACCTGGGAGTTAATGTGCATAGGTCCCTGAAGGTGGCAGGACATATTGAGAGAGTGGTTAGCAAAGCATATGGGGTCTTGGGCTTCATAAATAGAGGTATTGAGTACAAAAGTAGAGAAGTTATGCTGAACCTTTATAAAGCGCTGGTTAGGCCACAACTGGAGTATTGCGTCCAGTTCTGGTCACCACACTTTAGGAAGGATGTGCAGGCCCTTGAGAGGGTGCAGAAGAGATTTAGCAGAATGGTTCCGGGGATGGGGGATCTTAGCTACAAGGACAGGTCGGAGAAGCTGAATTTGTTTTCATTCGAGCAAAGGAGGTTGAGGGGTGAATCGATAGAGGTGTACAAGATTATGACGGGTTTGGATAGGCTAGACGGGGAAAGGCTGTTCCCACTAGTTGATGGTACAAGGACTAGGGGACACAGATTTAAGGTTTTGGGCAAGAGATACAGGGGGGATGAGAGGAAAATCTTTTTTACACAGCGAGTGGTGATGACCTGGAACTCGGTGCCGACGGAAGTGGTGGAAACAGAGACACTCAATGTTTTCAAGGGGAGACTGGATAGGCACTTGAGGGAAATAAACTTGCAGGGCTACGGGGATAGAGCGGGGAAATGGGACTGACTGGATTGCTCTGCAGAGAGCCGGCACAGATTCGATGGGCCGAATGGCCTCCTTCTGTGCCGTTATGACTCAATAGGGGAAAAATTCAGTTGGTTGCACCTCCCGTTAGCGCCTTAAGAGGGCGCTAATGGGGCGCAAAGCATCTAGCGCCCAGGTGCGGCGAAGTTTGCGCCGCTCGCAAAATTAACTAGACATTTTGCGGCGGCGCTAAACACTACGGCCACGATCTCCTGCGCTGGCAGATCGTGACGTCAGTCGAGTGCGCAACACCCCGGTATCGCCCCGGAGCGGATATTGAGTGGCGCCCCCTGCCTTATCGCCTGACACTAGCAACGACAGTTTGAGTGGAGCGTTCTGCAGTCATGAAGGGAAAGGGGTAGCGCTATTTAAAGGTGACCGCTTCCTGCCTTTTATTGTTGGTGCCATTTTTGAACTACGCATTCTGAGAGAGAGAGAGAGAGACTTCTGGAGAGTTTCAACATTGTGTGAAGGAGTTTTGGGTACTGAGCAGCACTTTGCAGGTTCATTTTGATTTGCCATTCCTTGTATCGATTTAGCAGAGACTGTGGGAGCTGCACTCTGAGCTCTTTGCCTGTTACTCTCCATTGTTCTTTCCAGCACATTTGATGTGCAAGTCTCTCCAGGCCGAGATTCAAGGCTGCAATGAACAGGATGTGGATGGAAAGCAAGATTAACCATCCCCTTTAAGAACTGGCCCGTGCCATTGTGTGTGTGTTTCATTGCTGACTGACATTACATGAGCTTCGCCAGCGCTCTGAGTTAGCACCTCACTGCTCGGCCTTTGCGCCTTAAGACAGGTGTGCAGCGCCTGCTTTAGCGCTCCACTCACCTCCCGGGGCGGTAAAAGTGAAGTTTCCTGTCAGTGCCGATAATTAGCGCCAGGCGCTAATATTTGCGTCCAGACGATATTTGCGCCCCAAATGGGGCGCGACCTAATTTCTACCCCTATGACTCTATGTTCTCATTAAATCAGAGGTTAAGGGGACAACCAATAGAGGTGTTTAAAATTATGAGTGGTTTTGATGGAGTAGGTAGGGAGAAGCTGTTTCCATTGGCAGGATGTACAGTAACCAGAGGACAAAGATTTAAGATAATTGGCAAAAAAAATAGAGGGGCGATGAGGAGAATTTTTTTTTCATGCTGCGAGTTGTTATGACCTGGAGTGCACTGCCTGCAGATTCAATAGTAATTTCCAAGAGGTAATTAGATATATACTTGAAAAAGAAAGATTTACAGGGCTATGGGGAAAGATTAGACGAGTGTGACTAATTGGATAGCTCTTTCAAAGAGACGGCACAGGCACGATGGGCTGAATGGCCTTCTTCTGAGCTGTATGATTCTATAACTCTAAAATCCTACACTCATTCAAGAACAAATTTGGTGGCATTATGGGCAGACTGTAGGTATTTCCTTATCTGTATTTATCTGTGATCTCGTGAAAAAATGTTGTTTATAGTAATGTAGTAATATTTATAGTTTATAGTAATAGTAGTCTTTTCTAAATTCCTACTTTTAACCATTTGCCCCAGAAGCACCCGCCGTGCCTCACGCTACCCCCAGATTGAACGTGTGAACAGGCAACACGTTCCCATGTGTCTGCCAAAGCAGTTCGACAGCTGGGAGCTAGAAGGCTTCCCGCCCAAGGAGAATAGTTTTCCCATCCCCTCCCCAGTGCAACATTAGGACAGTTAAGTCTGATCATTTACTGTGAAGCGCCTCCTAGCACCATACCCATACCCTACCACTCTGTGGCTCACCCCTGTATAACCTACATTTCTAAAAACAAAATCTCCAAAATGTTTTAATACAGCTTCTCTCTCTTTTTAAATAATCTTCTTGACTGTTGCAAAAGCAATTTTTACATATGCCTATAAAGTTACCGATGCAGTAATCTCCTCCTTTTTCCAATTAATAATAAATTAAGCTAAGTGAAAGAAATCTCTGAAATATTCAATATTTTTATAGTCATTTAATACATTCTGGATGGATCTCTCTAAAGTATTATACAGTTCAGTTCGTTTTGCTGACTTGCTAAGGCAGACTCTCTTATTTTACTACTTCATCTCTCCCCCAGGAATTGATAGACAGTAATACATTTGTAAATCAAAGGAATGTAGGGTACAACATCTCTATAAAGATTCCTTGGCAGTACAACTACAATTTTCATATTTTTGATTCACTTCAGCTTGACTTTCCAGCAAGCTCCTAGCTGGCCTCCCAAGTACTATAGAACCATAGAAGTTTACAATGTAAAAGTGGATAATTTAGCTCATCATGTTTAGGCTGGCTCTTTGTTAAAGCAATCCAAAACTAATCCCACTAGTCTGTTCTCTCTCATAGCTTTGTATCTTCCTCTGCTTCAAATATTAATCCATTTTTTCCTTAAAAGATGCAAAGATCTCTGTCTCAACCTTTCCATGTGGCAAAGTATTCCATGCTCTAAAGTCACTCATGGGAAGAAATGTCTCCTAAGCTCTCTCCTCACACTCTTAACGATTATTTTAAAATGATGAGCCATCATCACTGACTCACTAACCAGAGGAAATCATCTTTCCCTACTTGTTCTATCAAAACTTTTCAGAATTTAAAAAACCCTTATCAAATCTCCCCATAGCCTTTTCTGCTCCAGAGGGCATAGTCCCAACATCTCAAGCCTCTCCTATAGTTTCTCATCCCTGGCATCATTCGGGTGAATCTATGCTGTATGCTCACGATGGGTCCACCCTACAGGTAATCTGACCTCTGCTGTTTACATTCTACCCCATACTAATTGTACTTACTCTAGCCAATCTGTTTCAGCACAGCTACAACACTAGCATCTACCCAACAATGTGAAAAATTGCCCAGGTATGTCATGTCCACAAAAGCTGGGACACATCCAACCCGGCCAATTACTGTCCTGTCAGCCTACTCTCTATCATCAGCAAAGTGTTGGACAACAGTGCTATCAAGTGGCATTTACTCACCAATAACCTGCTCAGTTTGGGTTCCGCCAGGACCACTTGGTTTCAGAGCTCATTATAGCTTTGGTCCAAACATGGACAAAGGAACTGAATTCTAGAGGTGAGTGAGAGTGACTGCCCTTCACATCAAAGCAGCATTCAATTGAGTATGACACCAAGGAGCCCAAGTAAAACTGAGTTAATAGGGATCAGGGGGATAACACTCCAGCAGCTAGAGTCATACCTAGCACAAAGGAAGATGGTTGTGGTTGTTGGAGGCAAATCAGCTCAGCCCCAGAACATCACTGCAGGAGTTCCTCAGGGCAGCATCCAAGGCATAACTAACTTCAGCTGCATCATCAATGACCTTCCGTCCTTCATAAGGTCAGAAGTGGGGCTCTCACTGATGGTTGCATAGTCTTCAACTCTAGCCAGGTGGGTGTACAACAATAGTCAAGTCTTTGTAAAGACTTGACTATTGCTGAACATCTGCCTGGTTGGCCTCTATGGATATCATTTGAATGGACAAATCACTGATTTGATTAATGTTTGGCTCTTTCAGTTTTTGCTAGCTATGCCAATATTTCTTTGCAATTCCTCAGTTAATGAAGCAGTCCATGCCCGCATACAGCAAGACCTGGACAACATCCAGGCTTGGGCTGATAAGCGGTAAGTAACATTCTGCCAAACAAGTGTCAGGCAATGACCATCTCCAACAACAGAGAGTCGCCCCATGACATTCAGTGGCATTACCATCGCTGAATCCCCCACCATCAACAGTTTGCCATTGACTAGAAACTCAACTGGATCAGCCACATAAATGATGTGGCTACTAGAGCAGATCAGAGGCTGGATATTCTGCGGCGAGTAGCTCACCTCTTGACTCCTCAAATGCTCCCCACCACCTACAATCACAAGTCAGGAGTGTGATGGAATACTTTCCACTTGCTTGGATAGGTGCAGCTGTAACAACACTCAAGAAGCTCGAAACAATTCAGGACAAAGCAGTGCACTTGATCGGCAGTACATCCACCACCTTAAACATCAACTCCCCCCACCACTGGCGTACCATAGCTGCAGTGTGTATGGTCTAAAGGATGGACTGCAGCAACTTGCCAAGGCTTCTTCAATAGCACTTCCCAAACCCTAGGACAGAAGATGCATGGGAATTTTTAAAAACACGCTAGCTTACTGGCCACTCGAATTCTGCAACCTACTCCAGTCCAACATCTTGCGTCCTAAATTTTTCTGAGTCTGGACTACCATGCCTCCCCCCACATCGGCATTGTGCAGACCCTTAAAGGAACAGCCTTTAGCCACTATGGCCTGCACTCTGAATTCCCTTCCTAAACTCTTCCACCTCACTACATTCTTTCTAAACCCTTCCACTTCACTACATTCTTCCTAAACTCTTCCACATCCTTCCTTAACTCTTCCACCGTACTCGTCTTCCTAAACTCTTCCACATCACTACATTCTTCCTAAACACTTTCATATCATTGCATCGGATTGGACTCAGCCATCTACAACTAGGCGTAAAAAAGAATGACCACTTGCTAACCACTGAATCACAGTCCAGCATATGTTAATACCTATAGGAGAAGTAAATAAAGGGAATAACACTGGAACATTTAGGGACGCCTTTGTGAGTGATCAAAGCACAATACATAGGCAAGTGCTTTCGTTGGCTCGAGGTTATTCTCAAGATGTCAACCTTGGCTCAGTGGTAGCACTCTCACCGCTGAGTCAGCAGGTTGTGCGTTCAAGCCACACTCCAGAGACTTGCACACAAAATCTTGGCTGGCACTTCTGTGCAGTACTGAGGGAGTGCTGCACTGTCAAATCAGACATTAAACCGATGTCTCGTTTGCCCTCTCAGGTGGATGTAAAAGATCATGCGGCACTATTCGAAGAAGAGCAGGGGAGTTCTCCCAGTTTCTTGGCTAACATTTATCCCTCAACCAACAGCTAAAACAGATGATCTGATCATTTATTTCATTGCAGTTTGTGGGAGCCAGCTGTGCACAAATTGGCTGCCGCGTTTCCTACATTTGACTACACTTCAAAAGTACTTCATTGGCTGTAAAGCGCTTTGGACATCCCAAGGTTGTGAAAGGCGCTATACAAATGCAAGTTTTTCTTTTGGTTAGATAAGTTACTGAATCGTGCTGGTCCTTTTGGTTGATGGAGAGCACACTGATGCCTAGAACAACATGCATACTCAGGAGAAGCTCAACCATCACGGCTCAGCAGCTACATGGTGACCTATTCACTAATAGTCATAGGGAATGCTCCAGTCAGCATTAGTATGTGGTAAAAGCTTTCACAAAAGGAGTTCACTAAATCCAAAATTGTGCAATAAGAGTTATTAAATTGACATTTTTGCCGTATCTATTTCATGGTGACGATCCGAATGTGGGTTATGTTAGAATAGGAGACACTGAGCTGATTAAAATTTCCAATGAATTTTCAGCAGCAGCAAAGCAAGAACCCAAGCCACGACCCACCCCTATCCTGACCTTACCTTGTTTTGGAGGTGGCAACCCTACGTTTCCTTTGACTGCACTACAAAAGTTCCTTCATGGCATTACAGAAGAAAGGTGCCTGTTATTACAGAATAACACAGCCTGAAGCATTCACTATGAGCACAGAGCTTGCACCCTCAATGACTATAGCTATCAATCATTAAATATATGTTGGAATTTGTGTTCTTTATATATTTTGTGAATTCTGTGCTGGTGAAGATGCCAATTCTGAAGAACTGAGCGGTCTTCCACCTTGGGCAGCCAATGTCGGCAGAAAATACTCCCACGTCTATAGCTTGTCTTCCATCATATTAACCTGTGAAGTAGTTTTCTCCTTTGCCACTCTGTAGTGTCAAGAAGGCCCTTTTGTAGTTACTCAAATGTAATGTAAGGTTGCCAGCTTTTGTCGCCTCCAAAACAAGAAAGGTCAGGATAGGGTCAGGAATCAGGACAAGGGTGGGACATAGGTCTGGCTTTGCTGATGGTGAAAATACATTGAAAAATGTTATCATTGTAAGCGTAAGCGGAAAAAATGAACTGTTATTTTAAGAAGCAGACTTTTTTTTTACTACATTTTTGAAATATCAGCAGAGTTCCCTCAGAAACCAAACTGCCTAGTTCAAAACTCCTTGGGTGTTAAGCTTGAAGTCTTTATCACACCTGCAGTTTGTACAGCTGTAATTTATCCTTTTAGTTTTCCCCTGAGATAATGAATTTGGAAGTAGGTAGATCAAAGAATTTCTGATCATCCTCAGCCTGACCCAAGGGCTCAGTAAAGTTGATTAATTTCTATTGTGTCAATTTCATGGTTTCTCTCAGTTCTTTCCATGCATACAATTAACTTGACCGCTGCTTGTGTTTTTTTAAATTGCCAGGTTAATAGATTCTCTGAGCAATCTCCACACTCACAGAGTATGGTTTCTGTCATGTAAAGGGGAAATTAAATTTTGTCCATTCCACAAGGCATTAAGTCTGAATTTAGATTGTATGAGTTTTTGCTTTGTTAAAGTGCCTTTGCTTTATAAGTATTGTCGTTCCCATTTAATTTCTTTCTGATGGTTAGCGTCTTTTATTTTGTTTCCGTTGTTACTGTCATGTAAATTAATCTCATCTGAAGGAATGATAAACACTCCATTTACACCGCAGACTGACTTCAGCTCCGCATTACCTTGCAGAGGAAGCGCTGCGATATTGACAAGGTGGTGTGCATCCAGGGCATAGAATAACGCTTCACAAGGTGGTCTTGCTCCCTCTCTCTCTCTCTCTCGAGGCATAACACTCCTGGCGGCCATGGTTTTCAATGGTGCATGGAACTAGTCACCATTGTGCTGTGGCTGCATGCAGAATGAGTTCTCAGCTCACAAACCCGCAGCTTCTTCCACCTAGAAGGACAAGGGCAGCAGGCTCATGGGAACACCACCACCTCCAAGTTCCCCTCCAAGCCACACACCATCCTGACTTAGAAATATATCGCCGATCCTTCATCATCGCTGGGTCAAACTCCTGGAACTTCCTCCCTAAAAGCACTGTGGGAGTACCTTCACCACACGGATTGCAGCGGTTCAAGAAGGTGGCTCACCACCACCTTCTCAAGGGCAATTAGGGATGGGCAATAAATGCTGGCCTTGTCAGCGACGCCCATATCCCGGATTGAATTTAAAAAAACATGCACAGGTCAAATGTTTGTATTGTCGGTGTCGGCATGCACTGACAACCCCTTCATAGGAACATAGGAACAGGAGTAGGCCATTCAGCCCCTCGAGCCTGTTCCACTATTCAATGAGATCATGGCTGATCTGTGTCCGAACTCCATCCACCTGTCTTGGCTCCATATCCCTTAATACCCTTGGCTAGCAAAAATCTATCGATCTCAAAGTTAAACTTATTAATTGAGCGAGCATCTACTGCTTTTTGTGGGAGAGAGTTCCACAGTTCTACCACCCTTTGCGTGAAGAAGTGTTTCTTAACTTCTCTCCTGAATGGCCTGGCTCTGATTTTAAGGTTATGTTTCCTTGTCCTGGACTCCCCCACCAGAGAAGATCCGTTATCAGAAATGCAAAAATTGCAGATGTAATATAAAGGAGGTGTACTCAGGGCACCAGCATATATTTTCATATATTGCAGAACTGATCCAATTGCTCCACGAATGAGATATTAAAAGGCTTCACAGAATCTTCATGGGGAATGGGCCCAGCTGTCATTCGAAGTACTCTCTGGTCCACAGACTTTGGCAAAAAGGCAAGATCCCATATGTAATGAAGCTAAATGGGACAAGGATGAACCAACGGAATGCCCAAGACAAGAAGGACCAAATAACGGATTTGGAGCTACGCATAATCTTTGTATAATCAATTGCGATTGGAGATTATTCCCACTCTGTTAAATTTGACTTCTGCATACTCTGATGAGATCAGCGCCAAAGGTTCACATGAGAATGTGGAATGATTTACTGTCAATGGCTATTCAGGTAGTCACTATATCATTTTAAAAAAAATTAGTATTTGAATAGAAAGAAACAATATAAAAGTATAAGGAGGGAAACGGAATTAGAGATTTGGCAGAGAGCTGAATTTGAAGAGTTAGCATTGGCACAAGTGCCATGGAACAAATGGGACATTCTGTGCCATAATGCCGAACATCCTATAATGTCCCTGCATCTATCACTAACAGGGAATCCATAATTTGTCTAAGCATCCATGGGTTAAGGAAGGAAAGATCAGCCTGATCGCTTATCCAGTTAACCCATTCCATAAGGGTTAACTGGATAACTGGGCTCCGTTGTGATGCTCCACATGGTTGAAAAGCCTGCCAAGACTCACTACCAAAGCTAATGCGTGAAGAATGCCCACTTGGGTAAGTGCCAGAGAGCAAGCAGCACCCAAGGGTGCATACCACAGCAACAGTCAGCATCATCAGGAGAGGAGAGGAGGGGAAAAGAGGAAATCAGTGAAAAAGAAAAAGATGATCACCCCTTAAAAACTAAAGCCCATCTATAAATGCATTGCACTCTGTGCTTCTAGTTAATCTGTATGCTGTTGGAGGCAATAACCACTTAGTTATTTAGACATCCTGAAGACTTTGCCCCTTACATTGTATAATAGCAGTGAAACCATCCGTAGAATTCATTTCCAGTACTAATGGATCATTCTTTACTGTCTGCGTTGTTGAGTTTGAAAAGAATTTTGTACTATGTGGAGCCTCGAAATGACTCTGTGTCTGGTACTTTGCCTGTAGGCTGTTTCTGTCCTTTAAATTGACCCTTTAAGTCCACCTACCTAATAGCTCAAACAAACATGGTCTCTTCATGCACGACTAAATACCAATCTCATCCTATGTCCATAATTGTTTCTGTAGGTTTAGTATAAACTGTTATCTGTGTACTTTACTCCTTTTGATTTCTAGCAGTCTTGCGATCAGTTGAGCTGCCCACGGCTCCTTTTTGTTCCTGATTTTCCTCCTCCTTCAATTGCTGTTGGAGTGCCACCTCAGGGGTGCATTGTACATCGCCTAAGTGGCCTTTATTTATGTACAATCCGAGACAGCGAGTGGGCCCCATGCTTTGCAATTGTGGGAGCATCAGAGCTAAGCCGGATCCTATCCACACACCAGTGCTTTCCCGCACAGATCACCAGATAGCATTTGGGAGTAGGAACGCGGACCGATTTCTCCCTAGCCCAGGATATGGAGGTCGCCCAACCTCTGCCTCAGCTGAAATCAACTAACTCATCAGTGTCATTGTTAGAGAGGATAAGGGTGTTCTTGCTTATAATTTATTCCTCAAATCAATAGGGTGCATAAGAATTGAGTGTCAGATGTCACAGATTTATGAAGTATACGGTAATTAAACATACACTTAAAAAGCAGTAGTTATGACAAAACCTTACGCGTTTAGTTGGAGGACTCAAATGTGTTACAACAACAACTTATATTTTTGTATCACCTTTAATGTAGTAAAACATCACAAGGCGCTTCACAGGAGCGTTATCAAAAACAAAAAAAATTGACACCAAGGAGTTTGTAGGGCAGATGACCAAAAGCTTGGTCAAAGAGGTGGGTTTTAAGGAGCAAAGAGAAGTGAAGTGACGGAAAGGTTTACGGAAGGAATTCCAAAGCTTAAGACCTAGGCAGCTGAAGTGGAGCAATTAAAATCGGGAATGCTCAAGTGGCCAGAGTTGGCGAAGTGCAGTGATCTCAGGGGGTTGTAGGGCTGGAGGAGATTACAGAGATAGGGAGGGGTGAGGCCATGGGGGGATTTGAAAACAAGGGTGAGAATTTTAAAATCCAGGCGTTGCTTAACTGGGAGTCAATGTAGGTCGGCGAGCACAGGGGTGATGTGTGAGCGGGATTGGTGCGAGTTAGGACACGGGCTACAGTTTTAAGTTCAGTATCTCAGACCTTTATAAATCTTAAGTATCTGTTCCAACACTCACTTTTTCTATCTTCTCCTTACCCCTTCTACGTGACAATCCACACATTTCTGCATTACATAATACAACTCTATGAGGTCAATTTTAATGAGCTTGTCCATTGTCAATAACTTTAGTTTAACAAGTTCTTTTTCCGTGGAGCGGTACAACTCCCCTACTTCATGATCTTATCGACAGTTTCACTCTTGTTGCTATTCTACCATTTGAAATGTTTAATTATAAGTCTGTACCATTTCATACCAATCTCCTTCTTCTAAAAAGGATGATGTAGTCGCAGATGTTTCCTTCTGCAGAACTTGTTAGCAGCTAATTAAACTTCTCTGAAGTATATGCATCAGGTATGCTTTGGAATGTCTGTTAATTAGGTAGTAAACTGACCATTGCTTTAAGGTCAGTTTTAATTCAACAGTTCAGTGATTACTGCATCTAAATTGACTTATATTTCCTCGCTTAACAAGACAAAAGCTAAAGGTTACTATTACTACAATATAAAGAGAAATCAATAGCAGTATAACATTAGCAGACCTCAGTACAGTCTGGTTAACGCTTTCCTTACAACATCACCATGATGGATGCTGTGCTGGGCATTTTCTTTTTTGCACCTCGGGTAGGAATACTCCAAAATCAGCCACAGCACTGGCCAAGTGTAAGGCAACACTCTCTACTCTACTATGATCCAACAACTCAGAAGAGATCTCTACTTCAGTGCATTGTTCATTCCGCAGAACAGCCATCCTTGTGGCATCTCTGTGTGTGACTACTAATTCAATCCCATTTCATGCAGTTCTTCATATCATACCTTCCCCATTTCCTCTCCTTCACAGAATCACAGAATCCCCACAGTGCAGATAGAGGCCATTTCGGCCCATCGAGCCTGCACCGACACATATCCCAACCTATTTAATCCCCCCTAACACTAAGGGTCAATTTATCATAGCCAAATCAACCTAACCCACACATCTTTGGACTGTGGGAGGAAACCGGAGCACCCGGAGGAAACCCACGCAGACACGGGGAGAATGTGCAAACTCCACACAGACAGTCACCCGAGGCCGGATTTGAATCCGGGTCCCTGGCGCTGTGAGGCAACAGTGCTAACCACTATGCCACCGTGTTCCCAGACACTGCAAGGTGTGATGTAAAGCCACACAGATGAGAATTTTCTAGGTTCAATACCCTGTTTGTGCTGAATGAGACAATCTTAATTAATACAAAATCTTAATTAATGTTGTGTGAATGGGAGTTTCGTACTATTGGCCCATAGTTATGTAAAAGTGGGGTGACGCTACCCAAACTCACCTGTTTCTAACTGTAGGAGAAATGCCCTAAGAATTGCCTTAAATGCTTCCTCAAAATGGAGTCAGTAGTCAGACTACACACTGGGAAACCAAAAAGGCTAATACTAACATCAACCACCGGGCTTATGTGAAATTATACAGAAATTGGGGAAGCATTATTCATCAAGGCCGCAGGTTCAAGGCTCTTACTCCCTGTGTGGATAGGAGCGGGGACTGCAGGGAGGATGAGCAACCTGGCCACAGCACCGTGGTAAGGGGGCCATTCAAGTGGGGGGAGTAAAAAGAAATGTTGTAGTGGTAGGGGATAGTATCATTAGGGGGATAGATAGGGTTCTTTGCAGCCAAGAGCGAGAGTCCCGAAGGCTGTGTTGCCTGCCCGGTGCCAGGGTTAACGACATCTCCTCTGGGCTGGAGAGAAACTTGGAGTGGGAGGGGGAGGATCCAGTTGTCGTGGTCTATATTGGTACCAATGACATAGATAGGACAAGGAAAGAGGTTCTGCTGAGGGAGTTTGAGCAGCTAGGGGCCAAATTAAAAAGCAGAACCTCGAGGGTAATAATCTCTGGATTACTACCTGAGCCAAGAGCAAATTTGGCTAGGGTAAATAAAATCAGGGAGTTGAATGCGTGGCTCAAAGACTGGTGTGGGAAAAATGGATTTTGCTTCTTGGGACACTGGCACCAGTCCTGGGGCAGGAGAGAGCTGTTCCGTTGGGACGGACTTCACTTGGCCAGTGCTGGGACTAGTGTCCTGGCGAATCGAATAACTAGGGCTGTAGAGAGGGCTTTAAACTAATTAGTGGGGGGGAGGTTTCAAGAGAGCAAAAAATAAAAATGACAACAGAGAGGGTCATAGACATAGGTAGCAGTAGGGGAATCACAGATCAGAGCGTGGCAGGAAGGGACAGAGTGTGTGGAGTAAAAGGTAAAGTGGTAAAAAGTGAAAAAGCAGGAACCAAGTGCCACAAAGCATATTTGAAAGTTCTCTATCTGAATGCACGTAGCATTCGTAACAAAATAGATGAGTTAATGGCACAAATAACTACATATGGTTATGATATTGTGGCCATTACAGAAACATGGCTGCAGGGTGACAATGCCTGGGAATTAAACATACCAGGTTATTTAACGATCAGGAAGGACAGGCAGGAAGGAAGGGGAGGTGGGGTGGCTATGTTAATAAAGGAAGGAATCACTGTAATACAGAGTAATGATATTGGGTCAAAAAATCATGATAATGAAACAGTTTGGGTGGACATAAGGAATAATAAGGGGAAAAAAACACTAGTGGGCGTAGTCTATAGGCCTCCGAACAGTTGCAACTCTGTTGGACGGAGTATCAATCAGGAAATAGTTGAGGCATGTAATAAGGGAACATCTATAATTATGGGGGATTTTAACTATCATATTAATTGGACAAATCAAATGGGGCAGGGCTGCCTTGAGGATGAGTTCATTGAGTGTATTAGGGATGGGTTTCTTGAGCAGTATGTAACTGAACTGACCAGGGGGCAAGCAACCTTAGATCTGGTCCTGTGTAACGAGACAGGATTAATTAAAAATGTCCTAGTAAAGGATCCCCTTGGAATGAGTGACCATAACATGGTTGAATTCCATATTCAATTAGAGGGTGAGAAGTTTGGATCTCAAACAAGCGTGCTAAGCTTGAATAAAGGAGACTATGAAGGTATGCGAGCGGAATTGAGTAGAGTGGATTGGGAAAATAGATTAAAGGGTAAGACGATACATGATCAGTGGTGTACATTCAAGGAGTTATTTTACAACTTCCAAAAAATATATATTCCACTGAAAAGAAAAGGGTGTAAAAGAAAGGACAGTCATCCGTGGCTAAGTAAAGAAAGTAAGGATAGTATTCGACTAAAAACAAGGGCATATAAGGTAGCGAAATCTAGTGGGAGGACAGAGGATTGGGAAAACTTTAAAAGTCAGCAAAAAATAACAAAAAGATTGATTAAGAAAGGGAAGATAGATTATGAAAGTAAATTAGCAAAAAATATAAAAACAGATAGTAAGAGTTTTTATAGTTATATAAAAAGAAAAAGGGTGGCTAAAGTAAATGTTGGTCCCTTAGAGGATGAGACCGGGAAATTAATGGTGGGAAATATGGAGATGGCAAAAACACTGAATGAATATTTTGTATCAGTCTTTACAGGAGAGGACACTAAGAATATCCCAACACTGGACAAACAGGGGGCTATAGGGGGAGAGGAGCTAAACACGATCAAAATCACTAAGGAAGTGGTACTCGGTAAAATAATGGGACTCAAGGCAGATAAATCACCTGGACCTGATGGCTTACATCCTAGAGTCTTGAAGGAAGTGGCGGTAGGGATTGTAGATGCATTGGTAATAATTTTTCAAAACTCCCTGGATTCCGCTAAGGTCCCGGCAGACTGGAAAACTGCTAATGTAACACCCTTATTTAAAAAGGGCAGTAGACAGAAGGCTGGTAACTATAGACCGGTTAGCCTAACATCTGTGGTAGGTAAAATTTTGGAGTCCATTATTAAGGAAACAGTAACAGGACATTTGGATAATCATAATTTAATAGGACAAAGTCAGCATGGTTTTACGAAGGGGAAGTCATGTTTGACAAATTTGCTGGAGTTCTTTGAGGAAGTAACATATAGAGTGGATAAAGGGGAACCAGTGGACGTAGTGTATTTAGACTTCCAAAAGGCATTTGACAAGGTGCCACACAAAAGATTATTGCTTAAGGTAAAAAATCACGGGATTGGGGGTAATATTCTGGCATGGATAGAGGATTGGCTATCTAACAGAAAGCAAAGAGTTGTGATAAATGGTTCATTCTCAGACTGGCAATCAGTAACTAGTGGTGTTCCACAGGGGTCAGTGCTGGGTCCCCAACTCTTTACAATCTATATTAACGATTTGGAGGAAGGGACCAAGTGTAACATATCAAAATTTGCAGATGATACTAAGATGGGAGGGAAAGTAGTGAGTGAGGAGGACATAAAAAACCTGCAAGGGGACATAGACAGGCTAAGTAAGTGGGCAGAGATTTGGCAGATGGAATACAACACTGGAAAGTGTGAGGTGATGCACTTTGGCAGGAAAAATCCTAGAGCAATTTATTATCTTAATGGCAAGAAACTGGAGAGTACTGAAGTGCAAAGGGATCTGGGGGTCCTGGTGCACAAAACTCAAAAGGTTAGTATGCAGGTGCAGCAAGTGATTAAGAAGGCAAATGGAATGTTGGCTTTCATTGCTAGGGGGATAGAATATAAAAATAGGGAGGTATTGCTTCAGTTGTACAAGGTATTGGTGAGACCGCACCTGGAATACTGCATACAGTTTTGGTGTCCTTACTTAAGGAAAGACATCCTTGCTCTCGAGGCAGTGCAAAAAAGGTTCACTCGGTTAATCCCGGGGATGAGGGGGTGGTCATATGAGGAGAGGTTGTGTAGATTGGGACTCTACTCATTGGAGTTCAGAAGAATGAGAGGCGATCTTATTGAAACATATAAGATTATGAAGGGGTTGGATCGGGTGGATGCGGGGAGGATGTTCCCGATGACGGGTGAGACTAGAACTAGGGGACATAGTCTTAGAATAAAGGGCTGCTCTTTCAAAACTGAGATGAGGAGGAACTACTTCACTCAGAGGGTGGTAGGCCCATGGAATATGCTGCCACAAAAAGCTGTAGAAGCTACATCATTAAATAAATTTAAAACAGAAATAGACAGTTTCCTAGAAGTAAAGGGCATTAAGGGTTACGGGGAGCGGGCAGGAATTTGGACATGAGTCTAGGTTCGGATCGGTCATGGCCCTGTGGGTAGTGGAGCGGGCCCAGGGACCGTGTAGCCTGATTCTGCTCCTATTTCATGTGTGCAATTCTGTTAGATGCAGGAGATGGTTCTGTGATAGTAGATAGTAGATTGGCGGTTAGGATCAGATCAGCCATGATCTTATTGAATGGCGGAGCAGGCTCGAGGGGCCGATTGGCCTACTCCTGCTCCTATTTCTTATGTTCTTATGTATGTTCTTAGACCTATTAAGAGGTATAAATATGTCACTTCTTATCTGAAAGAGTGCAAACCACTTTGTTGAAAAGAAGCTGATAAGTTACGTGAGTGAAATTCTCACCTGGCATGTCTAGGTTCTGATGCGGCATTCACCTGAGATCATCAGGGGTAGTAAACATGGCTATTTCAGGTAATTGACACCAAAAGGGGTGAACGCTCCTAACACATGTGTCACTCAGATTTGTCAATTAAACTGCGGTTACTTTGAAAATCAAGGATATATAAGATAGTAGTTTGGACACAAAAAGTTTGTTCTTGTTTCTTGTTCTCTTAGTAGTTCTTGCAGTACTCATTGTCATAGTTTGGTAGTAGTTCTTTGTTTAGTATATGTAATAAGATGAAAGTGCAGCTCCAACAGACAGAGAGAGGTTGCAGAAATTACATTGTAGGGCTGTACCAGCCAGATACAGACTGATATAAGTGCGTCACTTAAATATACAAGTTTCCCTGAGAACAAGGGAGCTGAGAATTAAGCCAGATAGTCCAGATACGGGTCCAAGTGTGGAAGATAGGAGCAGAGGTTCCAAGAAGAATGGATAGCACCGCTAAAGACGGAAGTTCATCACACTAACATCTCAGAAGCCTATCAAACGGGAACAGTAGCATTGTGGTCATGTTACTGGTACTAGTAATCCAGAGACCTGCATTAATGATCTGGAGATGTGAGTTCAAATCTCACCAAGACAGCTGGGGAATTTAAATTCAATTAAATAAATCGGGAATAAAAAGCTAGTATCAGTAATGGTGACCATGAAACTATCGGATTGTTGTAAAAACCCATCTAGTTCACCAATGTCCTTTAGGGAAGGAAATCTGCCAACCTTACCTGGTCTAGCCTATGTGACTCCAGACACACAGCAATGTGGTTGACTCTTAACTGCCCTCTGAAATGGCCTAGCAAGCCACTCAATTGTAAAGAAAACGCTACGAAAAACAATAAGAATAAAACTGGACGGACCACCCGGCACCGGCTACGGACACGACAACGGCACACCCAGCCCAGTCGACCCTGCAAAGTCCTCCTCACCAACATCTGGGGACTTTTGCCAAAATTGGGAGAGCTGTCCCACAGACTAGTCAAGCAACAGCCTGACAGAATCAAAACCTTTCAGCCAATGTCCCAAACTCCTCCATCACCATCCCTGGGTATGTCCTGTCCCACCGGCCGGGCAGACCCACCAGGGGTGGTGACACAGTGGTATACAGTTGCGAAGGAGTGACCCTGAGAGTCCTCAACATTGACTCCGGACCCCAAGTTTCATGGCTTCAGGCCAAGCATGGGCAAGGAAACCTCCTGCTGATTACCACCTAAGCCTCCCTCAGCTGATGAATCAGTACTCCTCCATGTTGAAGACCACTTGGAAGTAGCACTGAGAGTAGCAAGGGCACAGAATTTACTCTGGTTGGGGAACTTCAATGTCCATCACCTAGAGTGGCTCGGTAGCACCACTACTGACCAAGCTGGCCGAGTCCTGAAGGACATAGCTGCCAGTTTGGGCCTGCGACAGGTGGTGAGAGAACCAACACGAGGGAAAAACCGACTTGACCTCGTCCTCACCAATCTCCCTGTCGCAGATGCATCTGTCCATGACAGCATTGGTAGCAGTGACCACCACACAGTCATTGTGGAGACGAAGTCCCGTCTTCACACTGAGGACACTCTCCATCGTGTTGTGTGGCACTACCACCGTGCTAAATGGGATAGATTCAGAACAGATCTAGCAGCTCAAAACTGGGCATCCATGAGGTGTTGTGGGCCATCAGCAGCAGCAGAATTGTATTCCACCACAATCTGTAATCTCATAGCCCGGCATATCCCTCACTCTACCATTACCATCAAGTCAGGAGATTAACCCTGGTTCAATAAGGAGTGTAGAAGAGCATGCCAGGAGCAGCACCAGGTGTACCTAAAAATGCAATGCCAACCTGGGGAAGCTGCAACACAGGACTACATACATGCTTAAAATTGGACGCAGCATGCTATAGACAGAGCTAAGCGATCCCACAATCAGTGGGTCAGATCAAAGCTCTGCAGTCCTGCCACATCCAGTCGTGAATGTTGGTGGATCATTAAACAACTAACGGGAGGAGGAGGCTCCATGAATATCCCCATCCTCAATGATGGTGGAGCCTAGCACGTGAGTGTAAAAGACAAAGCTGAAGCATTTGCAACGATCTTCAGCCAGAAGTGCTGAGTGGATGATCCATATCGGCCTCCTTCTGAGGTCTCCACCAGCACAGAAGCCAGCCAATTCAATTCACTCCACGTGATATCAAGAAACGGCTGAGCGCACTGGATACGGCAAAGGCTGTGGGCCCCGACAACATCCCGGCTGTCGTGCTGAAGACTTGTGCTCCAGAACTAGCCACACCTCTAGTCAAGCTGTTCCAGTACAGCTATAACACTGGCATCTATCCGATAATGTGGAAAAATGCCCAAGTATGTCCTGTCCACAAAAAGCAGGACAAATCCAATTGGCCAATTACCGCCACATCAGTCTACTCTCAATCAACAGCAAAGTGATGGAAGGTGCCGTCGACAGTGCTATCAAGCAGCACGTACTCACCAATAACCTGCTCACTGATGACCAGTTTGGGTTCCGCCAGGACAACTCGGCTCCCGACCTTATTACAGCCTTGGTCCAAACATGGACAAAAGAGATGAATTCCAGAGGTGAGGTGAGAGTGACTGCCCTTGACATCAAGAACATCATTTGACCGAGTCTGGCATCAAGGAGCCCTAGTAAAACTGAAGTCAATGGGAATCGGGGAGAAAACTCTCCACTGGCTGGAGCCGTACCTAGCACAAAGGAGATGGTTGTGGTGGTTGAAGGTCAATCATCACAGCCCTAGGACATTGCTGCAGGAGTTCCTCAGGGCAGTGTCCTAGGCCCAACCATCTTCATCTGCTTCATCAATGACCTTCCCGCCATCATAACGTCAGAAGTGGGGATGTTCGCTGATGACTGCACAGTGTTCGGTGCCATTCGCAACTCCTCAGATAATGAAGCAGTCCATGCCCGCATGCAGCAAGACCTGGACGACATTCAGGCTTGGGCTGATAAGTGGCAGGTAACATTCGCGCTACACAAGTGCCAGACAATGACTATCACCAACAAGCAAGTGTCTAACCACTGTCCCTTGACATTCATGGCATTACCATCGCCGAATCCCCCACCATCAATATCCAGAGTGGTCACCATTGACCAGAAACTTAACTGGACCAGCCACATAAATACCGTGGCAAAAACAGCATGTCAGAGGCTGGGTATTCTGTAGCGAGTGTCTCACCTCTTGACTCCCCAAAGCCTTTCCACCATCTACAAGGCACAAGTCAGGAGTGTGATGGAATACTCTCCACTTGCCTGGATGAGTGTAGCTCCAACAACACTCAAGAAGCTCAACACCATCCAAGATAAAGCAGCCCGCTTGATTGGCACCCTATCCACCACCTTAAACATTCACTCCCTCCACCACCGGCGTACCGTGGCTGCAGTGTGTACCATCTACAAGATGCATTGCAGCAATTCACCAAGGCTTCTTCGGCAGCACCTCCCAAACCCGCGACCTCTACCACCTAGAAGGACAAGGGCAGCAGATGCATGGGAACACCACCACCTCCAAGTTCCCCTCCAAGTCACACACCATCCTGACTTGGAAGTATATCGCCATTCCTTCATCGTCGCTGGGTCAAAATCCTGGAACTCCCTCCCTAACAGCACTGTGGGAATACCTTCACCACACGGACTGCAGCGGTTCAAGAAAGCGGCTCACCACCACCTTCTCAAGGGCAATTAGGGATGGGCATAAAATGCTGGCCTTGCCAGCGATGCCCAACATCCCATGAACAAATATAAAAAAAACATTTATTCCAGTGGAAGGCAAGGCAACCAGCTAAACTATGCAAACTCATAAGGATGAGGTCATCTAAGTTCTGAAAACATTGCTAGCTACGAGCGCAGAGACTTTAATCTATCCAATAAGTTGGCTATCTAATGCTATTAACTTGTCAGATATCTAAGGAGTCTAATTCTAAATTAATCAGATTAGATCAATCTCAGACACTGATCTCAACTGTAAATTTATAATCAGCAAGTCGGTTAATGCTGAACTACTATGGCATAACTGTAACCTCTTATTAAATTTGACAATTTATTTTGTGAATTTGATGGCTTTAAACTAATTTTCATAAATTTAAAACTAAAGGGTCACAGGCTTGTGGAATAAGATAGCAGAGAAGAGCAATGATGTAGACAGTACAAATGCATTCAAGAGAAGATTAAGTCGGCTTCTGAAGAGAGAGAGATTGAGAGGCACAAGGGGTAATATTTTGAATTTGTACTCATCTGTACAATGAGGAGCCGTGCCCACCAGGAGCACATGTCAAGAATTCAGCTGGGTCCCCAATATCCCCACAATGATGTACCAGCCATTAAAACTGATCCAGCAACAAGGGACAGGCTTGTTGGACCTATCAGCCTTTTCCTATTCCTAAAAATCCTGACATTGTTATGTTTTAACATGATTCCATTTTTTTCAGAGACATTTTGAAGCTGATAAATTAACCTTATCACAGGCTTTATAAAAAATAGTCTGCTATATACAGATTCCTGGCAATTCAGCAGTTTTTAAATGTTAATACCTTCTCAAACAAAATAAAAGATAAGACCACAACTTTCAAGATTAACTTCTTATAGTGACATTTCAGTTGCTGGACAATGAGGTTTTGCTTATTTGGTTTGCTAATTTCAAGTCTCAAGTAGGAACTGAATGATGTTTTCCCAATCAAACTCCATCTTGTTATGCCATCCACGCCAGTATTCATTGTAGAACTACATCCCTAACATTTGCTTATTTGCCAATGTTAATTAGAGACGTCTGTCATTGTATGAATGCCTTTTGTCCCCCAATAGAGCAGATGGTAAGTCTAGGCTATAGAACAAGGCTGTAGAGATCAGTTTTGACGTCCTGTCTGTGGTGAGTTCGCTGTTTTCAGTCACAGTAACACTATCGCTTTCATACTAAGAAAGGGAAAAATCAGCCAGCGTTCTCACTTTTGATCACAAACAATTCATTTCTTGTGGCAAGTGCGAGTATGTGGATGTTGGGTGAGAACAGAACAAGCCTCTGCACCTCCCACCATGGTCAAATAGCCTGTGGATACTCGATTTTCGTCTCACTGCAGCCTCGTTTACACCTGTACAGGGCATGGTAGTGAGATGCCAATCGGGAAAAAGAAATACACTAAAATAAGAACAGAAAATGCTGGAAATACTCAGCAGGTCAGGCAGCATTTGATGCTGCCTGACCTGCTGAGTATTTCCAGCATTTTCTGTTTTTATTTCAGATTTCCAGCATCCGCAGTATTTTGCTTTGGTAAAAGAAATACACTGTTGACTTACTGCTGGAGCCTCGATTTAGCCAGCCAGCACTTCCACTGGAAACAGGAAGGAGCCCAATTAAAATATTCAAACAGGCGTCAACTGATATTGCCAGGACTCCCAATGCCATTTTTGCGTCAATTCCCCAAATTTGGCTTCCCCAAATTTCAGGGTCTTATTGACGGCGTCCATGTTACACTACAGGCTCCCTCAGACGTGCCCACTGCTTTCATGAATAGATTCGACTTCATCGCCTCATTAAAGCGCAACTGGTGTGAAATCACCAGCAGCACATCATGCGCCCACTTTCCTGGCATCTGTCATGATGGTTTGACATTGTGGCAATCTTCCATCTCCCCACTCTTTGCCCTACATCACAAGTGAGGGGTCGGCTGCTTGTCGACAAGGGCTATCCCTTGCACACTTGGTTCATGACTCCTTTCCTTCTCAGCAATATACGCTTGGCAGCCGAACTGCGCTCCAATCAGATCCATGCCTGAACTAGAACCCTCATCAAACAGTCCTCAAACACTGATTTCGCTGCCAGGACAGGCCTGGTGGCATCAATCAGTACAGCCACAAAGAGACTTCAATTTTAAAGCGGGGTCGGTTAAGGTACCTGCGAGCCCCAAAAATGGTGGCGCACCCAGGAAGTTCGGGGATGTGGAGCCCCAGCCGATCTTCATAGAATCATAGAAACTTACAGTACAGAAGGAGGCCATTCGGCCCATTGTGCCTGAGCTGGCCCTTTGAAAGGGCAGTCATGCTTATTCCCACACCCCCGCTTTTCCCTCATCCTCAAGTACCTGTCCAACTCCCTTTTAAAATGATTTATGGAATCAGTTTCCACCACCTTTACAGATAGAGAATTCCAGATCCCGACAATTCTCTGAGTGAAAAAGATTCTCCTTATCTCCCCTCTAGATCTTTTGCCAATGATTTTAAATCTATGACCTCTGGGCAACACGGTGGCATAGTGGTTAGCACTGTTGCCTCACAGCGCCAGGGACCCGGATTCGAAGCCGGCCTCAGGTGACTGTCTGTGTGGAGTTTGCACATTCTCCCCGTGTCTGCGTGGGTTTCCTCCGGGTGCTCCGATTTCCTCCCACAGTCCAAAGATGTGCGGGTTAGATTGATTTGGCTATGATAAATTGACCCTTAGTGTTAGGGGGATTAAATACGTGGGGTTACGGGGATAGGGTGGGATATGTGTCGGTGCAGGCTCGATGGGCCGAAATGGCCTCTATCTGCACTGTGGGGATTCTGTGATTCTGGTTATTGATCCACTCGCCAGAGGGAATAGTTTTTCTCTCTCTCCTCTATCAAAACCTCTCATCATCTTGAAAACCTCTATTAGGTCACCTCTTAACCTTCTCTGTTCCAAGGAGAACAGTCCTAACGTTTCCAGCCTCTCCTTCCAACTGAGGTCCCTCATCCCTGGTAACATCCTGGTAAACCTCCTTTGTACCCTTTGTAAGGCCTTCCCATCTTTGCTGAAGTGTGGTGCCCAGAATTGTCCACGATATTCCAGCTGAAGCTTTTCTTTTTTTCTTTTTCTTTTGAGGCGTAACCAATGATATATAAAGTTCTAACATGATCTCTTCGCTGTTATATTCTATGCCACTATTATAAACCCAAGTAAAACATATGCTTTTTTAACCACCTTATCAACTGCCTTTAAGGATTTGTGTATTTGGACACCAAGGTCTCTCTGCTCGTCTACGCTTCTCAAAATCGTGCCATTTATAGTATACTGTCTTTTTTTTGTCAGCTGTGACTCAGCTGGTAGCACACTCACCTCTGAGTCTAGAAGGTTGTGGGTTCAAGTCCCACTCCAGAGACTTGAGCACATAAATCTAGGCTGACACTCCAGTGCAGTGCTGAGGGAGCACTGCACTGTCAGAGGTGCCGTCTTTCGGATGAGATGTCAAACCGAGGCCCCGTCTGCCCTCTTAGGTGGACGTAAAAGATCCCGTGGCACTATTTTGAAGAAGAGCAGGGGAGATATCCCCGGTGTCCTGGCCAATATTTCTCCCTCAACCAACATAACAAAAACAGAAATTATCTGGTCATTATCACATTGTTGTTTGTGGGAACTTGCTGCGCGCAAATTGGCTGCCGCGTTTCCCACATTGCAACAGTGACTACACTCCAAAAGTACTGCATTGGCTGAAAAGCGCTTTGAGACGTCCGGTGGTCATGAAAGGCGCTATATAAATGCAAGTCTTTCTTTTCTTCTTTTCCATATTAGTCCTCCCAAAGTGCACCACTTCACACTTCTCCGCATTGAACTCAATCTGCCATGCCTATGCCTTTTCATTTTGGCTTCATTTCAATAAATTTTCCCAGAGTTCTGCCCAAACCTGGCCAGATCCACTACCTGGCTGGCAAGCGTGAGCGGGAATTCGGCAGCAGGAGGCCGCAGTCGGGGTCCCATGGTAACAGCCCGCGGCAGTTAGTTGAGGGGGGGTCTCTGGTCGCCATCGTTGGGGGTGGGGGGGGGCGGAAGCCCGGAGCAAACGAGGCCCAAGGCTTCCTTGTGAGGCCTGGAGGAGCATTCTTGCCCATCCTGGCCCACATGGAAATCTAAAATAATATTTTTCACACTTACCTGCTGGGCCTTTTCTAGTCCATGATCCCCCTCCTGACAGGTTTGGCCTGATGGGTAAGCCGTCACTGCTCCCCCCACTCAGGCCTTCAACTAATATTGCAGTCGGGTCGCGATGACATTACCATACCCGATCTATATATTTAAAGAAGGACCCCTCTTCCTTCCTGTGGGTGTCTCGATCACCTGCTCAAAAGAGCAGGTGAAGATCGGGACATGGTGGGAAGGCAGCGGGATCAGAGAGGGTAAGTGACTGGCCTGATTTTAACTGCCCCTCTGCCCGATTTCTGCCGGGCGGGGGCAGTTAAAATCGGGCCCAGAGTTTTGCTTATGATAGTGGTTTGCTGTATGCTAATTAACATTGCTCTGCAAAAGAGACTACACATGGAGCCACCATTGGATGAGGAGCTTCAGTAAGATGAGGTCGATGACATAGGATGGTGACGCAATGGGAGGGCTCCAAAACCTGCCATCAATCACAGCTATTTGGCAGCAGCTTATTGAAGACTACTGAACGATCCCTGCTGCCCTGCATTAACATATATCTTAACATCTATCTGAATGCTTCTATTTCCAATAAACTACATCTGCCCAAAGACCAACACTGATATTCATGTCACCTGACATTGCATGATCACGAGCCACAGCAAGAACACTCTGCACACAAATATTTCAAAGTGGTTTATCATTTTTCTGGTTATCACAAACACTTACACGCTAATGTTCACTCTGGTTTGAACCCATAGTGCCTGTCTTATGGGCACTTTTACTTACTTTAGTGCTTTTATGAGGTGTTCCCCCAGTGGCTTCAGCATGGACGGTAGGTTGCTGTGACCCAGGTAAGAGATCTGATTATAGTAAGTGGTTTCTAAGATCTCAAGTCTGTGAGGGCCTGGCTGCAGATTGCAGAAACTTGGTGACTGCCGGGGCAGTCTAGCCCAGACAGCTTTCTGGTATTAAGGTGAACGTTGGTTGAGCGAGTGGCGAGCATGCAGACACGTTGTCATCCTGAAAGAGGGCATATGTTCCACTCTCATTGCACGACTGCCTCTGCTATTGGGCTGCAGCTCAGCACTCCCACTGATCCGTGTGAGAGCTGACTGTAACATAGAAACGTAGAAGATAGGAGCAGGAGGAGGCCATTCGGCCCCTCGAGCCTGCTCCGCCATTCGATGAGATCATGGCTGATCATCCAAACTCAGTACCTGTACCTGCCTTCTCCCCATATCCCTTGATACCTTTAGCTTTAAGAAATATATCTAACTCATTCTTGAATATATTTAATGACTTGGCCTCAACTACCTTCTGTGGTAGAGAATTCCACAGGTTCACCACTCTCTGGGTGAAGAAATTCTTCCTCATTTCTGTCCTAAATGGCTCACCCCTTATCCTTAGATTATGACCCCTGGTTCTGGACTCTCCGACCATCGGAAACATTCTTCCTGCATCTAGTTTGTCCAGACCTGTCAGAATTTTATATGTTTCGATGAGATCCCCTCTCATTCTTCTATACTCCAGCGAGTATAAGCCCAATCAACCCAATCTCTCCTCATATGTCATTCCTGCCATCCCAGGTATCAGCCTTGTGAATCTTCGCTGAACTCCTTCCATGGCAAGAACATCCTTCCTCAGATAAGGCGACCAAAACTGCACACAGTATTCAAGGTGTGGTCTCACCAAGGCCCTGTACAACTGCAGCAGGACATCCCTGTTCCTATACTCAAACCCTTTCGCTATGAAGGCCAACATACCATTTGCCTTCTTCACTGCCTGCTGCACCTGCATGCTTACCTTCAGCGACTGGTGCACAAGGACACCCAGGTCTCGTTGCACTTCCCCTTCTCCCAATCTATTGCCATTCAGATAATAATCTGCCTTCCTGTTTTTGACACCAAAGTGGACAACCTCGCATTTATCCACGTTATATTTACATCTGCCACGCTTCTGCCCACTCACCCAACCTGTCCAGATCATCCTGGAGTTTCTCGGTAGGAGATCTGTGAGCTGACTGAAGCCCCTATTCACTCATTCTCCCAGCCTGTCCAAGACGGAGGAGATGGTTGAAACCAAAGCCTGTATGGCCCCGTATGATCATCCCTGAGAGATTGTTACTACTTGCGCAAGAAAGGCCCAGCTGTAGCGTCCATTTAGGTGACAACACAGTCCGTGGTTGACTGTAGAGTATCAATGCCATGCGCCAGAACCCCACTCAAGTTAGTAGTGGACTCCTCTCCAATTTTTGTTATGTTGCAGTAGCTCTCTAGTAGTTAGTCTAATATATTCAACAATTGCTGGTACAGGGAACATACTTTTCTTTTAAAGGCTGGGCCCCTAAACATCTATATCTCTGTCCTCTTCAGTAGGGCTAGGATGCAAACTTTCCCTCCAGCGATCTATTTCCTGGGCTGCCCTTTCTACCTGTACCTGCTCCTGCTCATTTAGGTTTGTGAATTACCCCTCTTATTCAGTATCCATAACACACTGGTTGGCAATTTCTGTGCTGGTGCATGGAAGGGTAACAGTTAGTGATGGTGTATCTTTGGGAGGGTTGTCTACCTCTGTCTGTATGGTTGCAGGCCTCCCCACGTCATCTGAAGGACCTAAAAAATATAGCAGAGGGACAAGGGTTAGAACATAAGATCAAGGGTAAGTAGTAGCAGATGTAGGTAGTGCAATGCTGCATCAGGTTGTTTTGTGTGTGTATATGTGTGTGTGTGTGTCTGTGAGACAGAGTGAAGTGGTAGGAGAAAAGGAAGGGATAATTCCCAACAGCCATTTGTGCGTGGACTCCAGCTTTACCATCTCCAGTGCTGCGTGCCCTCTCTGTGCCAATGATTTTGATAGTGGCGTCCTCCTTTGGAGTCAAAGTTGCAATGTAGCAGGGCCTCCTCATGTTCTTGAGGTCTTGTTCTGATTGTGTGTCAGCTTCTCCAGTGGGAAGAGTGGAAATAGGTTAGCGTGTGCCCTGTTGAAGGGTTCTGAAAATGTGTGAGGCACTTTAACATAGAAACATAGAAGATAGGAGCAGGAGTAGGCCATTCGGCCCCTCGAGCCTGCTCCGCCATTTAATAAGATCATGGCTGATCATCCAAAATTAGTACCCTGTCCCTGCTTTCTCCCCATATCCCTTGATCCCTTTAGCCTTAAGAAATATATCTAACTCCTTCTTGAATATATTTAATGAATTGACCTCAACTGCCTTCTGTGGTAGAGAATTCCAAAGGTTCACCACTCTCTGGGTGAAGAAATTCCTCCTCATCTCAGTCCTAAATGGCTTACCCCTTATCTTTAGACTGTGACCCCTGGTTCTGGACTGCCCCGCCATCAGGAACATCCTTCCTGCATCTAGTCTGTCTAGTCCTGTTAGAATTTTATAAGTTTCAATCAGATCCCTTCTCATGCTTCTAAACTCCAGCGAATATAAGCTCAATCGACCCAATCGCTCCTCATACATCATTCCTGCCATCCCAGGTATCAGGCTGGTGAATCTTCGCTGCACTCTCTCCATGGCAAGAACATCCTTCCTCAGATAAGGCGACCAAAACTGCACACAATACTCAAGGTGTGGTCTCACCAAGGCCCTGTACAACTGCAGCAAGACATCCTTGCTCCTGTACTGGAATCCTCTCGCTATGAAGGCCAACATACCATTTGCCTTCTAAACCGCCTGCTGCACCTGCATGCTAACCTTCAGCGACTGGTGCACAAGGACACCCAGGTCTCGTTGCTCTTCCCCTTCTCCCAATCTATTGCCGTTCAGATAATAATCTGTCTTCCTGTTTTTGCCACCAAAGTGGATAACCTCGCATTTATCCACATTATACTGCATCTGCCATGCATCTGCCCAATCACCCAACCTGTCCAAATCATACTGGAGTTTCTCGGCATCCTCCTCACAGCACATATGCCCACACAGCTTTGTGTTGTCTGCAAACTTGGAGATATTACATCTAGTTCCCTCGTCTAGATCATTAATATATATTGTGAATAGCTGGGGTCCTAGCACCGATCCCTGCGGTACCCCACTAGTCACTGCCTGCCACTTGGAAAAAGATCCGTTTACTCCAACTCTTTGCTTCCTGTCTGCCAACTAGTTCTCTATCCAAGTCAGTACCTTAACCCCAATCCCATGTGCTTTAACTTTACACGCTAATCTCTTATGCGGGACCTTATCGAAAGCCTTCTGAAAGTCCAAATACACCACATCCACTGGTTCTCCCTTATCTGTTCTACCAGTTACATCCTCAAAAAATTCCAGTAGATTAGTCAAGCACGATTTACCTTTTGTAAATCCATGTTGACTTTGTCCGATCCTGTCACTGTTTTCCAAGTGCTCTGCTATTACATCTTTTATAATGGACTCTAGCATTTTCCCCACTACCGATGTCAGGCTTACCGGTCTATAATTCCCCGTTTTCTCTCTACCACCCTTTTTAAATAGTGGGGTTACATTAGCTACCCTCCAATCCATGGGAACTGTGCCAGAGTCCATAGAATTTTGGAGATGACCAGCAATGCATCTACTATTTCTAGGACCACTTCCTTAAGTACCCTAGGATGTAGATTATCAGGCCCTGGGGATTTATCGGCCTTTAATCCCATCAATTTCCCTAACACCATTTCCCTGCAAATACTGATTTCATTCAGTTCCTCCCTCTCATTAGACCCGATGTTCCTTGACATCTCTGGGAGGTTATTTGTGTCCTCCTTTGTGAAGACAGAACCAAAGTATGTATTTAATTGGTCAGCCATTTCTTTGTTCCCCATTATAAATTCCCCTGATTCTGACTGCAAGGGATTTACGCTTGACTTCACCAATCTTTTTCTCTTCACATACCTATAGAAGCTTTTACAGTCAGTTTTTATGTTCCCTGCAAGCTTATTCTCATACTCTATTTTCCCCCTCTTAATTAATCCCTTTGTCCTCCTTTGCTGAATCCTAAACTGCTCCCAATCTTCAGGTTTGCTGCTTTTTCTGGCCAATTTATATGTTCTCTCCTTGGATTTTATGCTATCCCTAATTTCCCTTGTTAGCCACGGTTGCACCACCTTTTTTGTTTTATTTTTATGCCAGACAGGGATGAACAAATTCTGTATTTCATCCATGCGATCTTTAAATGTTTGCCATTGCCTATCCACCGTCAACTCTTTAAGTAACGTTCCCCAATCCATCCTCGCCAACTCGCGCCTCATACCATCATAGTTTCCTTTATTTAAATTCAGGACCCTAATCTCTGAGTCAACTACTTCACTCTCCATCTTAATGAAGAATCCTATCATATTATGATTGCTCCTCCCCAAGGGGCCTCGCACAACAAGATTGCTAATCAATCCTTTATCATTACATCATACCCAGCCTAAGATGGCCTGATCTCTAGTTGGTTCCTCGACATATTGGTCCAGGAAACCATCCCGCATACACTCTAGGAATTCCTTCTCCACAGTATTGTTACTAATTTGGTTAGCCCAATCTATATGTAGATTAAAGTCACCCATGATAACTGCTGTGCCCTTATTGTACGCGGCTCTAATTACCCATTTAATGCCATCCCCAACCTCAGCATTATTGTTTGGGGGTCTATATACCACTCCACTAATGTTTTCTGCCCCTTGGTATTTCTCAGCTCCACCCATACAGATTCCACATCATCAGAGCTAATATCCTTCCTTACTATTGTGTTAATCTCCTCTTTAACCAGCAATGCTACCCCACCTCCTTTTCCTTTTTGACTGTCCTTCCTGAATATTGAATACCCCTGGATGTTGAATTCCCAGCCTTGGTCTCCCTGGAGCCATGTCTCCATAATCCCAATTATATCATATCCTTTTACATCTATTTGCGCAGCTAATTCATCCACCTTATTACAAAGACACAAAGCCTTCAGGCTTGTTTTTTTAACACTCTTAGTCCTTTTAGAATTATTATTTACTGTGGCCCTGTTTGATTTACACACTTGATTTCTCTGCCTTCCACTTTTGCTTTTCTCCTTCCTGTCTTTTGCTTCTATCCTTGCTTCCCTTTCCTCTGTCTCCCTGCACAGGTTCCCAACCCCCTGCCATTTTGGTTTAACCCTCCCCAACAGCACTAGCAAACACTCCCCCTAGAACATCGGTCCCGGTCCTGCCCAGGTGCAAACCGTCCAGTTTGTACTGGTCCCACCTCCCCCAGAACCGGTTCCAATGTCCCAGGAATTTGAATCCCTCCCCCTTGCACCATTCCTCTAGCCACGTATTCATCTGAAATATCCTTCTATTTCTACTCTGACTAGCACGTGGCACTGGTAGCAATCCTGAGATTACTACCTTTGAGGTCCTATTTTTTAATTTACCTCGTAACTCCCTACATTCAGCTTTTGGGACCTCATCCCATTTTTTACCTATATCGTTGATACCTATATGCACCACGACAGCTGGCTATTCACCCTCCCCCTCCAGAATGCCCTGCAGCCGCTCTGAGACATCCTTGACCCTTGCACCAGGGAGGCAACATACCATCCTGGAGTCTCGTTTGCGGTCGCAGAAACGCCTATCTATTCCCCTTACAATAGAACCCCCTATCAGTATAGCTCTCCCGCTCTTTTTCCTCCCATCCTGTGCAGCAGAACCGCCCATGGTGCCAGGAAGTTGGCTACTGCTGCCTTCCCCCGATAAGCCATCTCCCCCAACAATATCCAAAGCGGTATATCTGTTTGAGAGGGGGATGGCCACAGGGGACCCCATTCCCTTCCTACCTGTGCAGCGTTTACCTGCGGTGTGACCAACTCCCTAAATGTGCTATCCACGATGTCCTGAGCATCACAAATGCTCCAGTATGTATCCATTCGCAGCTCCAGCGCCACAATGCGGTCTGCCAGTAGCTGCAGCTGGATACACTTCCCGCACACATGGTCGTCAGGGACACCCTGATTTCCAACATAGTGCAGGAGGAGCATGCCACGGGGCTGAGCTGTGCTTACCCTTTAATTAATTCAAATTAAATTAAATCAAATCAATACCACTAATTACACGACAATGAAATGATATACTCAAGGTCCCTTGTTTACTAGCACTCCCTGCTACACAACAGAGACCCTAGAAACTATAAACCACAAAATTTAAGTTTGGAAAAAAGTGAGAAAGAGAGAAATACTCACCAACCAGAGAAATACTCATCAACCAATCACTTCCCTGCTTTCTGGTGACATCACACTTCGATTACTTTTTACTTCTCTCTCTCCCCGCTCCTTAAATCCTTGGTCTCTGCGCTCAGTCTCCACCCAGGGCCACATAGTGTGCATGCTCAAAGGAAAAATCAGCATGTGTGGGCAAGAGAGGGGAGTCATTGTGGGAGCAGTAGCAGGTGTTGAGTGTGTTGAGTACAAGCAGAAGGAGGTGTAGTAAATTGTCCAGTTGTGATTGGAAGAGAAACTTGTGAAGCGGGGATGGAAGGATTGCTAATGTTGGAGCTAAAGTCTGATGTTGCAGGGCTGCGTAGAGATTCAGTGAGATGTGAAGAGGAGTCTTACCTTGGTAATCCAGGTAAGGTCATTAAATTTCTTCCTGCACTGTAGACAGGGGTTCTAGGAACCATGCTATTGTCCTTGCTCTCTCCAGTCACTTCTCTCCACCACTGCTAACTAATATTCCAGGGCACCGTTGCCTAGATGAAGGAAAGAGAACATTCTTTCTCTTCCTCACTTTCCCCATCAGCACCTCTATGGCTGCATTGGAGAATTGGGGTGCTCTGACCGACATCATGCTACCTGCTGCCTCAGTAACACGCTGTCCACTGACCAACTTTGAAAAGTGCATCTCCCGTTTAAGGCTGCCTTAAGTGGCTTGCCGGATTTCCCGATTTCCCAAACAGTGAGCTGCCTATAAGCAGCATGATTAGCTCTGGCAGCTTGCCTGGTCAATGCAAATGAGACCCCACTATCAAAGTCAATCTGTCCTCCTATGGATGTCATCGGGCGATCTGCGCCACATACCAATATCGCTCCCTCACTGTCTAGATTAACAGATGAGAAATGCCAACTGGGTTGTTGCCTTTGGAAATATATCCCAGGAAGGGTTGAGAGGAGAAATTGGGGAAAAAAAGGTAAATAAAGAATAACTATCAATTGATTAATTTAAGCAAATTCGCAGCATCTTTCTGTGGTGTATTATACTTTGGCCAGGGACAAATGATATGAAGTGTTAAACAGTTATTCATCCCCTCCCCCCACTTTGCTTCCCTCCACTTCCCACTTCAAGCATCAGGTTTTCCAACTTAAATTTCATCTGTTGGAAAAAGCTCAAATAACGTTTCAATTTCTTGCTCTCCTCCATAATTATTGATTGTCCATCATTAGCTGTGCTCGTTATCAGAGATTTTGTGACATTGCTGTTATAGTTATATTCTTTTCAAGTTGCTATTATCAATGATGCTGGTCTAAGACCCACATACTCAAAATGTAGAACTGGTAGCATGGTTTAAGCAAATGATTACACATATTCTGGCGTCTATCTTGGGTGTTTCTTAAAGATAGAATGAGAAACTTCGCATTCCCAAAATCTGAAATAAAAACAGGAAAGATTGGAAATACACAACAGGTCAGTCCATATCTGAAAGAAAAAAAATATAAGTTAAAATTTCAGGCCAAGACTTTGCAACGTAACAGTTCTGACAAAGGATCGCCACCCGAAAGTTAGTCTGTCTTCACTCTTTTGGATGCTGACTGATCTTCTCTGCAGTTCATAAGAAAAAGTTAAGGAGAGAAAAGGCCATTTGACCTATCAAAACTTGTTCCTTTAGTAATCTAACTCAACCAGTATAGCATCCAACTTCATTTAAAACTGCCCAAATATCTTTGACTTTATCCATTCCATCACCAAGACTGCCTACTTCCAACTCCGTAACATGGCCCATCTCTGCCCCTGCATCAGCTCATCTGCTACTAAAAGCCTCATCCATGCCTTTGTGACCTCTAGACTTGACTATTCCAATGCTCTCCTGGCCAGCTTCCCATCTTCCACCCTCCATAAACTTGAACTCATCCAAAACTCTGTTGCCCGTGTTCTAACTCGCACCAAGTCCCAATCACCCATCACCCCTGTGCTTGATGACCTACATTGGCTCCCAGTCCAGCAACGTCTCGATTTTAAAATTCTCATTCTTGTCTTCAAATCCCTCCATGGCCTCACCCCTCCCTATCTCTAGCCTTACAACCCGCCGAGATTTCTGCACTACTCCAATTCTACCCATTTGCGAATCACCGGTTTTTTATCACTCCACCATTGGCGGTCATGCCTTCAGCTGCTTGGGCCCTTGGCTCTGGAATTCCCTCCCTAAGCCTCTCCACCTCTATAACTCTCTCTCCTCCTTTAAGACGCTCCTTAAAGCCTATCTCTGTGACAAAGCTTTCGGTCACCTGTCCTAATATCTCCTTTTGTGGTTTGGTGTCAAATTTTTGTTTGATAACGTTCATGTGAAGCATCTTGGGATATTTTACTACGTTAAAGGTGCTATATAAATGCAAGTTGTTATTATTGTTGATTAGAATTTCCATAGGGTTCTCCCGAATGCACACTGTAATTTCAGCGGAGGCCCCAGGGACATGGCATAAATCATTTCTGGGGCTTCTGCCAGGGTTACGGTGGTGAATTGGGAGGTGCCCCTCAGAATGTCTAGGCACATGACTTTATTAGTAGATAATGACTCCTGCTCTGCTGTCGTAACTTTGTCGGAAGTGTGATGGCAATCCTGTTTCCACTTCCGATGAAGTTGTGGCAATAGAGCTGGAGCAGTTCTAAGGAAATTCCAGCCCAATATCTGTTTTAATTTAAATTGTCTATCCTTCTGCCATGACTTACTGTAAAGTATTGTTATGGGTACCCTTAGCTATACCATTTAATACATTATGTACCTCAGTGAGGTTCCCTCAACTTTTCGCTTCTTAGACCTTCTTGAAAGCTCATTCCCAATATATTGTTCCACGATTTTACCTAGGGTGTTTCATTTGAAAGTATCAAGCAGAGGCCACACTTTTCACCACAAGGAGAGAAGCAAAATTGGAGGTCAGTTTCTACTGGATAGCTCAAGAATTAGGATTAACAAAAATCTGGGAACTAGCCTGTCCTTTCCATCACAAAATGGTTTGTAGCCCATGGGACACCTAATTTCCTTTAGTGATACTTCATTTGTGAGCATTTTAACTGCGCTGCTCCATCGATAATGATATACACTAATTGACAAGATTAAACAGAGCTGTTCGGCTTGTTTGCAACGAAGTAATATTCTGGGTCAGAGATCTTATGCTATTAATTGGTAAATTAAATCTATCCGGTAATCTTTGATTCTGCAAATCCTTTCCTATAGCTTTTCAGAGCTGGTGATAATGTGCTGTTAATTAGTTAGCTCATTATTACCTACTCAGAAATAAATTAACAAAACCCTGTTTTTTCCATTTCAGTGAGGTTATTCTACCTTATAGGCCGAGATCAAATGTTCAAATTTTATTTGATTTCTGCCAGAAAGCATAAAAAGAAAAAAATCAAAATACATCATGTAACAGTTTGCACTAATGAATTATTCAAGAACTAAGGGTTATGTGATAGAGCTATTTTACATAAAACGTCTTAAATATATGATATAAATTACCAGGGTAGACCACTGAAACAAATCAGGAACTAACTGGATATATGTCTGGACATTGATTAAGGGATAACATGAGATGGCTGAAATATGGGTTTGAGCGCAACCAAAGAAAGGGTGGGGGTTATTGAGCCAAATTGCCTTTTCCTAATATGTTCTAAAAATAAATTACAAACAGATTAAGCTTAATGTCAAATCATACGTAAATTTGTCTTCTGGTTTTTAGCTACTCATCAAATTGGTGATTTTTTAATTCTGATTCTACAGCTGGGACTGCCTTTGCGGTGCAACATTTTCTAATTGCGTTCAGCAAAGTAGTGTTATGCTGAACTGTTAAGCATCCAACTTCTCTTCCCTTGCAATCAGCTCCATGCTGGCAACACGATTTTTGTTTCATTTTTTAGGAGGTGGGTGGAGTATTTTAGGTAGGTTTTTCCCCTTTTGTAGCCCAACGCCTACCCTAGCATGAGTCAACACCTTCAAGTAAAGAGGGGAGAAAACTGAAGGGAAGGGAAGTGAAAATGATAGAGCAGGAAATTCCTCAGGTCTGCTCCCAATCTGCCAGCTTAACTTCCCGTTTGGGGCGCGCAATTTTTAAGGTAATTGGCAAAATAACCAGAAGGGAGATGAGGAGGATTTGTTTTATGCAGCGACTTGTTATGATCTGGAATGCACTGCCTGAAAGGGTGGTGGAAGCAGATTCAATAGTAACTTTCAAAAGGGAATTGGATAAATACTTGAAGATGTAAAAAAAAAAATTCAGGGGAAGAGCAGAGGAGTGGAACTAATTGGATAGCTCTTTCAAAGAGACGGCACAGGCACGATGGGCTGAATGGCTTCCTGCTGTGCAGTATCATTCTATCAATCTTTGATTCTGCTGCACATCTGGTGAAGTAACGCCGATGGAGCAGTAGCAATTCCAAGGACTTTCTCGGCCATAGATTTGAATAGTTGGCAGCATAGCATATGGATGGATCTGTACATCAAATGAATGTGCTGCATTACTTGATGTTTTTTCCCTCTCCAATTTCTCTCTCCCCTGAAGGCAGTGACTCAGGTTTGTGTCAAAAGAACAGGTTGCTGTCACGTACAGGCTGAAGTGAACATTCTTAATGTATGCGTCTAAACAATGTGTGTCAGCAGCCTAGAAAGAAATAGCGCCTTTCGCAACCTCAGGACATCCCAAAGCACTTTACAGCCAATGAAGTACTTTTGAAGTGTAGTCACTGTTGAAATGTAGGAAACACGGCAGCCAATTTGCACACTGCAAGCTCCCACAAACAGCAATGTGATAATTTTTTTTTAATTTGTTTATGGGATGTGGGCGTCGCTGGCAAGGCCAGCATTTATTGCCCATCCCTAGTTGCCCTTGAGAAGTTAGTGACTAGATAATCTGTTTTTTTTAGTGATGTTGATTGAGGGATAAATATTGACCAGGACTCCCCCTGCTCTTCTTCAAGATAGTGCCATGGGATCTTCTACGTTCACCTGAGAGAGCAGACAGGGCCTCGGTCTAAAGTCTCATCTAAAAGATGATGAGAAGCACCACAGCTGGGCCCAGACTTGCTCTCACCTGACATACTTGTGCACATTTTGCACTGGGTCAACAGTATCAACAGCAGCAGGAGCCTTGTTGGTATTTGCTCCAAACCAGACTAAGGTTACTGAAGCTAATTGTAGTACCTCAACTGTTGCTCTGACTGAAATCAACTAACTTGGTACAGACTACATCCTTGTGTATATATTTAAAATAAACTCTATCTTGTGTTGGCATTACCATTTTCTCCTATAGTTTATAAATTTGGTAGAGAAGGATTTTGGGAAGCCTCCCTCCATTACAGAGATACACGCACATACAGATATGCCAGTATGTATGTATGTATGTATAACTAGGTCTTCTAAATAATGTTCTAGACCATGTAAATGGAGTACAAAGAGGATCAATTTCTGATACTAATACTTCAAGTCATTCAATTTTTAAGTGTCCTCCCCTTTACGCTGCCCCTTGGATTTCCAGGGGTTCCCTAAAATGGGCAGAGTGTGGCATGCATCAATATTAGACACAGACCCAGCATAGCAAGAGTAATAAGGCAGGAATTGGTGGAGCGGGGAGGGATGCGGGGGGCATGGTGTTATAAGAACATAAGAACATAAGAAATAGGAGCAGGAGTAGGCAATTTGACCCCTCGAACCTGCTCCGCCATTCAATAAGGTCATGGCTGATCTGATCTTGGCCTCAACTCCATTTTCCCGCCCGCTCCCCATAACCCTTGACTCCCCTTTTGCTCAAATAGCTGTCTTTCTCCGCCTTGAATATATTCAATGACCCAGCCTCCACAGCTCTCTGGGGTAGAGAATTCCAAAGATTCACGACCCTCTGAAAGAAGAAATTCCTCCTCATCTCTGTTTTAAATGGGCGACCACTTATTCTGAAACTATGCCCCCTAGTTCTAGATTCCCCCATGAGGGGAAACATCCTCCCTGCATCTACCCTATCAAGCTCCCTCAGAATCTTATATGTTTGAATAAGATCACCTCTCATTCTTCTAAACTCCAATGAGTATAGGCCCAACCTGCTCAACCTTATGGGTTATTTTGCCTTATTTTCCTAGGTGAACGAGAAGAGAATTCTAAAGGTAAGTTTTGACTTTTCTTTACAGGAACTCAGTGGATGTTCAGGCCTTGGTGCCTTCTGGCTTCTTTTCTCCAACGACAACCAGTGGGCCTGAGGCCAGTGGTCAGGCCAAGCCTGTATCTGTGCTCCTGATTCCATCTCCAGTTCCCAGAACAAGGCTCTGCTTGGGGATAACTCTGCACTCCACCTGTCCCATGCCAGCGCAAGAAAGAGGGGGAATATTATGGACTATATTTCTCAAAGCGCTTCACCTACAATAAATTATTTTTAAGTGCAGTGACTGTTGTTGTTTAGGCAATAGGAGGCAATCATTTTGGCACGCAGATAGCTCCCATAAGCAAGAATGACCAGCTGGTCTGGTTTTTAGATAGTGTTGGTTGAGGGAAGAATGTTGGCCAGGATGCAGGAGTGAGATCAGGAAGCACTTATTCACACAAAGGGTAGTAGAAATCTGGAACTCTCCTCCAAAAGCCTGTGGATGCTGGGTCAGTTCAAATTTTCAAGACTGAGATTGATAGATTTTTGTTAGTTAAGGGTATCAAGGGAGATGGAACAAAGGTGAGTAAGTGGAGTTGAGGTACAGATCAGCCATGATCTAATTAAATGCCAGATCAGGCTCGAGGGGTGAATGGCCTACTCTTGGTCCTATATAACTCCCTGCTCTTTTTTGAATAATGCCATAGGTACTTGAATGTCCACCTGCATTACCGGAACAGGCATTGTTACCTTGTTACAAGCTGCTTCTACACAAAAGATTAGATTTTTGGGGCTCTAATTCCCTCTGTCTATTAATTTTAGTGAAAAGGTAGCGCTGAGTAAACAGCAGTGTCGTACCAGCAGAAAGTGTTACATTACTATTTATCTATGTTTAGCGCGGTTCTGTAGATTTCAGCAAATATTACAAAAAGAGAGGGGGAAAAAAACTGTTTAAGGCTTGACATGAGGAAACAGTGAGTCAGAGTTGACCTTAGTGTCGGATGGAGGCCATTCAGCCCAACATTTGTCTGCACTGAGCCTCTGAAAGAGCCATTTCCCTGCCTTTTCTCAATAACCTTTTATAAAGCACTCAACTGATGAGAAGATTTTGAAGTATCGTCAGTGCAGAGATACTTAAAATAAATGACAGATTACATAGCAAAGTGAGAGTCATGAAACCAGATGTCACTTTCTTATTACTGGTGAATTATTGAAACTGCGTTATTTTTAAAAAAATTATATTTTTACAGATACGGAAATAAAATGTTCTCTTGAATACGAAGAGATCCAGAATATATTTCTGCATATTTTCACTTCTGATAATCTCTTTTTTATTAATGCTTCTGACGTATTCCCATTACCTCCCTCCCATCCCTCCACCCACCCACATTGTGCAACCGAGCTAAGAGCAAAGGCAGTTCTTAAAGATAAGTCGTGTCATTTAACAGGCCGACAAGTTATATTTTTGAAGGTGGCACGATGAAACAGAGAAGCTGGGCTGGAGATAGCAGGCTATAATTATCTGAACCAATTCTCCTCAAGGCTTAAAGCCTCCAATCATTCTCACCCTGTGGTGCTCCTGGGCAACCCTGCGGCCTTTCTCCCGAGGCACAAAATCTAAGCAACAATTTAAAGATATAGAACATATTTCATGTATGATAGTAAATATATTTTGTATGAAAATACTTAGTTTGCCGACAAAGATCACTCTAAAGAGATTCACACTGGCCCTTCGATTCTTATAGGTGTTTAGAAAGAAAAATGCTATCTAAAGTTTCATGAGATTTAAAAAAAAACACGGTTTTGGCATGTCAATGATTTACATAAATGTTTTTTTATAATATGATTCTTAACAACCAGCTCAGGGTAAAAATAGAATGACCAAAAGGATGTAGTACTTTGCTGTTCTCTATTAATTACAAACAACTTGTGAGGATACACCAAAAATGGTGTTGTTGAAATCATTAAAGGCATTGCTACAAATTGCTGAACAGATTCATTTTTTGCCAGCGTGGAAACCTAACTGATATCGTGCTCACTGCCGGCTGGAAACCATTACTGTAACAGAACCAAAAAGCTACAGCTTGCACTTTGATGCAGTTTAAACTTTCATCTGACTGAAAATGAAGCCTGTCAGTGCGTGAGGGTTTTATTAGTAATAAAGGTAATAAAATCACTACACTAGAAGTGACAGAGCATATGAATCATTTTACTTAGCATCTGAGTTGCAGAACACTGAAATATATTCACATAATTCCTGAGGCCAAGTGTAATATATATTCTGGTGTCTCAAAAAATCTGTTGAGCAATATGGTGAGTCGTTCCAGCATTCCCTGGTTTAGAAAGGGAACTGCGTAGAGGTTTATAAGATACAGTGCTGCTCCTAGGCTGTCGATTAACATGCACTTTTTGAAGAAGAAGATTTATGTAAAAATGTTGATAAAGATCGCACAAATGCAAATTTTAACTAAAGATAAAGATTAAATAGTATGGAAAAGATAAGTTCAAAACACTGTTGTGTCAGCAAATTCAAGAGATACAAGAGAGATAAGCAAGTAGCTGGTGGATAATTTGATAGAGGGGTACGAGAGGTATCATAGGATATGATGCTGCTTAGACACTCGATAGACCACAAGAGACTTTTCTGATCCTGTACTTCTTTATGTACTATGAGAAAATTTTACTAGCCTGTGCACCAGACAAGGAGCCTTGCCTGCTGGTAGCACATATTGACCATTTTAACGATCAGAAATTGTGGGCAGTGCAGGCCCAAATTTCTGATATGCACTCCCAGCAGGTGAGGCTCCCCATCAGAAGTGCAAAGCAGTTAAATTACGCCCTTTATGTCAAGGTATACTATGAAAGTAGGACAAAAGGGGCACAGTTCAACTGGTGAATGGAAAAGTTAGAATTGAGAGCTTCACACAAATAGTGATCAAAATTCCGATTTGGCTTCCAGAGAGTATTCATAGAATCATCAAATGATACAGAACAGAAAGAGGCCATGCAGCCCATCGTGCCTGTGCTGGCTCTTTGAAGGAGCTAGTCAATTAGCCTCAGTCTGTTACCCTTTCCCCATAGCCATGCAAATATTTTCCCTTCAAGTATTTATCCAATTCTCTTTTGATAGTTATTAGAATCATAGAATCATAGAAAGTTACAGCACGGAAGGAGGCCATTTCGGCCCATTGTGTCCGCGCCGGCCAACAAAGAGCTATCCAGCCTAATCCCACTTCCCAGCTCTTGGTCCGTAGCCCTGCAGGTTACAGCATCCCAAGTGCACGTCCAAGTACTTTTTAAATGTGGTTAGGTTTTCTGCCTCTACCACCCTTTGAGGCAGTGAGTTCCAGACCCCCACAACCCTCTGGGTGAAGAAATTTCCCCTCAAATCCCCTCTAAACCTTCCACCAATTACTTTAAATCTGTGCCCCTGGTTTTTGACCCCTCTGCTAAGGGAAATAGGTCCTTTCTATCCACTTTATCTAGGCCCCTCATAATTTTATACACCTCAATAAGGTCTCCCCTCAGCCTCCTCTGTTTCAAGGAAAACAAACCCAGCCTATCCAGTTTTACCTCACAGCTAAAATTCTCTACTCCCGGCAACATCCTTGTAAATCTCCTCTGTACCCTCTCTAGTGCAATCACATCTTTCCTGTAATGTGGTGACCAGAACTGCATGCAGTACTCTAGCTGAGGCCTAACTAGTGCTTTATACAGTTGAAGCATAACCGCCCCTGCTCTTGTATTCTATGCCACGGCTAATAAAGGCAAGCATTCCGTATGCCTTCTTAACCACCTTATCTGCCTGGCCTGCTACCTTCAGGGATTTGTGGACATGCACTCCAAGGTCCCTTTGTTCCTCTACACTACTCAGTGTCCTACCATTTAATGTGTATTCCCTTTCTTGTTAGCACTCCCCAAATGCATTATTATTGAATCTGCTTCCACCACCCTTTCAGGTAGTGCCATCCAGATCATAACAACTCGCTGCATAAAAAAAAATTCTCCTCTTTCGCCTCTGGTTGTTTTGCTAGTTATTTTAAATCTGTGTCCTTTGGTTACTGACTCTTCTGTCACTGGAAACAGTTTCTCCTTATTTACTCTATCAAACCCCTTCATGATTTTGAACATCTCTATTAATTCTTCCCTTAACCTTCTTTGTTCTCAGAAGAACAACCCCAGCTTCTATCCATGTAACTGAAGCCCCGCATCCCTGGTACTATTCTAATAAATTTCCTTTGCCCCCTCTACAAGGCCTTGCTAAAAAGGCCTTGTTACATCTTTCCTAAAGTGTGGTGCCCAGAATTGAACAAAATACTCCAGCTGGGGACTAACCAGTGGTTTGTAAAGGTTTAGCATAACTTCATTGCTTATATGCCTCTGTTTATAAAGCCAAAGATCCAGTATGTTTTTTAACTGCCTTCTCAACTTGTCCTGCCACCTTCAATCATTTGTGTACATACACCCCCAGGTCTCTCTGTTCCCGCATCTCCTTTAAAATTGTACCATTTAATTTATATTGCCTCTCCTCATCCTTCCTACCAAAATGCATGACTTCACACTTCTCTGCGTTGAATTGCATCTGCCATGTGTTTGCCAATTTCACTAATGTCCTCCTGAAGTCTGTTGCGAGCATCCTTACTGTTTACTACAGTTTCAAGCTTTGTGTCATCTGCAAACTTTGAAATTATGCCCTGTATACCAAGCCCAGGTCATTAATATATATCAATATCAGGCTAGAGTGCAGTTTGTCACGGAGTGCAGATCGGAACAGAGTGTTAAGCTGCGAGTTTGGTGAGTGAGGGAGTTCGGGGAGGGAGGTGTTACTTTCTTTTTCCATCTTTGTCAGCTTCCAGGACAGCAGGAGCTAAAAAGCTGCACAAGAGGGGACAGAGAACCAGCGGTGAGTATTTCTACAGTATTTCTACATTCCAGTCATTAAAGTAAAAGTAAGGTCTCTAGTTTAGAAGTAGTGTTTAAAGGGAAGTAAGGTCCCTAGTGTATTTAATATTCTTTAATTTAAAGGGAGTAAATTAAGTGTAGGACATGGCAGGGCAGCTCGGCAGCGTGGAGTGCTCCTCCTGTGCTATGTTGGAAGTCAGGGACACTTTAGGTGTCCAGGGCGAACACATGTGCAGGAAGTGTCTCCAGCTGCAGCTACTCGAAATCCGCGTTTTGGAGCTGGAGCTGCAGCTGGAGTCACTGTGGAGCATCTGCGAAGCTGAGATCTTCGTAGATAGCACGTTTAACAAGGTGCTCACACCGCAGGTAAAGAGTGCACAGGCAGACAGGGAATGGGTGACCGCCAGACAGCATAAAAGAACTAGCAAGGTAGTGCACGAGTTCCCTGGGTCCATCTCCCTCTCCGACAGATTTTCCGTTTTGGATACTGATGGGGGAGATGGTTTCTCAGGGGAATGCAGCAAGAGCCAAGTCCGTGGCACTACGAGTGGCTCAGCTGCACAGGAGGGGAGGAAAAAGAGTGGGAGAGCAATAGTGATAGGGGATTCTATCGTAAGGGGAACAGATAGACGTTTCTGTGGCCGCAGACGTGACTCCAGGATGGTATGTTGCCTCCCTGGTGCCAGGGTCAAGGATGTCACTGAACGGCTGCAGGGCATTCTGAAGGGGGAGGGCGAACAGTCAGAGGTCGTGGTTCACATTGGTACCAATGACATGGGTAGAAAGAGGGATGAGGTCCTGCAACAAGAATTTAGGGAGCTAGGCAGCAGATTACAAAGCAGGACCTCAAAGGTTGTAATCTCTGGATTACTCCCGGTGCCACATGCTAGTGTGTATAGGAATAGGAGGATAGAGCAGATGAATGCGTGGCTTATGAGTTGGTGCAGGAGGGAGGGCTTTAGTTTCCTGGATCACTGGGTCTGCTTCTGGGGAAGGTGGGACCTGTACAAGTCGGACGGGTTGCACCTGAACCGGAACGGGACCAACATCCTTGCGGGGAGGTTTGCTAGTACTGTTGGGGGGGGTGGTTTAAACTAACTTGGCAGGGGGATGGGATACTGAGTGGAGCTATAGTAGGGGGTGATGCACAGCCAAATATAGAGGAAAAAACAAGTCAGCCTGGAAGGCAGAGCAAATATGTAACGGCACAAGGGAATATGGCAAGGCTGGATGGCATTTATTTTAATGCAAGGAGTCTTGCGAGTAAGGCACATGAATTGAAGGTGTTGATGAACACATGGAGTATGATATTGTTGCTATCACAGAGACATGGTTGAGGGAGGGGCAGGACTGGCAGCTGAATATTCCGGGGTATAGAATCTTCAGGCAAGACAGAGGGGAGTGTAAAAGAGGAGGGGGTGTCGCAATATTAATCAAGGAGTCAATTACTGCTGTAAGGAGGGATGATATCTTAGCATGTTCCTCTAATGAGGCCATATGGGTAGAACTTAAAAACAAAAAGGGGGCAAGCACTTGTTGGGAGTGTACTATAGGCCCCCAAACAGTCAGGGGGAGATAGAGGAACAGATATGTAGGCAAATCTCAGAGAAGTGTAGAAATAATAGGGTAATAATAGTAGGGGATTTCAACTTCCCCAATATTAACTGGGATAGTCAGAGTGTGAAAGGGTGCGGAATTCTTAAAGTGCATCCAGGAGAGCTTTTTGAGCCAGCATGTAGAAAGTCCTACAAGAGAGGGGGCGGTACTGGACCTAATTCTAGGGAATGTAGCCGGGCAAGTGATAGAAGCGTTAGCAGGAGAGCATTTTGGTGACAGTGACCATAATTCAGTGAGATTTAAGGTAGTCATGGAAAACGACAAAGATGGACCAGAAATAAAGGTTTGAAATTGGGGGAAAGCCGATTGTAATATGATAAGGCAGGATTTAAGGGCAACACGGTGGCATAGTGGTTAGCACTGGTGCTTCACAGCGCCAGGGACCCGGGTTCGAATCTGACCTCGGGTGACTGTCTGTGTGGAGTTTGCACATTCTCCCCGTGTCTGCGTGGGTTTCCTCCGGGTGCTCCGGTTTCCTCCCACAGTCCAAAAATGTGCGGGTTAGGTTGATTTGGCTATGATAAATTGACCCTTAGTGTTAGGGGGGGATTAAATATGTGGGGTTATGGGGATAGGATGGGATATGTTAGGGGGAATTAAATACTTGGGGTTACGGGGGTAGGGTGGGATATGTGTACTGTGGGGATTAAAGCAGGGGACAGGGTACTGGATTTGGATGATCAGCCATGATCGTATTGAATGGTGGAGCAGGCTCGACGGGCCGAATGGCCTACTCCTGCTCCTAGATTCTATGTTTCTATGTTTCTATCTGGCCAAAGTGGACTGGGATCAGCTACTTGTAGGAAAATCCACATCAGAGCAGTGGGAGTCTTTAAGAAAGGAAATAGAGAGAGTACAACGGCAACATGTTCCCGTAAAGATCAAGGGTGGGACCAACAACCCCAGGGAACCCTGGATGTCAAGGGATATACGAGAATGGATTAGGAAAAAAAGGGAGGCTTTTGGCAGATACAAAGGACTAAAAACAGTGGAAGCCCTAGAGGAGTATAAAAAGTGCAGGGGGGTACTTAAAAAAGAAATTAGGAGAGCAAAGAGGGGGCATGAAAAAACACTGGCGGGCAAAATAAAGGAAAATCCCAAGGTGTTTTATAAGTATATTAAGGGCAAGAGGATAACCAGGGAAAGAGTAGGGCCCATTAGGGACAAAAGTGGCAATCTGTGTGTAGAGCCAGAAGATGTAGGTGAGGTTTTAAATGAATATTTTGCATCTGTGTTCACTATGGAGAAGGACGATGTAGGCATAGAAATCAGGATTGCGATATACTTGAACAAATTAGTATTGAGAGGGAGGAGGTACTAGCGGTTTTAGCGGGCTTAAAAGTGGATAAATCCCCAAGCCTAGATGTGATGTATCCCAGGCTGCTGTGTGAGGCAAGGGAAGAGATTGCAGGGGCTCTAACACAAATTTTCAGAACCTCTCTGGCCACAGGGGAGGTGCCAGAGGACTGGAGAACAGCTAACGTAGTACCATTATTCAAGAAGGGTAGTAGGAATAAACCAGGGAATTACAGGCTAGTGAGCCTAACATCAGTGGTAGGGAAATTATTGGAAAACATTCTGAGGGACAGAATTAGACTCCACTTGGAGAGGCAAGGATTAATCAAGGATAGTCAGCATGGCTTTGTCAGGGGGAGATCATGTCTGACCAATTTGATTGAATTTTTCGAGGGGGTGACTAGGTGTGTGGATGAGGGTAGTGTAGTTGATGTGGTCTACATGGACTTCAGTAAGGCTTTTGACAAAGTCCCACATGGGAGACTGGTCAAGAAGGTAAGAGCCCATGGGATCCAGGGCAACTTGGCACATTGGATCCAAAATTGGCTTAGTGGCAGGAGGCAGATGGTGATGGTCGAAGGTTGTTTTTGTGACTGGAAGCCTGTGTCCAGTGGTGTATCGCAGGGATCAGTGCTGAGTCCTTTGCTGTTTGTAGTGTACATTAATGATTTAGATATGAATGTAGGAGGTATGATCAGTAAGTTCACAGATGACACGAAAATTGGTGGGGTGGTAAATAGCGAGGAGGGAAGCCTCAGGCTACAGGACGATATAGATGGGTTGGTTAGATGGGCAGAACAGTGGCAAATGGAATTTAACCCTGAAAAGTGTGAGGTGATGCATTTTGGGAGGACTAACAAGGCAAGGGAATACACAATGAATGGTAGGACCCTAGGACGGACAGAGTATCAGAGGGACCTTGGTGTGCATGTACATAGATCCCTGAAGGCAGCAGGACAGGTAGATAAGGTGGTTAAAAAGGCATATGGGATACTTGCCTTCATTAGCCGAGGCATAGAATATAAGAGCAGGGAGGTTATGATGGAGCTGTACAAAATGCTAGTTAGGCCACAGCTGGAATACTGTGTGCAGTTCTGGTCGCCACACTATAGGAAGGATGTGATTGCATTGGAGAGGGTGCAGAGGAGATTCACCAGGATGTTACCTGGGCTGCAGCCCATCAGCTATGAAGAGAGACTGGACAGGCTGGGGTTGTTTTCCTTGGAGCAGAGAAGGCTGAGGGGGGCCCTGATTGAGGTGTACAAAATTATGAGGGGCATAGATAGGGTAGATAGAAAGGAACTTTTCCCCTTAGTAGAGGGGTCAATAACCAGGGGGCATAGTTTCAAGGTAAGGGGCAGGAGGTTTAGAGGGGATTTGAGGGAAAACTTTTTCACCCAGAGGGTGGTTGGAATCTGGAACTCACTGCCTGAAAGGGTGGCAGAGGCAGGAACCCTAACAACATTCAAGAAGCATTTAGATGAGCACTTGAAACGCCATAGCATACAAGGCTACGGACTAAGTGCTGGAAAATGGGATTAGAATAGACTGGGCTTGATGGCCGGTGTGGATATGATGGGCCGAAGGGCCTCTTTCTGTGCTGTATAACTCTATGGGGGAAAAATTCAGTTGGTTGCACCTCCCGTTAGCACCTTAAGAGGGCGCTAATGGGGCGCAAAGCAACTAGCGCCCAGGCGCGGCGATGATTGCGCCGCTCGCGAAATTAACTAGACATTTTGCGGCAGCGCTAAACACTACCGCCACGATCTCCTGCACCGGCAGATCGTGACGTCAGTTGAGTGCACAATGCCCCGGTAGCGCCCCGGAGCGGATATTGAGTGGCGCCCCCTGCCTTACCGCCTGCCGCTAGCAACGACAGGTTGAGGGGAGCGTTTTGCAGTCAGGAAGGGACTGGGGGAGCACTATTTAAAGGCGACCGCTTCCTGCCTTTTATTGTTGGTGACATTTTTGAACCACGCATTCTGAGAGAGAGAGAGAGAGATGGGGAAAAATTCAGTTGTTTGCGCCTCCCGTTAGCGCCTTAAGAGGGCGCTAATGGGGCGCAAAGCAGCTAGCGCCCGGGCGCGGCGAAGTTTGCGCCGCTCGCGAAATTAACTAGACATTTTGCGGCGGCACTAAACACTACCGCCACGATCTCCTGTGCCGGCAGATCATGACGTCACTCGAGTGTGCAACGCCCCGGTATCGCCCCGGAGCGGATATTGAGTGGCGCCCCCTGCCTTACCGCCTGACGCTAGCAACGACAGGTTGAGGGGAGCGTTCTGCAGTCATGAAGGGAAAGGGGGAGCGCTATTTAAAGGTGACCGCTTCCTGCCTTTTATTGTTGGTGCCATTTTTGAACTACGCATTCTGAGAGAGAGAGAGAGAGACTTCTGGAGAGATTCAACGTTGTGTGAAGGAGTTTTGGGTACTGAGCAGCACTTTGCAGGTTCATTTTGATTTGCCATTCCTTGTATCGATTTAGCAGAGACTGTGGGGGCTGCACTCTGAGCTCTTGGCCTGGTACTCTCCATTGTTCTTTCAGCAGATTTGATGTGCAGGTCTCTCTAGGCCGAGATTCAAGGCTGCAATGAGCAGGATGTGGATGGAAAGCAAGATTAACCATCCCCTTTAAGAACTGGCCCGTGCCATTGTGTGTGTGCTCCATTGCTGACTGACATTACATGAGCTTCGCCAGCGCTCTGAGGTAGCGCCTCGCTCCTCGGCCTTTGCGCCTTAAGACAGGTGTGAAGCACCTGATTTAGCGCTGCAATCACCTCCAGGGGCGATAAAAGTCAAGTTTGCAGTCAGGTGGCGATAATTAGCGCCAGGCGCTAATCTTTGCGCCCGGCCGATATTTGCGCCCCAAACGGGGCGCGACTGAATTTTTCCCCCAGAGACTTCTGGAGAGATTCAACGCTGTGTGAAGGAGTTTTGGGTACTGAGCAGCACTTTGCAGGTTCATTTTGATTTGCCCTTCCTTGTATCGATTTAGAAGAGTCTGTGGGGGCTGCACTCTGAGCTCTTTCCCTGGTACTCTCCATTGTTCTTTCCAGCAGATTTGATGTGCAGGTCTCTCCAGGCAGAGATTCAAGGCTGCAATGAGCAGGATGTGGATGGAAAGCAAGATCAACCCTCCCCTTTAAGAACTGGCCAGGGCCATTGTGTGTGTGTTCCATTGCTGACTGACATCACATGAGCTTTGCCAGCGCTCTGAGTTAGCGCCTCGCTCCTCGGCCTTTGCGCCTTAAGACAGATGTGTAGCGCCTGATTTAGTGCTCCAATCACCTCCAGGGGCGATAAAAGTCAAGTTTGCAGTCGGAGGCGATAATTAGCGCCAGGCGCTAATCTTTGCGCCCGGCCGATAATTGCGCCCCAAACGGGGCGATACTGAATTTTTCCCCCTATGACTCTAAAAAGGGCAGTGGTACTAATACCACTAGGGTACACCACTGTATACTTCCCTCAAGTCTGAAAAACACCCGTTCACCACTACTCTCTGTTTTGTGTCCCTTAGCCAATTTTGTATCCACGCTGCCACTAGCCCGTTAATCCCATGGGCTTCAATTTTGCTATCAAGTCTATTAAGTGGTACTTTATCAAAAGCTTTTTGAAAGTCCATGTACACAACATCAACCGTACTACCCTCATCAACCCTCTCTATTAATGAAAACCAAAGCCTTAGGGGTAAAAATTGAGTCGCGCCCCATTTGGGGCGCTAACCTCGCCATGGCACGACTTTTAGCGACCCGAAAAAATTAGTGGCCCCGCGCCGGAACTTCAGTGGTTGCGCCCCAAGAGGGAAGCGGGGCGCAACTGGAAGCACCCCGCATCCCTCTTGGGGCGCTGCGAGTGAATATCCTGGCGCTACATGCCGCAGCGCCACGCGCTGCGGCACGTCGCGCCGCGGTATTGCAGGCCTTCCTCCCCTTCTTAAAGGGGAGGGACCCTGCGCAGCGCGAACCGGAGCCCAGCTGGGCCCCCAGGGTTAACAAGATGTTTTCTAGATTAATAAGTCAAGATGGGCCAAAGAACCTGCCTCATCCAAATGTATATTTTGATCTTGTGAAGACAAGGTTTACTGTATAGAACTCTCATACCTCATTCTGCTTTTGCAGCCACTAAAACTTCAATGATGGTTCCAGCAATCTTTATTGTGACATTTGTGTATAGCATTTGTAACAGTGTATTTTGACATATATTTGGGAAATTAGAGTGAGCATCTCCGTGGAAACAGACAGTGACTAGCAATAGGCTAGTCAACTGTGGAAGGTATCGTGGTTGAGCTTTATCCAATCATCTACCACACACATGAACTTTCCATAAAGGGTGCTTGACTAGCAATCAGGAGCTGGAGCTGATTTATTTCCCTTCCGAGCTCAGGGGCATCCTAACAGCTGTCCTCCTTGAGATCAGCTGACACAGCACAGATCCGAGATCGGACCGGGATCTGTCCTGAGTTAGCTGATCTCAGGTCTGTGCGGTTAATTAACTCTCCAGGTGGTTCCTTTACCCAGTAGATCATTGGGGAAGCTGAACTGAACAATGTTTAAGAGCCTTTGGGGTCAATTTTTGTCTTCACCGCCTGGGTGGTAATTTGGTGTTGCGAATCACCCAGCCATGGTAGGACAAGCCCAATTTTCATTCAATTGAAATCAGATTACCGCCCAGGTGGTGAAGAAGCAAGCTCACCCATTTATTTTACAGCAGACACGATCCGATGATATCATCACATTATTTTTCACCTATGTTTATGACTACTTGACAAAACAATATCCCAACAATGAATCAACTTCTCTACTGTTTGTAATTGCTTATTATTGATGGAAGTGTATCAGTGTTGATGTTCCAATCCTTTGTGAATATGATAGACTGTCTGTGTACTCGGGATTTTAGTGATACATTCCCCCATGTATCAATTCTGGCATTTGACATCAATAACACATCAGCCAAGCTTCAGTTTACAGCAATATTAGTGAGATATAGGGATAACAATTAAAGGGGGAGTGTAGTCCATTGAATTGCCATATTATCTTAAATGTTGTAAGAGGAAATATTAGAAGATTTGTGTCTCTCAATTTACCAATTTTGTAATAAAACTTAAAATTGCTGGCTAGAGTAAGGGCAGATGCCACGTAGAGCTGTCTTGAACATTATGAATGATGAAGATCGGCTGGGGTCAGCCCTCCATATTAATGATGTTACTAGAGCTGAGGCATCATGGGGAATCCCACGTTGTTCTGATGTTGAAATTGTTTTCCGGATTATTATAGTCCAACTGGGTGATCAATGATTCGATTCATTACAGTTTCTAACAACTTCACATTGATACAGTCTTCAGTAGCTTCCAGTTTACAATCTCCATACAATAGGGTTGGCGTGAAGGGGTTTGGCTGTTTCAGTGTCAATGCACCTGAATCCAACGTCATGGCCTGACCTGCTATGGGACTGTAGCTGAGTGAGACACCCTGGAGGCAGTATTCTCACTCCGTTTTCCTTCAGAGTCGATTTGGGCCTTGGAGCTCAATTTAGACCCCAAGTTTAGCAATGGTTGGCTTCACACTGATCTAAACTTGTGGATTAGGAATGTGCGCTCAGTCTGCTTTCGTCTTGCTCTAGTTGGTTCTGCCTCCGAAACGGTTAGGGAAGAGTTCCTCTGGTTGCGTTATGTTAACAACATCATAGCGGCAGGACTTCCTATGTTTGTTATTCCTAACTAAATCGTTAAAACATTCTGAAGGAAGTTTCTTTTGATTGCACTATGAATTGTGAACAAATGAACACTTCCCTATTGTTACTTAGGAATTATTTCTAAACCGATATTAAACAAACTACTATAAATGTTAATAATATATCATTACAAAGTCTAAATGTCTCATTCCCAGGTTCTGCTGCTTCCGTCAATTTTAAAGCACAAAACACAACAACAAGGGCAACTGGGATATGCCAATAAATATCTCCCCTTCTCTCCTGAAGGTAGGATGCAGTTCCATAGATGACTGGTTGATTTCTTTCCCTCTCCTTTGCCCAGCAGAGCTGAGGCCATCTGTAGCACCATGGTCCCCAAATGAAACCAGCTAACTCAACACAGACTGGGGATCAAACCTGGGACTTTCCTAAGCTCAGTTCCAAGTTAGGCAGCACATTCACCAAATGCTGGTTGCACACTTCCCCTTTAAATGAGTCAAGTTAAAATAAAAAAAACTAAGATAAGCATTCGACTCATTGCTCCATCATATTTGTAGAAGAGATCAAAGAGACAAATCTGATATAAATTTGCAATCAATGAAACATTACAGGTGCATAAACAGAACTGTGTACTGCAGCAGAATGCAGTGACATGCTGTGCTTGACATTAAAGGAAAGGCAAAGGCCAGGGAAATTTTTGCATTGTGTTTCTCTCAGCATTGTATTTCTGCCTTGTTTCATATTGGCTTTCTGCTTGTTTTGATGATAGCATCCCAGTCCCAATGAATAATGGAGGCATTGTGTTGTTTTGCTTTGATACATTGCAGTTTTAATATAATTTATTCATGACACAGTGTTCAAAGAAAATTAAAAAAAACCAGATATTCAGAATAGGATAAAATATATTATACTCAAAAAGTTCGAACAAATTAAGCAAGATATGGAGGAATTGACAGACAGTTTTGTGAGAAATGCGCGTCTATATCAACCTCTTCACTGATCTCCCCACCCCTCTCCCCACACCCCTACTCTGCCAAGTTGCTATGATGAGGTACTAAATGGAAAACATGAAGTGAGGTTTTCATGTACCTCCCTCAGGCCAGTTCAGAGTGGCGGCAGTGAAAGTGACTTGCCTCACACTCGTTGGCCTGGAATTTGCAGTCAGTGGCGAAGCAAAGGCGCTCGCCACTGGCCCTGGAGAAAGCTGCCCACAGAGATCTCGCGATTTCTGTGGTGAAAAGTTTGCCTTTTTCGATGTTCAAATGATTTCAGTCATCAACGAGGATGGGATCCCAACTATTTCTGGGAAGGTACTGTCCACATCTAGGCTGACACAGCTTTTTAAAAATTCATTCTTGGGATATGGGCGTCAAGGGCAAGGGTGGAATTTATTGCCCATCCCTAGTTGCCCTCACAAAGGTGGTGGTGGGCCTTCTTCTTGAACCACTGCAGAACAGTACTGAATACATGCTGCATTGTTGGAGGTGCCATTTTTTGGATGCGACATTAAACCAATGCTCCATCTGCCAGTTTAGGTGGCTATAAATGATCCTATGGGACTATTTGAAGAAGAGCAGAGAGTTCTCCCTGTGTCCTGTCCAACATTCCTCCCTCAACCAAAACCACCAATAATGGATCGATTAGTCATTCACCGATTTTCTGTTTGTAGAACCCTGTTGCGAACAAAATGATTCCTGCATTTGCTGACACAATAACAGTGACCTCACTTAAAAAAGTAATTTGTTGTTTTGGGACATCCTGAGGAAACGATAATGCAAGTTCTACTTAATATATTTTCCAATTTTCTCCCCTCCTGTCCTGAAGGCAATGACTCATGCGTAGATCTAAGGGTGCCAGCAGCTCTGGCTACCTTACTCAAGTAGCTACTATTCATGTGTGGGCCTTGTCAGTGAGTGTCAACAGGATATTTAACTGAGGGAAGCATCACATCCAAAACACCTACACATATGCACTTTCAAGTAAGTTTTCAAGTTACCGGGTAACGATCAGGGCTTAAACTCTGGTTTATTCTATTCTCTATACCCTAAGATCATAGAGACCAGATCATGGCTCATTCTATCTCTGCTCCATGTCTGATATCAAGGGAATCAGAAGTGGGTGCCATTTACTGTCACCTGACAAAAACAGCCACAAGAGACTGTAAGCCATTACTCTCGTGTGGGGGCTCAACGATAATATTACACTGGACAGAAGCTGGGTATTGCCATCTGAAACTCAGGTGATAAGGGTACCAACAACTGGAAAATAGGGCTCTTTGTGTGTGTGTGTCTCACTCTCCCCCTCCCTCTCTCTCATTAGCAATAGTAAGCTGTGAGAAAGCACATGAAGAGAACTATGAACAGGTCATACTAAAGATGGCGGAAGCACTACCTGGGCGTTTCTGTCTGGGCAAACAAAAACATCTACGGATTGAATGCGGAGTCAGGGGACAAGTAGCAGAATGGATAGCTAGCTGGCTTCAAGACAGAAAGCAGAGAGTAGAGGTAAAGGGTAACTATTCACAGTGGCAGAAGGCTGGTTGTGGTGTTCCACAAGGATCAGTGCTGAGACCACTGTTGTTGCAGGAGGACTGCAACAAATTACAGGACATTAATAAACTTGCAGAATGGGCATATAATTGGCAAATGAAGCTCAACACAGATAAATGTAAGGTATTACATTTTGGTAGGAAGAATAGGGAGGTCACTTATTACTTGGAGGGTGCGAGTCTAGGTGGGGTAGAGGAAGAAAGGGATCTCAGAGTACCAATACACAAATCACTAAAAGTTGCGACATAGGTTAGCAAGACCATAAAAAAGGCAAACCAAGCACTAGGATTTATTTTTAGAGGGATAGAATTGAAAAGTAGGGAAGTTATGCTAAACCTGTATCAAACCTTGGTTAGACCACAGCATACAGTTCTGGCCACCATATTATAAAAAGGATATAGAGACACTGGAGAGGGTGCAGAGAAGATTTACAAGGATGATACCAGAAATGCGAGGGTATAAATATCAGGAAAGGATGAACAGGCTGGGTCTCTTTTCTCTTGAAAAAAAAAGGCTAAGGGGTGACCTAATATAGGTCTTTAAAATTATGAAAGGTTTTGATAGAATGGATACAGAGAGAATGTTTCCACTTGTGGGGAAGAGCATAACTAGAGGCCATCAATATAAGATAGTCACCAAGAAATCCAATAGGGAATTCAGAAGAAACTTCTTTACCCAAGGAGTGGTGAGAATGTGGAACTCGCTACCACAGGAAGTGGTTGAAGTGAATAGTATAGATGCATTTAAGGGGAGGCTAGACAAGCATATGAGGGAAAAGGGAATAGAGGGTTACACTGATAGATTTAGATGAGGAAAGACGGGAGGAGGCTCGAGTGGAGCATAAACGCCGGCATGGACTGGTTGGGCCGAATAGCCTGTTTCTGTGCCGTATATCCTATGTAATCCTATGTGTTATGTTATCAAACAGTTAACAGAGCAGCCTTTCATATAAATTAGCAGTGGAAATTTGAGTTTAGTCATCAGCATCGCCATAAGGGGATTGCTGTTAAGTGTTAAAAAAGCAATGCACTTATGGCTATGCTGTCATCAATGTGACAAGAGTCAGGAGTTTACAGCGAGCCACAGGGATTATTGCTGGGGCTAGTGCATCTACAGCACTGACAGCAAAAACAAAAGATATCAGCTTTGCTAATAATTTATACAAAATGTATGCACTTAGACGTGAGAAGTCACTGTAGAGCATGCCTTCTCCACAGAGGTGATATGAACTGTGACAAATAGCAAGCGACAGTAAAGAAAACATTTTCTCTCAAGCTGCCTTCCTACATATTTTATTATTGTATTATTATTATTATCAAACTGCATGAATGATTCCAGGCAGGACGCAGGGGGGCGGGGTCTGCCATACATACAGTCAGGGAGGCACATTTATTGGTGAGATTCATCTCTTTATGGAAATCAGCATTTCAGGCCCAGCACCTGACTGTCACAGTGTGGAATCAGCCATTTCCAAGCACACAATACCTGTCATATTGATTCAAATCTCTATAAAACAGCCCCAACTGCTGTATCTGCAATACCCAAGGTTTGTGCGGCATATGTGAGTGTGTGTGTGTGTGAGACTGAAAGAGACAAGAGCTGTTAAGCAGAAAGTAACTCTAAAAAATCATTTATATGCTTGAGGTGACCAAGTATGACCTTGGGTACACTTGGACCTTGACAGTACATTTATATGTCGATGTATATATTTGCGATTTATTTTTATTTAATTCATTCATGGGATGTGGAGTTGCTGGCAAGGCCAGCATTTATTGCCCATCCCTAACTGCCCTTGAGAAGGTGGTGGTGAGCAGCCTTCTTGAACCGCTGCAGTCCGTGTGGTGAAGGTACTCCCACAGTGCTGTTAGGGAGCGAGTTCCAGGATTTTGACCCAGCGACGAAGGAATGGCAATATATTTCCAAGTCAGGATGGTGTGTGACTTGGAGGGGAAATTGGAGGTGGTGGTGTTCCCATGCACCTGCTGCCCTTGTCCTTCTAGGTGGTAGAGGTCGCGGGTTTGAGAGGTGCTGTCGAAGGAGCTTTGGCGAGTTGCTGCAGTGCATCTTGTAGATGGTACACACTGCAGCCACGATGCGTCAGTGGTGGAGGAAGTGAATGCTTATGGTGGTGAGTGAGGTGCCAATCAAGTGGGCTGCATTGTCCTGGATGATGGCGAGCTTCTTGAGTGTTGTTGGAGCTGCACTCATCCAGGCAAATGGAGAGTATTCCGTCAGACTTCAGATTTGTGACTTGCAGATGGTGGAAAGGCTTTGTGGAGTCACTCACCGCAGAATGCCCAGCTTCTGACCTGCTCTTGTTGCCACGGTATTTATGTGGCTGGTCCAGTTAAGTTTCTGGTCAATGGTGACTCCCAGGATGTTGATGGTGGGATATTCGACAATGGTAATGCTGTTGAATGTCAAGGGGAAGTGGTTAGACTCTCTCCAGTTGGAGATAGTCATTGCCTGACACTTGTATGGTGCGAATGTTACTTGCCACTTATCAGCCCAAGTCTGAAAGTTGTCCAGGTCTTCCTGCATGCAGGTACGGATTGCTTCATTATCTGAGGAGTTGCTAATGGAACTGAACACTGTGTAATCATCAGCGAACATCCCCACTTCTGATTTTATGATGGAGGAAAGGTCATTGATGAAGCAACTGAAGATGGTTGGGCTTGCGACACTGACCTGAGGAACTCCTGCAGCTATGTCCTGGGGCTGAGATGATTGGCCTCCAACAACCACATGACTTCAGCCAGTGGAGCATTTTCCCCCTGATTCCCATTGACTTCAATTTTACTAGGGCTCCTTGAAGCCACACTCAGTCAAATGCTGCCTTGATGTCAAGTGCAGTCACTCTCAGCTCACCTGTGGAATTCAGCTCATTTGTCCATATTTGGACCAAGGCTGTAATGAGGTCTGGAGCCAAGTGGTCCTGGCGGAACCCAAACTTAGCATTGGTGAGCAGGATATTGGTGAGTAATTGCTGCTTGATGGCTCAGTCAACGGCCCCTTCTATCACTTTACTGATGATTGAGAGTAGGCTGATGGGGCGGTATATGGCTGGATTGGATTTGTCCTGCTTTTTGTGGACAGGACATACCTGGGCAATTTTCCACTTTGCCGGGTAGATGCCAGTGTTGTAGCTGTACTGGAGGCGCAACTAGTTCTGGAGCACAAGTCTTCAGCGCTGCAGCCGGGATGTTGTCGGGGCCCATAGCCTTTGCTGTGTCCAGTGCGTTCAGCCGCTCAGCCGTTTCTTGATATCACGTAGAGTGAATCAAATTGGCTGTAGACTGGTGGGGACCTCAGGAGTAGGCCGAGATGGATCAGCCACTCGACACTTATGGCTGAAGATATTTGCAAATGCGTCAGCCTTGTCTTTTGCACTCATGTGCTGGGCTCTGCCATCAATGAGGATGGGAATGTTCATAGAGCCTCCACCACCAATCACGACTGGATGTGGCAGGACTGCAGTGCTTTGATCATTAGTCCAGACCTCTGGATTACTAGTCCAGTAACATAACCACTATGCTGCCGTTCTCAATATGATTTGTAAGCTATCAGATTTCATGCTGGAAGATGACATGTTCTCTTATATCAAAATAAACTGTATTTTTAAGTTTTATTAACTCTCTTTATAGCCCACATCAATCCAAGATTTATGTTACACCCATATCTGGAAGGCTGTAACACCTCTGGTGTACTTGGACAAGATACAAGAAAATGTTTGTCTTCTAACCAGCTATCTTTCTTTTACCTCTATCCTCCAACCTCTATTATCCATCACAGCATTTTATTGCCTCTCCATCTCATCAATATTATTGCAGTTATTTCTCCTCTGAATTTTTCTCCCTTGTATCACCTTAAAATATGTTTAAAATAGCTGTGGCTTTTATTTAACATGCAGGATGATTGAAGATTACTGTCCAAACTTACTCCATTGCAAGTTGGAGAATAGTTGCCTTACTCCAGGACATAATCTAGGCTAACACAGTAATGTTGGAGATGCCATCTTTTGGATGAGACATTAAACTGGCTGCCAATTCGAGTGGATGTAAAAGTTTTGGACAGTATTGGAAAGTGAACAGTGAGTCTGTCTCACTGCTCAACATTCTTCTCTCAATCAACATCATCAAAAATAGATTAACTGGCCATTCATGTCATTGCCACATGTAAAATGGCAGCCACATTGTCCTAAATGCTAAATTTCAAAATAATTAATTGTATTTGAAGCATCTCAGAGAGATCTGATAAGATGTTATGTAACTACAAGTTCTTTCTTTCCTAACTGCATATTCACCATCTTTCATAATGTTCTTCCTCCCTGCATGATCACTGTATTGAAATAAAGAATTATGTAGTATAGATGTAATATATTTGGATCTTCAAAAGGCCTTCGCTAAGGCACCACATAGTAGACTCATGACTAAGGTCAGAACATGTGAAGTCAGGGTAGCAGAATGCATAGCAAGCTGGCTACAAAACACAAGAGGGGGAAAAATTCAGTTGGTTGCGCCTCCCGTTAGCGCCTTAAGAGGGCGCTAATGGGGCGCAAAGCTGCTAGCGCCCGGGCGCAGCGATGTTTGCGCCGCTCGCGAAATTAACTAGACATTTTGCGGCGGTGCTAAACACTACCGCCACGACCTCCTGCGCCGGCAGATCGTGACGTCAGTCGAGTGTGCAACGCCCCGGTATCGCCCCGGAGCGGATATTGAGTGGCGCCCCCTGCCTTACCGCCTGACGCTAGCAACGACAGGTTGAGGGGAGCGTTCTGCAGTCATGAAGGGACTGGGGGAGCGCTATTTAAAGGGTGTTGGTGCCATTTTTGAACTACGCATTCTGAGAGAGAGAGAGAGAGACATCTGGAGAGATTCAACATTGTGTGAAGGAGTTTTGGGTACTGAGCAGCACTTTGCAGGTTCATTTTGATTTGCCATTCCTTGTATCGATTTAGAAGAGACTGTTGGGGCTGCACTCTAAGCTCCTTCCCTGGTACTCTCCATTGTTCTTTCCAGCAGATTTGATGTGCAGGTCTCTCCAGGCCGGGATTCAAGGCTGCAATGAGCAGGATGTGGATGGAAAGCAAGATCAACCATCCCCTTTAAGAACTGGCCGGTGCCATTGAGTGTGTGTTCCATTGCTGCCTAACATCACATGAGCTTCGCCAGCGCTCTGAGTTAGCGCCTCGCTCCTCGGCCTTTGCGCCTTAAGACAGGTGTGAAGCGCCTGATTTAGCGCTCCAATCACCTCAGGGGTCGATAAAAGTGAAGTTTCCAGTCAGTGGCGATAATTAGCGCCAGGCGCTAATTTTTGCGCCCGGCCGATATTTGCGCCCCAAACGGGGCGCGACTGAATTTTTCCCCCAGAGTTTTTTAAAATTCATTCATGGGATGTGGGCATCGCTGGCAATGCCAGCATTTATTGCCCATCCCTAGTTGCCCTCGAGAAGGTGGTGGTGAGCCGCCTTCTTGAACCGCTGCAGTCCATGTGGTGAGGGTACTCCCACAGTGCTGTTAGGGAGGGAGTTCCAGGATTTTGACCCAGCAACGACGAAGGAACGGCGATACACTTCCAAGTCAGGATGGTGTGTGACTTGGAGGGGAATTTGGAGGTGGTGGTGTTCCCATGCGCCTGCTGCCCTTGTCCTTCTAGGTGGTAGAGGTCGCGAGTTTGAGAGGTGCTGCCGAAGAAGCCTTGTCGAATTGCTGCAGTGCATCTTGTAGATGGAACACACTGCAGCCACGGTATGCTGGTGGTGGAGGGAATGAATGTTTAAGCTAGGAGATGGGATTGCCAATCAAGCGGGCTGCTTTGTCCTGGATGATGTCGAGCTTCATAAGTGTTGTTGGAGCTGCAATCATCCAAGCAAGTGGAGAGTATTCCATCACACTCCTGACTTGTGCCTTGTAGATGGTGGAAAGGCTTTGGGGAGTCAGGAGGTGAGACACTCGCCGCAGAATACCTAGCCTCTGACCTGCTCTTGTTGCCACAGTATTTATGTGGTTGGGGTTAAGGGTAGTTACTGGTAAAAAATGGGAAGTGGTGCCCCACGAGGATTGGTGCTGGGACTACTGTTGTTCGTTATTTACACAAACAATTTGGACTTGGAAATCAAAAGTACAATTTCAAAATTTGTGGGTGAATCCAATAGGGAATTCGGGAGAAATTTCTTTACCCAGAGAGTGGTTACAATGTGGAACTCGCTACCACAAGGAGTCGTTAAAGCGAATAGCATAGATACATTTAAGGGGAAGCTAGATAAGCACATGAGGGAGAAAGGAATAGAAGGTTACTTTGATAGGGTTAGATGAAGTATGGTGGGAGGAGGCTCATATGGAGCATAAACACCGGCATGGACCAGTTGGGCCGAATGGCCTGTTTCTGTGCTGTACATTCCATGTAATTCTATGCTAGAATCATTCAATTCTCTGTTACACGAACTCACTCTTTCCCAGGACCTCAAAACTATGAAACTCATAACCTCCCTCAGTATTCCCTTCCTGCTCTAATTCATAGGTTTGCAAAGCCCAAGCTTCTCAACAATTGATCACTCTTTCTTACATCTTTGCACTTACTTTGATTCAACCTTGGCGGTGTCCTTCAACCGGGTTCCTCAATTGAAAAAACAATAATTACTTGAAACTCTATTTGCTTTTAGTACTTTTGGAATGAACATTGCCCTGATAAAATCCCTCAACATCCTCATCTCATATATATATATATCCCCTCAACACTCTATTCTGCTGGTGTGCATTGCCAAATTAGTGGCGATTAATAATGAATTTTGATGCAGCTTTTTCTTGTGGTCTCACATCTGCACTGAGAGCTGGACTGAGCTGCCAAGAAACCATTCACTTCGGATCCTTAACAGCTGTCAGAAAGAGAAGACGATTATCCCTTTTGTCATGACTGGATTTGAACCCAGGTCCTTGAGGTAAAAAGGACAGTGTTTTAACACACACTGTGCCATTTTCTATAGGCTGGGTTGAATCTTGATAGAACAGATTGCCACTGAAAATCCCAACATAGCAATTCCTGTCTCCAGGATACATGAAGACATTTCAGGTCACTAAGAAGGTGCAGGATTATCATCTCCTAAATTATTCAGCGTATAGTAGTATTTCCTTAGGCTTTGCTGTCAAAAGCTATAGAGGCACGAACAGGTAAACTTGTCAAAGAAAATTACTGCACGAATAAAATGAAGCCCAATATCACAAAATGGAAAGAAAGGAAGAACTAAACCAACAGCTTGGTACTTTGTTAATAATGATATTAAAATAACCCGAGATTGCTTTTTCCAAATGCATAATGTTAATTGCACGCCAATAGATTTGATATGAAAACTAAAGTGCACCCATATTGGTTTCTTCTTTGATTCTGACTTACTTGTGACCAATAGTTACTTGTTGGCAATGATGACCCTGGGCTAACATGTATGTGATTTAAACAGGAGCTAACTCCACGTAACCAGATATAAAGGAAAATTGTGCATAACTGCAGAGCCCCTTGTGAATAACTTAATGTGTAACTGCACCATCTGACGAGCCATACAGACTAGGAATATGTGTGCTGAGTTAACTGATGTCAGGCAAGACGGCAGTAGCATTTTTAAATGGTGAGAGATTGGGAAATGTTGGTGTTCAGAGGGACTTGTGTGTCCTTGTACACGAATCACTGAAAGTTAACATGCAGGTACAGCAAGCAATTAGGAAATCAAATGATATGTTGGCCTTTACTACAAGAGGATTTGAGTATAAGAGTAAAGACATCTTACTGCAATTATATAGGGCCCTGGTGAGACCACATCTGGAGTATTGTGTACAGTTTTGGTCTCCTTACCTAAGGAAGGATATACTTCTCATAGAGGAAGTGCAACAAACGTGCACCAGACTGGTTCCTGGGATGGGGGGTTGTCCTATGAGGACAGATTGAGTAGATTAGGCCTATATTCTCTAGAATTTAGAAGAATGAGAGGTGATTTCATTGAAACATAAAAAATTCTTACAGGGCTTGACAGGGTAGATGCAGGGAGGATGTTTCCACTGGCTGGGGAGTCTAGAACTAGGGGTCACAGTCTCAGAATAAGGGGTCGGCCATTTAGGACTGAGATGAGGAGAAATTTCTTCACTGAGGGTGGTGAATCTTTGGAATTCTCTACCCCAGAGGGCTGTGGAGGCTCAGTCGTTGAGTATATTCAAGACAGAGATCGATAGATTTTTGAATATTAAGGGAATCAAGGGATATGGGGATAGTGCAGGAAAGTGGAGATGAGGTAGAAGATCAGCCATGATCTTATTGAATGGCGGAGCAGGCTCGAAGGGCCAAATGGCCAACTCCTGCTCCTATTTCTTATGTTCTTATGTAACTACAATTAGCCTCAGTGCCACTCATATGGGAATCAAAAGGCAATATTAATGTTTTAACTACCTTTGATATAAAATGGCAAATTAAAGGGATCTTGCCACTGTTAATGTGCTTTCAGTTGCTCAGATACATGTTGCACTGCAACATCTGATGCTGCTTTTAGCAATTTGCTTTAACTAACAACAGAGAAAGTAGCAGAGGGAAAAATAACCACTCGAGAATATCAAGCTAGGTATCGCACTACATGAGTCGTAGAACTATTACAGACAGTTAGCCTGAGCCTTACTTTGTGAAGGAATCCACATAGATCCACTCAGGGAGCTTGCTAAATTTCATCCAGTAGTTATTCATCTCCAATGAGCTAGGATAACTATTGTAACCAGTGCTGTAGAAGGTTGTGCAGATTTAGATTGTGTTCTGACCTTTCTCCTTTCAGAATTTGTATTTGCCTTAAGGTTGACTTCCCCTTTCAGAGACTATATGAGTGCCTTAGACAAATGCAGACAAAACAATTCCCAGCTTTACAGTGCACTGTACTTTCCACTGCTACTGGAAATCTATGAAAGCCATTTTCCTCCTCCCGTGATTATTTTGTGTGGTTCCATATGTGCCACCTTCCTTACAACACCTTGTCCAAATCTCCACTCTTAGGGCTGAATTTTAATGGCGAAGGCGGGTTGGGGGCGGGGAGGGGCTCCAAGGCGGTCCGGAAACCCGGGAGAACGGGTTACCCACAGGCTCTGCCGAATTTAACGGCAGGGCCTGACTTGAATGAGAATCTGGCTGGCTCCGGGCGGGTAGGCCTGCGGCACTAGGCCACACAGAGAAGGGAGGGAGGGATCGCGTGAGGGTCGGCCTGGAGGAGCAGTGAGGAGGGGGGGCGGGGGGCAGAGGGTTTCTGAAGGTCGGTGGTGTGGAAAAGCATGTGAGGGAGTCTGAAGATCAATCGGCGGTGTGGAGGAGCAGGGGGTGGTCTGAAGATCGGCCAATGGCGTGGAGGAGCAGGGGGTGGGGGTGGGTCTGAAGATCGGCAGCCTGGAGAAGCGTGCGGGGTGGGTCTGAAGATCGATTGGGGATAGCAGCAAGGGGGATCCTGAGGATCGGGGGCAGGAGGTGCATGGCGGGGGGTGGGGAGACCTCGTGGGTGGGATCAGAGACCTGGGAGGGGATCGGAGGTCTGGGAGGGGATGATAGGCCTGGAGAGGGATTGGAGGCCTCATGGGGGGGGTCTCTGATCACGGGGAGTGGGTTAGGTAGTGGCCCTGGATCCCGGAGGTTAGTGTAAAGGCACTTACCTCCTGGATCCGGCAGTCCTCGCCTTGCTTTAGCTGACGGGTTTCACGAGGTGTGCAAAACCTAACCAGCTAAAGTTAAATTCAAATTGGAGGTTACATCAGAGGCTTCCAGCCTCATTATAATATTTAAATAGATGACCCACCTCCTGGCAGCGGATTGGCTGCCCGCCCCCATCCCGCCTCCGTTAGAACCGGAAGTGGCCGGGTTCGAGTCACGTTAACTCTGTTTCTCTCTTCACAGATGCTGCCTGACCTGCTGAGTATCACCAGCATTTTCTGTTTTTATTTCGGATTTCCAGCATCTGCAGTATTTTCTTTTTGTATTAGAGTCAGGTTCAGGTCGGTTCAGATTTTTAATACATTAACTGCCCCCACGCCTCCAACCCACCTGTTTTTTTAGGTTAAAGTTCCCCCCTTTATGTGCGATCATCAAGGTCATTGGGAGGAGAGGGTGGTGGGCAAGGCAGTTCAGCACAGCTCAGCCCATCACATTCTCACCTGGTATTCACATAGGAACACGCTCCTGCAAGGAGTTACCGGCTAATGTTTGCATCTTCAGAGTCCTGGGGCACTGAGGCCAATTTTAGCAGCCCTCCTTGATCTTCCTGGTCCACGAGCCTCAGTTCAACACTTGGCAGTGCATTTATGAACAGAGGCATCAGGACAGTTAATGAACAAAAAGAATTCACTGTAATCAGTGTGAATATTGAAGGAGTTTGGACTTTTCAATATGGAATTTTAACTTGCTAAAGGAGCAGGATTTGTTTCAACAAAGGATGGAACACAGAAATGTTGCACTTGACTCTTCAAGACAGCATTCTGGGAAGGTTGACCAAGCTCGAAAGGTATTATTATTGCTTCAGACTGTTTAGAAAGCTAACTGAGACGATGTACTTTCGCAGAGATAAGGGGCAAGGTTAAAGATAAGACAGCTGCCTGTCTCGGCCCCGAAAGTCTGTAGGAAACTGTCGTAATCATCAGATTGCTGTAGCATCAGCTTGTTTGAATCATGGGAAAGAGAGAGAGGGGAAAGTACCAGCAGCTTGATTTTGCCAGCGAGAATCGTATAAGAGCGGCCATTCTAAAGTGAAAGGAGGAGACAGTCCACGAGACAGACTGGAAGAACACCAAGAATGATGTCAACGGAGAATTAACCTCTCAGTCTCCTGAACCAGAGGAATTTGATCATTTTGTGTTTCGAGTTGTACTACTGACTTAAGGTTGTCTGCATTTCTATTTGTAAACCTGTTGTGTTTGAATATTAATAAAACCAATTGTTAAAAAAAAGAAAGACTTGTATTTATATAGCGCCTTTCACGACCACTGGACATCCCAAAGCGCTTTACAGCCAATGAAGTACTTTTTGAAGAGTAGTCACTGTTGTAATGTAGTAAACGTGGCAGCCAATTTGCACACAGCAAGCTCCCACAAGCAGCAACGTGATAATGACCAGATAATCATTTTTTTTAGTGATGTTGGTTGAGGAATAAATATTTTCCAGGACACCGGGGATAACCCCCCTGCTCTTCTTCGAAATAGTGCCATTTGATCTTTTACGTCCACTGGAGAGAGAAGACGGGGTCTCGCTTTAACGTCTCATCCGAAAGACGGCACCTCCGACAGTGCAGCACTCCCTCAGTAGAGCACTGGAGTGACAGCCTAGATTTTTGTGCTGAAGTCTCTGGAGTGAGACTTGAACCCGCAACCTTCTGACTCAGAGGCGAGAGTGCTACCAACTGAGCCACCTCTGATTACTGAGCCACCGCTGATTACCCTAAAGAGTAAAGAGAGGGTTAAAAAAAAAATACAATATGAGGTGGTGAATCCCTGCCTGTTACTGTCCCTGAGAACAATGGGATCTTATGTGTTGTTTGTACAACTATATTCAAACACTCAGAAAATGGGAACTAATTGTAGCAATGAATGCTGTAGCTCACCAGTGATTTTGTTAATCCTTGGCCTCACTTTTTGGCAGACAATGACTTGCATGATATGACATATCTCCTCAGTTGTTAGTTCCTAATTAAAGGCTTTCTAAGGCATCATTCTACAATACCTTAAGGAGAAAAGGGTATTTCTTCATTTTCCAACTGAATTTAGCAAGTTAAAACAATTTGGTATTTTTCTTTCGAAAATTCCCTACTCTTTTTGACCTTGAGCACATGCTGTACTATGGGTCTTGGCCCTTCACTTGGGTTTCTCAGTTGGAAGAGGGATTTGGATAACACTTTTTAAAGCAGGAACAAATAGATTTGTAGAATACATTTCCAGGACAGTGCTCTTGAGTGTGGCTGTGTGAATGGGCTGAAGAAATGATTACATGAGGCATTGCAGCTAAGCCTGAACCTGCCTTCACCCAATGTCCATACACAGGCACTTGCTCGCTGGGGCACTATGTAATGATCAAGAATACAAACTCTGACTAATTTATTTTGCCATGCCCGGAGGTGAAAGAGCCAATTTTAGCAGGCCCTGTTGTCACTCCCTCTGAGATCAGCGAACTCAGTACAAAGACAGCATGATTACAATGAATCCAATGTAAAATAAAAATCCTCACTGTCACTGCCGTGGTGAGTGTAGGACTGTGCCGCATTGATTAATTGGTCACCGGCCAGAAGTAATTATTAGATTTTGTCTGTGCTCAAAGGCTAGATTATTTTAGAAGCCCCTGTGGCACACTAGCTGTAGCTGTTCACGGAACTAGAACATTTTGATATGTTTTAATCATGAGAACGAAGTACTCGTCTTTTATAGTGAAGCGATTAAAACTGATGGGTAGGATTTAGGTATAAGTTGTAACAAGGAGGTCTTTTCAAATGCTTAATGGGTCAGCTTGGCTCAGTTGGCAGTACTCTTGTCTCTGAATAAGAAAATTCGGGGTTCAAGCCCCACACCAGAACATATAATCTGCCTGATCCTCCAGTACAGTATTTAGGGAGTGCCACACTGTTGCACTATTTCAGATGAGATGTTAAACCAAGGCTCCATTTGACTGCACCCTTGCTTCAGATGCGTATTAAAGATCACATGGACCTATTTGAAGATGAGCAGGGAGTTTTCCCACCACTAAAAACAGATTAATTGGTTATTCATTCATTTTATGGATGTTTGTGGGATTTACTGTTGCAAGACAGTGATCACATTTGCCTACATAATGATGGTCACTGCACTTAAAAAGTATACACATGCTCAGATGGCCTGTGACATCAAGGAATGTTGTAATATTGAATCTTCAGTGTTACATACTTTAGAACCAGTAAAAGTGATATGTCACTTAATATATCCAATGCATGACAGCAGGTTCCAAACAAACTTTGATGTTATAGCTCCAAGCATTTCTATTGCTTTAATGGTAGAATTATCAAGAAAGGTTATATATTTTTTCATTTCATTTAAAATTGATACTAGGAAGTGATCCATCAGTAGACCTGATTCCAAACGAACCACAATACCTTTATGAGACCAGAAAAGCTGGTTCAGCATCATTCTACAGGGACAATATCTGGAGTAAGCCAAGGCCCCATTTTATGAAAGAATCTAATTTGCCACATCTTCATTAAACCAACCTGCAGCTTCGAGGTGCTGCCCCACAAGCTGGGTTCCCATTTGTGACCATGCTGCTGAGCAGAAAGAGGTGTCACACAAAGAAAAGGCAAAATTAGATGGAGATTTACCCACTCCTGACCACTCTCCAGTTGTCGGCTAAAGAACATAATTGCTGGAAGTCAGGGTGCAGGTCCTTTACTGGTTCTCACATGCACAGAAGTATCATAATGCCTAAAGACTTCAGAGAGGGGAAAATGGAAGAAAAGAAACACACAAAATCTACTTTACCTCCTAATTTCTGCTGCCGCACAGCTTCACAAAATGTACCATTATATCCTAATGGGCTTTGTTGCCAATGAGGCAGGGTTATAATGGCTCCCCTGTTTGAATGTGTCACAGTTCTAACACTTAATAGATGCTATAATTATAGCAGTTTATGCTGGATACACTGCAAGTGTCCTGTGAGTAAACATTTTATTTTGATTATTTTGCTTGGCTTTCTCCGAAATTAGAAGCTATTTTTTAAATTTCTGTTGCTCTGACATTTCACCAAATGTCAGTCATGCAGATGAGCTGGTGCAGTTATAATCGTTGTCATCTGTACACATACATGCCCAGATGGGCTGGGACATCAAGGAATGTTATAATAGTGCGTCTTCAGGGCCACATACTTAAGAACCAGTGAATGTGCCATATGTCACTTCATACATCCAATGCATGACAGCAGTTTCCAAACAATCTACAATTACTATGGCAGCATAAAGTAACAGCAAAGTCAAATTTAAGTCAGGATTAATTAATTATATCAAACAGTTTGAATCAATGTAACGTGTTTATGCTTCACATCAATGCAAACTGTGTAATGTAATTCAGGTGTGAAGTCGCTCAAGCTTAATTTAGGCGAGAGGTGTCGGACCACCTTTCAGGCGATACTCTGACTCCATTTCAGATTCAGCCCCTGCAGCAAAGGAACGTCAAGTTTAAAACTTACGCTCAATCAATGGTCCAATAGTGTCTGCACAACACTGACTGAACCAATGTTCGCTTTGTTTCCTTGGTAAATTGACTTGAAATTGTTGAGTTTGTAAACTGTTTTGGTATTATCAAAAAATAATTTTTTTATCTACTCTGTTCTTTTGTTCCATGTTGGAGTATCTCCTGGGGATGGTCTCACACCACTTGCCTACATTTTATTTCTGCTCCTGAAGCAGCTGACTCGTGGTTGGGTACAGTTCCATTAGCAGCTCTCCCACATTCTTCATGTATGAGCCTGGATGATGCACATTGGTGGACTGTGGCCTACAGCCTACAGTCAGTCATATTAGTTAGGCTGACTGCAAATGTCAGATGTTGTCAAGTAACTTCTGGAATGTGCATCTGTACCTGCTTCTGGATCCTTTTCTAACAGTTGTCAAATTTCTGAGGAAATGTTGAGATTGGCATGTGTTTAATGTGTGCATTAGCCTAATTGTGCAAGTTTTTGTCTGCATAAGTTAAGGCAGAAACATACAAAATTATAGGTTTTACACTTTGCCCATGTAATGCATTCCTACAGCTTATGTGAATCGAGTTGCACCTTAGCCAGGTTCCCACTCAATGGGATTGTGAAAGAAATACTGTTTCACTCAGTCTATGTTGGAAGAAAGTTCACCACAATAGGGATTGCTTTTAATATTGTCCTAACACTTGATTACACAACTAAAGAGCTGCTAGAGATGCCAGGTGGCACTAAAGGATTACTGTCCATACTCAGCCTATGCCATCCATCGGGTCTGCGTCTAGAGGATGAAGATTTGGAGGCTTCCTCAGAAACCCACCCTCAACCTCTCTGTCCTTGCAAACTATGCCCCATCTCCAACCTCCGTTTTTTCTCCAAAGTTTTTGAATGTGTTCCCGCCTCCCAAATCCATGTTCATCTTTCCTGCAACTCCATGTTTGAATCTCTCTAATCAAGTTTCAGTCCCTGCCGCAGCATTGAAATGCACCTTCCTTGGTGACATTATCCACAGATATGGGGTCAGATTCCACATGTACGCTGACAACACCCAATTCTACCTCTGCACCATCTCTCGCGACCGCTCCACTGTCTCTGTGTTATTCGACTGTTTGTCCAATATCTATCCTTGGATGAGCCGCAATTTCCTTCAGTTAAACATTGAGAAGATTGAAGCCTTATGCCCCACCATAAGCTCCATACCCTCGCCACCGATTCCATGCCTACCACCACCAACCCCGCGCCCTCCCCCCCACGCCCTCCCCCCCACGCCCACTTTCTCAGGCTGAACCAGACTGTTTGCCAGTTCGGCATCGTATTCAATCCTGAGCTGAGCTTCCAATCACATATGCTCTCCATCACAAAGACCACCTACTTCCACTTCTATGACATTGCCTGCCTCCGACCCTGCCTCAGCCCATCTGCCCCTGAAACCCTCACTCATGCCTTTGTCACCCCAGACTCGACTATTCCAATGCTTTGCTGGCCAGCCTCCCTTCTGCGCCCTCTGTAAACATCAGCCCATCCAAAACTCTCTGCCTGTATCCTATCCCGCACCATGTCCTGTTCAACCAGTCCCTGCTGACCTACATTGGCTTCTGATCCCCCACTCTCTCCAATTTTAAATTCTCATTCTTGTGTTTAAATCTCTTCATGGCCTCACCAGTACAGAGGTGATTGACGACACTCCTGTGACCTATCTGGGCCACTATCCATAATGTAACAGCCTACATGAACAGAAAGATGTTCTATGTGTAGCAGTTCTTTGAGCACCAGCATCGTATCATGCAGGTCAATGCCTGTTTCCCAGAAAGCTGCCACTATGCTTCCATTTTGTGCCAATCATCTGTGCCACACTCATTTGAAGGCAAAGAGAGATTGGCAGGATTGCTCCTGCTACACCAATTCTACCATTTTCAGTCCTGGCACATGACACTCTTGTGGCTGCCATGGACAGAACCTCCAAGGTTTGCAGGATCATTATTGTCTGCTGTATGCTCTATGACTTTGTTCTATAAAGGGCTTTAACCATGGAGGAGGAGAAGGCCAATCTGGAAAAAAATGCTCAAACTGCAGACAGACACTGACCATAAGGATGTAGCTACAGTAACATCACTGTTCCCAGGGAGACTGCTGCACGAGCTGCTCATTTGTGTAGATACTCCTAATTGGACAGCAATCTCATTTTATAAGCCCTTTGAGGTCAGAGTTTCTAGCTTCTGCAGGAAAGGCATGGACTGCTGGTCCTCCAAACAGCAGGTGCCTTCTCCTCAGTTACTGCCACCACTTACTCCTCCCACCCAGTACGACCTCCTCATGCTCACTGTCTACACCTTCTGAGGTGTGTGTGGCTGTGCTGGTGCTTTGCAAAAGTAGTGAGGGTGGCAAAGGTGCTGGCTTGCTTGGAACCCATGGCTCTATTCTTGAAAACCTATGAAAACAAAAGAGGAATACATATCGAAATATGACACCAAATAAGCGCATTCCCATAGTCCTTTCATTACAGTCGAGACTTAAGAAATTCCTTGCATCCAAGGCAGAAGGTTAGCCAATTTGCCATTTATTTGCACAATTTTCAAAGATCTTATGAGGCTCTCGCATATTCTGTGCAAGAGCAAAGATTACTGACAAATAACCAGACATGTGGTTTCTGACAATGCTTTACTCGAGCAGGGACCCAGACACTTTGTAAGCATCCCGAATCCCACTTGGCCACTTTGCACCACCAGATGCTTTCCCGCTGGCCGGAATTTTTTTCTCTTTGACGAAGGCAGAATCAATCTCGACTGTGATTTCTTTTGAATCGCCAAACAACCTGCCACTTTCTACATCTAGGCTCACATAGAAAGGAAGACTTGCATTTATATAGCGCCTTCCACGACCTCAGGACGTGTGGATAAAGGCCACTGGAGGGTAACTTGTCTCAACCAGCACTATCAGGACAGGAAGGCAGGAAAGTTGGTGGGATAAAGACACGAAATACTAAAGCCTTGGAGCAGATGAATAATTTGTGAGATTTATTGCTGATCATTTACTACAAGGTTAAGCTGCTTTTTGTTTTAATCTGTTACAATGGAAGTTAAATCTTACTAAATCATCCCTACATATATTTCCTGGTAAATAGATTTTGTTGATTAAAGATCTAATTGAGAATTTGTTTCCAGTGAGTACTTGGGCGAAAGCTTTTATGGCAAATTGTGTATTACAAATAATCTGCAAGGTAACAACAGGAAATGTATTTGTCATTGTCAAGTGCTGAGGACCTCCGATGACCCAACAATAACCCCTCATTATGATGGATGCCAGTGAGTGTATGGTTGTTGTTTATTGGTTAACAATAGTTAGTGCCAGCTCTGTACTGCAAGCTCACAGCACCACCTTCTGGTGACAATTCAGTAATCCAGTGCTTCGAAACAGTGAGTGAATTGAGTAGGGCAATTGTTACAATGAATTTTATTTACGTGACATTTTATCGGAGAATATATTGCCAAATCTAGTGAATGAATTGCTATTGTTGAGGGGAAAGAATAGTCAAGTTAACACTTATTGTAAGACACTTATCTGCGTATACTTATTTTTACACTGTGAGTGTACGACTCTTCTGTTGCTTTGCATTTTCTAGTCCCCCTGGATATGCACATCAGTGCCCATCTGTTACATTGTTTGTACAATGTGATCACAGGGAAAATGTCAGCAGTTTCATTGTGTCTAACAGGATGTTTCCTCTGCTTCCACATGTGTATTAGCATATTATTAGACACTAGATAGAAAGGTACTAAACAGTGATGAAGATTTCTCATAAAAGATACTGATTAATTTATATAAAAACATTCGTCTTGAAATTACATTGTGTAAATATTAGTGAAAGAACAGTTAATGTATTGGTAAGCAATTCCTTTACACTTAAACAGAAATGTAACTCCATTTAATGCCTCTATTGAAATAGCAGACAAAGCAATTGAATATCATTGCGTTACGTGTTCGCACACTAATATTTGTTCCGAAGGGACCACTTCCTCCACGACACCCTGGTCCACTCCTCTATCACCCCCAATGCCCACTCCCCTTCCCACAGCACCTGCCCTTTTACCTCCTTCTGTCCCACCGTCCAGGGCCCCAAACATTCCTTCCAGCTGAAACAACGGTTTACTTGTACTCCTTGCCAATTTAGTATACTGCATTCACTGCTCACGATGCGTTCTCTTCTACATTGGGGAGACCAAACAACAGATTGGATGAATGCTTTGCGGAACACCTCCGTTCAGTCCACAAGCATGACCCAAGCTTCGGTAGACTGCCATTTTAATTCTCCAGAACACTCCCATTCTGAGCTCTCTGGCCTCCTACACTATACCAATGAAGCTCAAGGGAAGCTCGAGGAACAGCACCTCCTCTTTCTATTAGGCACTTTCGGGCCTTCCAGACTTAACATTGAATTCAACAATTTCAGATCATATAATCTGCCCCAGGACCGCAGCTGCTGCTGCTGATTCTGATATTCCCATTTACAGCTCCTCTAGACCCATTGTTTGTTTCTTTATTTGTTCCATTGCCATCTCCTTTTGCCTTGCACCGTCATCCCTTTTGTCATTTAATCTCTCCTGTCTTCCATCCTATCACAGACCTTCCCTTTTGTTCTTTCCTCCCCTCCCCACTTTCCCTGCCTCTGTACTTGCTTAAAACCTGTTACATCTCTAACCTTTTCTAGTTCTGTTGAAAGGTCATCAATCTGAAATGCTAACTCTGTTTCTCTCTCCAGAGATGCTGCCTGATCTGCTGAGTATTTCCAGCATTTTTCTGTTTTTATTTCAGATTTCCAGCATCGGCAGTATTTTGCTTTAATATTGGTATAGCGTTATTTCAAGGCCATTACATTGGTTCACTGTTTTATATCCATAGTTATATAATGTACAGAAGGTATCTGAACTATCTTGACATCATTGACATTAATTTCTGGTTTTTCGTAGGTGAAATTGCAAAAAAAATGGAGGCGGAGTGGTTTAGTGGCACTGAGCTGCTATACACAATGCCAAGAAGTGGTAATTCAATGGATTTACAGTCTGTTAGAAGGCTTATAACACCATTTTAACTGTCATCATAAGCCATAAAATAGGATCTCCGGCTATAGGTATGGCTGCCAAGTGGTTATGGTACTGGACTAGCAACCTAGAAGTGTGAGTTCAATTCTCACTGCTGTAAGCTATGAAACTGTGCACGAGCATTAGAAGAATAACCCAACTGGCTCAGTTTTGCCTTTAGGGAAGGGAACCTACCTTGTCTAACTGGTCTAATCTAAAGTGAGAAGTCGCACAACACCAGGTTATAGTCCAACAGCTTTATTTGAAATCACAAGCTTTCGGAGCGCTGCTCCTTCGTCAGGTGAAGTGAAGAAATACATATGGGCACAGCATATATAGTCAGAGAACAATGCCAGACGACTACAGTTAATCTTTCTAACTGCCCTTTATCACACCTCGGCAGAGAGACAATCACAGCAATCAAAGGTGTGGATAGTGTCCAACCAGGTCAGTCAGGAAGACATTACATCAAAGACGATAGCAAAATACAACAAAGACAATGAGGTGGGGTCACAAGGGGTCAAATGTGGCAGCTGCTGGAGTCTGTATGGAAAACAAAAAGATTTTTTACTTTTTTTGCTGGAAATTACAGCAGGCCGCATCTGTGTAGAGAGAACAAGCCAGCGACGACTCGAGTCTGGATGACTCTACGTCAGGTGGGGTTACATGCAGCGTGACATGAACCCAAGATCCCGGTTGAGGCCGTCCTCATGGGTGCGGAACTTGGCTATCAGTTTCTGCTCGATGATTTTGCGTTGTCGTGTGTCTCGAAGGCCGCCTTGGAGAACGCTTACCCGAAGATCAGAGGCTGAATCGGAAGCCTCCGATCTTCGGGTAAGCGTTCTCCAAGGCGGCCTTCGAGACACACGACAACGCAAAATCATCGAGCAGAAACTGATAGCCAAGTTCCGCACCCATGAGGACGGCCTCAACCGGGATCTTGGGTTCATTTCACGCTACATGTAACCCCACCTGACGTAGAGTCATCCAGACTCGAGTCGTCGCTGGCTTGTTCTCTCTACACAGATGCGGCCTGCTGTAATTTCCAGCAAAAAAAGTAAAAAATCTTTTTGTTTTCCATACAGACTCCAGCAGCTGCCACATTTGACCCCTTGTGACCCCACCTCATTGTCTTTGTTGTATTTTGCTATTGTCTTTGATGTAATGTCTTCCTGACTGACCTGGTTGGACACCATCCACACCTTTGATTGCTGTGATTGTCTCTCTGCCGAGGTGTGATAAAGGGCAGTTAGAAAGATTAACTGTAGTCGTCTGGCATTGTTCTCTGACTATTTATGCTGTGCCCATATGTATTTCTTCACTTCACCTGACGAAGGAGCAGCGCTCCGAAAGCTTGTGATTTCAAATAAAGCTGTTGGACTATAACCTGGTGTTGTGCGACTTCTCACTTTTGTCCACCCCAGTCCAACACCGGCATCTCCGCATCATGGTCTAATCTATACATAATTCTATCCCGCATGCTGTAGTTAACTGTTAAAGCCCTCTGAAATGATCAAGCAAGCCACGCAGTTTTAAGCAATTGCATATAAGGGAGCATAAGGGATAAAATCAGATGGACCAACCAGCAATGGCCCAGGCATCATATTAGAACAAGAGGTAGGCAATTTCAACCAAGGGGACTTTGAAAAGTCCTCCTCACTAATATCTGGGTGTTGGTCCCAAAATTGGGAAAACTGTTCTTCAGACTAGTCAAGCAACAGCGTGGACATAGTCCTACTCACAAATTCATATCTATCATCCAACATCCCAGACCCCTCCATCAGTATCCCTTGGTCTGTCCTATCCCATTGGCACAGTAATATACAGTCAAGTGGGAGTGGCCCTCAACATTGTCTCAGGGCCCCTTGAAGTCTCGCAGCTTCAGGTCAAATAAGGCCAAGAAAACTTGCTGCTGATCACCATCTAGGGGAATCAAGGGATATGGAGATCAGGCGGGAAAGTGGAGTTGAGGTCGATGATCAGCCATGATCTTATTGAATGGCGGACAGGCTCGAGGGGCTGAATGACCTACTTCTGCTCCGATTTCTTATGTTCAAATCTTTCCCTTATCAACCTACGTCTGTTCAGGATAGCATTTGAAGGATTGAGTGCTGCATAATCCTTGAGAAGACAAACTCTTGTCTCCACAGTGAGGGCATTCTCTATCCTGCAATGTGGCACTACTACCGAGACTAAGAACAGATCTAGCAGCCCAAAACTGGGCATCCATGAGGTTCTGTGGCCCAGTAGCAGCAGCAGCATTGTAACCTCATGACCCAGTAGAGAAACTTAACTGAACCAGCCATGTCAGTACTTTAGCTACACAAACAGGGCAGAGTGAATGAGCATTTGGATAAGTATCAGCTGATCAAAGAGAGTTAGCATGGATTTGTAAAGGATAGGTCATGTCTGACTAATCTAGTTGAATTTTTTGAGGAGGTCACTAGCATGGTGGATGGGGGAGTGTCTATGGATGTTGTCTATATGGACTTCCAGAAGACATGTGATAAGGTACCACACAGCAGGTTATCATCAAAAATGAATGCACATGGAATTGGAGGTAACCTTGTGACATGGGTTTTTAATTGCTTGGGAGGTAAAAGACAGAGAGTAGGAATAATGAGAATCATAGAATCATAGAATGTGGGATGTGACAAATGGTGTTCCCCAGGGATCTGTACTGGGACTTCAGCTTTTCAGAATATATATTAATGACTTGGATTAAGGAATAGAGAGTTGTATACCCAAGTTTTCAGATGACATTATTTTAGGAAGCATATTAAGTTGTGTAGATGGGAGCAGGAAATCTAGAACTCTTTCTCCCAAAAGGCTGTGAATGCTGGGTCAATAGACATTTTCAAGACTGCGATCGATAGCTGGGTAAGGGTATCATGGCAAAGGCGTGTAAATGGAGTTGAAGCACAGATCAGCCATGATTTAATTGAATGGCAGAACAGGCTCAAAAGGCTGAATGACCTATTCCTGTTTCTATATTCCTACTAATCACTTACCTGGATGGATGCAGAAGCAACAGCACTCAATAAACTAAAAACCATCAAGGACAGAGCAGTTCGCTTGATCAGTGGTATTGCCACTGGAACAGTTTTTCTCGGCTCCTCATAATCCAACATCTAAACCTATTACTAACTGACATGAGTGCATATTGTAAGGTAGCTGGGACATCCAAGAATTTGACTCAAAAATACAGCCCCAGTTTGTGATTGTGGCTCATCGCAAAAAAAATTCTCAAACTCAGCCATTCGAGTTGTTAGTTATAGGCTGGAGGCCGCTCAACATGGAGAATAGGAAAACCAAAAAGGTTTCACCTTAGACCAACTTGTACATGTCCCCATCACAGAATGGCAATAGCAGAGGCCTACGAGTTAGGCGTGGTGCATAGCAAGAAACACCCTCAGGAGCTCATTGGTGTCAGCCTTGGCTCAGTGGTAGCACTCTTGCTTCTGAGTCAGAAATTCATGGGTTCAAGCCCCACCCCAGATACTTGAACACATAATCTGGATTGGCCCTTCAGTGCAGTACTGTCAGAGGTGCCATCTTTTGGCTGAGGCAGTAAATTGAAGCCCCACCTGCCCTCTCAGGGGGATTTGAAAGATCCCATGGCACTATTCAAAGAGGGGCAGGCGAGTTCTCTCGGAGACTCGGACAACATTTATCCCTAAACCAACATGACTGAAACAGATTCTCTGGTCCTTTTTCTCATTGCCATTTATGGGACTTCGGCTGCTACATTTTCTTACATTCTAACTGACTATATTTCAAAAGTAGTTCATTAGCTGTTCAGCATTTTGGGAATTCCTGGGGTCATAAAAGCCACTATATAATTGGCTTTCTTCTTTCTATTGGGAGAAAAACTTCAAAACAAACTGCATATGGTCTTTATCATGAAGGAAGGATGCAGTTAAATTAGATAACCCTTAAATTAGATAGTCCCCTGGACCAGATGGCCTGCATCCCAGGGTCTTAAAAGAAGTGGCTGCAGAGATAGTGGATGGATTGGTTGCAATATACCAACATTCCCTGGACTCTGGAGAGGTCCCAGCGGATTGGAAAACCACAAATGTAACGCCCCTATTTAAGAAAGGAGGGAGACAGAAAGCAGGAAACTATAGACCAGTTAGCCTAACATCTGTTGTTGAGAAAATGCTGGAGCCCTTCATTAAGGAAGCAGTAGCAGGGCATTTGGAAAATCATAATGCAGTCAAGCAGAGTCAGCATGGTTTTATGAAAGGGAAATCATGTTTAACAAATTTGCTGGAGTTCTTTGAGGATGTAACGAGCAGGGTGGATAAGGGTGAGCCAGTGGATGTTGTGTATTTGGATTTCCAGAAGGCATTTGAGAAGGTGCCACATAAAAGGTTACTGCATAAGATAAGAGCTCACGGAGTTGGGGGTAATATATTAGCATGGATAGAGTATTGGCTAACTAACAGAAAGCAGAGAGTCGGGACAAATGGGTCATTTTCTGATTGGCAAACGGTAACTAGTGGGGTGCCACAGGGATCGGTGCTGGGGCCTCAACTATTTACAATCTACATTAATGACTTGGATGAAGGGACCGAGTGTAATGTAGCCAAGTTTGCGGATGATACAAAGATGGGTGGGAAAGCAAGTTGTGCAGAGGACTCAAAGAACCTGCAAAGGGATGTAGACAGGCTAAGTGAGTGGGCAAACATTTGGCAGATGGAGTATAACGTGGGAAAGTGCGAGGTTATACACTTTGGCAGGAAAAATAAAAAAGCAAATTATTATTTAAATGGGGAGAGATTACAAAATGCTACAGTTCAGAGGGACTTGGGGGTCCTTGTGCATGAAACACAAAATGTTAGCATGCAGGTACAGCAAGTAATCAAAAAGGCAAATGGAATGTTGGCCTTTATTACAAGGGGGTTGGAGTATAAAAGTAGGGAAGTCCTGCTACAACTGTACAGGGTATTGATGAGACCACACCTTGAGTACTGCGTACAGTTTTGGTCTCCTTATTTAAGGAAGGATATACTTGCATTGGAGGCAGTTCAGAGACGATTCACACGGTTGATTCCTGAGATGAAGAAAGGTTGAGCAGGTTGGGCCTATACTTATTGGAATTTAGTAGAATGAGAGGTGATCTTATTGAAACATATAAGATACTGAGGGGGGTCGAAAAGGTAGATGTAGAGAGGATGTTTCCCCTCGTGGGGAAATCTAGAACTCGGGGCATAGTTTCAGAATAAAGGGTCGCCCTTTTAGAACTGAGATGAGGAGGAATTTCTTCTCTCAGAGAGTCGTAAATCTATGGAATTCCCTGCCCCAGAGAGCTGTGGAGGCTGGGTTATTAAATACATTTAAGGCGGAGATAGACAGATTTTTGCAAAAATAAGGGAGTGAAGTGTTATGGGGAGTGGGCAGGGAAGTGGCTTTGAGCCCCAAGATCAGCCATGATCTTATGAATGGCGGAGGAGGCTTGAGGGGCCAAGTGGTCTATTCCTGCTCCTATTTCTTATGTTCTTATAACAATGAATGAATCACAACAAGAACATGTATAGTTACAGTTAGTCTACAGCACAGCAACAGGCCATTCAGCCCAACTGGTCCATGCCGGTGTTTATGCTCCACATGAGCCTCCTCCCACCCCTCTTCATCTAAATCTATCAGAATATTATTCTATTTCTTTCTCCCTCATGTGTTCATCTAGCTTCCCCTTAAATGCATCTATGCTATTCGCCTCAACTACTCCTTGTGGTAGCGCGTTTCACATTCTTGCCAGTCTTTGGGCAAAGAAATTTCTCCTGAATTCCCTATTAGATTTATTGATGACTATCCTATATTTATGGCCTTTAGTTTTGGTCTCCACCACAGGTGGAAACATCTTCTCGACCAGCTGGCCCTGTGATGACTGAGCAAAAGGTTTTTGAGGCTGCATTAGCCCCCATTTTCTTCCCTGCCTTCCCTTTAGTTGCTGACTTATGCTGGGCTACAGGTCCACAGGTGCCAGCTGCCCTTTCTGATATACACACACTCTTCGAGAGGAATCGCCGGACAGTGACTGGGACAGGAACCCCTGGCTAGTTTTGTTCACCTTCCTAGCCCAGGCATTGTGTGTTAGCGCGAGCTAAGCTCAGTTAATAAGGGATTAAACTTGCAATTTCCCTGGCTCAGAACATTTACCAACTGAGTCACCAGCGAAACACATGTAGGACTTTTAATTCACGAGCACTTCGATATTTTATTAAAAGGAAGCATGTTTTATCCAACACTTCTCAGTAAGAATTCTAATGCAGGCAATGAGTGGGAAGTGATTTGATATATTACAGTTCTCTGCTTGGATCTATTATGTCTTTATGTGTAGTCAGCTGTACAGGCTAATTATAACAGAAGAGCAAGTTGTGTAGATTTCCTTTTGAATTAGTTTAAAACAAAGTGAAATTGTGTATTAAAACAGTGCACTACCTCCAACTGATAAGGCAAAAACAATTTCCATAATTGCATTAGTTGCGATGGCAGCTATTACAAGATTATTAAGTCTCAGACCCGTTTCTGTCCTCAAGGGAGACCACAGGTCACTGGGGGTAACTCTCAGCTCTAGTCGCTAATGATATCGTAAATGAGGTGTTGAGCAATTGCAGCTGACAAAAAAAAATATTGTAAGAAATTAATTATAATGAACTCATTAATTATTCTGTTATTCGGAAGTGTCAAACGGAATGGTGTAATGAGCGAATTTAGACATGTACTGGAGCTTTATATCTTCTGAACCTCACCAGGGAGCTACTTACTGGATGTGTGATGGGAAACCAATGACTTCTGGGTGAAGACTTGCACATTTCACATTCAAGAGACATTTCATTTTCAGTGCAATTTTTCCTGAGACACTGGTAAAATTCAGTCCTTCCCCACATTGCGCTGGAGCAAAGGGCAGCATACAATGTTCCCTGTGAGCTGCACATTGTTCTGCGTGGCCTGTTTCTTTTAATGCGCGGTCCCTTTAAATTTCTGCGCATACGCGGTATTTACAATGGAAAAGCCAATGAGCGGCCTGAGGGGGACCTTTCCCATTACTGCGCAGCCACGCTGCCGCGCAGCTTAAAGGGGGCGTTGGCAGCATATCTCCCACTTTTAAGCACCCCTGCCTCTCTGAGGCCGGGATATTGCTCACCTCGGCCGGTCCGGAATGGGCGATGTCAGTGACGGGTCGCAGCCCATCCTGCTGTCTAAAATGAATTTACGTTGATAGGGCTTGTTAATCCTGCCCAGCACATTTCCCGGGCCAATTAGAGGAAGTGGGTCTGGTGACGTCATTCATGACGTGTCATCAGCCGATTTCTTAAAGGGACCATGGCCAACTTTCTTTTGACATTTGTGCTGTCAGTGCTCTACAGCATTGAAGTGCTGCAAACACTGACAATCACTGCACAGAGGCAGAGGGCTGCACCCAGGTTCTCCCATGACTCCCTCCATATGCTTATGGAGGGAGTCACAGCACGCAGGGAGGTTCTCTTCCCTTCCCATGGGCGGAAGACACCTCCCCAGGAGACCAAAACAGCCTGGTTGCACATTGCACAGGAGGTCACAAGCAGGGATGTGGTCAGGAGGACCTGGGTGCAGTGCCGCAAACCTTTCAATGAGCTCATTAGATCACAGAACGTTAGTACAAAGCTACACTCAACCTCATCCTCATGTGCCTCTCATCACATCCCCATCACTCTGCCTTCCCTACCCTACTCCAGCGCATCCTTACTCACACCAACTTACCTTGCACCTCCAGCCATCTCTCTCTATCTACATTATCACTTCCCCATCTCACGAACCACCCCTCACACTCACCCTCATTCTCGTGCAATCATACCAACTAACAACACACAAGAGTAGGCACTTGAGTGTTTTATTCAATGTTCATGTAAAGTTTCTATTAATGTGGTGTCAAACATTGAAACCTTTATTTTCAACACTTTCTGTTCTTGGACAGATGTGTGCACCTTTGGAAATGGCTTAGTGAGTTGTAGTGAATGGTGAGATATAACGGTACCCTCCGTAATGGTGGTGAGTGTGAAAGGAATGGCTTGGACATTGCAGGGATACTTTATGGTGTTGGTGTGGGGCGGTGCCAACCTGGCGCATCATGTGGCAGCCAGGGTGTACAGTGTAACGTGAAGTAAATCTGGCCATGATGAGGCCATCCCTGGCCTCCCGGGCAGCAATGTGGTCGGGTGCCGATGCCGCTGTCCTGTGCAGCATCAGGTGATTGCGGAGAAGGTTGGTGTAGTTGTTGGTGCTGCTGGTGTGCCTGGTGCTACTGGTGTTGGGGCTGATCGTGGTTCGATTCTGAGGTCCAAGGTGAGACAGTATGCTGATGGAATAGATGGCAGGTGAAGTAGAGATGACAGAAACAATCTGTCAATGGTGAGAGAAGTAATGAGGTGAGACTGGATGGAGACTTGTGGAAAGACTTGCAGCCTGCAGAATCTGTTGTGGAAATGCTCTTTCCCTACCGACCCGCCACCGAACCTGCCCGCTGACACCCCGGAAAATTCTGACCTGAGTTTCCAGTCACCCACCCCCCCTCTCTAAATTATTGGGCATCCCTTCTTCTTTGAGCTCGTTGAAAAATACCTCATTTCCCACTGGCTTCCTTCTATGCATTAGAAGAGTAATGCTGAATTGTGTTGCAAGTGTTAACACTTCAGGCAGTTAAGCTGTGTGATGATTGAAAAAAGCTGTTGTGACACCACAAGAGGTAGCTGCAATATTCCATGGAATGAACAGCTGCACTCAGGCTCGCATTAGAATTCTACGTAGAACATGAGGCGGCACCTTCCTCTGTGTCCTTCTGAATGGTTTTGTCTATTCAAAGTTTCATAAGGACTTCAAGCAGAAAGTGTTTTCAACAGGCTGGTAGCCCATTAAGAATTGTGTGTATTGTGCACTGTAAGAGAAGTCATTTCAAAGTGCCCTAAAATGTCCAGATCTGTCCTAAACGGTATTTTCAGCATTGCTGCTGAATCTTGGGAGAACAGAAAGGCCTAGAAATTGGAAATGGCCCGAAAGTGGGCGCCGGCATCGCACAGCACTATGTTCCCGCGCCCGTTCAAAGTGGTGCAGGCAGCACGCAAAATTCGTGCTGCCTTCTCATTCTAATGATTGCAGCGCTGAACAGGGGCACCAATATCGAGTGCAGTTTACTGGCCAATAAAGTTTGGCCTAGGCTCCCTGCACTAGTTAAAGGGGAGGTGCTTTGTTGCAGAAGCACTTCATTGTCATTGTGAAAAGAGCCATGGTCCATCAGCCAAGGGAAAGGGCAAGGAGGTTTTCGGATGCGGCACTGGTGGCCTTGGTCCTGGTGGTACAAAATGCCGTGAGGTCTTCTACCCACAGCGGGGCAGGAGGCCTTTAAGACTGAACACCAGAAGGCTGTGGGAGGAGATCACTCAAGCCATCACTGAATCATAGAATTGTAGAATCATAGAATGGTTACAGCACAGAAGGAGGTCATTCAGCCCATCGAGCCCGTGCCAGCTCTGCAAGAGCTCTTCAGCTAGTCCCACTCTGCCGCCCTTTCCCCGTAGCCCTGCAATTTATTTTCCTTCAGGTACTTATCCAATTCCCTTTTGAAAGCCACAATTGAATCTGCCTCCACTATCCTTTCAGACAGTGCATTCCAGACCCAAACCACTCACTGCGTAAAAAAGTTTTTCCTCATGTCGCCTTTGGTTCATCTGCCAATCACCTTAAATCTGTGTCCTCTGGTTCTTGACCCTTCCGCCATTGGGAACAGCTTCTCTTTATCTACTCTGTCTCGACCCATCATGATTTTGAATACCTCTATCAAATCTCCTCTCAACCTTCTCTGCTCTAAAAAGAACAACCCCAGCTTCTCCAGTCTATCGACGTAACTGAAGTCCCTCATCCCTGGAACCATTCTTGTAAATCTTTTCTGCACCCTCTCTAAGGCCTTCACATTCTTCCTAAAGTGCGGTGCCCAGAATTGGACACAATATTCTAGTTGAGGCCGAACCAGTGTTTTGTAAAGGTTCATCATAACTTCCTTGCTTTTGTACTCTATGCCTCTATTTATGAAGCCCAGGATCCCTTATGCTTTTTTAACTGCTTTCTCAACCTGCCCTGCCACCTTCAACAATTTGTGCACATATACCCCCAGGTCTCTCTGTTCACGCACCCCCTTTAGAATTGTACCCTTTAGTTTATATTGCCTCTCCTCATTCTTCCTACCCAAATGTATCACTTCACACTTTTCTGTGTTAAATTTCATCTGCCACATGTCTGCCCATTCTGCCAGCCTGTCTATGTCCTCTTGAAGTCTATCACTATCCTCCTCACTGTTCACTATACTTCCAAGATTTGAGTCATCTGCAAATTTTGATATTGTGCCCTGTACACCCAAGTCCAAATCATTAATATATATCAAGAAAAGCAGTGGTCCTGGAACCGACCCCTGAGGAACACCACTGTAAACCTTCCTCCAGTCTGAAAAACAAGTGTTCACCACTACTCTCTGTTTCCTGTCACTTAGCCAAATTCGTATCCAGGCTGCCACTGTCCCTTTTATTCCATGGGCTTCAACTTTGCTGGCAAGCCTATTATGTGGCACTTTATCAAATGCCTTTTGGAAGTCCATGTACACCACATCAACCATATTGCCCTCATCAACCCTCTCTGTTGCCTCATCAAAAAACTCAATCAATTTAGTTAAACATAATTTGCCTTTAACAAATCCGTGCTGGCTTTCCATAATTAATCCACACTTGTCTAAGTGTCTGTTAATTTTGTCACGGATTCTCCAGTCCTCTGGCACCAGCCCCGTATCTAAGGAGGATTAGAGGATTACGACGAGTGTTGTCCCCAGGACTTGGATCAGGACTTGGATCCAGTGCCGCAAAACGTTTAATGATCTCACATGAGTAGTCAAGGTGAGTGAATGCATCATCAAATGCCATATCCCACCATCTGCACCACAACCCTCACACACTGTTCAATGCACCGCACCCCCATCACTCACCTACCAACAATCTTTATCAAACAGAACTCATGCCTAACATTCGTAGCTTCACCTCACCCTCACACACTTACCACTGCTCCCACATCTCACAGCTTGCACATACTGTCAGCTATTCAACTATAACATCACCCAAACACATTGCACCACACTCACTGTCACACTTTCCTCTCTCTTGCCGGACAAGGTGGCGCATAACCGGAGGCAGCAGGGGGTACTGGGAGGGGTACCGGTGCACCTGCATGAATTGACCCCCATGGAGGAGTCACATATAGGCCACACTGGATAAAGGCAGAGGTTTTACTTCCCTGAAGGACTTTAGTGAACCAAGTGGGTTTTGCATCAATACGACAGCTTCATGGTCACTTTTATTAATTCAGAATGAGAACTTTTGTTGATTCTCTCCTTCCCTAGCTCAGGCAAACTAGGACCAGTTGTAGCTCTCCCACTGTTGGCCCAGCTAACTCAGACCTTCTGGATCTGCATGCTCAGTATCAGACCAGCTGTGCATTAAGCCATTAGGGGAACTTATCACTTATAATGTAACACTGCTATCTGCATTCGGAAGATGATGACAAAAGTCCTCTGCAAAAAGAGAAGCATCATACATGGTCACGGGGAGTATTACGGGGTATCCTAAGGCTTCCACTAATACACTAAGTAAGTCTCTAGTTTGAATAATATTCATTTTCTATGGAAACCCCAGTGGCCAAAAACTAGGTAAATGTTCGAAATGTAGTTATTTAATTAGACACGCAATTTTGTAGATTTATTTAATATATGCCTTAAGATTCTCATTATTTAACTTTCCTCTGTTACGGAGTTTTAAAACATCTCTTGTTCTTTCTCTGTCAAATTTGCAGCACAGTAATTCTCTTATTTAGAACAGGAGGTGCTATGGATTGCTGGATAAACCCGTTCTGAAGTAATTCTATATAGACCAACCAGTCGCAGCACACAAAGAGGAGTGAGTTAACTGACGCACTGCTGCATTGACACTGCTGGAAGCTGCTAGAGCAACTCACTGCTCACTTTCTGAACTCTCTGAGGCACAAGTGACATTGATATCATGACAGACCCGGCTGGTTTATCTCATGCTTGGTTGAAAAGGATTTAACACTGCATGGTTCATGTACATTGAGCATTTGTCTGAAAAATGGTTGCAGGAAACACTGAAGGAAGAAAAAAAAAATGCTTTCTAAACCAATAAATGTAGGGCTGAATAGACATTGCGTTGAATTATAGATAGTAGCTTTAGAGGTAGAGAGACAGATATGTACACACAACAACAACTTGTATTTATACAGCATCGTTAACGTAGTAAAACGTCCCAAGGCGCTTCACAGGAGTGTTATAAGACAAAAATTTGACACCAAGCCACATAAGGAGAAATTAGGGCATTCGGGAATTTCAGAGCTTAGGGCCCAGGCAACTGAAGTTATGGTCGTCAATGGTTGAGCAATTATAATCAGAGATGCTCAAGAGAGCAGAATTAGAGGAGCGCAGATATCTTGGAGGGTTGTGAGGCTGGAAGAGATTACAGAGATAGGGAGGGACAAAGCCATGGAGGGATTTGAAAACAAGGATGAGAATTTTGAAATCGAGGCATTGCTTAACCAGGAGCCAATGTAGGTCAGTGAGCACAGGGGTGATGTGTGAACGGGACTTGGTGCGAGTTAGGACACGGGCAGCTGAGTTTTGGATGACCTCAAGCTTACGTAGGATAGAACGTGGGAGGCCAGCCAGGTATAAAGACAGATCTAGATGTAAGATGAAGTTACACATATATAGATACTAAAGCAGACATAAATGTTTTGAGATATGGTAGTAGAAATTACTGTTGATGATGTTATTATAGCACGCTTGTATTAAATTATTCTCTTTGCTACTTAACCCATTTAAAATACCATAGCATAAAATAGCATAGAGAAAAATATATAAAGGTGGTTTATTTATATTGTTGTAACTTTCTATCCATAGTGAAGTACAGGAAGTTCCCAGGCTGTTTCCTCTGATCTGAAAATGATTTACAACTGCACGTAGCTGTTTCAAAATTGCTCAGCAATAAAGAGCCATGTTTTTAAACTCTGAAGACTTTTCTAGTTTGTTACCAACTGAACTTAATAACAATGCCATATTACAGGGGTGTCCTGAGGTTGTGAAATGCACAATATAAATGACCCCCCCCCCCTTCCTTCCTGTTTCTAAAGGAGATACAGAAGGAAAGAAAAAGATTTGGAGCTTCTCCCAGTTCAAAGTGCTTTTTAGTTAAGACGTCTATTTACTCTTGCAGGGCTACAGGGATAGAACGGGAGAATGGGACTGACTGGATTGCTCTACAGAGAGCCGGCATGGTCCGAATGGCCTCCTTCTGTGCTGCTATGACTCTATGACTCTAAACTGATCAAAGACAGATCCTGTTCTGTTTCTGTTTGACTGTTCCTGGCTCTGCGTGACTGTATCAGGTGAAAAGTCATTTCAAATGGAAAATTAAAATGTTAAGCACTGGGAATGCAACCCCAGTACAGTTCTGTGATTTCACTATTCAAAATATATGATTCCCAGCAAAACTAGTGCCAGCATGTTATCTAGCAAACAACTTGAAAGGTTTTAATAGGATTGAGGGCAATTGTGAGATTATTGATATTTCATTAACAGTAAAAAGTATCAGAACTATTACACTAATTAACAGGGCAGAAAACACTGAAAGTACTTGATGGGCTACAGTTTCTGACAGATTGATATAGTGGTTGTTCAAACAGGAAATCATTAGGAAGGTGGAGTTTCTGGGATGAGTAGAAAAAATATTAAAATCAGATTTTAAGCAAAGGTATATAACAAATTTAAATAATAATACAAAAAAATTTCAAGCTTTAAAAAAAGACAGAAGGGGAGAAAAAAGAGACTATAAAGACTGAGAAGAGATTTGAAGAAAGACTGACAGGTAGCATAAAGTGAAATAGTCAAGGGTTTTAGAAAGAAAGAAAAAAAATAGTTAAAAAGGCTGAGTAGAGATGACAAAAATGAAGGAACGATATTAAATGAGTATTTTGCCTCAGGTTTTACAGCAGACTCTGGTAGTGGGAATGAAAGGTTACAAAGGGAGGAAGGAGAGCAATTAGATCGGATAACTATAGAGTAGGAGGTAATACTGAAAAAAATGGGTGTAATTCAAAGAAGGGCATTGGGCACTGATGGCATGCATTCCAGTATGCTGAGGAAAGTCAGAGAGTAAACAGCAGAGGCTCTGACCACAGTTTTTCAAACATAGGAAGTTGTGTTAGATGATGGAGGGTTGGTTACCAATGTAATGGTTCTATTCAATAAAGGAGAAAGGGATAAACTGGGTAACTATAGACCAATTAGCCTACTATATTAGCAGAGGCCATAATATGACATAAAATTAATAATCACCTAGAAAGACATGGGTCAATTAAGGGCCGCCAATGCAGATTTGTAAAAGACAAGACATGTCTGACAAATTTAATACAGTTCTTTGAAAAAATATTGGAATTATTGATAAAGGAAGTACAGTGGATGCTGTGTATTTAGATTTTCAAAAGGTGCTTCATAGGAGGATTATTGTTAAAATGAAGGCGCACGGTATTAAAGGGAATGTGACAGCATGGATGTTGGCTAAAGAACAGAAAACAGAAATTAATGGTCAATGGATGTTTTATTGGATTGGACAGATCGAAAAAGTAGTACTCCGCAGGGGTCAGTAATGGGACAATCGCCCTTCTCAATACATATGTAGTAAATGCTCTAAACTTGCTTATAGGGAGCATACTATCAAAATTTGCAAATCACACAAAAATAGGGAGGGAAGACTTCAGGAAGGCAGAAAAAAATTAGATTGGGCAAATAGATATCAGATATAATTTAAGATGGCAAAATGTGAAGTAATATATTTTGGGAGAAAGGATCAGGTAAGGAATATATACTAGATAGTAAAACTCTGAAAGAGTAGATGAGCAGAGGGATGAGGTTCACATACACAAATCCTTAATCGTTGGAGGAAATTCTACTGTGGGATCCAGGTGACTGAAGGCCCTGCTGCCAGTAGTGGGCTGAAAGTAAGTGGGATGGACAAGGGCTGAAGTCAAAGGAATAGAGGGGTTGTGTGGGAGAAAACGTATTAAACATTAAGGCATGCTGGGATACTTGACCACTTTACTAATTGAACAAAGGACACTAAACTAGTTAAGACTAAAAGAACTGCTGACTGCCATGATAAAGTCAAGCTGACCTTTTGGCTTAGGATATCTGATGATAAAATGTGAACATGTTAATCTGTTTCTTAAGAAACAATGGAACCTATGAAACCATACGTTGAAATGTAAGGTAAGCTAATCACATGAAGTTGTTTACCTTGCTGTATAACGATGAGCGCTGTACAATAGTAATTTAGCGTGCTGGTGAGCAGTAGGGACTGCTGCAGACTCTCCGTGATATCATGAAATAAATTCCTAAAGCGAACCTCGAAGTCTCCGTCTGATAGTTAATTTCCGCGACAGATTGGGAAGGGAGAAGATTGTAGAAATAAGAACATAAGAAATAGGAGCAGGAGTAGGCCACTCGGCCCCTCGAGCCTGCTCCGCCATTCAATAAGATCATGGCTGATCTTCTACCTCATCTCCACTTTCCTGCACTATCCCCATATCCCTTAATTCCCTTAATGTCCAAGAAATAGGGTTCAGCAAGGTCATTGATGGGTTTAAAGACGAGGACAAGGATTTAACATCTGCGGTGTTGGAGGACAGGAAGCCAGTGTAGATCAGAGAAAAGAGAGGTGATGGGTGTACGGGATTTAGTGCAGTATAGGATGCATGCTGTAGTGTTTTGGAATGCACTAGTTAGTGATTGAAGAGAGACCATGGCCAGGAATTTCCTCGGAGATGCTCCTTATCCGCTGTCATAACATTGCCGGAAGGGTGACAGAAAGCTTGTACGCATGCGTAAACCTGGTTTATGCCGCACTACTAGCAGCTGCGAGCAGACGTTTAAGAATAAATTAGATAGGTGGTTGAAGTAAAGCAGAATAAAGGGATATGGGATCAGGGCAGGTACGTGGGATTAGATCTATTGCTAGCGTGGAGGATAAACACCAACACAGACTGGTTGAGACCTTTGTTTCTGTGCCATAATTTCTATGTCATTGGATGTTCTGGAAAGGTTGTTAAACCTCATGCTGCACTGCAAATGAGACATGAGGGTCATGGAGGTGGCAGAATGCATACCACATTTTTGACCAGTCTCCAGTTCTCGAACTCCACACAGCCCATCCTCTCTTCCCCGTTTCTCATAAGTAGAACATCCAGTTCCGACGCCCTGAAGTTGGTTGCTCTTCTTTTGCTGCCATCCCTGTTGCCTCCCACACTGCCATTGCCTCTGTAAGTCACAGCAAGTTTTAGATCCTGTTGCTGCACCAGGTCTCTGCCTCTCCTCCAGCTACTTTCTAACCCTCTTTCGTGATAAACCAAACTTGCACTAGAAGTAACCGGGGAGGGAGGGGGTGCGGGGAGCGATGTCCTGTGGTTACTGTGTGTCAGCAACGTAATCATAGCCGGAAGATGCTCTCGGTATTTCTGGTGAAATTGCAAACATAATCATTTGGAATGCTTTTATGATTTTGCTCGAAATAGCAATGAGAGACTATCCTCCTACTGTGCTTCTAATGTCGCTAACACACCAGAGCAAATTACCCCAGTTATTCCAATTTTTCAAAAACAAAACATGCTGATAACATTAAGCAGCTCTTGAAATGACAAAAACCTGTTACCAAAACACTGGCATTTTGCGACTCTCACAAGATGAAGCAGTGTTAGATAGTTCTGTCATGTCATCCAATCTCCTTCATCACAAGCTATTGCAAAGAAGTGTTGGATCTGCTCTGTTATTCTTATAGTGACATGCATCTTCATTGACTGCTGGAAACTCCTTGGGGAGCTGGAGTGGTCAAAGTACGAATATCGCCCCTTGAAAGAAAGAATTCTCTTTTTATTTTCTCCTAATTTTCTCCCCTTTGCTCCAGAAGGTTGCTGACTAATGCTCAGGTATATTTGATGGATATCATCTACCCTGTGGTATCTTAGCCAAATTAGCATTTGTTATGTATGCGCCTTCAACAACAACATTTCACTTTAATGTACTAAAACATCCCGAAGGGCTTCACAAAGGATAGCGTGCAGGACATCAACCAGGCGTTGGAAGAAGAGTTAGGGGAGGTGACTTGAAGAGGCAGGTTTTGAGAAGGTTTTGAAGATGCTGAGAGATGTAGCAACATTGATGAGTTTAGAAAGAGGAAGTGAATACTGAAACACAAAACTTGCATTTATATTGTCCTTTTCACATTCTCAAGATGTCCCAGAGGGCTTCATATCCGATGAATAACTTTTGAAGTGTAGTTACTGTTGTCATGTAGCCAAGCACAGCAGTCAATACAATCACAGCAGAATTCTACAAATAGCAAACAAGATGAATGATCAGATAATGTATTTTTGGTAGGTGGTTGAAGGAGGAATGTTGCACAGGACACCAGAGAACTCTGCTGTTCAGTGAATGGCACCAACAGTAAATATCTTGCTGAGAAGCTAAATTTTCTTGCAAGTAGCATTAACTGTATAATATTTCCTGCGATTTTCAAACTCAGTGCTGGCTACGTGACTATTTTATCAGGATAAGTAGGATTTTTGCAACTAGAACTGGATTGAGGGCTAGGTTTTGGCGAGGGAGAAGAGTCCACATTGCTGAGTGTCTTTTGTTACAATGGCACCACTGAGTGACAGTGACATGTTTCAAAGCAATTTACATCATTGTGTCATGTGCCTGTAAAGAAGCACATGTATAGCAAGTAATTTTTCATGAAGGTGTCCTTTTAAAGGGTAGTTTCGGCTCTTTTAAAATTTGATCAAACCATTAGGAAGAGTAATTGACATCAACATTTATTTATGTCATTACATAGAATTGCATAGAAATTACAACACGGAAACAAGCTACTCAGCTGAAACCAGTCCGTGTTGGTGTTTATACTCCACTGAGCGGTTGTTCTAATCCCATGGGCCCACTCTCTTCCCATATCCTTTTTTTCCCTTTTCCTTAAGCCACCTATTCTATTCTTAAATGTTAACAAGGTCTCTGCTTCAATCACTAACTTTAGGAAGTGTATTCCACTTCTTTTTAAACAAACTTCCTCCTGCGCTCTGCCTTAAATCTCTTACATTTAATCTTATATTTATAACCCCTCATTTTAGACCCCTCAATTACTGGACACAGTGGGCTGGATTTTGTCAGGGCCGAGGAGGCGGGTTTGAAGGCGGGTCAGGTGGGAAAGTTGCAAAAAATGGCGTCGGGCTCCGATCCCGTCGCCACCCCGCCTCTGCGCAACTTTCCCAAACGCGGGCTTGCAGACTCCGTTTCGGTCCTGCCTCCAAGCGGCGGGATAGGCCCTTAAGGCACTTAACAACCACTTAAGTACCTCTATAATCCCATTTTGAGAGGCCTTTCAGAGTTTACGACATTTCCCATGGAACACGCCAGCTAATCCTGTCGGGTTCACAAGTGGATGGCTTAATAACAGCTGCAACTCCACCATAAAAACGCCGTTTTCCACGATGATCATTTGCCGGTGGCAGAACTGTCTTTTCTCAGGTCTTGGAGAACTTTTTGCAGGTCTACTAATTTTGGAAGTGTTGAAGCTGAGACCAATCTCCACTGTGACCTCCTGGGAAATCCCTCTCCCCACCTTGACTGAGCGCTTCCTCAACTGAGGTATATACCTGCAGCATGGGAACCATTTATTTCCTTTCATCCTGGACCTCAGATTCGGACGAAGACCAGTCGCGGCAGCAGTAGAACCCGGAACAACAGCAGCACCAACAGCAGGAGCAACAACTGGAGCGCCAACCTGCTGCTCACCCACCTGAAGCTGCACAGGCCAGAAGGCGCCAGCGCAGGGAAGGACGTCGCCGCAGGAGATACCCCCAAAACAGGGTTTACAGACAGAGGATGAACTACCTCAACATGACTGAGCAGCAGTGCCAAAGGAGGCTCAGACTTTCACGAGAGGTAGTGGGTGACATCTGCGCAATGCTGCAGCAAGACCTGGAGCCCAGAGCTGTCAAAGTCACCACCGCACTCAACTTTTTTGCTTTAGGCTCATTCCAGGGATCAACAGCACACATCAGCGGCATCTCCCAGGCGGCCGCACACACTTGCATCATGCAGGTAACTGATGCCCTCTTTGCCAACGCGCACAATTACATCAACTTCTCCAAGGATCAAGCAAGTGTAACCGCGCGTGCGGTTGGATTTGCTAATATGGCAGGCTTTCCAAGGGTGCAGGGCATCGTAGACTGCACACATGTGGCCCTTAAGGCACCCCATCACAATCCAGGTATTTTTGTCAACCGCAAGGGCTTCCATTCCCTCAACGTGCAGCTGGTGTGTAACCACAAGAAGGAAATTTTGCATGTTTGTGCCAAGTACCCTGGCAGTTGCCATGACTCCTTCATCCTGCGGCAGTCTAGTGTGCCTCCGCTTTACAGTCCGCCAGACCAGCTTTGTGGATGGCTACTTGGAGACAAGGGCTATCCCCTGAAGACGTGGCTAATGGCGCCGTTGAGAAGGCCATCCAACGAAGCTGAGGAGTGCTACAACTCCAGCCACATTTCCACCAGATCCATTATCGAGCAAACCATCGGCTTGCTGAAGATGCAATTCAGATGCCTTGATAGATCAGGTGGAGCCCTGCAGTACTCAGCAGCCAGGGTCTCCAGAATCATTGTGGTCTGCTGTGCACTTCACAACATGGCACAGCATTGTGGCTTGCAGCTGCCTGAGGTACAAGTGGCTCATCGAATAGCCTCCTCAGATGAGGATGAGGATGAGGATGAGGAGGAGGAGGAGGAGAGCGAGAACGAAGAGCTTGCGGAGGCGCATCAACCAGTGGCAGCAGCACGCGAGAACATTGCTGCCCGGGATGCATTCATCTTGGCCAGATTTGCTTAGGCTGCCCAATCACCTTCTTACTACACCATCGACAATGGACAAGAACCTACGGCTTCCTATCACTCTGACCACCATGCTGACAATTCCAAGTCGCCCGAAGCCCTCAATGTAGAAGTCCCATTTGCGAAATGACACAGCCCACAACTTCAACAGTTTGCCATCAAGTCATTTTATAACATTCAGTCAAGATGGCATTTCACAATTAAACACAACAGAACAGCCAAGTGACTACCCTTGTGACTACTTGTGCTTTATCTTCCTCTTACTCGTGCTCCTACGTGGTGCTTCCCCTGTGGCTTCAGCAGATGTGGAGGCCCCTTGCTCACTTTCATGCTGCTCCTGCCTTGACACCTTTGGCGGGCGTCCTCTGGGGTTGCGAGCCTCTGAGGGCTCGCCAAAAGTCTGCTGCTCCTGCGGCTGTGCAGGGGCTGAGACGCCGATCTCAGTTGGGTGAGGACTCTGGTGGGGCTTTGACAGAAGGCACTGCAGTGGCATGGCCGTGTGAGTGCTTGGAGAGGAGCCCCCACTTCCTTGTTGTCTGCCACCGACATCCCTCTCATGGGTCAGCCCCACTTCAGAGCTAGCAAGTGGCTTGACAGCACCTTGCTGCACTTCAGGGGGGCCATGAGGACCCGCTTCTGCACTGGCAGTCCTACTCCAGAGGACTTCCATGAAGCTCTGGTTTCTCTGTTCAATAGCTGACCATCGCTCCTCCAGAGATGTCAGTCTATTCTGAACAATGACCATGTTTTCAAGACCCTGGCGACTTAGCTCCTCCATGGCCGTAGCCATCCTCTCCTCTATGGTAGCCATCCTTACCATGGAGGTAGCCATCCTTTCCACAGAGTTTGCCATCCTTTCCGTGGTGATGCGTTCATTCGCCAATGCCTCCACAAAGGCTCTGCTCATGTTAGCAATGGAGTCCTCCATCCGCTCCACACTCGCAGTGACCCTGGAGATAAAACCTGCCAGAGACCCCTGCACTTGTTCCTGGAGTTCCATCACCGCTTTCCTTCTGGATGGACCCGGAGGCACAGGGTCGACATGCAGCTGAGCCGATCTGGGAGTGCCCTGCGGCCTCCAATGAGGACTCTCCATTGCTGTCCCTGTCTCCACCATCTGCTGATGCTCACTTGTGAGCTGTGATACACCAGGTGACAACACTATATCTCGCGAAGGTCCCACCGAGTTGTGAGTGTCTGCGCTGGTGCTGGGTTTGCTTAATTCTGCTGACGCTGCGCCCTCAGAGGTTGCAGCTTCCTCTGAGGAGTCTTGTGGCTCAGGCTATTCCTCCTGGACAGTTGGGAGGGGGAATGTCAATGGTCCTGTGGGGGAGTAAAGGAAAGAGTTAGACATGTGAGATAAACGTTGCATGCACATTGAATTGTGCAGATCATCATAAGTCAATCTGTTAGAGCATCAGAATCAATATCAGTCACTCATGCATTGTCAATGAGAGAGATGAAAAACTATTCTGTCACCAACTTGCTCTGATGCGCCCGTCTGTCTGTCCCCCACTTGTGCATCCTCCTCGACTCCCACGATCTTGAGGGCTGCCTCCTCTGTGCTGGTGAGCTGGGCTATTGAGGGTGGCCCTCCTCCAGTCTTTGCCCTTTCCCTCTTATTGTGGACTCTCTTTTCCTGCAATGAGGGACACAAGTGGAGTTTGAGTGAGAATGATGGAGTGAGTGTCAAGAATCCATAGCATAGATGCTTAGATGGACACAAAGATGGAGTGAGGTCCCAGGACCAAGGGCCCTCCCTGTGTGTTGTAAGTTGTTGTCATAGCAAAACAGTGATAGGGAGTGTGAGGGCAGCATAGTCGAATAGTTAAGTGAATGTGTACCTAGAGAGAGAGGGAATGGTTAAGGGTGCAGGGATGTAAGGGTCAAGTGGGATGTGGAGGAGGAGGTTGACAATGCAGAGTGCTGGTGATGAGAGGCGATGGGGAGCAGATTGAGGGTCATGGTGATGTCATACTCACTTTTCCTGTGTGGAGGTGGTCATTAAACCTCTTTCTGCACTGCAGCCAGGTTCTACTGCACATTGATATGGCACTGACCTCCTGTGCCACTTGCAGCCACACAGCACAGGTTTTTTCCTCCCAGAGGAAGGAAACGATACCTCTTTCTGAGCTCTGGCTCCCTCCACCAGAGCTTGGAGGGAGTCCTCATCAAAGCGGGATGTGGCCTTGGACCTTGAGCTTGACATCTCTGCACCACAAATCCTTCAGAACAATCCCAAATCAAAGTTGGAGGGCAGAAAATGAACCAAGGCTGCTTGCAGGCCTTAAATGCAGCAGCATAAATGACGTCATCAGAGGCGAGTTTCAGGACCAAAAGACTCATTGGGCCAGGGGTTCCCACACGCTGGGAATCAAGTGCCCAATTAGGGCAAAATCGCTAAATTATCCCGCCTCACATCGGAGGCGTGACCCACCGACCACCTGACCCGCCCCCATGACAAACTCCAGCCCAGTCTGTCCCATCATTCTAAATTTTGAACACCGCTAACAAATCACACGTCACCTCCTCTGTGCCAACAAAAAACAGCCGAAATTTTCAAGCCTTTCTTCGCATTTCCTCATACGGAACAGCATACTTGTGAATCTGTGCTGTATCCTCTCTAATGCCTCAACATCCTTCAATAATGTGGAGCCCAAAACTGCGGCCAGCACTCCAAGTGCGATTTTACCGATTATGTCATCGGGACCCGATCAGCAATTTTAAAACAGAACCCCGCTGCCTTCCTGCGGGTGTCCTGATCGCCTCCTTAAAAGAGCAAGTTAATATCGGGACCACGGGGTAAATTGCTGCCCTTATTCGACCTGCAAACCCCCCCCCCCCACCCCCTCCGCCCCCACCACCGAGTTAAAATCGGGCTCGCTTTTTTGTCGACAATCCTGAATGTGAAACATCGGCCGTATTTTCCGATCCGAGGCTTCCTGCGTGCGGAGGCCTCGATCTGGAAAAAATCTACGAACTTACCTGAGGGCTCCCGAGGTGCGTACACTTCCATTCCTGGGCCTCTCCAAACTTGAAATGCGCAGGGCCCAGGTATCCCAGAGGCGCATGTGGTTCGCAAGCGTCCCTGGGATCACGTGGGCCATGGGGAGCCAGTAGGAGAAGGGAATCTCCCTTCATACACTTGACAGATAGACCTGTCAAATATATGAATGGAGATCACCCCAAAAACACAGTAAAACATTAAATAATTTTTTTTTTTAATCACATTTTTAAAATGAGTTGAAATTACAATAAATTAAATACTTTAAACAAAATTAAATTTTTTGAAAAAAATAATTAAAGTTTTTTACAGGGCTAAAAATAAACTTACCTTTTTTAAAGTATTTGTAAATGATAAATGAGTGAAAAAAATTTTTTTTTTTTTTTTTTACTTTTTTTCAACTCTTATGCTGGTAAAAGCAGGCCTTACACCTGCTTTTACCAGGCGTAAGATTTCTAAGGGTTTTATGAGGGCGGATGTTCTCCAGAAAGCGGAACTATTCGCCCGCAGAGGCCCTTCTCTAGGGCAGGCGTCCGATCTGTCAAGAGCATTCTTGACAGATCGGAAGTGTCGGTTTTCAGCGCATGCGCTTGGCATGCCTGAAACCGGCATTTCCGATGTTCCTACGGGTGGGTACACAGCGCGGACACACCCGTAGGCATCGGAATATACGGCCCATCCTCTTTAAAAGGGTCTTGATTGCGATACTGCCCTTTTTTTTAAAAAGTCTCAATACTGAGTCTCTCCGTTTATTTGAAATAGAGCTTAAAATGATTGACTTACCCTTTTGTATAATCGATGATTGATCCAGAAATTGGTACACGGGACCAGAGTAAATGCCTTTTGCAATACCAATTTACAAAAGGGATAATAAGCCTGGCTGTGCTGAAGTTTGCAATTACGTTAATTGTTCCCATTTGTGTGCCACGTCCATCAGCTGTTAAGACGGCCACGCTTTCAAATGGTAAAGAATGTGCCAATTTTTAACCTTGTGCTTGAATCTATATTGTTAAAAGCAAAATTAAATAGAAAAAGGAAGAGAAAATGAAAATTGCTTTCTTTATAACCTTTGAAAAGCCTAGCTTTATTAACATCAAACAAGGTCACATGAAGACACAATCCATTACTGGTAATTGCACATTTTAACCGAGAAAGCCTGAAATGTGTAAAACTCAGTTAATAGTGAAGTCTGAAAAAAACGCAGATCCTGTTACTGCAAATTTGCTGCAAAATGAAAGTTTTCCTTTCCATTTTGCTTCCCTCACTTGACGAAGGTACTGACTCTTTTTGGAGTGTTGGTCTACAGACACCAGTTGCCCTCATCCTGTTACCTTGTGTTCCAGCCACATTACTCCCCTCAATCAGCACCACTACAAAACAGATTCACTGGCTGTTCATCTCCTTTCTGGAGTTTAGGAGAATGAGAGGTGATCTCATTGAAACATACAAGATTCTGAAGGGGATTGACAGGCTAGATGCTGGTTAGATGTTGTTTCCCCTGGCTGGAGTGACTAGAACTAGGGGGCATAGTCTCAGGATAAGGGGTTGGCCATTTAAGACCGAGATGAGGAGGAATTTCTTCACTCAGAGGGTTGTGAATCTTTGGAATTCTCTGCCCCAGAGGGCTGTGAATGCTGAGTCTTTGAGTATATTCAAGGCTGAGATAGATAGATTTTTGGACTCTAGGGGAATCAAGGGATATGGAGATCGGGCAGGAAAGTGGAGTTGAGGTCGATAATCAGCCATGATCTTATTGAATGGTGGAGCAGGCTCGAGGGGCCGTATGGCCTACTCCTGCTCTTATTTCTTATGTTCCTGTGGGATGTTGCTGTGTATAATTTGGCTGCTGTGTTTGCTCAAATAACAATAGCGACTGTGCTTCAAAAAATCATTCAATTGCACTTCGAAGCATCCAAGGAAACACAGTAAAGCACTTTCTTTTTATCCGAGTGCTCATTCTGCATGGATGAGTCTAGACAGCGAGCATCGCCAAGCTAGCTGCGAGTGGGGGAATCCAGCCTCCCGCTGTCTTTATGCAATGACCACACACGTGTGCTTTCTAGCAGATGTTACTGGACAGCGACCAGGACATCCCTGCCTTCAGCTGCCAAGGCCCTCGGCTCTGGAATTCCCTCCCTAAACCTCTCCATCTCTCTACCTCTCCCTCTTCCTTTATGTCGCTCCTTAAAACCTACCTCCTTCACCAAGCTTTTGGTCACTTGTCCTAATATCTCATGTGGCTCGGTGTCAAATTTTGTTTGATAACGTTCCTGTGAAGCGCCTTGGAACGTTTTACTACGTTAAAGGGGCTATATAAATGCAAGTTGATGTTGTTGTTCAGTTCAGTATGGAAGGGATTGGATTCAGATTATTCTTGATCTGTACGGCTCAGTTCACACAAAGCAGTGAACTACTGGGAAAGCTTCAAACCAGAAAGGTTTACTGTGATTGTTAAAAAAAAAGGAGTTTTATGATTATAAGCACAGCTTATGTTATTCCACTTCTCGGTTGCTACTTCTGATCCGATTGTTAAAGTCGAATATGGAAGTGGAACTGGAATGTGATCTGGCTCACTTGCTTCTGTATCAGGTCAGTTTATACTTGGGGGGCGGGGAGGGGGCAATGGTGGTTTTGGTAACAGTAATAATTGCATGGCAATTCACGCATGCTCAGTTTCTCCAAAGACACAAACATAACTTTAATGGGAGCTGCAGATACTTGAATCACATAGAGACACAATTAGTGCAACATTTGCGACAATGCCAGTTTGGTTGTGTCCTTCCCAATGTTGTGGGAAGCTCCATGGCGGATCAGATCTCGTCGTCACACAGCGAGCAGAAGCGCCAGGGAAAACCCTCTCTCAAGTGGGGCCTTAGTTATTTTGCAGAGTTTGCCTCTGAAGGCACTCGTTGAAATTGCAGTGGAAGAAAGGTTTAGATTCTATTGAATGTTGCTTTCCAGTTCATGACTAACAGATGAATTTAATTCAAGATCAAAAGATTATAAAACAGTACCTATATCAAAAAGTGTTTCACAAGAACAAAAAGGCACTGCACCGACAGGATTGCAGTACTTCAGTCAAGTGTAAGCCTAGACAGTGACCTAAGTGTTTGACCTGCAGCCTGAAACGTGGAAGTAATTTCCAATCTACAAAGTCCCCTCACCAACCAATAATATAGGTGAGGCTATATTCCACTGTGGGAGCATCACAGCCGGCCTTGATGCTGTCCTCGCCCGACAGCCACTCATACGGAGTCACTAATTGGTGATCAGGATCCTGGAAGCACTCAGGTCTATTTTAGTGGCCTCATTTGAGATAACAAAAATAAACAAATATATTTTTATAAAATTAATTTAAATGAATTTAAAGTGTGCATCAATTTGGTTATCTGGCCACTAACAACCTAACCCCGTTTCTCCCTATCATGTTAGTCACTTCAGCAGATCTGAAGGGAGGAATAAGCAGGTAGGTTGAGCTAAACACAAACTAAGTATCAACGGCACAATAGTGGTGTACGTTGGAACACTGAAGCATTGAGCAAAACAGTGCAAAAAAGCTGATTTGATCCATAAATCAACAAGTATCTGATCTGAGCTGCATCTCTGTAGGATTGCTGGGAGGAACCAAACAGAATCTTAGGGGGGGGACTTTTCCGGGGGGGTCAGCGGGCGGGATCGGTGGCGGGTCGGGTGGGAAATTTCCCTGCTGTCAACCCGCCTTTCCCGATGGTGCGTGTGTGATCTCCGATCTGACCCGCAGAGGCGGGCGACCTAATTAAACCTATTATTGGGTTATTAACAGACCCTGAATAATGCTTTTAACATTACCTTTTCACTTTAACTGCTCGCCCACGGGAACCACGCTGTTCGGGGACCACGTCTGTCAACCTGAGGCGGGAGTTCAGTGGTTACTGAATCAGCTGATTACTTGACAGCTTCAAATGTACAGTAAAAGCTCCCACCTGACAGATCATCACTTTCCTCAGCCACAAGCTGTTTCTCACTCAATTTCCAGCACAGATTCTGCAGGCTTTCCACTTTCCATCCACTCTCACCTCATTGGAAGAACTATCTCACCATTGACAGAATGCTTCTGTCATCTGTACTTCAACTGTCATCTATTCCATCAACATGGGTGCCCTTTATACTCTCTCACCTTGATCCTCAGAATCCCACCACGATCAGCCCCAACACCAGCAGCACCAGGCACACCAGCAGCACCAACAACAACACCAACCTTCTCCGCAATCACCTGATGCTGCACAGGACAGAGGGCATCAGCACGCGAGCACATTGCTGCCCGGCAGCCCAGGTATGGCCTCACCATGGCCAGATTTACTTCACTTGATGCTGTACACCCTGGCTGCCACATGATGCGCCAGGTTGGCACCACCCCACACCAACACCATAAAGCATCCCTACAATGTCCAAGCCATTTCTTTCACACTCATCACCATTGAGTGGGGTACCGTTATGTCTCACCATTCACTGCAACTCACTAAGCCACTTCCAAACATGCACACAAATCTGTCCGAGAACGCAAAGTGTTGAAAATAAAGATTTCAATGTTTGACAGCACATTAACAGAAACTTCACATGAACATTGGATAAAACACCCAAGTGGCTACCCTTGTGTGTTGTTAGTTGGTGTGGTTGCATTAGGATGAGGGTGGATGTGAGGGGTGGTTAGTAAGATGGGGATGTGATAATGTAGATAGAGAGGGATGGGTTCAGGTGCAAGGTAAGTTGGTGTGAGTAAGGATGTGCAGGAGTAGGGTAGGGAAGGCAGAGTGATGGGGATGTGATGAGAGGTGCACGTGGATGAAGGTGAGTGTAGCTTTGTACTAATGTTTTGTGATCTAATGAGATAATTGAAAGGTTTGTGGCACTGCATCCAGGTCCTCCTGACGACATCCCTGCTTGTGACCTCCTCTGCGATGTGCAACCAGGCTGTGTTGGTCTCCTGGGGAGGTCTCTTCTGCCCATTGGAAGGGAAGAGGACCTGCCTGCATGGTGTGACTCCCTCCATAAGCATATGGAGGGAGTCATGGGAGAACTTTGGTGTAGCCCTGCACCTCTGTGCAATGATTGTCAGTGTTTGCAGCACCTCAATGCTGAAGAGCACTGACAGCACAAATGTCAAAAGAAAGTTGGCCGTGGTCCCTTTAAGGAAACCGGTTGATGACACGTCATGAAATGACATCACCTGACCCGCTTCCTCTAATTGGACTGGGAAATGCACTGGGCGGGCTTAACAAGCTCTATCAACGTCAGTTCATTTTAGGCAGCAGGCTGGAGCCAGCAGCAGGGCCGCGACCCACCACCGACATCGGCCGCACCGGACCCGCCGAGGTGAGCAAAATCCCGGCCTTAATGTTTTCCCCACTGGGTTAGCAGTGTAAAATGAGTAGGATTCATCAACTGGCCTCTAGGGGTCACTACAGAGCAGCACTGGAGGAAACTGCTTGCCTACCTTTCCAGCCATATTAGTGTGTGGTCCAGTGACGTCAAGAGAGCCAGATAACAGTAAAAATATATACGTTTCATACAGGGCATCCATCATGTGTTTTGGCCATCACATCTGTCTATATTAAAATGTTGTTTCTCTTCCATTCTTCTAAAAAAGTATGACAAAAACTAATAATTTGCAATGTATGGAGAAATAGAATATATTTTATAAGCACAGGAACCAAAATACCTGTATCCTTTGATTAACCTAGTGGGGTATGGTGCCATAGTGATTATGTTACTGGAGTAGTAATCCAGAGGCCTGGACTAATAATCCTGAGAACCTGGCAGTTTAAGAATTTGAATTCAGTTTAGGAAAAAAAATATGGAAATAAAAACGCTGGTATCAGTAAAAGTGACCATGAAGCAGTCGAATTGTCGTAGAATCCCAACTGGTTCACTAATATCCTTTAGTGAAGGAAACCTGCCGTCCTTACCCAGTCTGCCCTACATATGACTCCAGTCACGCACCAATATGGATGACTCTTCAGTGACCTCTGAAATGGCCCAGCAAGCCACTTAGTTGTATCAAACTGCCATCAGCGGTTCAAGAACAAAGCCCACCACCTCCTTTTCAGAACAACTAGAGATGGGCAATGAATGCTGGCCCTGCCAGCAACGGCCACGCACCGAGAATGATTTAAATAAAACCATCGTCGGGGCACAAAAAAAAAGAAAGCCAATCACTTAATGCTGGATATTTCTGACCTGCAACTTAAAACTTACAAGCATTTTCCATCCACAAAGTTCCCTGACTAACCAACAATTAAACTGTGCTTGAACTGAGCCTCGGTTTACTTAACAATTAGAATTTATAGCCTTAAAGGGTCAAATATCCACCTTGGCAGCAGAATTATACGTATACATACATACTCCAGATTACAGAAACAAAACAATGTAAGAAAATAAAAGCTCATGTCATATTGGAGCCTGACATTTACAAGGAATTTACGGGTCTCTAACTCAAGAGCGTCCAACAAGTGACCCTGAACAATCTGTCCCTCAAAGCCCACGCATATACTGATTTCCTGGTTCATGCTTTTTGAATTTTATGGGCTTCGACGAATGAAAAAAGCTGCAATTGCAGTGTTGCCTCATTAGTGGATCGGAATACCAAGGTCTGTTATTATGAGCAACTTGAGATGTATGCAGATTAATGGAAACATGGATTTGAACTCCCGAGACACCATAGTATGTACCTTTTCAGGCCATGATGACAAAAGCTTGGACACCCATGGTTTAATTGACCTGAAGAATTTACGAGAAGCTACAGTCACCGAGATTGTAGATCTCCTACAGACAATCCTTCAGCATGATCTTAGGATAGGCCAAGTTAGCAGCTAAACTAGATCTCAGACTAAAAAGACTTGCATTTATATCGCACCTTTCATGACCACCGAACGTCCCAAAGTGCTTTACAGCCAATGAAGTAATTTTGAAGTGTAGTCACTGTTTTAATGTAGGAAACGCGGCAGCTAATCTGCCCTCAGCAAGGTCCCACAAACAGCAATGTGATAGTGACCAGATAATCTGTTTTTGTTATGTTGATTGAGGGATAAGTATTGGCTAGGACACCAGGAATAATCCTTCTACTCTTCTTCGAAATAGTGCCATGGGATCTTTCACGTCCACCTGAGAGAGAGCAGGCGGCACCTCAGTTTAACATCTCATCCAAAAGACAACACTCTAACAGAGTGTCAGCTTAGATTTTTGTGCCCAAGTCTCTGGAGTGGGACTTGAACCCACAACCTTCTGACTCAGAGGTGAGAATGCTACCAACTGAGCCACTGGCTGACATAGCCAGAACACTACAGGAGATTCACTTGCAATTAGACAGGGCAGAACTGGCTGCATTACCGAAGGAGCAGCAGCTCCGAAAGCTTGTGATTTCAAATAAAACTGTTGGACTATAACCTGGTGTTGTGCGACTTCTCACTTTTGTCCACCCCAGTCCAACACCGGCATCTCCGCATCATGGGCATTACCGAATGGTTATATTCATTTTAATAGGGACCACCAGACCAGTGCAGAGCTAATCCGGCCCTGGAAAAACACTACTGGCACAGACCTCTGCCAAGAATTTCCTTTCCTTTCCTTTCAATCAGCCAGCATCTTTGAGTTGTGGTTCCATCAGCACCACTAGGATTTGGATGTCCCTTTGGCACGGAAGTGGAGATGTAATGACCAGTGATTTAGTGGGGACAATGTCTTTGGTGGGTGGTAGTGTAGTGGTGCTGAGTGTAGCAATGCCACAGAGCGGGGTCAGATGGAAGTTTGACTCCCAGCTGGTAAGTTTCTAGTCTGATCTATGTCGTACAGAGGGGCACTGAACGGGGCTGCAGTGTTTCTAAGTAGGGTGAAGGGAAAATCGGAGGGGGAAGAGTCACATGCAAGTGGTTTCTCATGCTGCCTGGTAGCCAACTATGGGGGACAAGATGACGAGAAAAAGTAATAAAACCTAAATACTCCATGTAGGACAGGATTCATGTGCCTGAGATCTGGCAGATGGTGGCGTATTAATGGTACTGTCTTAAAGTGCTTTTCATCTAATCTTTGAACATTTTCATTGACTGTTTATTTTTGTGGATTAACATTAAACTCCCATCGCATCTGCTTGGAAATATGAGATTAGTCTTAATTCCAAATAAGCCGCTTTGCACACAGAACTGAAAGGAAGGCGGGGGAGGTTTTCAAGTTATTTATGGAATTATTATAGTGTTATGGATGTGCATTTGCAATAAATACTTTCCATGTAAAGATGGATTTATTATTTTATAAAACCTGAGAGATCAGTCATGCAATTCTGCACCATGTCCCACATATTATGGAGATCGTTACTGAGATAGCCCATATCAGGTAGTCTGATGAAAAGTAACTGGAGCAGTATCAGTTTACTATATGAGAAAGTTGGGGGTTGTCTGGATGAAACAGGAGATGGTGATGATGTGGCTGGAAGGACTAATCTTCTCATTAAAAATATATCATTTTGTATAACTTGTTTGACTTTGGTTTCCTTAACCAGAAATCACTTACAGAAACTGAGGAGTGTATCTGCCATGATTTTGCCCACAGAAAGTCAGTACGAGTGAATTTCCATCAGTGTATTAGTGATGGTGTGGGTGCAAGTGTGGGGATCAGCAGCTTCTGGCACTCCATCTCATGGTAGACGTGTGCAGCTACAGGTGTGATTGTGTCACAAATTGGTGAACACCAAAACAGTGCATGACATAAATAGAAAATTTAACACAGGAACTACTTTTGATTTGAATTCAGTTTAGAAAAAAACTGATGTGTCTGTCACTGGCGAGGCCAGCATTTATTGCCCATCCCTAGTTGAGAAATTTTGATACCACGGAGTGGTTTGCTCGGCCGCTTCAGAGGGTAATAAAGAGTTGGTGTGGGAATGGAGTCACATATAGGCCAGACCAGTTAAGGGCAGCAGGTTTCCTTGCCTAAAGAACGATAGCGAACCAGTTGGGTTTTTACAATCCGACAGTTTCATGGTCACGTTTCCTGATACCAGGGTTTTACACCTGGCTATAATTTATCATCAGACAACTGAATTAGCTAAAGTAATACAAACTATTCACCGACGGACGCGATGTGAATGATTTGTTTCATGTACATTATAGGAACAGGAATAGGGCATTTGACCCATTGAGACAAACAGTTCTATTATGCTGTTATTTTGATGCACTCAAATGAATCAGTTAACTTTCTTTAATTTACAGTTCCACATAAATACTCGCATTTATACAACAGATTACCAAGTGAAAGAAATACTTGCATTTATACAGCGCCTTTTACAAGCTCAGGATGTCTTAAAGTGCTTTACAGCCAATTGAGTACTTTTGAAGTGTAGTCACTGCTGTAATGTAGGAAATGTGGCAGCCAGTTTGTGTATAGCAAGCTCCCACAAACAGCAATGTGATAATGACCAGATAATCTGTTTTAGTGATGCAGATTGAAGGATAAATATGGGCCAACACACCAGGGAGAACTCCCCTGCTCTTCTTTGAAATACTATAGGATCTTTTACATCCACCTGACAGAGCAGACGGAGCCTCAGTTTAATGTCTCATCTGAAAGACAGCACCACCGACAGTGCGGCATCCCCTCAGTACTGCACTGGAGTGTCAGCCTAGATTTTGTGCTCAAGTCCCTGGAGTGGGACTCGAACCCACAACATTCTGACTCAGAGGCAAGAGTGCTACCAACTGAGCCAAGGCTGACAATGTTAAAATGAAAATGGCTCAAGGTGCTACATAGAATGGGTTACTCTTGAAAGGCTGTGACTGTTCTGTAGGTAAACTGAGCAACTACCCTGCGCCAACAGCCATGAGATGAATGATCAGCTAATCTGTTTCGCGGTGTTGAGAGGAATGTTGGCCTGGACATTGGGAGAACTCCTGAACTCATTTTGTTCTGCTTAAAAACATCTACAATTATCCAGGAATTGGAATTAAGCAATTTAAATAAGAAGGCACAGGGGGAAAAAAAATCAAATTAACATATAATTCCAATTAAGCAAATTGAAGGGGCAATATTTATCCAGAAGTGGAAGACCTGTTGTTATTCATCATGATGTCCAATGGTGATAGATCCAGCAGAAAAAACATGCTATGTAACTATCACCAGGTCTAGATTGATGCTGCTACATTGAAAGACTACACAAGCTTCAAATAAAGGAAGTCAAGAACTTTATTCAGTTTGTACACAGAACACAAGCCACCACGAATGATGCAAAAGCAAATGTAGAAAAATAGTAGAATCATATTGGCACTGATGACTATCTGTTCTGTACACAGTTTTAGTCAAAATAAATAGAGGATTTCCATCTTGCAATAGCATCAATGTCTACAATAAACTTCTGCTTTCATTTACATGAATAATTATAAAGGTCGGGAAATTCTTGGTTGCTGCTCCCACTCCTCTGGCGTTACTTCACCCGTTTACATGCTCCCACTCCGCCAGCGAAGTAATGCCGGTGGACGGGCAGCAGCTCCGAGGAACTTCCCGGACAAAGTCTGAAGGCGTTCCACCCTGCTTGTATCCGATATCTGTTAAATGGTCTGTGTAGGTTTGTGTGCTTGCCACAAAGTCAACCTTTTCAGCACTGGGTCTGGGACCAGGGCAGATTTAAAGTGTGAGTACATGGGCTGACTCAGATGGAATGTGAAAATACAATGAGTTGCTAATGGATTGGCGATATTATTTGTTACATCTTGTGGTTGTAATATTAAAAGTGGGGTCCAGGAAGTTTATTTCGTTTTGCTAGTGATAGCACTCTAAGCTTGCCACAGCACCATGAGAATGTCTGTAAACCCTGGATCAAAAAAGAAGACGTGAATATTGGAAATCTGAATGAAAAACAGAAACTGGTGGAAGGCTTGAACAGCATCTGAAACAGATAAAAATAGGTTCATCCTTCATATGTCCTTGTGTAGGTTCCCACCCAAAATGTTACCATCTTTCAGGTATTGACTGACCTGCTGTGCATTTGAAGAATTTCCTCTTTGTAAATTGTAGGGCTATGGGGAAAGAGCAGGGGAGTGGGACTAATCGGATAGCTCTTTCAAAGAGCCGGCACAGACACGATGGGCTGAATGGCCTCCTTCTGTGCTGTATGATTCCATAATTAGGGAGTTTTTTTTTCTTTAACTGCAGTTTGCCTATGTACTTTTACGTAACTTGGTCTAGTTATGACTCGATTCCAGACCGACAAATCTTATTGACTAATCTAGGTGATGGATCAAGATCTACAGGGGAGAATGTCACCAAGGTTGAAGAGAGTAGGATAAGTTAAGGAGAGCTGATTAGATAACACCAAGCTTTGATTTTTAGAAGCCTGAAAATTATAGGCGAGAAGGAAGACTGAGCAAGGCGGGGTTCCACAGTTTTGAGGTGCTGGGAGTTTTTTTAAAATGATTTGAACACAGTGAAGCTGGGTGGAGACTATGTAGAATGGTGAATTGCAGGATTAGAAGAAACAGGAAAAGAAAATTTAGAAAAACAATGACCATAGTGCAAATGCTAAAGTACAGAAAGACAAAGGCTGAGAGAGAGAGATTGGACTATTATATCTGTCCTCGACTACATGGTGTAATCTGTGGGAGAAAAAAAGAGGCAAACGGATAGAATAACAAAACCAGTTAATTCATCCATGTGATGTGGAACCCTTAATTAGCGAGGTTAAAATGGAAAGCTCTTTTCTACTTAATGAATACAGTTCTGGTGATAACTTAATCACAGTTTCAACTCTGACCTAGCACAGTCCACTTAGTTTAATGCAGAACTTTTTATTATATCTGTAAAGCTCATTTATCTGGCCACCGATTTGGAACTGGTTCAGAGAAGCACATTTATCACTCGATTTACTCAAATCCAGCACCTGAACCTGGAGCAAGTTGGCTTCGGTAAAGTGCATATTTCCTTGTTAAACTGACAAGGCTGATACAAATTCAAGCTGTAAATGGACCTGTAGCAAAATGTCACTGCATGACATTGTCACGAGTGGCAAGAAACAATCTGTAACTGCTTAATGAAATGAACTGTGAAAAAGGTCATGATATTAAGCATTTAATGCTAATATTAACTGTTTAAACTAAGAGTGCATTAAGGCTGCTTATTATTTCTATTGTAGTAATAAAAGCAGTAGTGTAATGTGCATGTGTACCTGAGCAGCCATCTTGAAATTTGTTAGTCCAACACACTTGTTAATAAATAAAGTTTTTGGCGATCATGGCATTATCTAAAATAAAACAGGGCAGGCTGGAGCTCCCCACATATTCTATTTTTGCGAGTGCCTTCATGTATATACTCAAGCCCCTGCTGCACAACTTGTTATAAATGTGGCAGGAGCAGGGTTGATCTGGCCATATGGGAAATCAAACATTTTCCAAGACATTATCGAGAGGATGATGCTGGAGTAGAGCTATTACTGAGCCCAACTGTGCCAAGAACTGATTTAGGATGACAACAGATACAGTCCATTACCCAACAATGCCTCAATGACCTTGTCATGTCAACTGTACCTCAACTAATTGAACTCCCTCACACAGTTGGGCTCAGTAATGCTCCTCAGATAGTTCTGCCTGATGATGTCATTAGCAGTCATAATTTTTTTTTTTACACAAAAATCAATAGAAATTGACTGATAAAAAAGGAAGTAAAATTTCATAATGGTTTGATATTTAAAAAGGAGCACATATGACACAACTCTAACTTGTACACTATTGATCAGGCAGCTTTCTGTGACATTGCCATAAAGCCTGAGTCTCAATGATACCAGCCACCATAGAAAGAGTTTAATCACTTCATAAGGGGCTTTTATATTGCAGGAATGCAGCCGATAGGAGACACGCAGCTTGCCTACATCAGTTTCATAAATGTGATCTAAGAATATGTCGTCCAGTTAAGGGGGTTGGTTTTATTAAATAACGGGCAACTAGGTTCTTGCATTTGGAGTTTCTGCATTGCATACTGGGGTCCAGTGTGACTGGCACTTGACTAAACAGTAAAAGAGATTGAACTTCACATGGAGATTGCTCGCCCTAGACAGGAACAATGGAAACTAGGGAATGTAAAATTATCAAAAGGAAATGTTTTTTCAGGAAGAAGGGTGGATGGCAACATATGGTCTAAAAGGAGTAGAAATGACATAAAGCTAATCATAGAAATATGGTAAAAGCAAATCTTGTGCTGAAAGACATGAAGGAGCTAACAACTCATTAGTTCAAAACAGCAAGTTGATTAGAAAGGAAAAAAACAGTTCAGAAGGAGTTTTGTACCAGAAATATTGGGGTAAACTTTTCTCTTCATATCATGGGTGGTAATCTGGCGGAGTGGATTTCCCATCCATATTAGAATCCATCCGATTTTCATTCCGTTGATTACGGATGGGTTTTGTAATGGGTGATCTATCCGCTCTGACAGATTAGCGCCCAGGCTGTGAAGACGAAAATCTACCCCGTTACAGTTTCTCTTTCAGATGCTGATCGACCGGTTGTGTTATCTTCCGCAGTTTCTGTTTCATTTCAGATTTCCAGGATTTATGGGGTTTCTTCTGAGCTTATTTGCCTTGTCTTTGAAATGAAGCAGAAGAAGTGGGATTGGATATGCTGGGAAGGGATGGGGGGCAGACAACAGGCAAAAATGTCACGGCACACAACCTTGCTTTGTAAGTAGAAAAATACTTACGTATTTTGATTAACCCAAAGAAACTCAGCTGGATGCTACTTTGAAATGTCAGTTGTAAGCATCAGTTAACCACAGACTCATATTGCACAAATATAATAGGCCCATATTCATAGTAACTAACATCTAGGTAACAGACCGTACCAGTGTATAAATTATTTCCTCATTTTATTTTTACCCTGTCATTTCAATAAAGAACACACTTGAAGGTGCGATTTATAAACTGGATTTTACATTCTTACATGTACAATCCCAAATACTGTCAGGATTAGGATACCACACTATGTAAATATTAGTGATTATGGAAAGATAAACGGTACATAGAGGCCCTTACAGTACACTAACATGATACGGGAATATTTAATAACAAATAACACACTGAATTAGGATATGGCACATTTACAGTTAACAGGAGGAGCTCCCAAACACAACATAATTAAACCAAATCCTAATACTAAAATCAATTCCCTACCAACATTTCAGAGTAATTCTTTGATTCCTGTCCCCTTGTGGCAGTTCACACAGAGACTAACAGAGGGCTGGGAGTGCCTTACAAGGCTGTAGCACACTTATTGTATTTTGGATGACATCATAATTCCACTAAGGTCATAACATTCTCCAAGATTCTGAGCTTCCTCAATGGCCCAATTGGTAAAGCCAGCATGTAACGGAACCAAACAGGACAACGGGCCCCATGTTCAATAACTGGTCTTTGAAAAGTCAGTTGATCTCGACTGATGTGTGTTTGTGTGTGTGCGTGAGTGAGAGAGTGTGTGAGCGTGAGTGTGAGTGAGAGGGTGTGTGAGCGTGTCTGTGTGAGAGAGAGTATGTGTGGGTGTGGTGAGAGAGAGTGGGGGGAAACGGGTGCTTTGGGTCGGGTGGGAAGTAAAAATCTCAAGTAAGTTCTTTTCCCTACCTCCCTCAAAATACAGCGTTGGCCACCATTCTGCATCTAAACCAACGCTATTACCTTACCTGTGAACACTTCACGCTGAAACTTGGTGCCCATAGTAAAATTAGATTCCATTCCCCAGTACTAATATTCTTCACCATGATGAGCACACAACTATTTAAAATTTTGTTCTAATCTCGAATCACTCAATGTGGCCAAGATTGGCTACAAGTGTCAGTGTCTGCCAGGATACAAATAAAATTAATCCAAAACGAAACAAAAAAATCCTGCTGTGACCTTTGCACTAACTATTATAAGAAATAACAGTTACATGGGAGTGATTGATTTTCTAACCTCATCGTGGGACTTTAGGTAATGTTTTCAAACTACTTGATGTCACCCAAACCCTACAATAAGCCTGCTCACACGTGATTCTTCTGCTTCACCCACCATTCTGCATGTCTCTCGTCACTGCATGAAATGGCTCTCATCAGAGCACGCAAATGTGACAAAATAGGCTGCAGTGGGGGAGCGCGGGCTTAAACTGACACGGGGCGGGCACGCGTGTATTAGATGGCGTACATTCCATTTTGTTTGTCTCAGAAACCACTGCCGTGCCGTGTTCATTTCACAGGGGAGGAATCAACATCTGTTCTTTTCCATGTGGAGACAGACACGTGACAGTTAAACAATAAATAAAAAGATAAATCAGAATCGCCTACTCAAGTTGTTTTTCATAGAAAGCCTTTTCTCAATTTCTCTGTGTATTTAAGGCAGGAAAGCATTTTTAGATAGATTTAATCTGAAATGTAAATTTGTTTTTAGTCCTATTTACAATACAATCATGTTGATCGCACGGGTTAATATATGGATATATGTAATAAAGAATCAACACCGACTCGGTCAGTGCTTTCCTACAAGAAAGCACCTGGAAACGTTGTCACAAAAACACTTTGGGGTGCCGTGAGTGAGGGGATGAGCGAGGGGGTGCTACTTGAAGTAGTTTAGTCCCGCCACCAGCAGGAACTTTTCCAGGAACAGTTCAGAGTCGAGGACGGCAATGTGAGCCGCCCGTCCGATCAGCGCATTGGCAGTGTTTGGCAGTGCGTGGAAAATATCATAGCGGATCAGAGTGCAGTCCTCAACCTCTGTCACCGGCCGAAGGAGGTTGTTGATCATCTCGGTGTAGACACAACCTGTCCCAGCGCGAAACATTAAAAAAAAAAGGAAATATATGAATTATTCACAGCAGAAGTTGACATTTCAAATGTATATATTTATTTCCTTCCTGACTGTACTTCTGATCCCCTCAATATCTTATACAGTCAATAAATACCCCATTTAAAAAAAGTATGAATTTTGCTCTCTGCAAGGCGAGGGATGTTAGGAATGGAAAGTTTTCCAAATCCAGGGCCCAAGACAGGCAAAGCAATTCTGTGCCTTAGTCCCAACTGCACCAGTGTGATATTTTCCAATTGCCAAACCAGACAACGTTAGAAGGTATCATTTTAACCCCCCATGAGAGGCGGGAGAGGGTCGGGCGGGGGTGGAATTGGTAAAAATGTGAAACCCGACCCCAACTCGCCGCAAATGCACCTACTTCCGGTTTAACCGCGGTGGGTTTGTTGTCAGCCGAGTAACCCGCTCTGGAGAGGCAAGTCAGTGAAGATATGTTAATGAGGCTGCGTGCCTCAGATTTTGTGTGCCATATAAATTTAACGGCTGCGGGCCGGGTTTCCCGCAGCTAAAAGGAGACTGGAGCTGCCGGCTGCAGCGGATAAGTGTTCCTCCAGCACTGCTTGTGGGCCAGGAGGAGCAGGAGTGCTTCCCCTGGCCTGTCAAGCAAAGCTGCCGCGATCTCTGATCTCTCTCCCCGCCCCGTTGTTTCACCCCCTCCCCTGCGATCTCTCCACCCCCCTCCACTCACCCCACCATCTCTCCCTCTCCGCCACGCTCTGAAGCCCTCCCACCGACAATGATCCTCTCAATTGCTGGGGACCATCGCCAGCGGTCCCCGACGGCTGCCTTGTAGCACAGGCTTTCCCACCCGACAGCCGGCCAGCCTTTCAATCTGAGCGGCTGCCAGGTGGGAAATGGAGTATACAAATTCCGCCTTCCCGGTACTTCTGGGTTTCCTGGCCGCTGACAGGCATCCCCGCTCCCTCACCACCAATATTGGGGCCATAATGTCTGTCAGTTAGAGTTCCAATTTATTGGCAAATCAAGTGCTGTTTGCCGGTGTTGGCCCTTGATAACTACAAACTGGATTGAGACAGCCCATACCTATTTCAGTTGGGACCCTTACATCCTTCTGTTTGCTACTTAATCTCTTTTGGTGATGCCAATCTTGAGGAAGGAACTGTGCAAAAAATACCAAGGGTTGTCTCACCCTCCAATTTCTCCATCTTCTCTGTGGGAAGCACATTACCTTCACTCTGATCCTATGGTTGAAGGTCTGAAGCAAGGACTTCGCTATGTACAGAAATTACAGCCACCAACCTGTGCCCTTCAAGTTGATGACACAGCAACATATTGCTTGCATCATGTTTCCTTCCACTTTTTGTGACAATCACCATTAAGTTGCCAAAACCAATCCACTCCAAGAATGCCTTACTAAAGTATAATAGATGGCGACAGTTGTTCTTATACGCTCTGGAAGGGTAATATTCCAAAACTATCAAATCAGCTTAATGGATCAAATTTGCAATACTGGTGGATTGTAGGAACAGAGGAATTGTTAGACGAAAAATGACAAAGGTCCATCTCGTTCACCCTCTACCATGCTGGTAGTTGCATGATACAGTAATGGAGTGGTTGACTAGTCATAGAAATCAATTTCTATCAATTAGTCTACAACAGACACAGACATGATGCAAGGAAAACCCCAGTGGTGGAGAACTTTGGTAACCATAGGTCCAAAGTCTCCTGTTCATTCCGAGCATGCTACACTTACACATCATGTCTCAAATTGCTCATTTGATCGGCCTAGAAATTCCGTTCCCTACGGGTGTTTACGCGCTGTGTACTCACCTGTAGGGCCAACGGAAGTGCCGGTTTTACGCCTGCACTGCGCAAGCGCTGGAAACCGGCACTTCCGTTCTCTGCAGAAAGGGCTTCCCAGGTCAAACGCCTGCGCCGGATAGGCAGCGCGTACGTTAGAAACTTCCGGTTTTTTCCACACTGGCTTGAGTCCAGGTAAGTCGGGAACAGCTGTGCCTAGAAAAGCGGGCGCAAGGCCTGCTTTTAGCAGGCTAATAGTTTAAGAAAGTAAAAAAAAAAAATTCCACTGATTTATCATTTTAAAATACTTTAAAGAAAGTTAAGTTTAAAAAAAAAAAATTCTTTGAAGTTTTACTTATGTTTTGGGGCTGATTTCTATTCAGAGATTTGACAGGTCTTCCTGTCAAATCTATGAATGGAGATTCCCTGCTCTGATTGGCTCCCCATGGCCCACGTGATCACAGGGGACGCTGCGAACTAGCTGCACCCCTGGGATACGTGAGCACTGCGCACCGGCAGATTGAAGAGGCACAGCAACGGAATTCTGTGCCTCCCGGGAGCCCTCCGGTCCAGGCGGAGATTTTTCCAAATCACAGCCCTCCGCCCGCGGGAGGGCTGCGAACGGAATTTCTGGGCCATTGTATTTTCTGAAAGAAATCTATCTAACTTGCATTTGAATGAATTAATACTAACTGCTTCGACTGTCTCCCTCGGGCGGCTTTTCCATAGTTGACCACTCGCGCATTGAAATATCGTTTCCGCAGATTAGTTTTGAATTCATCCCCTTCGACCTCAGGCTGTACCCTTTGGTTCTGCTGTTCTGTACAAGGTGAAATCGCTTGTTATGGTCTACATTATCTAGTCCCTTTAGAATCCTAAAAACTGCGATCATATCACCTCTCAACCTTCTCTTTTCCAGTGAGAACATCCGCAGATTCCAGGAGGCGGCATAGAATCAGCGCAATGCCCAGCTAACAAACACAAACCAGGCAGAGAGCGCTTGATGGTCTTACTAGGTAAAGATGGAAGCATTCCCTTCCCTCAGGTCTGTAAGCCATTGTCTTTACAATATGTTAATTAGAACTTCATCACTGTTGTTCAGAGTTCACATTCCTGGAATATTTTTTACCATTTAATAAATGTTTCGTTTATTTTTCCTGAAATAGCCGTTTTGGTGCAACACTTCCTATTGGTTGGCTCTGCTGTTTCCTATGGGAACTAGTTGAATGTGGGCTTTTTCTCATTCATTTCCCTCCCCATGCAACGGTTATCACGGATTTTATTTACTGAGAAACCAAGGTGAAGGGCCAAAGCATATATAGTACAGGAAACCAGTAAAGTTAAGCTGAATAGGAAAGAAGATAAGCTAAACCAGGACAGAGTAGCTAGCTGATACCACACTTGTGGTTTAAAAGCCTGTGGATTGTGCAAGGAAGGGAAAACTGTCAGGGATAATGAGCTCCATAGTTTTGATGTCCTGGTAATGATTTACGATGGGAGATAGTGTTTCACTTAAGCTCCAAATAGCGTCACAAGAGGGGAAATTGAGAGAAACAACAGCTGTCCTATTATCTAAGGTGGCAATTGGATTGGCACTATATTGAGATGCCAGTGAGCTGGCGAAGAGGTGATCATGATCCAGTCTGAGTCATTCCTTCAGACCTGTGGCAGTCCTTCCTTCTCTCCGGCAATCTAAAGGCTTTTAAAACCCAGTCTGGGTGTCACCTAATCACTATCTCTCCTAACCTTTGCAACCGCGCTGGTGCCCTGAAACATAGGTCTTGACCCTTCATGTAGGTTTCTCAATTTAAAAAAAAAAAGTTGTATCAACTATAGGTACTTAAAGAAAGAAAACACAACAGAAAAATCACAAAGACAACACTTACCAGTCTGTCTATCTTTCAAAGCTGTCTTACACATTTCAATTCGGGCAGAATGAAAAGGAACGTATCGATCCTGCGTCGATGCCACCAGCATAACATTCTTGAAGTACTGCAGCCCTACATCAAAACAACAGGTTACAATTAGAAAGGAGATCCAAATAAAGCTTTTTGTCTTCCAATTATTAGTAGCTTCTGCTTTCCCTCGTTCCTCTCCGGGTTTCACTGGGCCTTCTGCTGCTGAGAAGAAAGGCGGTGACCGACTCCCAAGCCTCCGCCAAAGCTATTCTTCAGCTGATTGCTGGGAGGCTAATGACAACATCCACTCAGAGGCCCATGTTTTCTTCCGCCCTGCACCGCCCCACCCCCTACACCTGTCCACAGTGGGTTGGGGGGGGGGGGGGGGGGGGGAGTGTTGTGGAGATAAGGCCCTTCAAAGCAACTGAGCTGGAGCTGTGAACTTAGCGGAGTGGAGACTGAAATCTGGGCATTTTCATTCATTCATTTGATTTGTGGGAAATACAGAAAATACCAGAATAAACTAGTTCAGCTTCTTTTGCTGGTTGCAAATCATAACATCGATACCAGTGCCAAATTCCACCCTACAACTGATAGACAAAACGTGTCCTGGTTATTCCAACGGACACCAAAATTGTCTAGTGATACTCAAAAATAAAAAGTCCAAATTCTCAGTCAGTGTGGTATTGAATCATACAGACCAGGAATGTCTCAGGTTTAATCATTACTTTGCGAAGAGTTAGCTGATCTTAGCCGGGTCAACAGTCATGATTAGCTTCAGTGCACCTGAGCTGATCACCATCCAGTGACTCCTGTTGGACAGTAAGTGTGCATGGATGTTAGATGAGGAGAATCAGGTTTGGTTGTGGCAGCTCCCACATGACTCCCCACCATTAGTCAAACAGCTCGCTGACAATCATTGTCTAAGTTCACAGATGAAGAATGGGCCACTATGAGGTACCTATGGGTGGGCTGGTGCCTCTGGAACTGATCTTAATCATGTCAGCATTTTCAGGAGAGGAGGGGAGAAAATTGGAAGGAAAAAGAAATGATATAATGTATGTATCCTCTGGAATGACATCACTGCTTCAACTGGTTTACAAAGGGCAAAAAATATTATTTTTTCAAAGAAACCACTACAAGCATTACAAAAAGAGTATGGGGGTGAAATTCACCTCCTTTGCGCCCGCTGTTAGCGCCTCCGGGGGGCGCTAACGGGGCGCAAAGGGTTTATCGCCCGGGCGGGGGCGTCTGCCGAGAAATTCGGCGGGGCGCTACTGAGGCGCTAGCCGATAGCGCCTTGCCCCCACCGGAAGTGCCCTGGACCGCTGGCAACGCGACACATTAGCGCCCCGCCGCGGCCCTTTAGCGCCCCGCGGGAGAAAGTCGGCTGCCACGGGCGATGTCAGCGACAGCCTCGCAGGTCGCGAACCAGGCCACACACCGCTGGCGGGGCGCTAATTAAAGGGGTGGTTCGGCTGCGTCCTCTAGGTCGGCCCCTCTTGGCGGCGCTTGGCGTGGTCCGTGGCCTCTATCCTGCCGTCCGGCACCATGTCTCAGTGCCGGGCTGCGGCCACGGCACCACACCGCCCTGATGGGCGAGTGTGGGCCATCGTTGGCCCTGCAGAGTGCACAGCGGCCCTCCCCTTTGACAGAAGGGGAGCGGCGCTGAAACGCGTCAGCGCTAGACGGAGCAGCCGCGTAGCGCCCCGAGAGGAAGTGGAGTGCCCGAGATAGCGCTCCGCTTCCTCGCCGGGGAGGTAAGCCCAATTTAGCAGCCGGGGCCGTATTCCCGTCCCGTGCGCTAAATGTCTGGCGCTAATTCGATTACTGCACCCAAACAGGGGGTAACTGAATTTTGCCCCCTATATGTCATGACATGTGTAATATAATAAATGTCTCTATTTTTCAACCTTGCAATTGTCGTGTTGCATGGCTGGCCGAGTCATAGACTCTATTTCTTTCACAAATCAGTTGGAAGTAGTGACTTCCTACTCAATGCGACATTTAGCTCCCTATTGTTTTGGACAGTGTGCATCTTCTATAACGACATTTTTGTGACTTTTGTATTTGTGCTCTTTGAACTGTCTACACCAGGCACCTTTATGGCCTCTACAAAGGAGGCTGTCAATTTAGTGCCACTCAGTGCGTAATAATGGTTAGCTTTTTGTCGTAGGCTTGCAGACGCTGGGAATTGAGTTCAACCTGCCCAAAATTCATTTCACTTAGGACTACGACAGCCTATGGAAATAAAAGGGAAGAATTTCATCGAGCTCAGTACTCAAGCTACTCCCCAGGATGTCATTAACACAATGTTTAAATACACCTCTGAAGAAAAAAAAAAGCAAATCATTATTTTTAATCTTTATGGATCTATGAAAATTCCAGGCTCCCTGAGCAAGCCATTTTTTTTATTTTCAGCTTGTACATGAACACTGAAACAAGCACTACCATTAAAGTAATAATTCAACTATCAACAACTGATACGACCAGCAACTTTCAGGCACCTCGTGCGCATGTCCATTCTTCATATGTGAGCCTAGACAGTGAGTGTCAGAAGGCTGTTTGACTGTGGGGGCATCAAGGCTGAGTCTAATCGTGTCCTCAACCAACTACCACACACTTTCCTGCTTTAAGGCTTACCGATATGTGGAAAGAGCTTAGTTGTTACTGGGTGGCAAAGAGAAAAAGCAGAGCAATTGAAAAATTTAACTATCTGATTCAATGGAAGGCTATCATTTTTAATTTTTATTGTAATAGTCACCCTTCAGCACTAAAACAAACTCATAAAAATCTTAAACACTGCACTTCTGCTCATCCAGTTTCCCTTTTTCCCATTCTCTCTTTTCTACTTTTCTTTTCTTTTACCTCATTTATAATTCACACTCCCTATTATAACCATTCTATATCATATCTATTTTTTGAATTTGAAAAATATCCTACTTGTTTTATTTTTTTCTGGTTCCCCCGGCCTACTGTCCACTTTGGAGGAGGGACTCAAATGGGGAAAAACATCATCCTGATTAGCTGAAAACCACCTCCAACTCCAGCCAATCACAGTCGAGCTGGCAGTCCTACTGGTGTGGTCAAGGTTCCTCCTTCGTCAACACCATCAGAAATAGATCGCTCGTTATTGGTTGGGGAATCTGGCGGTGTCCAAAATGGCTGCTGGGTCCGCCGACAAAACCAGCTCTGCTCTTCAAAGTAATGCATTGTTAGTGATGTTCTTTGAGATGTTTCTGCGAGCAGTGATAAGCTGCTGGATAAATGGAAGCCTTTCATATGCTTTAACTTTCAACTGTTTGAATTTTTATTTTGATCATGATGAAAGTTTGTAAATAACATTTATTTTTTTTTAAAAGCCTCTGTTGGTCCTCATTCATCTAACAGAGAGCAAATCAATAAGTGAATGCTGAGTTCAAATTGCCAGGTGCTCTGAGAAAATTGAGACTGTATGTTCGTCCACACCATGCACACGTCTGGAAAAGCTCAGACAGGCTGTTCTCAGATTCGTGACAGAACTTCAGATGATTTCACATGCCACATATTTCAAAATAGGACTCTTTGTGACTTTGTTATCAGCAGTAATGAGCTTTGTCTTGCAGATTACATTACTTCTTGCTGCACAGCAGTTAATAAAACCTTCACCGCAACATTTACAGCGGCACGATGACTTGCAAGAACATCTGTTTCAGTATTTTTGACAGATGTTCGTACTTTATGAGAACCTACTTAATATTTGCACATATGCTCATTAATAAACACAGCTGCCAACAACATCGATCTCTTTAAATCACATAAATATTGCAAATCTTTCATATTGACTTATGTTCGCAATAGTAATTTGGACAGCAATTTTATTTTGCAAGCTTTTTGTCAAAGGCCACATTCCCAAACAATAACTTGCTCAGGACCACTCTCAGGAATGCTCCAGTACTGGATATTTACCTCTAGACCTGACTATTCCAACGCACTCCTGGCTTGCCTCCCACATTCCACCCTACGTAAACTTGAGGTCATCCAAAACTCGGCTGCCCACATCCTAACTCGCACCAAGTCCCGTTCACCCATCACCCCTGTGCTCGCTGATCTACATTAGCTCCTGGTTATGCAATGCCTCGATTTCAAAATTTTCATCCTTGTTTTCAAATCTCTCCATGGCCTCGCCCCTCCCCATCTCTGTAATCTCCTCCAGCCCCACAACCACCCCCCCCCTCCCCGAGATACCTGCGCTCCTCTAATTCTGCCCTCTTGAGCATCCCTGATTATAATCACTCAACCATCGGTGGCCGTGCCTTCTGTTGCCTAGGCCCTAAGCTCTGGAATTCCCTGCCTAAACCTCACCGCCTCTCTTTCCTCCTTTAAGATGCTCCTTAAAACCTACCTCTTTGACCAAGCTTTTGGTCCTCTGCCCTAATTTCTCCTTATGTGGCTCGGTGTCAAATTTGTTGTCTTATAATACTCCTGTGAAGTGCCTTGGGACGTTTTATTATGTTAGAGGTGCTATATAAATACAAGTTGTTGTTGTTGTTGAGCAGAAATTTCCTCCAACTAAATATTGGGAAGCTCCCAAGCCACCGAATCCAGCCCTCTCGATGGCAACTGTCTGAGGCTGAACCAGACCGTTCACAACCTTGGTGTCGTATTTGACCCCGAGATGAGCTACCGACCATATATCTCCTCCATAACAAAGACCGCCTACTTTCACCTCCGTAACATCGCCTAACTCTACCCCTACCTCAGCTCATCTGCTGCTGAAACCCTCATCCATGCCTTTGTTACCTCTAGACTTGACTATTCCAACGCAATCCTGGCTGGCCTCCCATCGTCCACCCTCCATAAACTTGAACTCATGCAAAACTCTGCTGCCGGTATCCTAACTCACACCAAGTCCCTTTCACCCTTCGCTCGATGGCCTACATTGGATCCCAGTCCAGCAACGCCTTGATTTTAAAATTCTCATCCTTGTTTTCAAATCCCTCCATGGCCTCACTTCTCCCTATCTCTGTAACCTCCTCCAACCCTACAACCCTTTGAAATCTCTGCGCTCCTCCAATTCTGGCCTCTTGCGCATCCCCGATTTAAATTGCTTGATCATTGCCTTCAGCTGCCTAGGCCATAAGCTCTAGAATTCCCTCCATAAACCTCGCTGCCTCTGTACCTCTCTCTTCTCCTTTAAGACGCTCCTTAAAACTTACCTCTTTGACCAAGCTTTTGGCCATCTGTCCTAATATCTCCTTATGTGGCTCGGTGTCAAATTTTGTTTGATAATACTCCTGTGAAGCAGCTTGGGATGTTTTACTATGTTAAAGGCGCTATATAAATACAAGTTGTTGTTGTTGCTCCACTTCTATGCAATGAGGAGAAATGGATCTGTGGCTGGAGTTCCACAAGAACTCATCTGGTAGTATGTGTAACAACAACATTAATGCTTTTGTGAAATATTTCTCTGATCTGTCTTTCGCTATATGCTAGGATAACGTCACTTCCTAATATTTTCCTTTGTTTCCTCTCCCTGGACAGCGAGAGGAAGAGGGAGAACAGTACTATTGACGTCCCACTGCCATGAATAATATACACAAAGCAACAGCTCCGCAAAGGGACACAGAGTGAGAGGAGGAAGCACCCAACTGGCCCTTTGACTGTTTTAAACTACCATATTCATAAAGTTTTCAGGGTGTCAGTTGTTCTCTTGATGGTCACTGTAAATAATGGGTGTGGGTGAGGGGCAGAAGAAGTAGATGCACAATGGGACGTGTTGCACTGCTTTGCGTGAATCTGATTTTGCCCTAATTCAGACATTTCAATTTAGAAGTGTTTCATATTCCATTTAAACGAAAGAAAGCGCAGGAGGCTTGGACAGGAAATCAACTGATGTGAGTAACTGAAGGATGGCACATGGATTGTCAGTCACAATTCCTTACAAGGTGAGCTGTACTGATCGCGCACAGTGCCAGTCAGATGGTTACCCACAACAAGGGGAGGCTTTTAATATTTAAATAACAATCAGAGGTCCTGTCAGTCATGTCTTTCTGAAAGATGACTACTGAGCAACATTGACACAGAGTTGGGAGCAAATCTCCAATCCATTTTCTTCGCAGTGAAGATTTGTGATGCAGAACATTTTTCCTGAAAAATAAAAGAAACACGCAAGTTTCTTTAAATTAATTCATGGGATGTGGGCGTCGGTGGCAAGGCCAGCATTTATTGCCCATCCCTATTTGCCCTGGAGAAGGTGGTGGTGAGCCGCCTTCCTGAACCGCTGCAGTCCGTGTGGTGAAGGTACTCCCACAGTACTGTTAGGGAGGGAGTTCCAGGATTTTGACCCAGCGATGATGAAGGAATGGCAATATATTTCCAAGTCAGGATGGTGTGTGACTTGGAGGGGAACTTGCAGGTGGTGGTGTTCCCGTGCACCTGCTGCCCTTGTCCTTCTAGGTGGTAGAGGTCACGGGTTTGGGAGGTGCTGTCGAAGAAAAGCACAGTTCCCGTGTGTCTCACCAATGCCGCTTTATTTCATGGCAAAACAAAGTATAGACATGAGGCAATATCAAGTTGAGCCGAACCAAGCATTCAGATCCCAGCCAACTAACTCACTACTACCAATGCGAAGCCTTCTATTTAGTACTCAGCATATAGTTATTTAAATATATACAGGAGAATAATAAATACGTTTGTGTGATTACATACAGAATAACAGATATCAGGGAGTTTTACATAGAATGACCGCTACTCAAGATCGACTATGTGGTGAACTGGACTGTGCATTTTAACTTATTGTAAGCTAAGGTATGGAGCTTGTTAGCAGTTGCCACTATTCTTTGGCTGCTCGCACTGAAATATTATACCAGCTAAGATTCCAGACAGTGCGTGTTTATCTTTTCATTAGCATTCCATTGGGTGTTCTTCATGATACTGTAGTCTAACCTGTGCTATTGTATCATGTCAAAATATATTGTTGCTTCGATCATGATTGACTGACAGCCCTATCTTCAAAGGAACAAAGGGTTTAAAACAAATAGACCATGCCTCAGAGTCTTTAATTCTTTATTGAATTTCTGAACATTTGTTTAGACTACCCAACTCAGAAATCGTTAGCGAGCATTACACATACTTTGAAGGAAGTACTGAAAGATTCCAATGAAGAATTATTTGATTAACTATTTATAGCTATAATGTTTGAAAAGGGTAAATAAACCTCTTGGAGACTGAGTCAGAATTGTTGATATACATTTAGTGTGCTTATAGTATAAGCCTAATGGATTTGTTTTTGTGTATTATTTAAGTAGAAATAAGTGGATAATTGTTTTAGCCTGTGTGAATCAATTTAGCATGCCATATTTTCTGTCAATCGATACAATGAATACCTAGAGGAAATCCTAAATGGATTTCAGCTGGCAATTTACCACAATCAGAGTTAATCATTAGACTTGAACCAAGTTATCTCTGCAAGACAGAAAGCAAAAGATCCGGTTTTAAAATCATAAGGGAGTGTGAAACTATCAGGCTTTTGAATGCGAAAAAGGTGTTGAAAATGCCAGAACTGTCACAGACTCCTACTGGGCTCATATGTGTGGATATCAGACGAGGACAGACTCGGTTGCGATGCTCACTATCGTTGACTGGCTTCCAAACAGCAGTGACTAGGGTCACATGTGATAAACATGCACTTGAGTGAGGTACTGTCAGGTTGCTCGCACTTGTGCAATTGTACCCCAGCAGTAGTCATTGCTTTCAAAGCAGTAAGAAAATTGGAAGGGGGGGGGGGAGAGGGGAAAAGCAAAGCATACACTTCAATGGGATATACCACTCAATTTTTTCCACAGAAAATGCACAAGTCACACAGCACCTACCTGGTTTTTCACTGAGTTTATACAGAAAGGTCTTGCGAGGGTCAGCCTGGTCCTTGAAGGTCAGTTGTAACAGTGAGCTCGACTTTTTCAGTTTCTGCATCAGCCAGAGGCCTAGTGTGGTGGAAAAGACACAATTAGTGACCAAAGCACAACCATTCCCCCCTGTCTGGTTCACAATCAAGATTAGAATGCGAGGAGAGAAGACAGGATTAGTCAAGTAATGATTAGGTGATGCCTAGCTTGATTTTCAAAGCAGATACATTGTGGCAAGAAGTCTGAAGCAGTTGTAGTTTTGAGGTCCAGGGAAGGAATGAGGTAAGAGTGAGATACAGTGCAACCTTTATTGAAGAAGGTGTAGGACACTGTGTTTGCAGCTTCAGAGGAGGAGAGGAAAGTTCAGAGCAGCAATGACCAGAGTTGAACCAATAAAATAGAGAAACATAAGAAACAAATCGATGGAGGGAGAGTTTGGAGGTTAAAGTGAAAGAAGATTCAGTCAATCAGCTTTTTTTTTTAAGTGCAAGACAGGTTTTAGAAGAGGTGCCGGAAAGGATAAATGAAGAAATGGCATCTGAAAGGCAGCTGAGATATTCATATCAGAATTCTCTGATCACAGTTTGAGAGATTACACTTTTGTTTTGCCAGTGTTACCACTGATTGCCATGTAGGAAGTTAGCCAAGAGCTGAGCAATCAAGCATCTCAGTGCCTCATACATGTGGGTGGGAACTAGGTTCATAGAATGGAAGGGGAGAGAGGCATCGAGTAAATACTATATTGGATAAGAAGTGAGGCCCTCGCCTCTCTCCGCAAGGTGCTTTTGTTCACTTCATAGAGGCCAGCTGAATACTGGAAGTAATCCAAGAGTGGATAACCTGTCCGTACCTTCAGACATGGAAAGAAGAGAAAGCAGCTGTTAATACCATGCCCAGCCAGTTTTTTAAGCTACATTCTCTCCCTCAAAGGAGTTGAAGCCTGAGGTTGTCACTTGTCCAGTTTTTGTACCTGACAGTGCAGTTTTTGACAGTCTGCCGAGCATTCTACCATTATTGCAGGTAATGGGGCTGCCACTATAATTAGAATCAGTTCTTTACCACCAGGATTAGAAATTTGTTACAACAGACACTTCTTTGCCTGTCTTGGCTCAGACTCGCTAGAAAATGAGTTCGACTCCTGCTGCAGCAGTGTGACATTCCTATTTCCCCACACCAGATGCAATCTGATTGAGATTGCCAATTAGTGCAGAATTGTCGGCAGGTGTGTGCTGTGAATCACATCACCGGCAATTGGATGAAGCAGCCAAATTCATTTCACGGCGGAGCCTTTCAGGAGAAACGATGAAAGAGAGAGAGTAAATTAAACGGAGAGTGAAAGAGACAGACGGCGAGAAAAATTGAGAGCGAGAGAGAAAAAGACACAGTTGAATAAGAGTGACGCCCGCAGACTGAGACACAGAGACAGCTAACTTTCATCCGTCTGAGCTGGATTAAACGGCAAATCCCAGAGGTGAACTGGACGGCGTGCTAATGCTGCTGCGACTCTTCAGTCTCTCTGTGAACAAATTGAGACTTGATAAAGATTTGTTTAAAACTGATTAGCATCTGAGTGGATTTGAATTGAGTATAACATGTCTTATTACAAAACTATGGGAACAGCTGTTGTCTTAAGATCACAACTAAACTACAGTTGGATGCTCGGCACAGTCTGTCACTGCCTCCAGTGCCTTTCATCAGCAAGCATTTGTTTCCAACAAAAAGGGAGGGGGAAAAGTCTCTATTTCCAGGCAGAAGAAACAAGAGGATTTAAAAAAAAATCTTTCTCAAAGAGACTTGGATTTACTAAAAGTACGCACTTGAAATATCAGAGGGAATGTCAGTGTGTGAATAGAAAGCTTCTGTAACTGTAATTAGGACTTCTTAGTGATATTGTTTGCCATGAATAACTTGTTAGTTGCACATACATAATACATGAGTTTGCACATGACTGATTCGAGCCAAGCTCTCTTACTCCCCCTCTCCACCCTGAAGGTGTTGTCCCCTTGCTGGGCTATCATTTGTTCACTCTCCAGTACTTCGATCAAGTGGCATTATTCAAGGTCGACCCTGGACCGTCACCTACCACAGCAATTTGTAAATGTTGAATTCAACAAATCTGCTCATTTGTGGGCTGGTGCCAGAAAAAACAATGATCGTGAAAGCTGCTGGATTGTCATAAAAACCTACGTCGTTCAGTACTGTCCTTCAGTGAAGGGACAGGAAGCCCATGTGGATCAGCGAGAACGGAGGTAATGGGCGAGCGGGACTTAGTGTGGGACAGAATACAGGTACATGAGTTTTGAACAAGTTGGAGTTTATGGAGGGTCGGGGATGGGAAGCTGACAAGAGTAGACAAAAGTATGGTTAATGTTTTCAGCAGCCGTGGGAGGGAGATGCGGGGCAGTGATGTGGAGGTGAAGATAAGCGGCCTTGGTGAGGGACAAGGTGCGGAGTTTGAAGCTCAGCTCTGGATTTAACAGGAGGCCAAGGAGTTCCACGATTTGGTTTAGCCTGAGCAGGTGGCTGGGGAAGACGATGGAATCAGCATCAAGAGCAGTTTATTCTGGGGGCCGAAAATGATGGCTTCAGTTGGAAGAAATTCTGACTCATCCGCAGCCTGATATCAGTCAGGGAAGTAGCGATGAGGTAGAGTTGGGTGTCTTCAGCATAGATGTGGGGAGCCTAAGGGCTGGATTTTACCAGCCCTGAGGAGGCGGGTTTGGAGGCGGGACTGCTGGGAAAGTCAAAAAGAATGGGAGCGGGTCCCGAACCCGCTCCCAACCCGCCTCCAACCAATCTTCCCGGGAGTCGGGTCCCCGATTTGCGCAGGGACCCGACTCCTCGCAGCGGGAAGAGGATTACAGCCACTTAACTGCTTGTTAACAGGCAGTTAAGAGGCTTTTCCCAATTTTTCGACTGCTGCTACGGGCTTCCCAATGTCAGGGAACACCGCCAGGGTAAGTGAGGCATGCTGTGGGTCTGCTGTTATGTTGGTGTTTGGATGACAGCTGCAGAAGTGGTTTGAAGGATGCAATGGGAAACTGGTTATTATCGGAGGTAAGGAAATGTTGTGAAAGTAATTTTTCATGTGGTTAGATGTTTCTGCATGTGACAAGCTGTGAAGTGTTTGTGTAGTTTCATCTCATCGGGAGAAGTGACAGATGGCTTTTGCAATCTCAGCTGCAGCTGCCACCTGTTTTATCCTAAGGAGAGAGTAATTGGAGAGCCTTGGTGAAAGGGCTCACCTTTGGACAGTGATTGTCAGTGTTTGACAGCACCTCAATGCTGTCAAACACTGACAATTCATCTGTCAAACAAGTGTGGTGCATATGTCTTTAAGAAAACTGGCAGATGAAGCGTCATCAACTGACATCATCTGACACCGGCTTTCCCTTAACTGGCCGGCAAGCCCGCAGGGCGGGCTTAACAAGGCCAATCAGGGCAAAATAGTGTCTGTTCGTCAGACGTTGCTGGGGGCGGGACTAGAACCCAGAAGGCAGCAGTCCCGCCCCCAACTCATCTCGGTAAGTAAAATCCAGCCCTAAGTGTTTCTTACTAGTAAGCAACAGAATCACCACTTTTTTTTTAACCAGTCAAGTAACATTCTTTAAAATATCTATCACAATAGTCAGATTTCTGCCATGATCCATAATTCACCCAGTGCATCTTCCGTGTTATTTACCAAACCAAACTCTGCTTTCCCCAGCAACGTACCTGTGCTAACCAGCGTGCTGTTATTATATAGTGTTCCCAGATGTGGCCCAGACAGCGACAGGAAAGTATGCAGCTTGCTGAGGTAACATCGAAACCTTGGCCTTGTCAGCACTGAGCGAATGATGATGTTGCCCAGTGAGTGGCCAATGAAACTGCATTGAAACACAGAAGATGAATTAAAATCTCACAGAATACATTGGGTGACCACTCCACTCTCTGCAGTGAAAGATAAATATAGGTTGCCAACATTTAACATGGAGAATAAGCAATTCCAGGGACAGGAGACAAATATCAAGGTCCGATGACATCACAAAGCATGACAGCATAACTGAAAATTATATCGAGAAACCGAGATGAAAGGCCAAGGTCCACAGTGCAGGGGAAAAATAAAGTGTGTCTCAGTCGGCATTTTCATGTGAAACCTATTTTTAATTTTTTAATATGTTGCCACCAGTTAGCGACTGAGTTCAGTGGGATGATTGATACATTACTTTCCTTTAAGAAATTATATGGATGAGGTAGTGTTCCTTGGAGGGTATCCAAACTATGTCAGCGGGCCATACGTGGTCCATGAGTGCTTGCAGTTCAGCTCATGATACACAGGCAGCTCATTTCTATTTATGCTTATGAGGGTAGATTTTTTTTCCAAGAACCAGCAAGCATTGGAAAATTGGGCTAGTGGGCCTTAGGCAAATGTGCTGTGATTTTCCGACGCTCTCATTTATGTCGACTGCGAGCTTCATTACCCACCTCAAATTAATGGCAATGCAATCAAGGGTCGCTATAGCTTGATTTATGACTTTTAGAATTGGGGGTTTCAATGGGCTTAAAGAGAAGTGTGATTGGCTGGGCAGCTCTTAAAAGGGTAATATCTTTGCCTTTTGTTTTCTTTGCTCTTTTTCCTTATGCTTACTGTGGGGTTTTTAATCAGTGGAATTTTTTGGATACTATTTATTGCTACAGTTTATATTTCCATCGCATTGAACTGTTTCCTTTCTGTCCCGTAGAAGTATTCCTTTACTGTTGGGTTAAGTCACCAGAAGGTGGACCATCAATGACACATTGGCCCAGAAATTCAGCCGAATACGGGAGAGTACGCACTGTGTACTCACCCATATTCGGTCCCGAAGTGCCGGTTTCCTGCATGCACTGCGCATGCGTGGGAAACCGGCACTTCCGATATTGCGAAGGGGGCGGTTCCTAAGTGAACCGCGTGCGCACTACAGGCTGTGCGCACGCAGCAAACTTAGATTTTTTTTCAGGTTTGAACGCGAGGGTAAGTATGGAAAATTTTACACTTGAAAAAAGGAGGCGTAAGATCCCCTTTTAACAAGGTAAGTAGTTAATTAAGTATTATTTTTAAAAAAATTCAACAGGTTTATCTTTTTTAGAGACTTTAAAAAAAGGTAAGTTTATTTTTATAACTTTTAAAAAGAATTTAAATTTTTTCAAAAATTAAAATTTTTGTTTAAAGTGGTTAATTTATTTAACTATAGTTATTTTATTAATGTGATGGTTTTTTAAAAAAAAATTAATTGAGGTTTAGCTGTTCTTTTGGGGGCAAGTTGTATTCATAGTTTTGACAGCTCTTGCTGTCAAAACTATGAATGAAAGATGGTGTGCTGCCATTGGCTCTAACTGGCCCACGTGATCCCAGAGGTCGCATTGAACTAACTGCGCCTCTAGGACACGCACACACTGCGCGCCGGCACCAGGGAGAGGCCCAGGAACTGAAGTTCGTGTGGGCCCGAACCATAAAGGCAGGCGCGGAGTGCGATATCGCGGGGGATCCTTACCCCCCGCGGCAACCATCGATGTCTAATTTCTGGGCCAATGACAGGACTTCAGCACAACTGGAATGGATGCAAAAAAAAAAAGAGGGTACATGAAAAGGAGCTCTCCAGTTCTATCTTTCACAAAAGCAGGCTGAATCACAAAGCAACTAAGCGCGTACTGCAGAGTCCCTGGCGGGCTGCAAGTCGAAGTAAAATTAATGATGAAGTTTGGCTTGCTCCCGCAATACAGTGTCGCATGGCTGTAGTGGAGCTAGATGAAAGGTTATGAGAAATTTCCATACACAAAGAGTTGTTGGAGAATGGAATGCTTTGCCACAGGGAGTAGTGGAAGCAGAGACCACTGCATCTTTTAAGGAAAGATTGGTTAAGGTATTTGAAGCAGAGGAGGATGCAGGGCTGTGGGGAGAAATCGCGGCTGGGGGGATGAGTTTTGGAATGCTCTAGCAAAAAAAACAGCATGTGACACAAATGGCTTCCTTCTGTGCTGTAAACTTCGAGGGTTCCAAGGCAGATCAACAGGCATCTGAACTGTATTGATTGCATTTCCCATTATGCAACCCTTGAAACACCTAACCAACAATGCTGGGAGGCAATTGTCTCCACAGGCTCCAAGTCAGCAGAGAGACAATTACAGGACTCGACCATATGCGATGCCATCTGTAGCCAACCTGGCAGTTCCATCAATGGCACTGCAGGGCTCAATACTTTTGGCTCCAGCTCATTTCAGCCAAGCACTGCACTGTCAGCTAATGTGCTGACAATCAATGTATCCAACAAGTGAGTGAAGCATCAGTTAGCATCACAGCATTTTTGTCTCCTTTCTCGATTAAAAGAAAAAGAAGCAGGACACTGCTAGCCAATATCACTGCACCACTGTGAAGGGGGACTGATGGCACCCATGTGATCATCTGTCCAGCAGGTTCCTGTTCCTTTTTTTCCCCCCCAATGTGACTTGTTTGTCCTGCCTCCTCAACCTCACTGACTGCATTTTCCATGGTGTAGCTGTGTTGGTGCTAGCGAACTTCTGTGAGAGACACAGGACGCTATGTGGTGTTGTGTTGCTGTGAGTCAGAGGCAATGCTAGCAGGCCACTTTTCCAAGCCTAGAATAACAGAAAAGGGCAGATGCTAGCTTCCTGACACAACTTCAAGCAGAGCTCACTTAGTAAGATTCTGCATGTGATGCTTGTGTATGTCTGTGTGGAAATTCCAGCTTTGCAGAGCATTAGGGAATGGTTAAGCAGAAGAATTCCCCAGGTCTCAGCTTCCACCATTCTGCTCTCTTGCTCCCCTTCCTACTCATTTCCGTATAGGGATACACAAACATGCTCCTTTTGTCTTTTTAAAAAGGTTGGGGGGAAAAATTCGGTATCGTCATTTTGGGGTGCTACTATCAGCCGGGCGTAAAGTTTAGCACCCGGCGCTAATTATCGCCTCCGACTGCAAAATTCGCCTCTATCGCCCCTGGAGGTGATTTGAGCGTTAAATCAGGCACTACACACCTCTCTTAAGGCGCAAACGTCAGGGAGCGAGGCGCTACCTCATAACGCTACCGAAGCTCAGGCGATGCCAATTACCATGGAAGCCAGACAGACTGGCGCCGTCCAGTTCTTAAAGGGAAGGGCCCATCTTGCTGGCCAGCCACACCCTGCTCATTGCAGCCCTGAATCTCGGCCTGGAGAGACCTCAAAAGCAATTGTGTTGGAAGCACTAATGGATAGGCCCACGGACAGAGCTCGGCGCTTAGGAACCTCAAAAGTGGTGCTGAGGGCCAAAATCCTTAGGACAGCGGTAAAACCAAAAATTTTGCCGATAAGAAAAGGCAGGAAGCACCCGCCTTTAAATAGCGCTCCCCCAGCCCCTTCCCGACTTGAAAATGTTCCCCTCTACCTGTCGTTCCTAGCGGCAGGCGCTAAGGCAGGGGGCGCGACTCAATATCCGGTCTGGGGCGTTGCACGCTTGACTGACATCACGATCTGCGGGCGCAGGAGATCGTGGCGGTAGTGTTTAGCGCCGCCGCAAAATGACTGGTCAATTTCGCCAGCTAAAATCGCTGTGCTCGGGCGCTAAGTTCCTAGCGCCCCGTTAGCGCCTCCCTGGAGGCACTAACCAACCAAATTTTCCCCCCTTGAGCTTTCAAGGGTTACTTGCCAGCTAGATTTTCTGCATGCCCCATTAGGCTAGCTCCGGGCATAAGTATAACTTTGCACTGGGAATTCATGCTAACTATTCAAACGAGCTGATGGTGAAAATGATGGGTAGTCAGCTCAGTGTGATTTTACACTAGCTGATAGGCAGTTCCAGCTCCACTTAACCAGCACTGGAAAATTGGCCCGATACTGCTAACATGCTGGTTTGTCTTGCTTAAATTTTGTGGCCCTGCAAGTTTGGAAAGGACTGTTTTAAGTGCCATTACCTCACTGGTGCATAAATAAGAACCCCAAGGTCTGTCAGTGTTCATAGCCTGAGATATATACAAATGAATGGGAACTGTGACAGAAAATTTACATGCAGCTCATGAGGCTTCTTGGTACTCATTAAGTGGCCCATGGTGACAAACAAATTGGACACTCCTGGTGTCACGGTCGGTGGATAGAATATACTTGATGGGCTAAATGGCCTCTCCTCATTTTACGTTTTCAAGAACTGTTACGCTTCAACCAGTGTACACTGTAATATGAAGCTTAACATGTCTTCATGTCAAGGTTTTTCTTTGTCTAAAGGTTCTTATGTTCTAAAGTATAGATTGACCTTGGCTGATTAGGAGAGAGAAAGGGGAGATTTTAACCCTACCCGCCCGCTGGAAACTGGGTGGGTAAGCAGTTAAAATCCACCAGGTGACTTACCCACTGATTTCATGCCCGATCCTGCCATTGGCGATTTTTACCAGTACTTTTGGACAGGCAGCTAAGACGCCCACCCACAGGCAGCAGGGTCCTTCTTTAAATATGCAGAGTGGGATCTGATGAAGTCATTGGTCACTGGCTGCAATTTTAACTCTGTCCTGAGCGGGGAAGACGCTGTGGCTCTCTGCCAGCTGAAGGCCAGTCAGAAGAGGATTGGGACGTGAACTCTCTGTTCCTCTGGCTCTGGATTCTTGTGCATTCTCCTTCCTTCGCCTCACCACTGGTGGCCCTGCTTTCAGCCATCTAGACCCAAGGCTCTGGAATTCCCTCTCTAAACCCCTCCATCTCCCTTTGGTCCTTTAAACCCTCCTTGAAACCCATGTTTTTGACCAAATTTTGGATCATTCCTCCTAATCTTTCCTCTTTGGCTCAGCATCCATGTTTCCCTTAAGCTTCTATGAAGCACCTTGGGATGTGTTTCTATGCCAGAAGTGCCACATGAATGCAAGTTGTTGGCATTCTTGATAAAGCAATGCCCATAAATTCTATTAACAAGAATTAGATAATTACTTGTAAAAGACGAATATTAAAGGATATGGAATTAATTTAAATGTGTCATGTGGCATAAAGCACCTGATGAGCAAAATGGCCTATTTCTGTGCTGTAACATGTTATGGTTCAATTTAATTCTCTCCAGCTAATTGCTATGAACGCTCTTCTTCATTTTTCCATTCCTCTGGCCATAGTTTTGGCCACCAGCATTTCCACAGCAATGATCAATAGGTATTCTGGAGGTTAACTTGTTCACCTTTGAGGATTAAAAAGAAAAAAGACTTGCATTTATATAGCGCCTTTCACATCCACCGGACGTCTCAAAGCGCTTTACAGCCAATGAAGTACTTTTTTGAAGTGTAGTCACTGTTGTAATGTGGGATTAGTGAATAGTTACGCAGTATTTTCCCTCAGGAGATTAAATAGGTGGTGTGAACTTAATGATGAGTTAGATTATATATAGTCTATAAGGAAGCAAATGATGGAGCACATGAACATGAGAATCTTTAAGAACAGGAAAGACTATTAAGGTAAACAAGCCAGGATAATTTTGATAGCTCTCAACCCCAACTAATGACCTTCACATCCTACCCCATCCCCACCCCCAATCCATTCTCACTTTAGAAACACAGTTAATTGCCTTTGGAACCCATTCATAATGTTTGCTTCAATGATTTTTCCTGCTAACTTATTCCACAGCTCTATTACGCTTTGAGTAAAAAGGTTCCACCTGATTGCCCTTCTTTCTCATTTTTAATTTGTTTCCCCGATATTTGGGTACTTTACCATGAAAAGTTTGATTAGGTCATGTCAGGATCTATTTTCGATCTAAGTCTTGATGGCCTCTTCTTGTTTTCTTAAGATTTTGGGGGGAAAATTGAGTCGCGCCCCCTTTGGAGGGCTAACCTCACCGGGGCACGACAACCCTGCAAAAATTAGCGCCCCCGCGGCCGAAATTCACTGGTAGCGCAGCAAGAGGGAAGCGGGGTGCTACGAGAAGCGCCCCGCCTCCCTCTTGGGGCGCTGCGAGTGAATATCGCGGCGCTACGTGCCGCAGCGCAGTACTGCAGGCCTTCCTCTCCTTCTTAAAGGGGAGGGGCCTAGCCCAGCTGGGCCACCAGTGATCGGAGGTCGGCAAAAGAGCTCGGCACTCAAAAGAAGTGCCGGGCTCACGGAGCGCAGCCGGCACTCCACGGGGAGGCTGCAGAGGAGGCCGGGGACGGCAGAGGGGGCAGGTGCTGGCAGGTGGCCAGCAACAAAAATGAGCGCCCGGCACCTCCCCTTTAATTTGCGCCGCCCCGGCCGCAGGTAGGCCCCCCTGACCCCGTCGGACATAGCGTCCAGTGGTAAGTCAATGGGCGCGACCGAAAATCACGGCCGGGGCGCTGTGCACGCCGATGACGTCATCACCAGTGCCGCGCTAACGGTTACTGCCGCCGCTAACCTCCCGCTGAATTTCGCGGGAGGCGTTGGCGGCACCACGCCCAGGCGCTAGTTGCTTTGCGCCCCGTTAGTGCCCTGAAAGCAACCGAATTTTTAGGCCTTTATCTTTTAAGTTACTGTAAACCTACCCTATATTTAATCAATCATGGGAGAGGGAAGAAATGGGCAAAGTATCAACCAGTTATTAAAAATGTATTTTGTTCCATTTTTCATCCTCCTCTCCTAAAGATGCTGATTCACAGGTCCGTGGTCATGGCCAACTCTGCAGTAGAGTGGGCATTCTGCATGTTTGACTCTAATTAAGTGCCATCATCAGATCTTGCTGAACAATATCAAGCACCATCAGGCTCAACTCTCCTCTGCCAAAACCACCTACTAGTCCAGGATCATCCTGGAGAGCAAAGTTATCGCCTAGCTTCTTTTATTAACTATCAACCATCTCTTTACACCCCTCTCCCCTGTCTTTTCTACCTTCAACTCCAACAAGTACAAGAAGCTCCTTGTCACTAAGATTGAGACCATTCATTCGGCTGCCTGTGCTGCTTGCCCCCTGATCCTTGCCCATTAGGCCACCCCTCACCCAGGCACCCCCCACCATCACCACATATTGCTGGACCATATCAAGCCCCACCGTTGCCCTGAATCTGTTTGTTTCTCTCCTATTTCCCATCATGCCCGCTCATCGGGTCCATGAGACCAACCTCCTGCTCCATCGACCCCATTACCACAAAACTGCTGAGCACCTAACTTTCTTTCCTAGCTTCCATGCTACCTGACATTGTAATTGGTCCTCCTCCTAAGATCCCCATCCCTTTTAAAACTGGCATTATCACCTATCCTTGACCCCTCTGTTGTTGCAAACTTCCACCCCATCTCCAACCTCCCTTTCCTTTCCAGATCCTTGAACATGTTGTCACCTCCCAAATCCATACCCATCTTTCACTCAACTCCATGTTTGAATCTCTCCAATCAGGATTCTGTCCCTGCCTTGGGACTGAAACGGCATCCTCTGTGACAGTGACCATGGTGCATTATCCCTCTGCATCCTTTGACACAGTCAACCACTGCATCTTCCTTCAGTGCCTTTCAGCTCATTGAGATTGTTTCACGCTTGGTTCCACTCTTACCTATTCAATTGTACACAGAGCATCTCCAGCGAAGGCTTCACTTCCAGTCCCCACACTGTGACCTGCAGAGACCCTAATGACCCATCCTTGGCCCTGTGCTCTCCCCCATCTACATGCTGCCCCTTGGCAACCTCATCCACAGACATGGGGTCAGCTTCCATATAGGTGTTGACGACACCCAGCTCTACCTCTCCACACTTCTCTCACCCCATCCACTGCCCGTGTTGTCAGCCTACTTGTCCGACATCCAGTAATTGAGCGGTCAAGAACAAAGGTCCATTGATACAAGGTTAAATATAAGGGGCCGGATATTCTGATCCCTATGGGTGGGTATGCGCTGTGTACCCGTAGGTCTTCCTGTCAAATCTATGAATGAAAGATGGTCTGCTGCCATTGGCTCTCCATGGCCCACGTGATCCCAGGGGACGCATCGCACTAACTACGCCCCTGGGATACGCAAGCACTGCGCGCTGGTAGTTGGAGGAGGCCCAGGACCGGAATCCCCTGCGGGCCCAGGGGTCAACGGCAGGCGCGGTAGGTAAGTGCGCGCGCGATCCTTGCACCCGCGGGAAGCCAGGGAGCCGAATTTCTGGCCCATTGTCTTATGCAGCCCGGGAGGAATTTTTCAGATCTTTTCCCAAAATGAGTCATGGTTTTTACTCCTTTTTTTGTTCCCCGCGGAGTTAGCATTACTGGTGGTCGAAGGTGGTGGTACACAAATTTGCACTGGGCAGCAAGTAGAGTGAGCATGAACTGGCCCAATGGTCTTTCCTTACCCTTATTTTCATATGCTCATATTGTAGAAATCTACAATCAAACCATAAAGTGCTGAACAAAAGCAACAAGTCTGTCAGCTTCGGAAAGAGGGTTAACGTTTCAGGTGGCCACAGGACCCTTCAACAGTTCATTACCTTTGTTTCTCTTTCAGATGCTGACTGACCGACTGCGCATTTCTGTTCTTTTTAGTTCTCAAGTTTGATCTGTGTGAGGAATTTCTCTGTATATTTCAAAGAACTTTCAATAAGAGGCTACAGTTTCCCTTTTAAGAATTTTTTTTCCCGACACAGACTGAGGTAGCAAGGCCAAAGAAGTTCGAATGATCTGAAGATATTTGACAAGCTCACAGTCGAACAGATTACCCTGTAGCTTTTAGTGCTGGATTTTATGGGTTTCTGCACTTTAAAAGAATACTCCGGGGAACTGCTCTGACTCTGGCAGTCAAACTTGGCTTCTATCATGAATTTAAAAAAAAAACTTGAATGACTTACTTTGTTCCGATGATAATCAAACTTTTTCTAACTCCCTACGCGAACCACAATTCAATAGACAGAACACCCTTTATAAGTTGTTCTCATGATGTTCTTTGCTTGTATAATGCAGAAAATTTGAGTCTCTACATTGTAGAAGTCACAAGATATGGACGAGGAGACTATTTGACCCATACTTGCTTATCCATGTAGAAATAATCAGCTGTCCCCCTCCTCCCAATTAGAGCATCTGGATGTTTCTTAAATCGTTGCATGGTTTTCGCCTCCACGACCCTACCCAGAAGTCCATCCCCTAGTTCACTTTCTGTGTGAAGAACTTCCTGACATAGTCTTAAATTCACCTTCTGCCTGTTTGAACCTGTACTGCTATCATACTGCCATAGTTTAGTTTGAAGTAGTATTCCAGATTTACCTCTTCTATACTGCTAGTTATCTTATATACCTCTATAAGGTCACTTCTCAAGTCATCTCCTTTCAAAGCTGAAAAGTCTACGTTTCTCCAGTGTTTCCTCACAGTCACAGTGAAGGGTTAATGACTACTTGTTTCAGTTACTTTTTTATATATTCATGTTTTTGACCAAATTAGTTGAAAAATTATTACGTTCAAATGGTGTTATTCATGTAATTATAAAACCATATTGGGGTAAAAAGTCAATGTATTTACTGCCACAGAATTATCATTCTAGAAATCTAGTAACTTTGTCTGATTTTTGTCTCCCATGAATCCATACTCACTCCTTCTTACCATACCATACCATACTTATCCAGGTGTTTCATTATCCCCTCTATCAGGATGCTTTCTAATACATTACCCACAACAGATCTGTAGATTTCTGGGAAGTCCCTATTTGCCTTTAAAAAATTGATGTTATGTTAGCTATTTTCAAATCCTTGAGCAGTCCTCCCCTTTGTAATGATTGCCTAGAGATAATGGGTTGAATGAGTACAACTCCAACAACATTGACACCATCCAGGAAAAAGCCCACTTGATTGGCACCCCATCCACCACCTTGCACATTCATTCCCTCCGGCGCACCGTGTCTGCAGTGTGTACCATCTACAAGATGCACTGCAGCAACTTGCCAAAGCTTCTTTGACAGCACCTCCCAAGCCCGCAACCTCTACCACCTAGATGGACAAGGGCAGCAGGCGCATGGGAACACCTCCACCTCCAAGTTCCCCTCCGAGTCAGACACCATCCTAACTTGGAAATATATCGCTGTTCCATCAACGTCACTGGGTCAAAATCCTGAAACTCCCTCTCTAACAGCACTGTGGGAGTATCTTCACATGAACTGCAGTGGTTCAAGATGGCGGCCATGCCAGCGACACCCACATCCCGTGAATTAATAATTAAAAAAAGGAAGCAAGTTAGAGTAGGAAGAAAATTAGAGTAGGAAAAAGGGGAAAAATTGACTGAACTGCTGAGAGCCGGAAGGATCATGATGATGTCACAGTATAGTCAACTGTTAGCCAATGAAGAAAGTCTTCTAGCTACTAAGGTTCTCCAGTAATGCCATTAATCCGGTGATTTCATGAAAGCAACAGGAGTAGATCTAGACTGGTTAGATCTCTGTTCAAGTTAAACATTAGATTTGTTTTTAAACTCTCCTCCCCTCCCCTCCCCAAGGTGTTGACTCTTTGCTGGGCTATGGTTCCACAAACATCAGGCACTGTCCAGTACCTCGACCAGTGAGTATTGTTCGTGGGTGAGCCTTGAATGAGAGTGTTGCCAGACATCATAGCGGAACCCAGTCTTAATTTCACTTGGCATCCACACACATGCACTTCCTGCGAGAGTCACTGAACAGTGAGCAGGAGCCCTGCCATTTTCCTTTCCTTTATCAAGGGGGTACTGAGGCAACTGTAGCATCCCTGTCAACACGATGAGGTCAGTTAAGTAGCTGCAGATAAGTAATTGAACTTAGCACCTTTCTGGCCTGTAGAGCACAGTTACTTATTGGATAAGCTCAATACGCCTATAATTTGATATTATGGCCTAGAAATTTGTTCGCGTCAACCTGCCAGCGCAAAGTGGGCACAGGGAACAATCCCTGCACCTGAATGGTTAGACCAGAGACGCACCCGATATTGGGCCTCAAGCCTAATTTAAATGAGACCGGTGAGTTGTGGACACCTGGTGGGCCTCCTCAGGCAGCTTGCCAGCGAAGGGGCTTTGAATTTTGGACTGGCCCTCAGGAAGGTTGTTAAAGGGGAATGGGACACGATCGCGAGGGAGTGACCGTTAAAGGGAGGGCAATTGGGGGAAACTGGGAGTGGGTCAATCGGGCGATCGGGTGAGCAATGGCTGGCATTGGGCCATAGTTTTAACGTGGAGTTGGGAGGACCACTCCTGCTTCTGCCAGCTCCACATTCAGTATTTTTTTTTTAAACTTACCTTCTTGGCCTGTAGCAGTCCCTTTAAAGATGCCAGTTAGGCTTCATGTAGACTTGGTTTTCCTGAATGCTGTCGGCCCGGCAACCCAATTTTTTACAGGGGCCCTAAAACAGGTGTCAGGCCCCATATTTGCAGATGCATATGCACACGTGAGTGCCTATTATTTTGCCTATACCAATATGGCGGGCAGTACACATCTGACTCGTAATGAGCGCGTGCTTCCCGCCCGCCATATTGGAGGTTTAGGCACCTGTTCAGCTCCCAAAAGCTGGGCATGCTGCCACTGAATTTCTAGGCCTTTATCTATAAATGTGAAAGGACAGTTTTATAAATATATCTATTTTCAATATAAAATGAGGTAGCACGGTAAACAAAATGTACTCCCCTTAGATTTTTCTCGTAATTTTAAACCTAGGAAGCCCCTAGACTTGCAGTGGCGTTATCTCCTGGCAATGGACATTTGCTGACAATTACTCCGCAGTTGATAAAGAAACAACCCATTTTGAAACTTGTTCTTTTTCTCCTCTGCGGAGGAAGGGAAGAAATGTGTTCCTGCTGGGGGCTAGATAATTGCTTGTGTTTCAAAACTTTCCCCTTTCCTTTCACGCAGGTCCGCGTTCAACAATTACAGAGAAAGTATCATTTGCTGAGTGAATTGGATATGATCTATTATGCCCACTTGGTATTGTCTCTGGAGACACATGGAGGAGAGGCAGGGAATGGTCTGTAAATCGAGCCAAACGTTTTGCAGGGAGAGCATTTTAGACAATCTGTAATGGGAAATGATTTTTATGAGCTATCCATCACTTTATGATGAAGGACATGGTGGCTCGCTACAACTTGATGGCAATTCTTCCCAAAGGCATTAGTGCTAGTTAATTTTTTTTTATATATATATATTGCTTTGCCCAACATCTGGTTCAGCTGCTGCAGATCTGTGTGTTTTTCGACTTTCCCCGCTATTTTGTTTGTCTGAACTTTGTGCTCATCGAGAAGAGAAATTGTAGTCCTGGGGAACAAAACACTTTCCCTTTCAGGCAATGACTCCCAGATTAGGTAATTTCAGGGCAGAACATCTGCACGCGATTTTGTTCTGACTGCGACCCCATTCCAGACAGGAGGGAGGGAACTTTAAAAAATAGGATCAGTTGCCTAACTGGGGTGCACGCATCGTAGAGACATCATAAACTCCAGGGGGAGGCAGAGGTCGCAAAAGAGTCTCCTATGCTGTTCGGAACTACTGCTGAATAAACTTCCTTGACTCCCACGGAAGTGAGCCAGAAGACTTTAACTAATCCTGCTGCTGGAGCCCACTTGTGGCCTAGAACAGCAGCTCAGCCTGCTTTCAGCAGATGCAGATTCGCTGGGCCCATCAGAGGTGCATCGGATGGATTCCTCGAGTGGTCTGGAAACAACAAACTTGTATTTATTTCGCGCCTTTAGCATAATAAAACGTCCCAAGGCGCTTCACGGGAGCGTTATTAAACAAAATTTGACACCGAGCCACATAAGGAGATATCAGAGCAGAAGAGGTAGGTTTTAAGGAGCGTCCTAAAGGAGGAGAGAGAGGTAGAGTCGGAGAGGTTGGGAGAGGAAATTCCAGAGCTTAGAGCCTTGGCAGCTGAAGGCACGGCCACCAATGGTTGAGCGATTAAAATCAGGGATGCTCAAGAGTCTAGAATTAGACGAGCTCAGAAATCTCGGAGGGTTGTGAGGCTGGAGGAGATTACAGAGATAGGAAGGGTGAGGCCATGGAGGGATTTGAAATGGATGAGAATTTTTAAATCAAGGCGTTGCTTAACTGGAAGCCAATGTAGGTCAGCGAGCACAAGGGTGATTACCCAATACACACCCCAGAACATAAGTGGGGTTGGGCAGAAGAAGTGCTTACCCCACAGTATCGCAGATTTTCTGCGCTATCACTGTTATATGCAAAGTAAAGCTCTTTCTACTTTGCTCTAACGTGTTGAAACCCCAAATTCAGGAGAGTACCAGTGTAACAACTTTTGATTTCCAACACCAGCCAACCTGTGACCTATCTGAGCGAGACTGCCAACTATTTGCATTCTATCTGCCCATGCCCACTAAGAACTGGATTAAGATTGTCCAAACTGATTACACATAGCAACCTACAACAGATTAAAGAAATGTTCATCTCAATAGCCTATGTTGGATTTGCAATCAGGTCCCACATTTGAATGGTTGGTGTTCATAACCCAAAACAGTATCCAGTCCCCCTAAAAAACAAGACTTTATAGACTTATGTTGTGTCGTGCCTTTTTTGTTGTTCCCTGTCCCGCGCCCTATAAAAACAGCATTGTCTATTTTCTTGTAATGATTTATTTAGGGTATAGTTGAGCAGTTTATCAATCACCTTTCTTGACAGCACTTGTTGCAACTTCCACCAGTATCAGGATTTAACAAACTATTTAAATAACTTAATTTTAGAATGGCAACTGCCTCAGAACTGCAGTGCAACGCAAGAATGACTGAAGGTTAAATGCTGATTGAGGGTTCTCTGTCTCTGGGCCTGCTGCATTCAGGATAACCATGTCTGCATGCGGCATAACCAGTGGTCATTTAAAAAAAAACTTAACCAGAATGTGGTGCCGGGAGGGGCAAGAGTGCCCCTCCCAGCTCCACAGGAGTCCCGAAGACTGTTGCCGGCTCCCTCCTGATTGCCTCCCCTCCCTCTCGATTGCTCCCTTCCCCCTCTTGATCGTCTCCCTCCCTCCCTCCCTCCTGCTCTCTCCCTCCCAATTGCTTTCTCCCTCCCTCCCATTTGCCCCTCTCCCGCCCACCCTCCCAGGACCCACCTGGGGGCCTCTGCCAGTGACGCAGTGGCCCGAAATGTACAACCCCATCGCCGGCAAGCTGCTTGGGGATATGCTGCAGGTGTCCGCACCTCGTCAGTCTAATTTAAATGAGGCTCAAAGCCAATATTCCCCCTCATTTTTCTTTTGGGGTGCGCGGTCCCTTTAAGGGGCTGCGCGGCCCGTTCAAAGTTTCACACATGCGCAAAATTTCACACTGGAAAAGCCGGTCCCGGGCTACGCGGGCAGGACCGGGAGATAGCTGTGTGGCCGTGTAGCTCAGAGGGAACGTTGCTCGAGGCCCAACTTTGATCGGGCTTCGGGCCTACCCCATTCCGGCGCAGGGATCGACCCAGCTCGCGCCAGTGGCCGGCGCCATCAATTCTCCCATCTTGACCGTTAATCTATTGCAATGATTCTCTTCATTATTTTAGGAACTCGTATCTCCTTCGTTCTTTTTCCGACCGAGAAGAAGTTTCGCTTCGTTTGCCCCGTCAAAATCGTGAAAGTTTTTTTTGGTGTCCTCAGTAGAAATGTATAAACAAATAAAAGAAAGGTGGCTGCTGTAACCACTGAGAATACATTAGAAAATATAAAGATACTTTGAAAATTGGGATTGTGTTGGCAAGCATGTAACATGGAGTCGGCTTTATTACGTGATGTTACTGCCTTAAATGCTGGCCCCTTTTATCATTATTGCCTTTAGAAGTATTGCTTTGGATGCTTCTAAACTTAATTTTTGTTTAATTATGTCAAGGACATGACTTTCGCTGTTTAGTTATACATACGGCTTAGTTTTTCGATAGGAAATTATGGATAAGATAAGCAATTACGGATCTTTTACCTTATTCTAGATATTGTCAGATTGTAGAGATGGATGTGTTGAATAATCTCGTCCAAGAGTCGATCCGTCATTGCATCAAAATCAGCAAAGGTGTCGCTCTGCAGTCAAATAAATTCAAAACAAAGCAACATCAGTGTCATTCTGGCGTGACATAGAAAAACAGGTCAGACGACTAAGATTATCACCCACCTCGTTTTGAACAGGTTTTTGGAATGTAAAGCCGACAGCAAAATCAATTAAAAAAAAAAATTTACTTTTCACCTTAACTTTGTGCCTTACCAAGTATTATTACTTAAGGTTTTGAATCGTGTACACCAGCAATGAAACAAACATCAGAATTCAAGCCATAATTCCATCTCCTGCCCACCCACTCCCTGCCATCCGACATGCTGTGAACTTGGCCAAAAGGTGCTAATTCTACTTCGGGCAATTTACCAGACAACAGTGTCTCATTAAATGCTCGATTCTTTACAACAAAGGGCGGTACAACCTACTGAGTTGCTCTATAATCTTAATTGTCGTATGAAAGATAGCTGATGCTTACGGGTGACTTTCAGTTACCTCTTGTTTGTTACAGGCCTTCGCTCCATCGATGACAGCAGTGCCTTCAGCTGTCCAGGCACCGTGCTAATCCCCTCTACCTCTCCACCTCCACCTCTCTCTCCTCCTCCACGACCCTCCTTAAAACCCACCCCTTAGACCAAGCTTTTGGTCACCCCTTCTAATATCTCCTTCATCGTCTCGGCAAACATTTTTGACTGATTTCTCTGTGAAGCAGTTCAGGGCATTTTTTTTCATCAAAGGAGCAATGTAAATGCTAAGCGGTTGTCATTCTTATATACTTTATAGCTGCTGTTTAAAGGCAGTCTGTTTTGTGTCGATCTTTCCTTTCATGTAACATTGTGAATAAGGCGCATTCAGTTGGGGGCTAACTTTGGGTGAATGCCATAGACCAAAATGGAAAGGGTTAATCAGGGCAGCAGCAGAGATGCTGTTGCTAATTTGATAGTGATGGAATCTGCTAGTTAGTACCAGGCGCTTTGATTTTTTTTTCAGGTAATAAGGTTGCTGAGTGCATTGTAGCTGTGGGAATGTTACTATTCATCTGAGAAACGTGATGATATAGTTTTAAGCCACAATGCTTTGAAATAGCTAATCAATGTCTGAACTGTTCTGTGTGACTTGAGCAGATGGCCCTGTATGTGAAGTGGATAAGGGGGTGAGATCTGTGGGAATAGGCTGCCGAGACCGAATAGTTAGACACTCGAGTGCTAATTCAGCAAAAGAGTGCCAACTGCTCAGATATAGTTCATGTAAAGGCTGGGTAACAGAGGGGAGTTGTGGCCAGAGCTGTCACGTAGCAGTAATGAGAAAGGGTATAAAAGGAAAAGATGATCTATGGTGAATTATTCCCAAGGAAACCTTGGTTGGTGGAGCTCCCAAGACAGAGATAACAACAGTGTCCTGATTGCGGACGTTGCCCTGTAGAGGCTTGCTGCTACAGTAATGTTGCCACTTTGCTGATAATCTTGACGCTTGTCACAAATCAAGATTAAATTGCTTTATATCTACACATATATGTAATTGGAGCTGATTCGATAGAAATGAACCCAAGTTATATTTAGAGACACGGTGATTTACTAATATCCCCATAATCCACTGTCTCCATTTCTTGACATGGAGAAATGCTAAACAGCGAACAGATTGCCAGGTAGAGTGAGCAAGGCCAGAATATTGGCCTCATTCAAAAAACAGCAATAGGAATATAAAGAACCTGCACTTATATAGTGCCTTTCATGACCCCAAAGCAACTAAGTACTTTGGAAGTGTAGTGACTGTTGTACAGTGCGGAAATGTAGCAGCTAATTTGCGCAGAGCAAGATCCCGCAAAAAGCAATCTGATAATAACCAGATAATCTGGTTTAGCGATGTTGGTTGAGGGATAAATATTGGGTAGGACAACGGGAAAACTACCCTGCTCTGCTTTGAAGAGTGTCATTCGATATTTTACATCCATTGAGAGGGCAGATGGGGCCTTGGTTTAACGTCTCATCCAAATGCAGTTGCACGCAAAGGTGGGTAGTGCAGTTGGATGCTGCTTCTACGGCAGCACCTCCCAAACCCGCGACCTCCACCACCTAGAAGGACAAGGGCAGCAGGCGCATGGGAACACCACCACCTCCAAGTCACACGCCATCCTGACTTGGAAGTATATTGCTGATCCTTCATCGTCGCTGGGTCAAAATCCTGGAACTCCCTCCCTAACAGCACTGTGGGAGTACCTTCACCACACGGACTGCAGCGGTTCAAGAAGGCGGCTCACCACCACCTTCTCAAGGGCAACTAGGGATGGGCAATAAATGCTGGCCTTGCCAGCGACGCCCACATCTCATGAACGAATAAAAAAAAAGCAAAGGAGGTTGGCTTATTCAGGAAGGAGATGAATGATCTGACAGGCCTTCTTCATCCGAACCTACATTGTGATCAGTCATGATGTGGCGGGAGGAGAAGACATTCTGTGCAAAATGTCTACTGCTCTCTAAACAACAATTATAAAACAGTGTATTACATGGTGAACGAGGAACAGCATTAACACAAAAGCATCTTCCTTTATAACATTCAGGTTTACATGACAGTTTAGTGGAATTTATATTTCCCTTTTAAGGTAGTGGCTGGGTTTTTTTTGAGATGAGATCGGGCCCCATTTATTGCCCATGTCTAGATGCCCTAAGGTGGTGGTAGTGGGCTTTTTAGCGCTTTTCTAAAAGTGGCCTGCCACAGAAAGAAAGGAAGACTTGCATTTATATAGCGCCTTTCACAACCACTGGACGTCTCAAAGCGCTTTACAGTCAATGAAGTACTTTTGAAGTGAAGTCTATTAATGTGGGAAACGCAGTCTGATAATGACCAGATAATCTGTTTTTGTTATGTTGGTCGAGGGATAAATATTGGCCAGGACACCAGGGATAACACCCCTACTCTTCTTCGAAATAGTGCCATGGGATCTTTTACATCCACCTGAGAGGGCAGACGGGGCCTCGGTTTAACGTCTCATCCGAAAGACGGCACCTCTGACAATGCAGCACTCCCTCAGCACTGCACTGGAGTGTCAGCCTAGCTTTATGTGCTCAAGTCCCTGGAGTGGGACTTGAACCCACAACCTTCTGACTCAGAGGCGAGTGTGCTACCCACTCAGCCACGGCTGACATTGAGAGTCAAGCACGTGTAGGCCAGGGAAGGCTCCCTTTGCCTGTAGGACATTAGTGAACCAGCTTGGTTATTACAAGAGTTATGCAGTTATTCCAGTGCCAGCCCACAATTTAACAGATTTGTTGAATTCAGTTTCACAATTTGCCACGGTGGGACTCCAGGATGCTCGCCTAGTTCGACAGCACCTCCTCCACCTAGAAGGCCAAGGGCAGCCGGTGCAAGGGAACACCCTCCAAGTCACACACCATCCCGACTTGGACATATATCACCGTTCCTTCATCGTCGCTGGGTCAAAATCCTGCAACTCCTTCCCTAACAGCACTGTAGGAGTATTTTCATCACATGGACTGAAGCGGTTCAAGCAGAAGGCCCACCACCACCTTCTCAAGGGCAACTAAAAATGGGCAATAAATGCCAGCCTTGCCAGCGACGCTCACATCCCGAGAATGAATTTTAAAAAGTACCATAGCCACGACACTATCAGACCCTCAATGTTCCGCACTATGAAATTGCAGGACATGGGCTCCCCCCAATGGCAGTCCAATGTTAATGCATCTAGAGCGAGCATTGTTTCCCTCAGGTAGAGGCCGTGCAAAACTGGGGGAGAAAAACTGCTGCATGGAGGTGACGGCCAGCAAAGATGAGGGAGGAAGCCATATTTTATTTGCTGTGAAACCTGTGAACCCATTAAGGAGCAAGTGGACTCCCCAAATTTCAAATTGCTCCTGGATGAATTCGACAGGTGAATGTCAGACAATATGGAGTTTCCGGCACAACCACTGAGTTTAAGCGGCTTACTTTTCCCATAAAGATCTAGGATTCAGCATCATAGCGTGCAAAGCGAATGTGCTTTTCGAAGGCAGTACAAGATAGTAAAAGACAGAACAAGCTCGGCTGCTCATTTTTTGTCCAACTTGTTCATTTATAAGGCAATAGCTCCCTCTAGTGTACTTTGTCAGTAATGTCAAACTGGAACTGCTTTGAAACATTTCGCCTCCTGCAGTTTTTAATTTACGAGGTGTTACATTCTGTTGTTCAGGAAGGATATCAGCCGCTGACAGTCCTAATCCGCAGAGACTAATGTTGGTTAAAGCCTGTAGGTTTTATTATTTTCACACCATGCGTTTAATTGCTGGTCTGTTTTTGCCCCCCTCTCCTCTCCTGCCTGATGCTGGGATAAGGTTCCACAGGCACCAGCCACCCTCTGGTACCTCACCCTCGTGACCATTCTTTATGTGCGAGTCTAGACAGCGAGTGTGGATGAACGTGCAACAACAGCAACAACAACTTGTAATTATATAACACCTTTAATGTAGTAAAACATCCCAAGGCGCTTCACAGGAGCGTTATCAAACAAAATTTGACACCGAGCCACATAAGGGGATATTAGGGCAAAGAGGTAGGTTTTAAGGAGCATCTTAAAGGAGGAAAGAGAGGTAGAGAGATTTAGGGAGGGAATTCCAGAGCTTAGGGCCTTGGCAGCTGAAGGCATGGCCACTAATGGTGGAGTGATTAAAATTGGGGATGCTCAAGAGGCCAGAATTAGAGGAGCGCAGATATCTCGGAGGGTTGTGGGCAATGTTCCCGCTAAAGTGCGCACAAGCGCGTGGCCACACAGTAATCTGAAAGGCCCCTCGCAGGCCGTTCACCGGCTTTTACATTGTAAATACCTTGCACGCGCAGAAATTGAAAAGGAACGCGCGTTAAAAGGAACAGTCCATGCAGAACAAACTGCAGCTTACAGGGAACATTGGTTGTAGAGCTGGAGGAGATTTCAGAGATAGGCGAGGCCTTGGAGGGATTTGAAAACAAGGATGAGAATTTTGAAGTCAAGGCGCTGCTTAACCGGGAGCCAATGTAGGTCAGCGAGCACAGGGTGATGGGTGAACGGGACTTGGTGCGAGTTAGGACACGGGCAGCCGAGTTTTGGATGACCTCAAGTTTAAGGAAGGTAGTACGTGGGAGGCCGACCAGGAGTGCACCGGAATAGTCAAGTCTAAAGGTAACAAAAGTATGAATGAGTTTATCAGTAGCGGATAAGCTGAGGCGGGGCAGAGTCAGGCGATGTTACGGAGGTGGAAATAGGCGGTCTTAGTGATGGCGCTGATATGTGGTCGGAAGCTCATCTCGGGGTCAAATATGACACCAAGGTTACGAACAGTCTGTTCAGCCTCAGACAGTTGCCAGGGAGAGGAATGGAGTCGGTGGCTAGGGAACGGTGTTTGTGGCAGGGTCCGAAGACAATGGCAAAGTACAATCGACTGTGGGATGGCGGGGGTGGGGGGGGGCGGGGACGGGGGGCATCATAAGTGTAATTGTCCTAGCAACATTTAATAGACACTGAAAAACATGAGTAACTGAAGCCAGTTTTATGCTTAGACCATGAATATTCACGGTTATTCGACAAGGGAGGGTGCTAGAGAAAAGGCCGATCCTGTTCTCATTCACACATTCTAGTAAGGGTCACGGAACAGGCGATCAGGGGCAAGAACCCTGGTCGATTTCTCCTACTCCCTAAATCATTTGCAGCAGAATTTCATTTCACGTTAACTGGTATACAGCATATTTCCCAGTTACCTGCCGAAATTATTTGTTGTGTGATGCCGTATACTTTCACTGTTCCACATCACTTTCGGGGTTTCTGCCGATCTACCACTAAAGATATGGCGGGAGATCGGGAGAACCCCTGCGGAAATTCTCCGCCTTCATCTTGCTGTTCAGTGTGTACAATGTGAAAAAATGTATATAGCAATCCAGCTTACCTATGGGGAAGACAATTACACTGCTAATGTTGTGATTAGCTTAGGACTGCATTTACATAGGAACAGGAGTAGGCCATTTAGCCCCTCGAGCCTGTTCCGCCATTCATAAGATCATGGCTGATCTGTGACCTAACTCCATATACCCGCCTTTGCCCCATATCCCTTAATACCTTTGGTTAACAAAAATCTATCAATTTCAGATTTAAAATTAACAATGGACCCAGCTTCAATTGCGGTTGGAGGAAGAATTGTTCCAAACTTCTACCAACCTTTGCGTGTAGAAGTGTTTCCTAACTTTACTCCTGAAAGGCTTAGATCTTAGTTTTAAGCTATTCCCCCTAGGCCTAGACTCCCCAACCAGCGGAAAAAGTTTCTCTCTATCGACCCTATCAGTTCCACTTAGGATCTTGAAAATTTTGATTAAATCACCCCTTAATCTTCTAAATTCCAGGGAATACAATCCTAGTTTGTGTCATCTCTCCTCGTAATTTAACCCTTGGAGTCCAGGGATCATTCTAGTAAACCTACGCTGCACTCCCTCCAAGGCCAATATATCCTTCCTAAGGTGTGGTGCCCAGAACTGCTCACAGTACTCCAGGTGTGGTCTAACCAGGGCTTTGTATAGCTGCAGCATAACTTCTACCCCCTTGTATTCTAGTCCTCTAGATATAAAGGTCAGCATTCTATTAGCCTTTTTGATTATTTTCTGTACCTGTCATGACATTTTAATGATCCATGTACCTGGACATCTCCCCCAAGTCTCTTTGGACCTTCACTGTTCTAGCTTTTCACCATTTAGAAACGCGCTGCCTGGAGTCTCTTCTGATCGGCCATTTTGCTGGGTGTCTCCCACGCTGCTGGTACTGTAGTCTCTTCTGATACACCATTTTGCTGTGTGTCTGCCACGCTGCTGGTAGTCTCTTCCTAGCCACCATTGTTTTGTGTGTCTTTCCATCTTCATCGGCAATTATCTCCTCCATCTTGCATTATGGAATTCCCAAAAGCTGGTCCAAGCAAAAGGAAGAGAGTGGTCTTAACTTTAAAACAGAAAATCGAGATATGCCAACGACTAGAAAGGGGAGAGAAGCGTATCAACATTATGAATGAATTCAAAATCGGTTCGTCAACAATCTACGACATCAAATCGCAGAAGGATAAGCTGCTCAAGTTTTATTCAAGCTCGGAGACATCTAAGAGTGTAGAGAAACGGCGTATGCTTCGTAAGCCTAAGCTTGAAGAGCTGGATACCGTGCTTTATGAATGGTTTTCTCTTAAGCGTTCAGAGGGTGTTCCAATTTCCGGACCCATGCTAATCGAGAAAGCGAAGGATTTCTATGAAAGGATGGAGCTCACTGACAAGTGTGCTTTCTCCGATGGATGGCTAACGTGCTTCAAGTTACGGCACGGGATACGACGACTCGATATTTCCGGGGAGAAGAAATCAGCTGATCACGACGCCGCAGAAGAATACTGCGATTATTTCAATCGGATTGTGCAGCAACATGATTTATCGCCAGCACAGATCTACAATGCCGATGAAACTGGCTTGTTTTGGAGGTTTTTGCCAGAATCAACGCTTGCTGGGGCTAGTGAGGCTAATGCTTCAGGTTACAAGAAAAATAAAGATCGTGTAACCGTGCTAACAGGTGCGAACGCTGCTGGATCACACCGGGTTAAACTTCTTGTTATCGGGAAGTATAAAAATCCCCGTGCATTTAAAAATGTGAGGCACTTACCTGTTGAGTACAAAGCTCAAAAAAATGCTTGGATGGATAAGGAAATCTTCTCCGATTGGTTCCATCATATTTTTGTTCCATCTGTGAGGGAACATTTCCGCAAAATAGGGAAACCTGAAGATAGCAAATGCATTTTATTGCTTGATAATTGCAGAGCCCATCCACATGAATCCCAGTTGGTTTCGGGAAATATTTTCACCATTTATTTGCCACCAAATGTAACTTCTCTCATCCCACCGATGGACCAGGGCGTTATCCAAAATCTGAAGTGTCATTACAAGAAAGACTTCCTACGTAAACTGATAAGCCAAGATGACAATATTCAAGAATTGCAGAAGGAATACAATATTAAAGATGCCATCTATAATGTTGCATGTTCCTGGAAATTGGTGAAAGGTCACACTCTGAGGCAAGCTATGTTTCTATGTTTCTATGTTTCTAAGCCTGGCGCAAATTGTGGCCTTCTGTAATGTTTGCTGAAGGTTCTTCTTCAGAGGAGGAATTTCATGGGTTCAGTGTTCGTCCCAAGAAGAGTACAATAATGGAAATGGCTGGAATGGTGAAAAATGCAGGCCCAGCAAACCCTCTACGTTACCTCAGTGAAAGTGATAGCGAGCAGTGGGTTGATGCAGATAGAGAAGTTGGTGTTGTGCATATGCTAAGTGATGATGAAATAATTCAGAATGTTTTGAATCCAAAGAAAGAAAAGGAAAGTGAGATGGAAAGTGAAGAGGATGAGATTTCTGAAGAAGAGAAGATTTCTTGGGCTAAAGCTGCAGAAGGATTTTCTACAATCCTCAAATTTGCTGAAAGGCAGAATTGCTACTCTGCACAAGAAGTTATGCAACTCCATATTCTGCATTCCACCTTTCTACAGAAAAGGCAAGAGTCCACTAAGCAAACCGACATCCGCAACATGTTTAAGAAAGCTTCCAAAAGAGTCGCAGCAGTGGAAGTGCCTGAAGAATCTGTGGCATCGATGGAACTGCGTGATCCTGATGACCCAGCTGGCACGGATATTTCTGATGAACCAGATGACTCGGAATAAGTGTACAGTCAACTACAGTACTGTAGACAGTCGTTTATAAGTTTTGTTTTACTGTTGAGTAATTAAAGAGTTATGGATTACCCTCAACTGGCAGTACTGTACTTAATCAAGCATCTTCCACTATCCATTTAACACAACATTCTGTAGGTGAGTACCCAAATACTGTATACTGCACATTTCTTGATTTATTTATTTTTCTTTGTTAAAAATAGCCTCGGTAGATATAACTCTCCGTTATCCGGTACTTTCGATAAACCGGCACCACGCCGGTCCCATCGGTGCCGGTTAATAAAGAGTTTCCTGTACCCTGTTCTATCCTTTTTAGGTCCAGAATGGTACCTGGACTCCAAGGGTTAAATTACGAGGAGCGATTACACAAACTAGGGTTGTATTCCCTCACATTTGCCTACATTGAAATCTACTTGCCACAGGTTTTCCCATTCGCTTAATCTATTAATATCTCTTTGTAATTTTTTACAGTACAATTGTAGAGTTGATGCTAAGGAATGGTGATGTAAATGCAGAGTCTCCTCTGTCTGTTACTTCTCTTCTCTCTCAGTATCTTTGCTTTCCCTCTCTGCATCTTTATTACCCCTCCTCCAATTTTCTTGCTTTACTCTCCTCTCCTGATTGCGACAACTCCAACACAGTTCCGCAGGTACCATTTGCCCGCAGGTACATCACCAAAGCACAGGCAGGCTATTCCACAAAAGGGGTGGGGGAATTATTCCTTAAACTTCTCCTCAACTTCGCCTCTCTCCTCCTTTAAGACGCTCCGTAAAACCTACCTCTTTGACTAAGCTTTTGGTCACCTGTCCTAATGTCTCCTCCTTTGGCTTGGTGTTCATTTTCATCTGATTACGCTCCTGTGAAGTGCCTTGGGATGTTTTACTACAGTGAAGGAGCAATACAAGTTGTTGTTGGTGTAGTCCATGCACATGAACTTTCAGCAAGAATAAGCGGAGAGCGATTAACTGCAGTAGACCGTGACCAATTTGTAGGCGGGGGACGCTGATACCACGTACAGCACTGCACTGTCACCTGGGCTGAGTCTCTTTTGTTTTATCATCGTGAGTTGCCTCAGAATCTTAGCAGCCATTTTAACATTCAGGATAACTTCCTCGCATAGTCGTGGTGCAGGGAGAAAGAGAGGGGGTGGGGCTCGGAGAGTGGGTGGGGGTGGGGCTGGGAGAGGGGGTGGGGGTGGGAGAGGGGGTGGGGCTGAGCGAGGGGGTGGGGCTGAGCGACGGGGTGGGACTGGGAGAAGGGGTGGGGCTGGGAGAGGAGGTGGGGGTGGGGGTGGGGCTGGGAGAGGGGGTGGGGGGTGCTGGGAGAGGAGGTGGGGCTGAGCGAGGGGGTGGGGCTGAGCGAGGGGGTGGGGCTGAGCGACGGGGTGGGACTGGGAGAAGGGGTGGGGCTGGGAGAGGAGGTGGGGGTGGGGGTGGGGCTGGGAGAGGGGGTGGGGGGGTGCTGGGAGAGGAGGTGGGGGTGGGAGAGGGGTGGGGTGGGGCTGGAGAGGGGGTGAGAGGGGGGACTGGGAGAGGAGGTGGGGGTGGGGGGTGGGGCTGGAGAGGGGGGTGGGGGGGTGCTGGGAGAGGAGGTGGGGGTGGGAGAGGGGTGGGGGTGGGGCTGGGAGAGGGGGTGGGAGAGGGGTGGGGCTGGGAGAGGGGGTGGGGCTGGGGCTGGGAGAGGGGGTGGGGCTGGGAGAGGGGGTGGGGGTGGGGCTGGGAGAGGGGGTGGGGCTGCGAGAGGGGTGGGGGTGGGGGTGGGGGGGCTGCTGGGAGAGGGGTAACCACTCCTTACAGTTTGCTGGATTAGAATTTAAACAAGGGAGCATTGCATTTCTTCTTGCTAATCTCTGCTGGCTTAACATGAATTAAATTATTCACAGCAGGAATGTCACAACCCTCCCACGTCAGATGATTTCTGTCTGAACCGTCTACGGCAACAAAAACTTGTATTTATACAGTGCCTTTAATGTAGTAAAATGTCCCAAGACGCTTCACAGGAGCGTAAAGCCCGAACTAAAAGTTGTGGATCTAGTTTCTTTCTAACTCATTAAAGCAGAGCGTGCCAGAAATAGCTCCATGGGTTGATCAACACCTGAAAGAGAAAGATAGGACACTGGCTCGGAACTTTTTTTAAAAATTTGTTTTTATGGGATCAGGGCGTCGCTGGCAATGCCAGCATTTATTGCCCATCTCTAGTTGCCCTTGAGCCGCCTTCTTGAACCGCTGCAGTCCGTGTGGTGATGGTACTCCCACAGTGCTGTTAGGTAAGGAGTTCCAGGATTCTGACCCAGCGACTTGGAGGGGAACTTGGAGATGGTGGTGTTCCCATGCGCCTGCTGCCCTTGTCCTTCTAGGTGGAAGAGGTCGCGGATTTGGGAGGTGCTGCAGAAGAAGCCTTGGCGAATTGCTGCAGTGCATCTTGTAGATAGTACACACTGCAGCCACGGTACGCCGGTGGTGGAGGGAGTGAATGTTTAAGGTGGTGGATGGGGTGCCAATCAAGCAGGCTGCTTTGTCCTGGATGGTGTCGAGCTTCTTGAGTGTTGTTGGAGCTGCACTCATCCAGGCAAGTGGAGAGTATTCCATCACACTCCTTACTTGTGCCTTGTAGATGGTGGAAAGGCTTTGGGGAGTCAGGAGGTGAGACACTCGCCGCAGAATGCCTAGCCTCTGACCTGCTCTTGTTGCCACAGTATTTGTGTGGCTGGTCCAGTTAAATTTCTGGTAAATGGTGACCCCCAGGATGTTGAAAGTGGGGGATTCGGCGATGGTAATGCCATTGAATGTCAAGGGGAGGTGGTTAGACTCTTGCTTGTTGGAGATAGTCATTACCTGGCACTTCTGTGGCACGAATGTTACCTGCCACTTATCAGCCCAAGGCTGAACATCGTCCAGGTCTTGTTGCATGCGGGCATGGACTGCTTCATTATCTGTGGAGTTGTGAATGGCGCTGAACACTGTGCAGTCATCAGCGAACATCCCCATTTCTGTCCTTATGTTGGAGGGAAGGTCAATGATGAAGCAGCTGAAGATGGTTAGTCCTAGGACACTGCCCTGAGGAACTCCTGCAGTGATGTCCTGGGGCTGTGATGATTGAACTTCAACCACCACAACCATCTTCATTTGTGCTAGGTATGACTCCAGCCAGTGGAGCGTTTTCCCCCTGATTCCCATTGACTTCAGTTTTACTAGGGCTCCTTGATGCCAGACTCGGTCAAATGCTGCCTTGATGTCAAGGGCAGTCACTCTCACCTCACCTCTGGAATTCAGCTCCTTTGTCCATGTTTGGACCAAGGCTGTAATGAGGTCGGGAGACGAGTGGTCTTGGCAGAACCCAAACTGGGCACCAGTGAGCAGGTTATTGGTGAGTAAGTGCCGCTTGATAGCACTGTCGATGACACCTTCCATCACTTTGCTGATGATTGAGAGTAGACTGATGGGACGGTAATTGGCCGGGTTGGATTTGTCCTGCTTTTTGTGGACAGGACATACCTGGGCAGTTTTCCACATTGTCGGATAGATGCCAGTGTTGTAGCTGTACTGGAACAGCTTGGCTAGAGGCGCAGCTAGTTCTGGAGCACAAGTCTTCAGCACGATAGCCGGGATGTTGCGGTCCTGATGACAGCGAACTGGCAGCGTTCGCCGTCATTCCGCCTTTGAAACTGACCATAACTTCAGGATTTAGCGCATGCTCAGCCTAATGCGGAAATCTTGAAGTGGCGGTCTGTCATTCACTGCTCCGAGACAGGCTGCGCTGTGCCCCCCCACCGAGCCGGCAATCAGTGTAATCTGTCAAATCATGGAAACTGACGAAAACTTTGGCACTTTTGAGGTAATACCGCTGTTAAATACCCCTTTAAAAGTTAGACCCTTTTGGATTCGGTGTTACTGGGATTTTAACAGTGTATTGACTGCTAAACAAAGGTTATGGCCCTGAAAAACTAATTTAATTTTGTGGAGTGTCAAATTTATCCATTTTAATAAAAATAAAAATTTTTAAGAAACTTTAAAGTTTGTTCATCTTCATTTCAGGTTTGCCTTTTCCCCTTGTGAGAGCCCCAATCTTTGTTTTGCTCTCTTGCTAACATTTTTAAAAAGTTAGAATCAAAGAAGCTTACCCACTTCCTGGTTTGCTGTCTGTGAAAATTGTGCATTTTGAGTGGCTGCTTAGACAGCTTGTTGACGTCACAGCAGCTCGCGTTAGGGATTCCCCATTACCATGCGTTGATTTCAATTACGCGTCAGAAAAGCCGAACCTCTCGTCACAGCGGTAACGAGATCTTTGTGGGAATCTTACTTTGGGGCCAGCGGCGAACCGCCCTGACCGTAATTTACGGGCCTGTGTTTCAGAAGAGAAAAGCCTAGCCTACATTTTTTTTAATCAAATGCCGCGCCATTTCCAGAATGCTCTATTTTTATTTCAGATTTTCCTCTTTTCTCTTTCATCTCCTGTTCTAATGGGCCGAATTTTGCGACCCCTACGGGTGTGCACGAGGTGTGTACGCCCCGTGTACGCCCCCACAGGGGCAGCGCAAGTGCCGGGTTTAGGCATGTGAAGCGCATACGCTAAAACCCGGCACTTGCGATCTGTCAAGAATCTTCTTGACAGATCGCACGCATCCCCGGGAGAAAGGCCTCTGCAGGTGGAGAGTTGCGGTATTTGCCCAACTTCCGCCCGCTGCAAGGCCATAAAATTCTTACGCCTGGTAAAAGCAGGCGTAAGGCCTGCTTTTACCAGCAGAAGAGTTTAAAATAGCATAAAAATATTTTTTTTTCAATCATTTAAACATTAAAAAAAACCTGTGCAATAAGGTAAAGTTATTTTTAGCCCCTTTAAAACATTTAAATTTATTTTTCAAAAAAATACATTTTTGTTTAAAATATTTAATTAAATGGCATTTTAATTAATTTTATAAATGTAATGGTTTTTCTTCATTTATTTCAGTGTGTTGGTGCATTTTTGCAGTCATCCCCATTCATACTTTTGACAGTTCTGTGTGTACGGACCTGTCAAAAGTACGAAGGGGGATTCCCTTCTTCCATTGGTTCGCCTGGCCCACGTGTTCCCAGGAGCGCTTGCGAACCGCATGCGCCCCTGGGATACGTGGGCCTCTGCGCATTTCGAAGAGGAGAGGCCCAGGATCGCAAGCCTCGGGATCTACGGAACCAGCAGGTAAGTTCGTAGATTTCTTTCCGATTGGAGGCTTCCCTCCAATCAGAAATTCAGGGCCATTAGATCTAATGATTAACAAAGAACAAAGAGTTTATTCCCCACAGATAAGATAAGATAAGACCCAGGTAGCCTTATCATTCCCTACCTGGTTCCTTTCAGACATTAAGAAATCCAGTTTGGCTCCAGGAAGCCCCAGCTCAATAAACGTCTTCACAAGTCGTAGATCTGCGCTGTTACCTGAAATGAATATACATTCATTAACTAGTCTCAGTATCTGCAGCTGCAAGAGGGTGGAAATCAACTGAATTTCTACTCCTGATCCCATTGAGTCCTGGGATGTGTGCCAGTCTATGGAACTAGTGTGAGTACAAGATTGATCTTACATGTGCCTAACATTGATAAAGTGGACAACTGACATTCACTAATACAAAAAGAAAATACTGCAGATGTTGGAAATCTGAAATAAAAACAGAAAATGCTGGAGAGTTCAATATTTTCAGATCATAACCTCAGCCCCTATCCTATATATATTTTTTATCCACACCTTTTGTTTGTGTCTTTTCTTCTCTCCCACATGGCAGCTGTCTTTCATTCTGCCAGCGCAATTTACACTTCATCTAGAGCCATCTTTTGTTTCTTAACTTGTCCCATTACCATCTCCTTTTGCCTTGAATATCTCTTAATGTCTCTTAACCTCTTCCGCCTTCTATCTTATCACAGACCTTCCCTTTTGTTCTTTCATCCCCTCCCCCCTTTCCCAGCCCCTACACTTGCTTAAAAATCTGTTCCATTTCCTGCTTTTTTCCAGTTCTGACGAAAGGTCATCATTGACCTGAACCGTTAACTCTGTTTCTCTCTTCACAGATGCTGCCTGACCTGCTGAGTATCTCCGGCATTTTCTGTTTTTTATTTTTAACTGGCATTCACTGTCTGGGCTCATGTCTGATGACTGGCCGCTTGAGTGGGACATTGGAGGTTTGTTGGCATTGATGAAATTGTACCCACAGTATGAGCCACCAACTTCAGGGAGGGAAGAAGGAAGGTTAAGCATTTGTCTCAGAAAACACAATTTCCACTAAGAAAGGTGCAACAGGAAGAGCGTCAGAAGATCACAGTGTACCAAGGGTCCAGCTTGTTGCACCACTGAATAATAGGGCACACGCAACTTGCTCCACTGTGAGTTCAAGGCATCAACTGTGCCACAGTGCGGCAGCACCAACCAGAGGTCAGGCAGCCAAGGGCAGAGGGGAAGTTGGGCAGTTGGTCACTCTGGGCCATGGTTGTGCACCCGCTAAAATGGCACTGTCGGAGGCCTAGGAGATTTTAACCCATTCTCTTGGCAGCAAAATAAGTACAGTCTGGGCTTAATATAAGGAAGTTTAGAGGTAGGCAAGCGATTAAATTTGGACAGCAGGTTCAGACCTCAAAGACACATTTCCAAAATTCACAAGGTTCGACCGAGATTATAAATGAGTCGAATTGTTTCCTTCCTCCCCCACAGCAGAGAGGATATGTGACACAAACGACCAGAAAAAGGTTTAAGTGACAGTTTTAAAAATAACCTGTCGAGAAAGGGGATTGAAAGTTAAAGAGATATTAATAGAACTGTTTGATTCACATTGGAGTTAGGAAAAAAGATTAGAGACCTTGGTGCTGGTGGGCAGGGGAAAACCCACATTTGAGGTGGGCATGCATGGACTGTGCCAGTAACAGGCTTTTATGGGTTGAGTGGCCTTTTCTCATGAGTAAAGAAGACAAATAGGGAAAGAGGGAACTCTGGCTTTCAAAAAATGTTAAGCTTGTTACGCTAACATGCCATCATAATACCCAGATAAATACTTTTTTTTTTAAAAGCAAGCTCTCCTAATCCTTCAATGGATAAATGCACCACAAAGTGCCTAGAAATTGGATAATGCGAAAAAATGGGCGCGGGCACCGCAATGCGAGATATGTCCGCGCCTGTTCAAAGAGCACGGGCAGCACGTCAACTTCGTGCTGCCTGCTAATTATAATGATTGCAGCGCACAGCCTAGCACTGAACGCACTGCTCAGCAGGGGGCCTAAGATCACATTGTTTGAGCGAAGCTAGCTTTACTTGAAGCTAGCCTGCTCCTCTTAAAGGCAGTCTGTACCTCTTAAAAGTGAGTTGCTTCTGCTAATGAAACATGTTAAAAGTGCTTCAGTGCTAACCCAAATGGCTCAACAGGCCAGGGAAAGGGCGCCCAGGGTCTCGGGCACAGCACTCGAGCTTTGTACAGGGGGTCAACACTGGAAGAGAGGTCCTCTACCCACAGGGGGCCCAGAGGCCCTCCAGAAAGAAGGATGTGGAACCAGATTGCCGAGGTGGTCACTGCCAGCAGTGTCGCCCCCAGGACCTGGCTCCAGTGCCCAAAGAAATTTCATGACCTCAGACAAGTGGTCAAGGTCAGTGAATGCATCTTCAAAAGCCGTCTCCTACCAACTGCACCACTAGCCTCACTCACTGCTCAATGCACGACCCCACCCATCACTCACCTACCAACAATCTTTACCAATCACGAGGTACACCTCATATTTCCTAGCTTCACCTCACCCCCTTGGAGCAGACGGTGCTGGCCATTCTTGGCAGGGGCATGGGTTAGCCCTTGGCCAGCGGCGGAGCTGAAAAAATACAAGATGCTGGTATCCTCATACTCTGTTCTCCTTCTCACATCCATCTTCCCCCTCATCCCACAATCTCTTCTGATTTACAAGGTGCACATGGTGTAAGCATGCACCTCTTGTTTTCCCACCCTACCCTTGTGCCTTCCTCATTTCAGACACCCAAGAAATCCAGCCTGCCCGGCCAGTGGCTGACCAAGAAGGGGGAGAGGAGAGTGAAGAAGAAAAAGAAATAATGTCACTCGATTTCACACTCCCAGCCACCAGCTCCTCAAGGTCGTCCTGCAAGGCCATCTGCAGTGTCCCCCACTGAAGGTCAGCAGCCTTCCACCAGCCATGCTGCAGCCACTGGAGTAGCACTGCGTAGGAGCACTAGAGTAGGAAAAGAAACAAGAAAGACAGACACTCAGGGAATGCACAAGGGTGATTAGTTGACGCTGTTGTGTTGAATTGGAATTGATGAATTTATAAATTATGTTTGGACTGTTTGTTTCGTGGTGTCTCTCATTTCAGCTTTGTACCCAGGGGGACGCTGTGATGTTCCATGCTAGAGGGATGGTAAGGTAGGGAAGTGGTGAGCAACGGGGATCAGGGGTTTCATTCATTGGAACCGGAGTCCGACTTTTTTCTTCCAAACTGGCTTTAACGGCTGGCGCAAACAGGCCGAATTTCCCCGTCAGTGTGTTGCTACATCATATAGACCAGGAAGGTGCTACATTTAACTCAGTGCTGAGTTTGCCAATCTCAGCTACAGTTTCAGGGTACTTCAAAGGAATGTACAAAATTCAAGAACCATTCAGGTTCACCATCTCAGTTCCAAACTTTACACAATACCATACTATTTTTAATGGAACGTTTCCACTGACGTCTATGGTTGATGGAAGCGTCCAACCACCAGTGTTGGTTTACTTTTCAGAAAGAGAAAACTTCAGAATCTACAGGCACAATCCATGCAGTAGAGAGATCGTGATCACAAATAAGGTTCCCAATACAAGAACAAGGAAAAGCTTGCTATTAATTCTCTCTGGGTGAGTGGGGGAGGGTATTATTCTAAAAGCTAACTCCACGGTCACTACCTACCGTCCAATCCATGAACACAGATAACCAGGTGGATTCCCTCCTCCAAATTCTCCTCTTCATCTTCTGGGGTGAAGTATGGGATGTCGGAAGCCAGAACAGGCAGGTCACTGTACAAGAAGCCTTCAAACTTCAGTCCCTTTATCAACTCCTCTTTAGCCTGGACAAAACTGGGAAAAAAAAGTTACAATGTAGAGATCTGTATATACGTAGTATGCGGAGAAGGGTTTTTTAATTCATTCATGGGATGAGGGCGTCACTGGCAAGACCAACATTCACTGCCCATCCCTAATTGCTGGTACAATATCCCTGTCCTTGACTTTCACACCTCCAGTTGCCAAAATCACTATTTGAACAGGGTGAATGCTCTTACATCTTTTACACATTACTAAAGGTTTATAATATAAGTGCTTTCACTTTCAGGGATATTGTTTTTGAGAGTAACTCTCCATATTAGGGAAGGGAGATAGCTAATTTCTAATGGATCTAATGTGTCAATATTTGCTTCAAGCAGCCTTATTTGGAGGGGGTAAAGAAGAAAGCACTTGCATTTATATAGCGCTTTTCACAACCTCAGGACATTCCAAAGCGCTTTACAGCCAGTGAAGTACTTTTGAAGTGCAGCCACTGTTGTAACGCATAAGACGCGACAGCCAATTTGCAGGTAGCAAGATCTCACAAACAGCAATGTGATAATGACCGGATAATCTGTTTAGTAATGCTGGCTGAGGGATATGTATTGGCCAGGACACCGGGGAGAAATCCCCTGTTCTTCTTCGAAAATCATGCCGTGGAATCTTTTATGTCCACCTGAGGGGGCAGACGGGGCCTCGGTTCAACGTTTCATCCGAAAGAATGCGGGAAGCACTCAGCAGGTCAGACAGCATCTATAGATAATAGTCAACTTAATGGGGCAGAAATTCGGGTCTCCACGGGTGAGTACGCACTGTGTACTCACCCGTAGGGCCACCGGAAGTGCCGGTTTCGCGCATGCACTGCGCATGCACGGGAAACCGGAACTTCCGGTCTTGTGAAAGAAGGGGTTCCAGGGTCAACCGCGTGCGCCGGAGAGGCAGCGCGCATGCAGCGAACTTCGGGGGTTTTTTCAGGTTTCTCCGTGAGGGTAAGTACGGAGAAGCTGCGCAGGAAAAAAGGAGGCGCAAGGCCTGCTTTTAACAAGGTAAGTGGTGAATTAAATACAATTTAAACATTTTTTCAACAGGTTTATCTTTTTTACATACTTTAAAGAAAGGTAAGTTTATTTTTAGCACCGTTAAAAAGTGTAATTAATTTTTTCAAAAATTAAATTTTTGTTTATAGTAGTTAATTTATGTAATTTAAAGTTATTTTAAAAATGTGATTTTTAAAAATGTATTTGAAGTTTTAGTGAGGTTTTGGGGGCCGATCTCTATTCATAGATTTGACAGGTCTTCCTGTCAAAATCTATGAATGGAGATTCCCTGCTCCGATTGGCTCTCCATGGCCCACGTGATCCCAGGGGATGCTTCGAACTAACTGCGCCCCTGAGATAAGCAAGCACTGCGCGCCGGCAGCTGCAGGAGGCCCAGGAGCCGAAGTCCACGCGGGCCCGAAGCACAACGGCAGGCACGGTAGGTAAGTACGCGCGCGATCCTTGCACCCGCGGGAAGCCGGAGAACCGAATTTCTGGCCCAATGTTTCGGGTGTTCATGTTTTTGAAGAAGGGTATGTAATTGCAGTAAGACGTCTTTACTCTTATACTCAAACCCTCTTGTAATAAAGGTCAACATACCATTTGCTTTCCTAATTGCTTGCTGTACCTGCATGTAAACTTTCAGTGATTCATATACAAGGACGCCCAGGCCCCTCTGAACACCAACATTTCCCAATCTCTCACCTTTTAAAAAATACTCTGCTTTTCTATTTTTCCTTCCAAAGTGGATAACTTCACATTTCTCCACGTTATATTCCATTTGCCATGTTCTTGCCCACTCACTTAGCTTGTCTATATCCCCTTAAAGACTCTTTGCCTCTTCCTCACAACTTACATTCCCACCTAGCTTTGTATCATCAGCAAACTTAGATATATTACATTTGGTCCCATTATCCAAATCATTGATATATATTGTGAATAGCTGAGACCCCAGCACTGATCCTTGTAGTAATCCACTAGTTACAGCCTGCCAACCTGAAAATGACCCGTTTATTCCTACTCTCTGTTTTCTGTCCGTTGGACAGCCCAATGTCCCAAACTCATCCATCACCATCCCTGGGTATGTCCTGTCCCACCAGCAGGACAGACGCACCAGGGGTGGAGGCACAGTGGTATACAGTTGAAAGGACTAGCTCTGGGAGTCCTCAACATTATGACTCCGGACCCCATGAAGTCTCATGGCTTCAGGTCAAGCATGGGCAAGAAAACCTCCTGCTGAGTACCACCTACCACCCTCCCTCAGCTGATGAATCAGTACTCCTCCATGTTGAACATCATTTGGAAGAAGCACTGAGAGTAGCAAGGGCACAGAATGTATTCTGGGTGGAGGACTTCAATGTCCATCACCAAGAGTGGCTCGGTAACACCACTACTGACCGAGCTGGCCGTGTCCTGTAAGGCATAGCTGCCAGTCTGGGCCTGCGACAGGTGGTGAGAGAACCAACACGAGGGAAAAACCTATTTGACCTCGTCCTCACCAACAGATGCATCTGTCCATGACAAGATTGGTAGCAGTGACCACCGTACAGTCATTGTGGAGACAAAGTCCCGTCTTCACACTGAGGACACCCTCCGTCGTGTTGTGTGGCACTACCACCGTGCTAAATGGGATAGATTCAGAACAGATCTAACAGCTCAAAACTGGGCATCCATGAGGCGTGTGGGCCATCAGCAGCAGCAGAATTGTACTCCACCACAATCTGTAACCTCATGGCCCGGCATATCCCTCACTCTACCATTACATCAAGCCAGGGGACCAACTCTGGTTCAATAAGGAGTGCAGAAGAGCATGCCAGGAGCAGCACCAGGTGTACCTAAAAATGCGGTGCCAACCTGGGGAAGATTCAACACAGGACGACATGCATACTAAAAAGCGGAAGCAGCATGCTATAGACAGAGCTAAGCGATCCCACAATCAAGGGATCAGATCAAAGCTCTGCAGTCCTGTCACATCCAGTCGTGAATGGTGGTGGACCATTAAACAACTAAAGGGAGGAGGAGGCTCCATGAATATCCCCATCCCGGCTGTCGTGCTGAAGACTTGTGCTCCAGAACTAGCTGCGCCTCTAGCCAAGCTGTTCCAGTACAGCTATAACACTAGCATCTATCCGACAATGTGAAAACTGCCCAGGTATATCCTGTCCACAAAAAGCAGGACAAATCCAATCCAGCCAATTACCGCCCCATCAGTCTACTCTCAATCATCAGCAAAGTGATGGAAGGTGTCGTCAACAGTGCTATCAAGCAGCACTTACTCACCAATAACCTGCTCACTGATGCCCAGTTTGGGTTCCGCCAGGACCACTCAGTTCCAGACCTAATTACAGCCTTGGTCCAAACATGGACAAAAGAGCTGAATTCCAGAGGTGAGGTGAGAATGACTGCCTTTGACATTAAAGCAGCATTTGACCGAGTGTGGCATCAAGGATCCCTAATAAAACTGAAGTCAATTGTAATGACTATCTCCAACAAGCGAAAGTCTAACCACCGCCCTTTGACATTCAACGGCATTACCATCGCCGAATCCCCCACCGTCAATATCCTGGGGGTCACCATTGACCAGAAACTTAACTGGACCAGCCACATAAATACTGTGGCAACAAGAGCAGGTCAGAGGCTGGGTATTCTGCAGCAGTGTCTTCCTCCTGACTCCCCAATGCCTTTCCACCATCTACAAAGCACAAGTCAGGAGTGTGATGGAATACTCTCCACTTGCCTGGATGAGTGCAGCTCCAACAACACTTAAGAAGTTCGACACCATCCAAGACAAATCAGCCTGCTTGATTGGCACCACATCCAACACCTTAAACATTCACTCCCTCCACCACCGGCGTACCGTGACTGCAGTGTGTACCATCTACAAGATGCACTGCAGCAACTCGCCAAGGCTTCTTCGGCAGCACCTCCCAAACCCGCGACCTCTACCACCTAGAAGGACAAGGGCAGCAGGCGCATGGGAACACTACCATCTCCAAGTTCCCCTCCAAGTCACACACCATCCTGACTTGGAAGTATATCGCCGTTCCTTCATCATCGCTGGGTCAAAATCTTGGAACTCCCTCCCTAACAGCACTGTGGGAGTACCTTCACCACATGGACTGCAGCGGTTCAAGAAGGCGGCTCACCACCACCTTCTCAAGGGCAACCGGGGATGGGCAATAAATGCTGGCCTTGCCAGCGACACCCACATCCTATGAATGAATTAAAAAAAATCAATCCTCAATCCATGCTAGTATATTACCCCCAATCGCATGAGCCCTAATTTTGTTTAATAACCTCTTGTGTGGCATCTTATCGATTGCCTTCTGAAAATCCAAATACACCACATCAACTGGTTCCCCCTTCTCTACACTGGTTCCCCCTTATCCCACAAACAGCAAATGTGATAATGACCAGATAATTTGTTTTTATTGATGTTGATTGAGGGATAAGTATTGGCCAGGACACCGGGGATAACTCCCCTGCTGTTCTTCGAAATAGTGCCGCGGGATCTTTTACGTCCACCTGAGAGAGCAGACGTCTCTCGGTTTAACGTCTCATCCGAAAGATTCCCAGAAATAAACGTAATGTAATTGCAAAATGAAATTGAGAAAAGATGAGCTCCAGTTATTTATAACAGAAAGCTAATGTAAACAAAAGCAGGTTATTTCGAAGGTCATCGTGCAACAAGCCTTCCTTGGTCCGTGTACTGTTCGAACCATGGAAACGTCACTTGTGGAATTCGACTGATCAGAGTCTTAACATCTAGATTGTAGTGCTCTTCCTAACGTGGGGACTACTTGATGCTGACTAAAGATAGTGAAAAGTGGAAACGTGTTGCATTCCCCAATACAAAAATACCATGCCTTGATGCACATGGAAATATTGTGAAGTTTAAAATAATGAAAGAAGATACCCATCAGGATCATCCTGAGTGAACAAGCTGCTACATGTCAGTGTAAAATTTATTTTTAAGCAACAAAAACCGTAAAGGTGAAATTAGGAGAGATATGAATTGTTCAGGCAATATGTTTTAGTACTTTGGGATCCTAACTTGGATGTGAGCATCTCTGGCTGCACATATATGCTGGATGACAAGTGAATCTGGATTATTCAAAACACAATTTAAAACAATTGTCAATGTTTTTGTGACAAACTAAGTGGCATGTCTAAAGAATCGTTTTGGGAATAACTCAAATTAGATTGCAGAAGCAATTCTAGACAAGACATTAAACAACATAATTGCTTTCAGGTATATAGGCCAAATGTTGCTATTTATGTCCTCACTTTCATTTGAAGTGGTGCAGCTGGGCAAAGGTACTTTGCCTGCAGCTCTGTGTATTATTTTATCTCCCACTCTATGTACTACACTCCAATGAAAGGAAGAAGTTGCTGTGGCAAACTGCTAAATGCAGAATATTGTTGCTGTGTTCTGGGAAGTGCTGGACTCTGTTCTCGCTATGAGGGATGGGATTGCTACAAGCAGACATGAGCCCGTAATATGTGGTCAGCGGCGAAGCAAAGGTATTCGCCACTTGCGAACTGTGTGGCGAGAACTGTTAAAACCCCAGTTACACCTAATCCAAAAGGGTCTAACTTTTAAAGGGGTATTTATCAGTGGTATTACCGCGGAAGAGCCAAAATTTGTGTCAGTTTCTATGATTTGACAGATTACACTGATTGCCGGCTCTGGGCGGGGGGCGATGGGCACAGCGCAGCCTGTGGAGGAGCAGTGAATGACAGACCGCCACTTCAGGATTTCCGCGTTAGGATGCGTGTGCACTAAATCCTGAAGTTGCGGTCAGTTTCAAAGGCGAAATGAACGCTGCCAGTTCGCTGTCATCAGGACCGCAAATTCCGGGCCAATATAGTTGCTGAAACTTTTTTTTCTCAGAGTCATAATAAATCTGTCTGATGTGTGTGATAGTGATTGCTGGCTAGTTAATTTGCCATGTGTGGCAAGGCTTAAACCTGTTCCGATTGATGCAGGGACATTCAGAATCCAGACAATTTTTTTTTATCTGTTCCTTATATAGTGGTGGTATTTCAGCCAGTTGTGGCTGCCATACTGATGCCCCAGTTGAGATAGGCTAACCAGTTCCAACACTGAACCTAAGTCTGCCCTGCCCTGAATCTCTCAGTACCATGCCCTTACCCACTAATGTGGAGATGCCGGTGTTGGACTGGGGTGGACAAATGTGAGAAGTCGCACAACACCAGGTTATAGTCCAACAGCTTTATTTGAAATCTTGGGTTCATGTCACGCTACATGTAACCCCACCTGACGTAGAGTCATCCAGACTCGAGTTGTCGTTGGCTTGTTCTCTCTACACAGATGCGGCCGGACCTGCTGTAATTTCCAGCAAAAAAAGTTTTTTTGTTTTCCATACAGACCCCAGCATCTGCGTCATTTGACCCCTTGTGACCCCACCTCATTGTCTTTGATGTAATGTTTTCCTGACTGACCTGTTTGGACACCATGCCGAGGTGTGATAAAGGGCAGTTAGAAAGATTAACTGTAATCATCTGGCAGTGTTCTCTGACTATATATGCTGTGCCTATATGCATCTCTTCACTTCACCTGACGAAGGAGCAGCGCTCCGAAAGCTTGTGATTTCAAATAAAGCTGTTGGACTATAACCTGGTGTTGTGCGACTTCTCACATTTGCTTACCCACTAAGCCACGGGGTGAGGCACAGACTAAAAAGCATTTGAATCAGTAACTGGTTGCCACTTTACCTCACCATTCTCTCGTTGGTTTCTGCATCAGTGCCCTGTGAATTAGCTGAGACAACTCCAAAGGAGCCCATGGGTTGTCTGGTGATGGGAGACGCCACCTGCTTTGAAGGAAAGGCAACTGGAGAATCCCTGAGCATGGAAGAAAACGGCAGACATGTAGCTGTGCATGATACAGAAAGATTCACCACCTCAACCATGTTCCTTTTCTCAAATACCATGCCTGAGCCACCAGTTCCAGAAGAATTTCCACCATCAACCAGAGGTTGGAGTTCACCATTGTTGCTACCAACTGGCAGCTTTTCACCCCCAAGCTCATCTTGTGATTGGGTACAACTATCATAATGCTGGTCCATTTTAATTCCAGTTTCTAGTTTTCCTTCGTGTAGGCAGGGGACTTCTTCCTGAGACATTCTGTCGGTCAAAATGACATCACTGTAAGTAGCTGTGGCGGGCTCCAAAGTTTCTGTTGTCAGGTCAGGTTGTGCAGTCACTTTACACACTGGTGTCTCATCACTGCTGTTCGGCACATATTCGGCATTTGACACCTTGTCACCAAATGAACCATGTTGGTCATTTTGAAGCTCATCAGAAAGGGGAAGTAGTAAAGATTTAATCTCCTCTGTGTGACTGTCAGGGTCAGAAGTATTAATATCTGTATCTATTAACTCATTAAAATCCACCTTCTTACACACAAGCTCTTTAAAAATGTGATCTGTTGAATCCTTAAGGCTATCAGCGTCAAATGCATTTGTATGATGGTGGCTATCGCCACTCACTTCAGAGGAAAACCACAGATGTTTGACTATTGCCGCAATAGTGGTCTTTTCAGCAGCCCCTGTTGTGCTGCCACCGTCCAGCATTGAATCTTCTATACTCCCTTGCAGGATCTCTTTACCTGTTGGGGAATCAAAAACATTACTGCCCTCTCTTTGAACTGAATGCGTTTCATGTTTGCCTCCCTCTGCCTTTTCTGAGGGGTGCCCACTAACCCATTGCTCTTTATCAACAGTCTGATCCTGCGATAAAGAGTCAGCAGTTTCGCCCGTCTGATCTGAGCTACTGATCTGCGGGGCCGAGACAGATTTGGTCAATTTGCTGAGTTCCACCTCTTCTTCATCTTCGAAAGGCAATGAACTGATTGATGTCAAAGAAGCCTGAATTCCACTTGGCAGACTGGTGCCACTTTCAGTCTGACCACCCTCCAGTGAGTTCCTATGGATTGCTTGCGCTCTAACTATCTGCTGCACAAGGTCCCGGTCACTAGATAAATCCAGAGGTTTACGCATCTCTGACCATGCCACTGAACTGGGTTCACTCTCTATTCCAGAATCAGATATTATTGAAAGAGATCGCTTCATTGCCCCAGATATAATGGGATAGTCAGCACACTCAATTCTTCTTCTTATGGATTCCTGCTCGACAGTCTCACTGTCCATATGTTCAGAGTTAACTACAGGATGTGACAAGTCCAAACCCAGTTCACTGAATTCCTCTTTCTCACTAATTTCACAGTCATTAGATACAGATGACTCATTTGTATCTGTTATATTTGGGGGGCAAACTACTAACACGGTCTCACCACGATAAGGATCATTGTTGCTGGGTTTCACCTCAATATACATCAAGCCTGATGTTGACCTAATTTGCTTGACTAATGCTGCATCATTAGATTCAGGGGCAGTTTCTTGCTGCTCAGAACTTGATGACTTTTCATTTAATCTGAGCGATTCAGTATGATTTTCATAGATTGTAGCGAGTTCCCCTTGACACTGTCCAACAAACTTTTCTACGTCTGAGCTCTGAATGCTTTTGATTTCGGTCTCACTAAATTCATCATATTCTTGGCTGACAAAAGCAGCCAAATCTACAGAGTTGTACATCGTTTCCAAGGAAACAGTTTCATTCAGTATCTGTGTTCCAGATGTCCTTGTCGCAAGCATCTTCAAGGCCTCAGAAGTTAAACCGCCATCTTGCGTTTGCTGGTACCCTTTCACTCCAACTGGTGAGCTTCCAAACTCTGAAACGCGAGTGTCTAACACATGATTCAGCTTAGGTCCCACCTCCTTGTTGGATGTGCCGCTGTCAAACCCGTGGTTAGCTGTGAAGGGAAAAGTAAATAAATCATAATGAAGCACAGTATGACTACATGTCAACAGAATACTCGACCTTCTCAAGCTGGTTCCCAAGTGTGTGAGCACAGCGCAAACCAATGATTTTCCAATTAGAATTCTGAAAGAGGCAACTATAATGCCCACTGTGATGTGCTGAAGTAAAAGTGTCACACTGGCGCACCAAGAGGTTGGGTTAAAGCACACAGTTGAGGGAAGTTTACTCAGCATCTTAAAAGTTACATTTTGCAAGTTCAAAATTAGGATGTTAGGATTAAGAAGGGAAGTACGTTTTGAAAGCAGGAATAATATGTGGGTTCAAGAAGCAACTGGATGCATTTCAGGAGAGCACGATTTAGTGTTATAGTGGGAAGATGGGTCTATTGGGTTGATTGATCAAAAAGTGAAGAGCTTGTTGGGGGAAATTGTTTTTGCCTTGCTTCACCTCATCTGACCGCGCTCAATTTTGATCTTGGATGCAAATAAAGCACGTAAAATAGTTCCATTGCCTCAGCACGGAAATCCTTCAAACTGGTGAGCGCAAAGTTTCACCATAACATTTGAACGACAAAAAAAAAACTGTTCCGCTCCCTATGATGTTTGCAATGCATCCACCACAAAAAAAAGTTTGCCAGAACAACTTTTATTTTCAATGGCGCTGAAAAGAATCAGCATCCTGATAAGTATTTTCCTCTGGTCGCTAACTGGAGCAACAAAAAAAAAATGGAAGGCATCACTTTATACTCAAGTCTAAAAACAGCAAAGAGAAGAAAGTATACCTGTGAATAAGATCAATTAGGCCCTGAAATTATGCTGAGGAATACAAGCATATACTTAGCACTTTTATCTGAAATTCTTCTTTCCACCGAGGAGGTAAAGGGGAAAAGCGTGGTAAGCTTTTGTATGCTAGTATTCCATAAGGTGATTTAGTTGCTGGAGGACAAAATGCTTTGCCACAGCGAGTAATTGAGGCAGACACCCCAGCTTCTTTTTAAGGAAGAGTTGAAAAATATTTCAATCAGATGAAGATACAGGGCGATGAAGAGAGAGCAGGGCAGTGAGATTAATTTGGGATTGTTCTAGCAAAGAGCGCGGCAGACACGATGGGCTAAATGGCCTCCTTCTGTGCTGTGATCTTCTGTGGATCACAATTTCTTTGAAATTTATATCTAAGCACCAACAGTATTAATCTGTTCCAGCACCACTAGATGGCTGTATAGGGCAATACAAGTTTATGTTTGATTTGAGCATCACTTCACCTCAATTTTGACCCCCTTTTAAACACACTCAAAATAAACAACACTGAACAAAGACCTTGTTTAAAAATGTTCCAGTTATCATTTATTTATCACATAAAAATAGGTTTATGCTCTCAAGTACATGCTTGTGCCATAGCAGAGAAGTGTGCATCAATCAAACTAACATTAGCCCCTCTGGAGTACATTTATCAGCTGAGCTGTAAGCTTGTAACTTTAATATAATATGTACATATCTTCTCTCCTCTTCCCGACCATTTTTTTGACTCTTTATACTTCCAATAGATTCTCTGCTCATCAATGTGAGAGGTTTAGTGCTGAGGGATGCTCCCATTTCTAACACCCAGGCGGTCAGTGCAAAGTAAAGCCGATCTGATAGATTAGGTTAAAATGAGCCCCTCCAGTCAACATCATTACACCTAGATCAGGTATGATCTGCTTAGGTGTGGGAGAAAGGCTCCCTCCACTTTGGCCTAACAATGTGCCTCAACCTCCAGCCTCAAAACACTGCCCTTACTACGGTGACATGTTTCAGGGACACCCTCAAAGCCTTCTTGAAAAAGTGCAACATCCCCACCGACACCTGGGAATCCCTGGCCCAAGGCCGCAAAAAGTGGAGGAGAAGCATCCGGGAAGGGCAACACGGTGGCATAGTGGTTAGCACTGGTGCCTCACAGCACCAGGGACCCGGGTTCGAATCTGACCTCGGGTGACTGTCTGTGTGGAGTTTGCACATTCTCCCCCGTGTCTGCGTGGGTTTCCTCCGGGTGCTCCGGTTTCCTCCCACAGTCCAAAAATGTGTGGGTTAGGTTGATTTGGCTATGATAAATTGACCCTTAATGTTAGGGGGGGATTAAATATGTGGGCCTATGGGGATAGGATGGGATATGTTAGGGGGAATTAAATACGTGGGGTTACAGGGGTAGGGTGGGATATGTGTACTGTGGGGATTAAAGCAGGGACAGGGTACTGGATTTGGATGATCAGCCATGATCGTATTGAATGGTGGAGCAGGCTCGACGGGCCGAATGGCCTACTCCTGCTCCTAGATTCTATGTTTCTATGAAGGCGCCGAGCACCTCGAGTCTCTTCGCCGGGAGCAAGCGGAAGCCAAGCGCAAACAGCGGAAGGAGCGCACGTCAACCCAAGCACCCCACCCACCCGCCCCTTCAACCACCGTCTGCCCCACCTGTGGCAGAGACTGTAGGTCCCGCATTGGACTCAGCAGTCACCGGAGAACTCATTTTTGGTGTGGAAGCAAGTCATCCTCAGTTCCGAAGAAGGAAGCCATGTTTCCATTCCTCACACCAGCCAGGCTGTAGCCACTTCGAGTGAGATTCTAACTTAGTCCCAAATTAATAGCTACTTTTCTGCTGCGGGCTTGAGACTGCTCGTCATGGTTGAGGAATTTTTTTTTTTGGATCATTTTCCACAGAGAGAATCTGGAAAAATTAGTTACGCTTAATGCTGCTTTTTTAAAGCAAGGTGTTTCCAGATAAATTAAAAAGAGGCTGAGGCAAAAGGTAGTTAAGATGCTAATGAGCTAGCTGTGATTCTGTTACCTCGTGGATTGTAAATAACCAATTCATTAGCCTACCTCGGCAAACACCTTACACCCATTGTATTGCAAAACCTTTGATCCTTTCTAGTGGCTGTGAACAAAGAGATAGAAGAAAGAGACTGGAAAACAGCCTGCCAGGCATCTACTTGGAACAGAAGGGCTGCAAAGGCAGTCAGGGTTGTTAACGGAAAAGCTGTGAGGGCTTTTGCCAACAACAACTTTAACGTAGTAAAACGTCCCACGGCGCTGCACAGGAGTATTTTAAGTCAAAAAATTTGACACCGAGCCACATAAGGATAAATTAGGGCAGGTGACCAAAAGCTTGGTCAAAGAGGTTGGTCTTAAAGGAGGAAAGAGAGGTAGCGATGCGGAGAGGTTTAGGCAGGGAATTCCAGAGCTTAGGGCCTAGGCAACAGAAGGCACGGCCACCAATAGTTGAGCGATTATAATCAGGGATGCTCAAGAGCGCAGATATCTCAGGGGGGTTGTGGGGCTGAAGGAGATTACAGAGATAGGGAGGGGCGAGGTCAGGAGGGATTTGAAAACAAGGATGAGAATTTTGAAATCGAGGCGCTGCTTAACCGGGAGCCAATGTAGGTCAGCGAGCACAGGGGTGATGGGCGAACGGGACTTGGTGCGAGTTAGGACAGGGGCAGCCGAGTTTTGGATGACCTCAAGTTTACGTACGGTGGAATATGGGAGGCCAGCCAGGAGTGCATTGGAATAGTCAAGTCTAGAGGTAACAAAGGCATGGATGCGGGTTTCAGAAGCAGATGAGCTGAGGCAAGGGCGGAGACGGGCGATGTTACGGAGGTGGAAGTAGCCGGTCTTTGTTTTGCTGCGGATATGTGTTCGGAAGCTCATTTCAGGGTCAAATATGACACCAAGGTTGCGAACAGTGTGGTTCAGCCTCAGACAGATGTTAGGGAGAGGGATGGAGTCAGTGGCTTGGGAACAGAGTTTGTGGCGGGGACCAAAAACAATGGCTTCGGTCTTCCCAATAGATAACTGGAGAAAATTTCTGCTCATCCAGAACTGTATGTCGGGCAAGCAGTCTGACAATTTAGAGACCGTGGAGGGGTCGAGAGAAGAGGTAGTGAGGTAGAGCTGGGTGTCGTCAGCGTACATGTGGAAACTGACGCTGTGTTTTCGGATGGTGAAGAGGTTAGAAATGCTGAAGAATAGCAAGAAGCCATCTTATTTAAGTAAGATGCCCTATTGATGTGTGCTACCGTGGCACGTTCCTTATGTTATATTATCACTCAAAGATTAGTTCTATAGACTGAATTAAGTGAGCCTAGGTCTGCATCTTCACCTTACTGTGAAATTAAGCACATCTGGCCCTATCTCACCAAGTGTTTGTTTGGTCATCCCTCATAGAGATTGAAGAAGTATGAAAGACACAAATATCTGGTTCAGGTCATAAGCAGGTGTTACTACACCCTGGGTCATACAAACGGATTTATGACAGTGTGAGTCAACTTACACAAAAATAAGATGCCCGGACTACTTATGGACGCGAGTAAGCGACTGCACCACAGTACCCGAGAAGGTATCTATGGCAGACCCAAATTTGTAACACTGCTCAAATGCATTCATGTAGAAGTCTTACAGTTGAAAGACAGAGGCGCCATTTACTGCATCAGAAGGGGCTGAATATAAAACAGAAACCAACAAGTAAAAAGAAAAGAGTATGGTAACCTACGGCTTTACCCAGTCCCCCATAACTCCTCTTCTTTAATAGTTAATGTAGAATTATAAATGAGAGCAGTATTGACATCTTGCCAGCTCATAGCTTGGAGGGATTAAAATTGAATGTGTTTGAGGTGTAGTAGCATAGTATATTGAAACATCAACATCCTGCATCAGTAGGACTTGGGCACGTGTCCTTGTACTACACTGGTGTGTGCCTTGACCACGTGTTTAAGTCCTAGTGTGTGACTTGAATCCGTAACCTTCTACTCAGGGAACTGAATAACTAAAATTAATCCTTTAACAAACTGAGTGACAGTAGCTACAACTTGGTTAGTTAAGGCATACAAACTGGCATTCAAACTCAGGTTTGCCTCTCTCCTCCTGGGAGTGTGACATTTCACTACCAGAACTTTTCGGCTGCCAGAAATTGCAATTAATTTAATAGATTTATAAGGCTAGGAAGTGCTGTTGGCCACATTAGTGAATAAATACTTCATGTATTTGTTTGGCATTCCTCTGCTCACTATTTTAACAGTCGCTAACCCATTTAGACTCAGAGAATCATAGAATGGTTACAGCACGGAAGGTGGCCATTCGGCCCGTTGAGCCCGTGCCGGCTCTCTGTAAGAGCACTTCAGCTAGTCCCACTCCCCCGTCCTTCCCCGTAGCCCTGCAAATTTCTTTCCTTCAGATACTTACCCAACTCCCTTTTGAAAGCCGTGGTTGAATCTGCCTCCACCACCCTTTCAGGCAGTGCATTCCAGAGCTTAACCACTCGCTGTGTAAAAAAGTTTTCTCTTACATCGCCTTTGGTTCTTTTGCCAATCACCTTAAATCTGTGTCCTCTGGTTCTTGACCCTTCTGTCAATGGGAACAGTTTCCCTCTATCTACTCTGTCCAGACCCCTCATGATTTTGAACACCTCTATCAAATCTCCTCTCAATCTTCTCTGCGACAAGGAGAACAACCCCAACTTCTCCAGTCTATCAATGTAACTGAAGTCCCTCATTCCTGAAATCATTCTCGTAAATCTTTTCTGCACCTTCTCTAAGGCCTTCACGTCCTTCCTAAAGTGTGGTGCCCAGAATTGGACACAATATTCCAGTTGGGGCCGTACCAGGGTTTTATACAGGTTCATCATAATTTCCACACTTTTGTACTCTATACCTCTATTCATGAAGCCCAGGATCCTGTAAGCCTTTTTAACTGTTTTCTCAACCTGCCCTGCCACCTTCAACGATTTGTGCACACATACCCCCAGGTCTCTCTGTTTGTGCACCCACTTCAGAATTGTACAATTTAGTTTATATGTCCTCTCCTCATTCTTTCTACCGAAATGTATCACTTCACACTTTTCTGCATTAAATTTCATCTACCACGTGTTCGCCCATTTCACCAGCCTGTCTATGTCTTCCTGAAGTCCATCACTCTCCTCCTCACTGTTCAATATGGTTCCAAGTTTTGTGTCATCTGCAAATTTTGAAATTGTGCCCTGTACACCCACATCCAAGTCATTAATATATATCAAGAAAAGCAGTGGTCCTAGAACTGACCCCGGGGAACACCACTGTATACCTTCCTCCAGTCTGAAAAACAACCGTTCACTACTACTCTCTTGCCTATCACTTAGCCAATTCCATATCCATGCTGCCACTGTCCCTTTTATTCCATGGGCTTCAACTTTGCTGGCAAGCCTATTATGTGGCACTTTGTCGAACGCCTTTTGGAAATCCATGTACACTACGTCAACCGCATTGCCCTTATCAACCCTCTCTGTTACCTCATCAAAGATCTCAATCAAGTTAGTTAAACATGATTTGCCTTTAAACAAAAGGCTTAACACCTCTGTTAAACTATTGACTATTGGGAAGGGGAGTGGTTATAGCGATGAATATCCCCTTGTTATGTGTACTAGATACTGTAATCTCACACGTGTCCTCACGTGCGTTTCTCTTATCTTCCAAAAGGAACACTGATTAACGCTATAGTGAACACATAGAGTAATGATTACAGTGATTTCAATTTATTTTGTAGCATTCCTCGCAACATAGAAAATAACAAAGCATACCACACTGTCCCTGTTAACAGGCTAAATACAACTTTTGTGACCAGTAATTTCTCTGAAATGGATTGGCACTAAATTGGAATTAAAGAGAAAATCGCCACTCCCTGTGTCTGCCTTCCTTACCAGACCTTGTAAATTGTTTGTGTGTGTCCTTTCTTAGCTAGACTGGAAGCCAAAGGATGGACCTATGATCCTCCCCCAGCTCTCTGTGCCCCAGGACTGGCTAGTTCAGCTGCTATCCTGCTAGGCGCAAGCTTCCTCAGAAGCATGTCCCTCGCTGGGCTCATATGAATGAAGCCACACCAGCACAATCACCCAGTGTCTGCACTGGGATGTGTTCACAAATGCCATTGTCTCAAACTGCTGTGGCAAGAACTGCAATCATGGATAGACATTTCAGCAGGGTATAATTTCTTTTGGCTAAATCCTAATCTGCATTGCCATACAGCATATGCTATGGACTTAACCTCTGTTGAGCTTAGTTTAACTTAATAACAAAATAGTCAAAAATCATGAAATGCAATAATCACCAACAGCAATTTCTAGGCTATAATCTTATATAATTAAATAAAAATGACCTGTCTATATAATACATATCTAATAGAATGGCTGAGGTAAAAAAAAAATCAGAAAACATGACAAACCTTTGGAAACAGATTCTACATATCTGTCTTCAAATATAATAGGAAGATTACTCCAGTCTCCATCTATATCCAGACACTCGATGGGCAGTGGAGGCATGCTGGTGAGGTAGGGCGAATTTCTGACAGCTGCCGCAATCTGACTGTGACTTTGGATTCTAGGAGCAGGAAATGCATGAAGAGAGATTTAATGCTCTTACAAACTCTTAACTCTTAACTGAATATCATTTGTGTTGAGTAGGGATGAGCAGGTCTCAGGATAGGGCTGGTTGACATAAAGCTTGGATGGTGGGTGCCCACAAAAGACATAATACACATTTGTCTCAACTTCTCAATATTGAGCTTCTTCTCGAAACTGGAAAATGAACCTGACTTCTGTCAGCACCCAAATTTAATTCAGGCTTAAAATCCCTCCTTAGCCTGCAAAGGTTCTGACCAATGATACTTCTTTAATTTCTTTAACCTATTGGTAATGATACAAAGATACTAAGATTTTCCAGCAGTTAGCCTTAGTGATAAAATCACTGCTGAAGGGGTAGAATAGAGTAATGGGAGGACAGGTCAGTGGAACGCAAAGGGTGGTAGAAGATTGGAACTCACTTCCGCAAACGGTAGTTGATGCTGGGTCAACTGTTCATTTAAAATCTGAGATTGATAAATTTCTGTTCACCAAAGGTGTTGAGGGATCTGAGGCAATGGCGGGTATATGGAGTTAGGTTACAGATCAGGCATGATCTCATTGAAAAGCAGAACAGGCTCGAGGGGCTAAATGGCCTACTCCTGTTCCTATGAATTATCAACACACTTTCTGATTTTTGTGGCTTAAATACCACCAGAGAATGAGCACATTAAAGGCTGGCTTTAGCTGTCAGCCTTGGCACAGTCGTAGCATTCTCACCTCTGAGTTCAAGCCCCACTCCAGAACTTGAGCACATAATCCAGGCTGACACTTCAGCATAATACTGAGGGAATGCTGCACTGAGGTGTGGTCTTTTGTGTGAGACGTTAAACCAAGGCCCATCTGTCCTATCAGGTTGACGTAAAAGATCACATGGCACTATTCGAAGAAGAGCAGAGAATTTCTCCTGGTATCCCCATGCCAATATTTATCCTTCAAACAACATCACTAAAAACACATTACCTGCTCATTTATTTTATTGCTGTTTGTGGGACCTTGCTGTGCACAAATTGGTTGGCATGCTTCCCTGCATTACAACAGTGACTACACTCTAAATAAAATTCTTCTTTGGCTGTATAGGTCTTTGGGACATACAGAGGTAGTGAAAGGCGCTATATAAGGCAGGGACAGATTACTGAATTTGGATGATCAGCCATGATCTCATTGAATGGCGGAGCAGGCTCGAGGGGCTGAATGGCCTGCTCCTGCTCCTATCTTCTATGTTTCTATAAATGCAAGTTCTTTCTTTCTAGCTGTACACCATTTTTTTTAAAAGAGTATTTCTCCTCTCAGGGATGGCTGGGGCTCTGTCCTTAAGAGGGACATCAGTGCCAGCCACAACTGACCTTGTTAACTGAGGATGTCAATCCATGCACAATGTAATGAGAGCTGCCTAAAAATGGACTTACTGCAGGCATCGGCACTCTTCTGGCCAGAGACAGATTGCAGTTGAAACAAATTGCTTTTCTCACAGCTAAAAGCTTGAGTAGGACAATCAACTGTGGTTTTAGGTTTTTTTTTGCGGGTGTGTTGGGGGGGGGGGAGGGGGTAGCAATTTCAATTTAAAGCATCCCCACCCAGGTTTTTGTTCTCCCTCAATTAATATCAGGAGGCAAGGGCGAATGGCAAAGATTTCAATCCATCCTCTCCTTTCAGCCATTTTATTGGCCTATATACACCAGGGTGTTATGTTCTAATATTTCATCGACTAGCAGTAATACAAAACAGCTCTAATGGTAAGTCGGCACATTTACAGTCAGCAACCACAATCATCCAGAACATGATCCAGGGATTTATGTTAATCTTTTCTTGTCTTAAGGTTTGCTTATCCCTGCCTCAAAGTAAAGCAACCAATGTTTCATTCTCATTCGTAGTCAGTTGGGCTATTAACTTAACACATTCGATAATCCAGCTGAACTGTTGGAGTCCGCATTAGATAAAATCATTCAGTCTTGATACTTTTCTTGGTTGTCTCTTAAAAGCAAGTAACATTTTCCACCTTGTAAAGACACAATAGTGCCGAGGACTTTATTGTTAATCATTCATATTTCTCGTCTTCTCTACTGAAGGTACTGGCTTATGCTTGGGCACAGTTGCATCAATTGTCAGCTCCTCTGGTACCTCACGCAAGTACCCACTATTGATTGAGTGTTCTGTCCCCACGTGACATCCATGTGCACAAAGAGTTTCCAGCAGGATGCGCTGGATAATGATCAGGCACACGAACCCTGGCTGATCTCGTTTCCCTAGCCCAAGGATCCTGATGCTAAGTATGGCATCTCAGGCAACATCCAGTGGATATCAGTCATTTCGGCACAAACCACGAGATCGAAGAAGTTGTCAAATAAAAATAAATCGAAAGGTCCTTCCCTTCAAGGATTTGAAGTTTAATATCAATATCTAAAAAAAATTATTTTGTGATAAAACAGAGACACTGACAATGAGATACTATGCCAGTGCTCTTAGTGCCTGAAACACAATAATTTCTAGGAATACCTAGATTTAATGATAACATAAATTTTTTTTTTAGTTATCTCATGTAATTTAAAGTTGCATTATTTTCCCTTGGGCCAAGAAAAATGAAATTTCCCATCTGACTAATTCATCAAAGAGAACATTCTCTTCCATTTGTCAAAATGCAATGGAAATTATATCAATTCAAATATCATCTTTATTATAGGTTGACCAAAAACAGCACTGCAATGGAGTTAAATCTTACTAACAGTATAGAATGATTTCACCATCCATAGTGGCTATGTTGCAATTTCTCTTCCTCCTCCTCCCCCAAAGAAGATTTCAAGGTGACCTGATTGATTTTTTTTAAATTAAGGTAATCGAAAAGCTGAACCAGGCAAATCTTTCATTACAGTAAAAGGGTCAAATACAAGTGACATGTTAAAGGAACTCAGATGGCACCTGATTAACACAAAGGATAATTCTCTTATTCACCTACATACTATCTTTTAGTGACATCATCTGCAGACATCGGGTTAGCTTCCACATACATGCTGATAACACCCAGCTCTGACTTTCCACCAACCCTCTCGATCCCTCCACTCTCTGTACTACCACGCTTCTTGTCTACCATGCAGTCCTAGATGAGCATTAACTTTTTCTACCTAAATATTCGAAGACTGAAGCTCATACAAAACTTTGCTATTTGTATCCTAACCTGCACCAAATCACATCACCCTCCAAATTGGCTCCCTATCCACCAACATCTGAATTTTAAAATTCTTATCCTTGTCTGTAAAGCCTTCCCTGGTTTTACCTCTTCCTATCTCTGTGAGTTTTAATCAGTCTTTTAACCCCTCTCAAACTCTCCATTTCTCTGACTCCAATCGCTTGTAGAATTCCCCCCACTGTCTTTGAATGCCATACCTTCAGTTGTCTACTCCCTGCAATGTCCTCTCTACAACTCTCTGGCTCTCTAATTCCCTCCCCTCTTTTAAGTCCTCACTAAAAGAAAATCTCTATATCTTTTTTGCTTTGGCTCCGGGTCTGTTTTTCACCATGCCCCTGTTAAATGTTGTGTGTCATTACTTTTTTCTATGTTGAAGGTTCCATATAATTCCAAATTGCTGTTGTAGATTTGTAGAGTTATGGGAAAAACGAACTGGAAAAGCCATTGACGCAAGTAATATAAATGGGTTCAAAAAGCAACTGGAAATATAAGAGTATGAAGGAAAGTCAGGCAGCATCTTTCTCCCCCTTCTCTCTTTATTAAGTGTCTCCTTGGTCATGCACCATTCCTGCTCAAGGTTGACAACCATTCTCCCAAGCCTCTGCCAATGCTCCTCTTAAGGTGGCTGCTGGGAATTACACAATAGTGACGAGTGATGTTGCTTCCTTTAGTCTTCTCTAGGATCTGTCTGGTAAACTGCTTATGACAATGTAGCTGATAGTGTGGACAAATGGCATAAACACATGCCATCACTAACACATTTTCTTGCACATAAGCATGACTTAATTGTGAAGTATGAAACACCATTAATTTAACAAGTAGGGTTTGTGACAAATGCAATGGCAATTAATGAGAAGACTCACATGTGTTCCTGGAATGTAAGTGCCATCTGTTTCTGGTGCTCCATGTAGAAGAAGGCCTCTGAGAATCTTCTTACCTGCATAGAGACAGACATGAGTTTCATTAATCCCAATTTTCTCTCCACCTTTTCTTGCATTTATATAGTGTCTTATTGCATCTCTCAGGATGTTTCAAAGTACTGCTACTCTGACCCAGCAATGATCCGGAATCCAAACCTCATAAAAGCACCAGCTATTGAATCAGATTGAAATTTCCATTTCACATTTCAGCCTCCTGAAACAATGGGGGCGATTTTCTGACGCCCGAGGAGGCGGGTTTGGAGGCGGGAAAATCAGAATCATTGAGGGCGGGTTCGGAACCCGCCTCCAACCCGCTTTCCACTCCCTCAACGTACAGCTGGTGTGTAACCACAAGAAGGAGTTCTTGCATGTTTGCGGCAAGTTCTGTGGTAGTTGCCATGACTCTTTCATCCTGCGGCTATCTAGTGTTCCTCCGCTCTTCAATCCGCCAAACCAACCTAACGGATGGCTCCTTGGTGACAAAGGCTACCCCCTGAAGAAGTGGTTAATGACGCCGATCAGGAGGCCAGCTAACGAGGCTGAAGAGCGCTACAATGCCAGCCACACTTCGACCTGGTCCATCATCGAGCAAACCATTGGGTTGTTGAAGATGCGCTTCAGTTGCCTTGACCGATCAGGTGGAGCCCTGCACTATACACCATACAGGGTCTCTAGAATGGTCGTGGTCTGCTGTGCACTGCACAACATCGCACAGCGTCATGCCTTGCAGCTTCCTCATGAGCAAGTGGCTCAGTTCCAGCCCTCCTCAGATGAGGAGGAGGAGGAGGAGGCTGAGGAGGTGGAGGATGTGGAGGAGGTCAGAGCGCCGGTGTATTGACCAGCAACAGCGGCATCACGCGAGCACATGGCTGCCCTGGATGCAAGGGATTAAATTATCATGGCCAGATTTGCATAGGTTGCCCAAGTTGGCACATGTCCTTGGCTCCATCCTAAGACATCATTGACAATGGGCATGACTCTTTGGCCTCCTTTCACTCAGGCCACCAACCTGACAACGCAAGTGTGGCGGAGCCCGCAATGTGGAGCTGCCTAAGGCGAAAGAACAGATGTCATAACGCCAACATTTTGGCATCAAATCATTTTAATGCTTTCCAACAGGGAGGGCATTTCATCAATACACAGAAACATTCTCCCAATCTGCACACAGATCTGGAGGTTATATCCCTTGCCAGATGTACCCACACAGCCTTGGTTTCTTTGGGAGGCCTCTTCCTCCCAGATGAGTGGAAGAGCACCTCCCTGCTAGATGTCACCCCCTCAAACAACATTTGCAGCGCCTCATCCGAGAGCCTCGGGGAGGCCCTTACCTTGGAATTGGACATAGTGGTTTCTCAGAATATGTTGCAGGTGGTGCAGCATAGGCAGAAATCCAGTGGAATGAGCCAAGGCAGCAAGAAGCCATAAAATCAGACTGGAAAAGTGATGTCAGCAGAGGCGAGTCCCAAAACACTAAGGGGTGGGGGGGTGCTACCTTTGCCGGGGCGCTAATTTTAGCGCCCCGAAAAAATTAGTGCCTCCGCGGCCGATTTTCCCAGGGAGCGCCCCGAAAGGGAGGAGGGGCGCTACTGGAAGCGCCCCATGTCCCTCTTGCGGTGCTGTGAGCCAATATCGCAGCGCTATGTGCCGCGGTACTGCGGGCCTTCTTCCCCTTATTAAAGGGGAGGGGCCTGGTGCAGCGCGTCCCGGCGCCCAACTGGGCCACCAGGGATCAGGAGTGCCGTCAAACGAGCCCGGCAATCAAGAGGAGTGCCAGGCTCACGGAGAGCAGCCGGCACCCCATGGGAGGGCTTCATGGGGGCCGAGGACAGCAACGGGGGCAGGTGCAGGCAGGCGGCCAGCAAAAAAATGGCCGGCCGCCACCTCCCCTTTAACTAGCGCCGCCCTGGCTGCAGGTAAGCCCCCCTGGCCCCGGCGGACATAGCGTCCGGCGGTAAGTCGGAGGGCGCCACCCAATATTACAGCCGGGGCGTGAGCGGGGCGCTGCGCACGGTGATGATAACGCCGGCGGGGCTAGCGCCACCGATAACCTCCCGCTGAATTTCGCGGGAGGCGTTAGCGGCGCCGCGCCCAGGCGCTAGTTGATTTGTGCCCCGTTAGCGCCCTAAGGAGGTGCAAATCAACCGAATTTAGCCCCCTAATTGACCATGGGCATCCCACACCTCTGAAATCAAGTGGCCAATCATGGGAAAATCGCAAATTTTTGAAACCGATCAGTGGAGGCGGGTTTCAAACCCACCGAAACCGAAACCCGCCTCCATCTCGCCTCCAGTAAGAAAATCGCCCCCAATGACCCAGATTTTGCTGTCAAAATAGCAGTGAGACTAATGGCCGCCGTTATTTATGCACAAATGCTACAGCAACTTCAGGCGAGGGGCGGACGCGTGGATCAACTCAAAAATCCAAAAGTTGCTATCCGAGTTGCGACGCTCGCCATTAGCTTAGTGAAAACGGCATCTCACTATCTGCCTCACCATTGAAATGCATTGACTAGCGTGAAGTTGCTGTATTTGCACGGTAGATACGAACTAAACTCACCAGAGAAAGTTAAGTCATTTCAAGTCTAAGTACCCTTTTAATGACATGGTAAGTGTTAACTACTGCCAGTCAATCTCTCTGGCACTGAGAATTAACCATTACAAGTGTGGAGTTTCATTCCTTCAGGGTTTAATTATAGAACATAAGAACATAAGAAGTAGGAGCAGGAGTAGGTCATTTGGCCCCTCGAGCCTGCTCCGCCATTCAATAAGATCACGGCTGATCTGATCTTGGCCTCAACTTCACTTCCCTGCCCACTCCCCATAACCCTTGACTCCCTTATCGTTCAAAAATCTGTCTCTCTCCACCTTAAATATATTCAATGACCCAGCCTCCACAGCACTCTGGGGAAGAGAATTCCAAAGATTCACGACCCTCTGAGAGAAGAAATTCCTCCTCATTTCCATTTTAAATGGGTGCCCCCTTATTCTGAAATTATGCCCCCTAGTTCTAGATTCCCCCACGAGGGGAAACATCCTCTCTCATCTACCCTGTCAAGCCCCTTCAGAAGCTTATATGTTTCAATAAGATCCCCTCTCATTCTTCTAAACTCCAATAAGTATAGGCCCAACCTGCTCAACCTTTCTTCATAAGACAACCCCTTCGTCTCCGGAATCAACCTCGTGAACCTTCTCTGAACTGCCTCCAATGCAAGTACTGTATATCCTTCCTTAAATAAGGAGACCAAAACTGTACGCAGTACTCCAGGTGTGGTCTCACCAACGCCCTGTACAGTTGTAACAGGACTTCCTTACTTTTATATTCCATTCCCTTTGCAATAAAGGCCAACATTCCATTTGCCTTCCTAATTACTTGCTGTACCTGCATGCTAACTTTCTGTGATTCATGTACAAGGACCCCCAGATCCCTCTGTACCTCAGCATTTTGTAATCTCTCCCCATTTAAATAATAATTTGCTTTTTTATTTTTCCTACCAAAGTGGATAACCTCGCATTTTCCCACATTATACTCCAACTGCCAGATTTTTGTCCACTCACTTAGCCTATCTATATCCCTTTGGAGATTCTTTGCATCCTCCACACAATTTGCTTTCCCACTTATATATATATATAAATATATATATATATATATTTCTGATGATTATTTTTAAAGCAGTTTTGTCTGAAAAGTAGTGATGACTTCAGTAGAGTACTGGGCTCGAGTTTGACAGCTGTCCTGATATGCATGCACTTAAAATGTTTGTTAAACCCCTAGGTCAACGGCTGTATGCCTTTCTCCACCCCCACGCACACACAATACTGTCAAACTTTAAAAAAAACTCAATCAAGCCAGTTTCCCCAATGAAATCATCGTATTTCTGACAATATGTGAAGCTTCAATGTGCTGTGCTTCAGAGTTCAGAACCCCAGTTCACGTACCAATTCCCCACAGCACAACTTTAATAATGCTGATTTTGGCTGCATCACAGAGGGAGCCATCCACTTTACCACAGTGAGAGTTGAAAAAGCAAGACCAGTCAGCATTTGTGTGTGTCTGATACAAGAGATGTATTGGCAGAGGTCTGGAAATAAGTGGCCTGACTTTTGGCTTGGTTGGGAGCTGGCGGAATGCACCTGGAGAGGTGAATAGTGGGAGCAAAAAATAAGGCAAAAATCAAAGGACAGAAGTAGGGTTTCTCCATTCTGATTTTTTTTAGAACAGTGCAAATGTAATTTTTAAGAAGAAACCAAAAGTAATGGTGAATCTTCTTTTTTGTATTTCTCCACTGATTTTGTTTTAATAATTTTTTGATTCTTTACCATTGTCCTCAGTTCCTACGGCTGCGATTTTGCAGACCAAGGCAGGTCTGGGGCGGCCGGGGTCGGTGTCGCGGTCCCAGCCCGCTGCCTACTGCAGCCCACACTCTCCAGTCGATCTTTCATTGATTGGGCTTGTTAAGCCCACCCAGCGAGGTTCCCGGCCAATTAATAGGAAGCGGGTCTGATGACATCATTTGATGACGCATCATTGGCTGGTTTCCTTAAAGGGGCCATGTCCAAATTGATCTTGACAGTTCTGCTGTCAGTATTCTGCAGCATTGAGGTGCTGCAAGCACTGCACAAAGGTGCATGGCTGCACCCAGGCTCTCCCATGACGCCCTCCATATGCTTATAGAGGGAGTCACAGCACGCAGGGAGGTTCTCTTCCCTTCCCATGGGCGGAAGACACCTCCCCAGGAGATCAACGCAACCTGGTTGCACATTGCAGAGGAGGGCGCAAGCAGGGATGTCGTCAGGAGGACCAGGCTGCAGTGGCGCAAACCTTTTACTGATCTCAGTAGATCACGAAACGTTACTGCAAAGCCACACTCAACCTCATCCTGCTGTGCCACTCATCACATCCACATCACTCTGCCTTCCATACCCTACTCCTGCACATCCTTACTCACATCAACTTAACTTGCACCCATCCCTCTCTTTCTACATTATCACTTCCCCACCTCACTAGCCACCCCTCACACTCACCCTCAACCTACTGCAAGTATACCAACTAACAACACACAAGGGTAGGCACCTGGGTGTTTTAGCCAATGTTCATGTGAAGTTTCTGTTAATGTGTTGTCAAACATTGAAATCTATATTTTCAACACTTCACCTTATTGGACAGATCTGTGCACACCTTTGGAAGTGTCTTAGTGAGTTCCCGTGAATGTTGAGACATATCTTTCTCCCACTCCCCAATTGTGATGGGTGTGAAAGGAATGGCTTGGACATTGTCAGGATGCTTTATGGTGCTGGTGTGGGGTGGTGTCAACCTGGCGCATCATGTGGCAGCCAGTTTGTACAGCATCAAGTGAAGTAAATCTGGCCATGGTGATGCCATCACTGGCGTCCCAGGCAGCAATGTTGTCGGGTGCTGATGCCCTGTGTCCAGTGCAGCATCAGGTGATTGCAGAGAAGGTTGGTATTGTTGTTGGTGATGTTGGTGTGTCTGGTGATGTTGGTATTGGGGCTGATCGTGGAGGGATTCAGAGGACCCGGGTGAGAGTTTTTCAAGGTCACCGATGTTGCTGTAATAGATGGCAGCTGAAGTTGAGATGATAGAAGTGATCTGTCAATGGTGAGAGAGTTTGCTGCAAGGAGGTGACGGTGGATAGAGAGTTTACTCCAAACACTTCCAAACTGCATACAGCTCAAAAGTGTCTTCCAAGTCCTGAAGGCTCAAGCTTCTGACATTGGAAAGTGACCAGCTGTGAAATGGTAGCTTTCATACCACTTTTGCAGCGGTCACCTATTCACAGCAATGGGGAGAGATATACTTACCTGACGTGATCTCCGAACAACATGAAGCCCGTTAAAAAAGTGGGAAAATAGAAATAGGCTGGCAAAATAGTAGTTAACAAGCGTTTAACAAGCATTTAACCATCTTAAATGCCTCCCCCGCTGCTTGGTGTCGGGTCTGTTCTGAAATCGCAGACCCGACACTTTGGAAACTTACATGGAGGCAGGTTCGGAGCGGGTTCCCAACCCTCTGTCAATCATTTCATTTCTGACAGCCGACCCGCCTCCAAACCCGCCCTCTGAGCGCCGGCAAAATCGCGGCCTACATGTCAAGGTTGGATGGCTGCAACTTTGGTTGTCAATGGCAGCATTATCAACCAATGGGAAGAGCAGTACCTCATTTTCCTTCTGAACAGCCTTCAACAAATTTAGACTTTAGGCGGGAGAGGGTGTATTTATGGCGGCGATTCAGGCACTGGATGAGACTCCCGCTAAAAGCAGGCAAAATCGCCGTCCGATGATGCCAACGGCGCCGCAACTTATTTTTAACCTCGCCACAGGGGGAGTCCTGCATTGTCTGCTGCCCGCCAGGAGAGGCCCAGCTAAGTTTTAAAACTTTGCCTATTTTTAAGCTCCTTATGGGCCAGCAGTAGGAGTGCTCCCCCCAGGCCTCAAAAGAAGTTTTCAGCCTCTCCAGCACCAATCTTTCATGCTCCCCCTGTGCGCGCCCCCGCCCAACAACCTGCCATTGCAGCCCTGATCTTTCACGCTTACCACCTCCTCCCCACAACAGAGAGCCATACATTGCTGGCGCAGACTTGATGGGCTGAATGGCCTCCTTCCGTGCTGTACTATTCTATGATATCCAAGTTTGTCAATGGCACAAAGATTGGTGGCATGGTAAATAGTGTAGATGGGAGCATAAAATTACAAAGAGACATTGATAGATTAAGTGAGTGGGCAAAACTGTGGCAGATGGATTTCACCAAGTGTGAGGTCATCCATTTTTGACCAAAAAAGGATAAATCCAAATATTTTTTAAATAGTGAAAAACTAGCAACAGTAGAGGTCAAAAGAGCTTTAGGGGTTCATGTACACAGATCACTAAAACGTTATAGTCAGGTACAAAAAATAATCAAAAAGGCTAATCGAATGTCAGCCTTTATAACAAAAGGGCTAGAATATAAAGGGGAGGAAGTTTTGCTACAGCTATACAAAGCCCTGGTTAGGCCACATCTGGAGTACTGTGTACAGTTCTGGGCACCACACCTTAGAAAGGATAGATTGGCCTTGGAAGGAGTGCAGCGCAGATTCACAAAAATGTTACCAGGGCTCCAAGGGGTAAATTATGAGGAGAGATTACATAAACTAGGCTTGTAGACCTTGGAATATAGAAGGTTAAGGTGTGATGATTGAGATTTTTAGGATTTTGAAAGGAATTGATAGGGTAGATAGAGAGAAACATATTCTGCTGGTGGGGGGAGTCTAGGACAAGGGAACATTCAGGAGAGAAGTTAGGAAACACTTCTTCACGCAAAGGTAGAAGTGTGGAACTCTCTCTCGCACAAAAAGCAGTAAATGCTAGCTCAATAATTTTAAATCAGATCGATAGATTTTTGATAACCAAGGATATTAAGCGATCTGGAGCCAAGGCAAGTGGATGGAGTTAGGATACAGATCAGCCATGATCTTACTGAAAGGTGGAATATGCTCGAGGGGCTGAATGGCCTACTCCTATCCCTATGTTCCTAAGCCCTCTAAGAATTTTATACATTCCTCCTGACAGCAGCCCCGATCTTTCAAGCTCCCTTCACCCTTCCCAATCGCGGCCCATGGCCTTCCCCTCCTACTGACTGCCACGGGTCTCTGGCTGTGGCCTCCTGCTGCTAATTTCCACTCCCGCCCATCGGCCAGGCAGTCAATCTGGCCAGTTGTAGGGCGGGAGTCTGCAGTGATTTATTTAAATGAATCTCTGCTGTTAAGATCGGCAGGGCCTCCCAAGTCACCAGCCTTGCCTGGTTCTTTACCTGCTGCCAGATTCCCCCGCACCCTTTCCACTTCCTCGTTAATATTGGGGCCTAGATGTCTCTCCTTGATCCAGTGGTAGTGCCATCACCCCTGAGAGAGAATAACCTAGTGTTCTTCCCCTTAGCTTTCTTGTTGGAATAAACGGGTCTTTTTCTGAGTGGCAGGCAGTGACTAGTGGGGTACCGCAGGGCTCGGTGCTAGGACCCCAGTTATTCACAATATATATCAATGATCTAGACGAGGGAACTAGATGTAATATCTCCAAGTTTGCAGACGACACAAAGCTGGCTGGGCGTGTGTGTTGTGAGGAGGATGCCGAGAAACTCCAGTATGATTTGGACAAGTTGGGTGAGTGGGTAGATGCATGGCAGATGCAGTATAATGTGGATAAATGTGAGGTTATCCACTTTGGTGGCAAAAACAGGAAGGCAAATTATTATCTAAACGGCAATAGATTGGGAAAAGGGGAAGTTCAACGAGACCTGGGAGTCCTTGTGCACCAGTCGTTGAAGGTAAGCATGCAGGTGCAGCAGGCGGTTAAGAAGGCAAATGGTATGTTGACCTTCATAGCGAGAGGATTCGAGTACAGGAGCAAGGATGTCTTGCTGCAGTTGTACAGGGCCTTGGTGAGACCACACCTTGAGTATTGTGTGCAGTTTTGGTCGCCTTATCTGAGGAAGGATGTTCTTGCCATGGAGGGAGTGCAGCGAAGATTCACCAGACTGATACCTGGGATGGCAGGAATGACGTATGAAGAGAGATTGGGACGATTGGGCTTGTATTCGCTAGAGTTTAGAAGAATGAGAGGGGATCTCATTGAAACTTATAAAATTCTAACAGGACTAGACAGACTAGATGCAGGAAGGATGTTCCCGATGGCGGGGAGTCCAGAACCAGGGGTCACAGTCTAAGGATAAGGGGTAAGCCATTTAGGACTGAGATGAGGAGGAATTTCTTCACTCAGAGAGTGGTGAACCTGTGGAATTCTCTACCACAGAAGGCAGTTGAGGCCAATTCATTAAATATATTCAAGAATGAGTTAGATATATTTCTTAAGGCTAAAGGGATCAAGGGAGAAGGCAGGGACAGGGTACTGAATTTGGATGATCAGCCATGATCTCATTAAATGGCGGAGCAGGCTCGAGGGGCCGAATGGCCTACTCCTGCTCCTATCTTCTATGTTTCTATGTTTGTCCTGATTTGCCCTTGCTAGTCCTATAAAAGGAGTTTCTCCAGCCTAATTGTGCCAGTTATGATGAAGTGGCCCACTTGAAATGTTAACTTTCTTTAAACTCTTACAGGTGCTGATCCATTTGCTACACATTTCCACCTTTTAATCGCAAATTTGCTTAATAAGCTCCTGTCATTTTATTTCTCCTGACCAAAAGATACCACAGTAATGGCTTGACTGGGAATATGCGGGGAAGGTGCTGGGAATACTGAAGATGGGTGAATTTGGAAGGCAGTCACAGCTGGGATGTATCCTTACAGCAATCTGGGGACTAATGGCAGAGCTGATTACATATTATGCACGGGAGTTGTTGAAATAATGAAATTCTTGGCCTCAGGCAAAATTAGTTAACATTTTGTTGAGCATTACTAATATAGAGCACACCAGTTAATAGGTACTTGGCTAATTTAAAAGAAATTAATTGAAGTCAGACTTGCTCATTTCCTATTCCTCCTAATGAAGAAACTGCAGGATTTGAGAGGAACAGCGTAGGGTGAGGTTGCTACTGTTTCCAGAGCAGGAGTCTTAGTCAGTCGTGCAACCGATTAGCTGGATCAGTAGATATAAGCACTTACAAAAGAAACTCCCTCCTTTCCCACAGGTGCCGTGTAAGGTACGATTCAACAGATAGTGGCACCCCCAGTACCTCACCCAAGTGTCCATTTTTGAGATGCTACTTTGGACACGAGTGCTGACAGGGTATGAGACGATGCAGCGACAGCATAGCCAAGCCGCATTCTGCCCTCACTGGGTGTTCCTCCAGATGCTCCAGTTAGATAGTGATCACAACATGGAGCTTTTGCTGATTTTCTCCAGTTCCTTTATGAATGCCCCACTCCAGAAGAACAAACTCAGTACAGAGCAGGATTGAACCTGGGACCTTTCTGTTCTGTCTCAGTTACAGGTGGAGCTGTGTCTTTGGGCCATTTGAGAGGGAGGCGGGTGGTTGTCATTGTAAAGAGGGAAAGCGCCCTGCTAACTAATATGACACTGCACATCCCTGGCAAGTGATGCAATGATATTCGCAAAGCAACAATGTCATTCAAAACAAAACTGCGACGTGAATGACATCCCCACACCACGTTGCTGATAAATCTGTTGAAAGCTATGCCAATGTCAGCCAATACTAAAGATTTCCCTTTAACAAAAGCAATACTTCTTTGGATGGAATGTGTTAGCACAGTTACTACAAGATCTTTGGTTAAAGGATTATATTGCAAAAGAGATAAAGACCGGATTCAAAAGGGTCAATCAACAAGTAGTACTGAAGGCCCAAGTGTTCTCAGGTCACCTTCACCCTTCCATTAATAACAGTCTGGCAGTGGCCTCGGCAAGATGAAAGCCCACATAGCATCTCGGCTTTCATTCGCGTGAAGTGCATTTGCTGCCCAATTTTGCAAGGGTTTTATCTGGTGATAATCATTTTCCAAATAATGCCCATGTTTCCATTTTCCATGGAGATGGGATACTATATTAGGGTCTAGTTACCAGAACTACTGCTACATTTTATATGTTTTCGATAAAGAGCATAAATAGTTCTTGCCACTACATTAACGGTATGCTTTCCAATTCTTTTCTTCATTTTTCCATTCACCTTTTGGTCCCTTGTCTGCTCGCTGGGGTACACTCCATGGGCACCAGTCGCTCTCTGGCAATTTACCCAAGAGGGCATGTGTAAGCATTGGCAGAGTGTGTTGGCAAACTATTCAACTATGGTGAACATCACAGCGGAGTCCAGTCCTATCCTCAACGGATGTACACACAGAAAACCTTCCAGGAGAGATATTGGCGAGCGTTTGGGTCCTAATTTCCCCTCCCTAACCCAGAGCAACTAATGTAATTGTAGCCAAGAACAGCTAACTTACTACTGACTAGGAGATTTGACCCTGGCAACTTTCTGGTCTCTACAGCTCAGCTCAATATTGCCTCGACCTGCAGATGCATTATGGGAGCCTATATATTCCATTCTAGTAAGGTTTTCCTTTCAGAATTGAACGGGTCTCTTTCTCTTGCTGTTGGTAAACAGCCAGATTTCGTTGAAACTGATATTTGTGCAGCCAGCAGTTAACAGATCTTTAAATGTAATTTCTTTTACAGTAGTAGTGAAGACTGCTTATAGAATAATAGAATCATAGAAATTTACATCATAGAAGGAGGCCATTTGGCCCATTGTGTCTGTGCCAGCCGAAAAAGAGCTATCCAGCCTAATCCCACTTTCCAGCTCTTGGTCCGTAGCCTTGTAGGTTAAGGCACTTCAAGTGCATATCCAAGTACTTTTTAAATGTGATGAGGGTTTCTGCCTTCAACACCTTTTCAGGCAGTGAGTTCCAGACCCCCACCACTCTCTGGGTAAAAAAAGTTCTCCTCAACTCCACTCTAATCCTTCTACCAATTACTTTAAATCTATGTGAGAAGTCGCACAACACTAGGTTATAGTCCAACAGTTTTACTATACTAACTATAACCTGGTGTTGTGCGACTTCTCCAATTTGTCCACCCCAGTCCAACACCGGCATCTCCACATCATGGCTACTTTAAATCTATACCCCCTGGTTTTAACCTCTCTGCCAATTGAAATAGGTCCTTCCTATCCACTCTATCCAGGCCCCACATAATTTTATACACCTCAATCAAGTTTCCCCTCAGCCTCCTCTGTTCCAAAGAAAACAACCTCAGCCTATCCAGCCTTTCCCCATAGCTAAAATTCTCCAGTCCTGGCAACATCCTCCTAAATCTCCTCTGTACCCTCTCTAGTGCAATCACATCTTTACAATCCTTCAAGGTGGCGATAGATGAATTTCTGGAAAACAAAGTGATCACAGCATATTGAAGGTAAGAGTAAATCATTTTGGAAAATCATTAAAGGGTTTGGGGGCCTCATCAGGTTTCTCTGATCATCCATGAGGGGTCAGAGAGAAATTTTTGACAGGCGAGTCCTGAATTGGCTACAGGTCTCTGTTTTTTTTTAACCTCTTCCAGGAGATGGTGGAGCACAATTGGCCGAAGGACAGGAGCGAGTTCATATGGGCCTGAAAGCCTTTTATTGTCATGGATACATAAACATATGCAGAAATCTCTCAGTTTCAATATGAGCTCGACAAGCCTTCTCCTCTTTAAGGTTCTCGAGCTGTTTATTTCAATGAAATATTGTATTTTTAATTTTTCATTACTATTAATCCCCATATTGGAAGTCTGCAACCCGAGTCATGGTATGGTAACACTGGACTGATATAAAACAAAATGTGGCACCATTACCCTCAGACTGTGATGGTCTTGGCTTAGGAAGGCCGTAACATCTGCCTGGAGAGTCATGCTGTCCAGGAACTGGCTCCACAGAGCTGCGAGACAGGAACAGAGCTGGGCCAGGTCCTTGCTGATCTGTTCCGCCACTTTGTCCGGGCTGCTGAACATCTGCAAGAAGATCATAAATGTTTGACAACATAAAACATGTTCTTACAAACAACTTCCCTGCAACCTACAGCCATACCACATACACTGACAGTGTTACTAATGTGAGGTGATACATTTTAGAGAGGAAGAGGAAGGAGAGGACATGTATATTAAATGGTAAAACTTTAAAAGGAATAAAGGAGCAGAGAGACTCAGACACAAATCTTTGAAAGTAGGAGAGTTTAGTAAAGCTGTTCAAAACATTTGGGGCTGGATTTTACCAGCCCTGAGGAGGCGGGACTGCTGGGAAAGTCAAAAAGAATGGGAGCGGGTCTCAAACCCGCTCCCAACCCACCTCCAACCAATCTTCCCGGGAGTCGGGTCCCCGATTTGCGCAGGGACCCGACTCCTAGTGGCGGGAAGAGGATTATAGTCACTTAACTGCCTGTTAAGAGGCTTTTTCCAATTTTTAGACTTCTGCTGCGGGCTTCCTGACGTCGGGGAACCCCACCAGGGTAAGTGAGGCGTGCTGTGGGTCTGTTATAGAGTCATAGAGTTATACAGCACAGAAAGAGGCCCTTTGGCCCATTGTGTCCGCGCCGGCCATCAAGCCCTGTCTATTCTAATCCCATTTTCCAGCACTTGGTCCGTAGCCTTGTATGCTATGGCGTTTCAAGTGCTCATCTAAATGCTTCTTGAATGTTGTGAGGGTTCCTGCCTCTACCACACTTCCTAGGGTCCTACCATTCATTGTGTATTCCCTTGCCTTGTTAGTCCTCCCAAAATGCATCAGCTCACACTTTTCAGGGTTAAATTCCATTTGCCACTGTTCTGCCCATCTAACCATCCCGTCTATATCGTCCTGTAGCCTGAGGCTTCCCTCCTCGCTATTTACCACTCCACCAATTTTCGTGTCATCTGCGAACTTACTGATCATACCTCCTACATTCATATCTAAATCATTAATGTACACTACAAACAGCAAAGGACCCAGCACCGATCCCTGCGGTACACCACTGGACACAGGCTTCCAGTCACAAAAACAACCTTCGACCATCACCCTCTGCCTCCTGCCACTAAGCCAATTTTGGATCCAATGTGCCAAATTGCCCTGGATCCCATCGGCTCTTACCTTCTTGACCAGTCTCCCATGTGAGACTTTGTCAAAAGCCTTACTGTTGTACTGTTGGTGTACAGATGACAGCTGCAGAAGTGGTGTGAAGGATCCAATGGGACACTGATGAGTATCAGAGGTAAGGAGATGTTGGGAAAGTCATTTTTAATGTGTTTAGATTTTTCTGTAGGTGACAAGCTTTGAAGTGTTTGTGTGGCCTCACCTCAATGGGAGAAGTGACAGATCGCTTCTGTACCCTCACCTGCAGCTGCCATCTGTTTCAACCTAAGGAGAGAGTCATTGGAGAGGCTGGTTGCAAGGGCTCACCTTTGTACAGTGAGTGTCAGTGTTTGACAGCACCTCAATGCTGTCAAACACTGTCAAATCATCTGTCAAAAATTTATGGTTCATGTGCCTTTAAGAGGAAGCGTCATCAACTGACGTCATCTGACACCGGCTTTCCCTTAATTGGCCAGCGAGCTCGCAGGGCAAGCTTAACAAGGCCAATCGGGGAAAATAGCGTCTGTGCATCGGATGTCGCTGGGGGCGGGACTAGAACCCGGAACGCAGCAGTCCCGCCCCCAACTCATCTCAGTGAGTAAAATCCAGCCCACTGTCTTTCTTAGAGGGAAAGATTTTATTAAGAGAATCTGTTATTGTAAAATATATTTTGTTTTGTTTAAAACCTTACTTTGGACAATAGAAATTTTAGTTAGCGAGGACAAAAAGTCGTGGATGAAAATTTTTCAAAAAGCATTTTGAGTGAATCAATTGCTTCACTTTTTTGATTTTCTGGTTATTGGTAGGTTGTCCTGACTGGTCATTCAGGATTGGTTGTTTTTCTAAATGTTTAGCAGTTTCTCATTGACTGTTTTAGTTGCTTTTGATTCATACATTCCCTACATCTTCAGTTCTGATTTGCCACTTTTACTTTGAACTAATTAACAACGTGTGATGACAAAAACGTGATAGCAAAAGTGTCCTGCCATGGACATAGTAATGGAGGAGGCAGTGGAGATACTTGATAGGATAAAAATTGAAAAAGAGGAGGTATAAGAAAGGCTGGCTGTACTTAAAGTAGATAAGTCACCAGGAGCGGATGGGATGCATCCGAGGATGCTGAGAGAATTGAGGGAGGAAATCGCGGAGGTACTGGTCATAATATTCCAATCCCCCTTAGATACGGGGGTGGTGCCAGAGGAGAATTGCAAGTGTTACACCATTGTTCAAAAAAGGTGTACACCCAGCAACTGCAGGCCAGTCGGTTTGACCTCGGTAGTGGGGAAGCTTTTAGAAACAGTAATCAGGGACAAAATTAACAGTCACTTGGACAAGAGTGGATTAATTAAGGAAAGCTAGCACGGATTTCTTAAAGGCAAGTTGTGTTTAATTAACTTGATTGAGTTCTTTGATGAGGTAACAGAGAGGGTTGATGAGGGTAATGCAGTTGACATAGTGTACATGGATTCCAAAAGGCGTTCGACAAAGTGCCACACAATAGGCTTGCCAGCAAAGTTGAAGCCCATGGAATAAAAGGGACAGTGGCAGCATGGATATGGAATTGACGAAGTGACAGGAAACAGAGAGTAGTGGTGAACGGTTGTTTTTCGGACTGGAGGAAGGTATACAGTGGTGTTCCCCAGGGGTCGGTTCTAGGACCACTGTTTTTCTTGATATATATTAATGACTTGGATGTGGGTGTACAGGGCACAATATCAAAATTTGCAGATGACACAAAACTTGGAAGTATAGTGAACAGTGAGGAGGATAGTAACAGACTTCAGGAAGACATAGACAGGCTGGTGAAATGGGCAAACACGTGGCAGATGAAATTTAACACAGAAAAGTATGAAGTGATACATTTTGGTAGAAAGAATGAGGAGAAAGGACATATAAACTAAATGGTACAATCCTAAAGGGGGTGCCCAAACAGAGAGATCTGGGGATATATGTGCACAAATCGTTGAAGGTGGCAGGGCAGGTTGAGAAAGCAGTTAAAAAGGCTTACGGGATCCTGGGCTTCATGAATAGAGGTATAGAGTACAAAAGTGTGGAAATTATGATGAACCTGTATAAAACACTGGCTCGGCCCCAACTGGAGTACTGTGTCCAATTCTGGGCACCACACTTTAGGAAGGATGTGAAGGCCTTAGAGAGGGTGCAGAAAAGATTTACGAGAATGATTCCAGGAATGAGGGACTTCAGTTACGTTGATAGACTGGAGAAGCTGGGGTTGTTCTCCTTGTAGCAGAGAAGATTGAGGAGAGATTTGATAGATGTGTTCAAAATCATGAGGGGTCTGGACAGAGTAGATAGAGGGAAACTGTTCCCATTGGCAGAAGGGCCAAGAGCCAGAGGACACAAATTTAAAGTGATTGGCAAAAGAACCAAAGGCGACGTAAGAAAAAACTTCTTTACGCAGCCTGAAAGGGTGGTGGAGGCAGATTCAATCATGGCTTTCAAAGGGAGTTGGATAAGAAGGAAAGAAATTTGCAGGGCTACGGGGAAAGGGCAGGGGAGTAGGACTAGCTGAAGTGGTCTTGCAGAGAGCCGGCACGGGCCCAACGGGCCAAATGGCCTTCCTCCGTGCTGCAACTATTCTACGATTTTAACATGAAGTGTAACTGTGTAAACTAGATGCAAGACTTTAACTCACTGGTACCTGCAGTACCTTTTACTCCTGTAGGTGTCACACTCTGTGACATTCAATCGCTGCACTTTTATAGAGAGACTGCTTAAAATGGTCAACAGCTTCTGACAAACCATTCGAAATGATCTCTGAAATTTTATTCCTCTGCAATTTTTTTTGTCTGTTTTTATATTGTAACCTTCTTTGATTCCAATATTGGGACTATGGCAAGGAGTTGCTATTTTCAGCCCATCCATCCTCAATTTTTGGGATCGAGGAATAGTTGGATCCTGGGCGCAGTGAGGCAAGAAGCTGGTCTCCTTTGGTCATCAGTGTCAGTAGGAACAGTCACAGGCAGTCAACAGCACACTATCACATTGTGAAACAGTGCTTTATAATTGTTTCTGTGCGAGAACTCCATCACTCTTCTGGGACCTCGTGTGTTAACTTCTGAAAGACAATGTCAGCTACCCAAAGGAAAACAACATTGAAAATAATACTTATGATCAGCATATATCAACAAAAAATCTGCTACTAAAACAAACAAAGATAGAAAAAATAGAGAATATAGAATTCCCGAGGCACCAAGCTCATGGCGCACATTGTGCCTAGCCAATGGGACAGAAATTGGATGATCTCGTAAATCCTCTGGGAACCCTTAAGGTCCACAGACTGCTGTTTTAAAATCTATGAGGTAAAAATATCTTTGGAGAGAGTCACAAAACAGGATCTTTCAAAAAAGGAATATAAAGTACAAGGTGACAAGGCTCCTACAGTGTCAACAATTAGCCAACAGTTTATTTATATTATTCCATGACATTTGCCTCCACTTCATTAACTGGAAGTTTATGCATGTGCTGATCACCCTTTGTGCTGATAAGAACTAGTTTTAGCTATGCCCAGGTACAGGATTCAGGGTTAGTAGATGGGGGAAATTAGACCCAGGTAGGGGAGGTGGAAAGGGAGGGGGTGGAGACAGATGGGAGGGGGAAGAAGAGGGTGGGTAGATGGGGGAAGAAAAAAATTTGCAGGGCTACAGGGAAAGGGCGGGGGAGTGGGACTAGCTGAAGAACTCTTGCAGAGAGCCAGCACGGGCTTGATGGGCCAAATGGCCTTCTTCTGTGCTGTAACCATTCTATGATTCTATAACAGCAGGGGAGTTATCCCCGGTGACCTGGCCAATATTTATCCCTCAATCAACAGATTATCTGGTCATTATCACATTACTGTTTGTGGGAGCTTGCTGTGTGCAAATTAGCTGCTGCATTTCCTACATTACAACAGTGACTACACTTCAAAATGTACTTCATTGGCTGTAAAGCACTTTGGGGCGTCCGGTGGTCGTGAAAGGCGCTATATAAATGCAAGTCTTTCTTTCTTTTGTACTGGACTGTTTTTCAAATTCAGCATTCTAATAGCTTTGCAGATTGCTGGACATGTCGAGCGTCAAGTCTACTAAAACACCTAGATCTCTTTCAACTTAACCCTTCGCTAATTTAACACTGATCACTAAGTATTTATAATCGGCCATTTATTCTTTCAACTTTACACTTACTCATGTTAAACTTCATTTGCTAATGTTCCAACCATTCGGATTTTTTGTCCAACTCATTTTGCAGTTCCTGAGCTTCCTCCTTAGACTCAACTACTTCTCCTCATTTAGCATGGCTTGTAAATTTGACCAGTTTGCATTGAGTATCTCAGTCCAAATTGCTAATGTAAATTAGAAACAGTACTTGCACCAACACCAGTCCCTGAGGCACATCACTCATACTTCCTTCCACTCACATCTCTTACAATTGCAGCATCTCCCCCCATCTCTGTGGGGAACAGCGCTTTGAGACGTCCGGTGGTCATGAAAGGCGCTATATAAATGTAAGTCTTTCTTTTTCTTTCTTGTATTAAAATGTCACGCCGAGAGTTTGGGCAGCTTCACTTCATTTGAAGAAAATCTATAGTGACTGGAAATGATACGAAACAGCTTTTAAAATGTTATCCCAAGTGGTATTTCTGTTACCATTTTGTAACCTGAAATAGAAAGTACTTGCTGCTTTCTACCTTTCAGCGAATCATTTTATTAGTTCCCAGCTTACACCTTCACTCCTGACCCGTTAAATTTAAGTCATGGTGGAGGCTGAAATTTAACTTCGGCAGAAACGCTAAATGAGCGGTAGAAGATCGGCCGCCTGCCAACGGAAAGGAAAGGGTTTGTAACGGGCGGCTGATCTGCCACTGCCCTTTTTACGCCATCGGCAAAGGTCAATTTTACCCCCTCAATGTTCCTCTCAAGAACAAAACCGTTTCTGTGAAGTCAGTAATAAAACTCCTCACCTGTAGGTTAATGCGGAGCTGGGACAGTGTTTCTTCAATGAAGCAGTCCTCTGGCAGAGATAAAAATATAGTCTTTAAGAATTCCACCCCTCAAGAACAAATCGACTATAATACAGCGTGTGACAGTGTAAAAACAGAAAAAGCTGGAAATAGAATCAGAATCATAAACAGCAGGGAAGGAGGCCATTCGGTCCATCACGTTTCTGTCCTGCTCTCTGCTCATAGCCCTGTATCTTCCTCAGCTTCAAACAAGGAAAGTCAGGTTAATGGTTTCGGTGTGGGACCTTTGTCAGAAGCATTCAGATGTCAGATGAGGGGTACACACACATGTTAACCTGTCTATTTTTTTCTTTACAGATAGTGACAGACTTGCTGCGTATTTCTGCACTTTCTGTCTTTATTTTAGTTTCCCAATATTTGTAGTTTTTTTTGGGGTTATGGTGTCATCTTTAAGAACACTTGTCATGAAGATGACATCATAGGATCAATTTTGCAGTGATAGGGGGTTCGGAAAAAAATTGTTCACAGTGATGCCACTCAAAATAGTTCACATTTAAAATCAACATACATCCATTCTAACTCGCACCATTCTAATGACTAAACTTGCTTGTGTGAACAGACAATGTAATGAAGAGCCGTGGGATGTAATTTACATCTAGTTCTAACCGTAACCCAATTGCAATTATGTCACTTGCAAGTTATTAGGTTAGCACACTCATCGGATTTAAATTATACCAAATTATACCCCATAGCTCCTTGTCGTGTATATCTGAAAAGAGAATGCATTGCTTATGGTACTCTAACATGGGGATCATATAATAACACTTCAATTATAATACATCTCACATGGCCTCTGAAAACACCCACGCCACCTCTGTGTTCTGTTGGTTGTCTCTGGTGCCAGTTCTCAGAGGTGGAGGGCATTCCCATTCCGACAACAGACAATCTATACCAACTACTATGGGAACCCTCTCATCTTTAAGACATGGTCTATTTACCATAATCTGCCATTCCTGTATTGTATCGCATATCTACTCTCCATCACAGGCAATTAGGAGTAAAACTATTGCCTTTGTTCACATTTTTAAAAATAGGTGGGTGAGTACATTGCTTAATATGTTGATGATTTACTGAGGGTCGATGCAATGCTAACTCCTCATTTTGTGTTTCTGGAGCAAGGGAAAGCGAGGAGAGAGACAGAGCAAGTTGAAAAGTGCAAGGGTATTGGGATAACATTACACAAAACTGGGAACAACTGCATCTCTTACCCAGCTGAATCTGATGCACTTCTGGGATCTGTTTCATGATTGCACTGAAGTAGCCGAGAAGTCCTTTGTAGGCAGAGAGTAAAATTCGGCACAGGCTTTCGTGCCATCGGTACGCGTGCTGCAGGCAACCCTCAGAGGTGACGTTAGTGCTCCCCTAACAGAAAGAATAAAGAGACTGATCTGGGAATACTGGGATTCATGGTAAAACTTCCTATAATCATGCATTTAAAAAAAAATTACCATAACCGCTTTCCTATATTTTTCCCTGACTCAAAGCGCATGAAGTATGGGAACAATCAAACAATTCTGACACTTTTCCAGACACTAAGGAAACAGAATCACAACACCTCACATTAAAAGCTTGATGTCCGATAATGTCACCTCTAGGCTGCAACAACTCTCCCTGTTACATCTTTGCTCCGCTTTTTTTTAGTATGGTCAGTGCTCCTCTGAATTTCCTCTTTTGTTCCTCCTATACTCCGAATACGGTGTCCTACACATATTGCCTTCTCCCTGCATCCTCACTGCATTGAAATCAAAACTTAGCATGCTATCGCCTACTGTAACTCATTCTTTCTCAGGACCTGTGGAACTCCTCACCTCTCTCAGTTTTTCCCCATCTCTCAATGGCTACAGGATTTAAAGACCAATCTTGCCATCGTCTAATCATTAATTTTCTTCTATTCCTTTCAGCCTTAGTGGTGTCCCGAATTATGGGCCTGAGCCTTACACCTAGGTTTCTCAATTAAAAAAATACAGGTCTTTAATTCGTTCCTGGGACGTGGGCGTCGCTGGCAAGGCCAGCATTTATTGCCCATCCCTAATGGTGGTGAGCTGCCTTCTTGAACCGCTGCAGTCCGTGTGGTGAAGGTGCTCCCACAGTGCTGTTAGGGAGGGAGTTCCAGGTTTTTGACCCAGCGACGATGAAGGAACGGCGATATATTTCCAAGTCAGGAAGGTGTGTAACTTGGAGGGCAAATTGCAAGTAATAGTGTTCCCATGCGCCTGCTGCCCTTGTCCTTCTAGGCGGTAGAGGTCGCGGGTTTGGGAGGTGCTGCCGAAGAAGCCCTTGGTGAGTTGCTGCAGTGCATCTTGTAGAGTGATGATTGAGAGTAGACTGATGGGGCAGTAATTGGCCAGATTGGATTTGTCCTGCTTTTTGTGGACAGGACTTACCTGGGCAATTTTCCACATTGTCGGGTAGATGCCAGTGTTGTAGTTGTACTGGAAAAGCTTGGCTAGAGGGGCGGCTAGTTCTGGAGCACAAGTTTTCAGCATAACAGCCGGGATGTTGTCAGGGCCCATAGCCTTTGCTGTATCCAGTGCGCTCAGCCCGTTTCTTGACATCACATGGAGTGAATCGAATTGGCTGAAGACTGGCTTCTGTAATGGTGGGGACCTCAGGAAGAGGCCGATATGGATCATCCACTCGGCACTTCTGGCTTCAGCCTTGTCTTTTGCACTCGCGTGCTGGGATCCAGCATCGTTGAGGATGGGGATATTCATGGAACCTCCTCCTCCCGTTAGTTGTTTAATTGTCCACCACCATTCACAACTGGATGTGGCAGGACTGCAGAGCTTTGATCTGATTCGTTGATTGTGGGATCTCTTAGCTCTGTCTATAGCATGCTGCTTCCGCTGTTTAGCATGCATGTAGTCCTGTGTTGCAGCTTCCCCAGGTTGGCGCCCCATTTTTAGGTATGCCTGGTGCTGCTCCTGGCATGTTCTTCTGCACTCCTCATTGAACCAGAGTTGGTCCCCTGGCTTGATGGTAATGGTAGAATGAGGGATATGCCAGGCCATGAGTTTACAGATTGTGGTGGAATACAATTCTGCTGCTGCTGATGGCCCACAGCACCTCATGGATGCCCAGTTTTGTGCTGATGGATCTGTTCTGAATCTATCCCATTTAGCACGGTGGTAGTGCCACACATATGATGGAGAGTGTCCTCAGTGTGAAGAGAAGATTTCGTCTCCACAAGGACTGTGCAGTGGTCACTGCTACCAATGCTGTCATGGACATATGCATCTGCGACAGGTAGATTGGTGAGGACGAGGTCAAGTAGGTTTTTCCCTCGTGTTGGTTCTCTCACCACCTGCCGCAGTCCCAGTCTGGCAGTTATGTCCTTCAGGACTCGGTCATCTCAGTCAGTAGTGGTGCTACCGAGCCACTTTTGGTGATGGACATTGAAGTCTCCCAGCCAGAGTACATTCTGTGCTCTTGCTACCCTCAGTGCTTCTTCCAAGCGGTGTTCAACGTGAAGGAGTACTGATTCATCAGCTGAGGGAGGGCGGTAGGTGGTAATCAGCAGGAGGTTTCCTTGCCCGTGCTTGACCTGAAGCCATGAAACTTCATGGGGTCCGGATTCAATGTTGAGGACTCCCAGGGCCACTCACTCCCGACTATATACCACTGTGCCGCCACCTCTGGTGGGTCTGTCCTGCTGGTGGGACAGGACATACCCAGGGATGGTGATGGTGGAATCAGGGACATTGGCTGATACGTATGATTCTGTGAGTAAGACTATGTCAGTTTGTTGCTTGACTAGTTTGTGTGACAGCTCTCCCAATTTTGGCACAAGTCCCCAGATGTTAGTGAGGAGGACTTGTGAAGGAATAAGCCATATAACCTATTCAGAAAAATACACTATCTTTTGAAAGAATTCTGCCCTTATTAAAACATGACAAACTGGGTTTGGAAATCTAGAAACCTAACTATGAAAAAGCTGTGAAAGCATTCTGGCTATAGAGATAAGATAGTTGTTGACATTGAATCAATAACCTTATTGAAACAGAAGGTTAAAGGCTCTGACAGGCTGAACCTTTCGGAATGAAACAATGGTTCACCCTGGATAAGGTGTTCTAATTTACACTTCGTAAAGAAGCACAAAAAAGTAAGAAACATCTGCCTTTGTAAAAATGACATCAAGTAAAACACACACCTGCCATAACACCGTTTTTTATGGTAAACTTAGAACACCTAGAGAAGAGACATAATTCTGTAATGCTATCAGCTGAGGTCACTAAGAATTGCAGGGGTCAGCAGAAAAATGACTAGAGATAATTAGCTTACATCAGAAGAAAACCTTAAAGGTAATACCACTGGAAAAGGGTATAAATATTGAACTCTCAAATGGGATAGTAGACTCGCTTTAAAGGGGCAAAGCGATTCTCGGCTTCAGAGGCGGCTCTGTAAGTCTCCACTCTTTGTACCTCGGGGATCAAAGGTATTTGATTTTGGTTGATATCCTGAATAGAACTTTAAGAACTGTAAAACTGTAGCGAAGTTAAGATTTGAGAGTAAGGTTCTCTGATAATAAGATTGTAAGCTTTCTCTTTTTGGAATTGTTTATGTTGCGATTGACTCACCAACTGTAAATTACATGTCGGTTCTTTAATAAATCTATATATTTTTAGAATTGTCTCACATAAGACTTCTGTATCAAAAACTCACAAACTCAATCTCTGTCCACTCTTTGGTGAGGAGTTGCAGAATTCTGGGGGAGTTTTCCGAACCCTCATAATATCCGGAACGTTACAGTCTAGCTAAACTTATTAAAAGTGCTATCTGGAGGACGGTAACATTTTCAGGTTGTTCCTTTCCTTTAGGGAGAGATAGTCCAGACCTTTGGACCCAATTAAGCGTCTTTAGGATTCGGCTACCTCAAACTTTAGTTGAAAGTGAACGTCTGAGGAATACGCCTGATCTGGAGTAGCCCTAAAGGAGCTAGGATTAGTAATTATCCCTTCAGACTTTGCAGGGTCGACTGGGCTGGGTGTGCCGCTGTCGTGTCCGAAGCCGGTGCCGAGGTCAATGCCGGGTGGTCCATCTGGTTTTATTCTTATTATTGTGTCTGGGCAAATGGGAAATACGTGGGTTGCGTTTTACTAGTGTTGAGATCAGGACTGGAACTACAACAGGAGTCTGGAACTCCACAGCAAGCTGTATGTATATATGTATTTAATGTATTCTTCTTGATCTCATTATTGAGGCAATTCATTTAAAGTTGCCAAGTGCTGCAGCTGTGGAAAATGACTACTTGAAAAGCTCACAAATAGGCAAGCAACCTTGCACCTCACTCAAAGGCAAATCCAAGCGCATAGTAAATCACTTTTATCAACAGCAATTCATATATATACACATATATATATATATATTTTAAAAAAATCAAGCTAGCTCTAATTACCAGGGCTAACAGACGTGGCTCAATGTTGTAAAACATCTCAGTGGGAACCCAATTAAACTGGTGTGTAACGCAAACCTCTTCAAAGCCCAGTTAACTGAGGTGAGGAAAACTAACTGTGTTATTGCTGATTAATGATATGGTAAAATGAGTTTTTACCTGTAATAACAGCTGAGAGCCAGTTCTTGTGTTCAAAATGCATTAATCAGCAAAAAAATATTTATGAGTTTATTAATTAGATTAGGCACCATAACTAAGTGGAGGGACTACTGAAACTGGGAACACAGATACTGGAGAAAAGGGATTGGGGATTTCTTATTGAGATAAGCAAGATTCTAGTTAGAGATAAATTGAACCCCAAGACTACATTTGATATATTCACAAACAACTGAGTGATTTCAGGATCTCTCTCAACATTTGTATCTTGTGTTCACAGTAAAAAGACAGCTTCCATAAACAACCCAAGTGTCCTACAAACTGAGATGTCACAACCATATGCATGGTGTGATTGAGATAGCATGTGGCAAGATATACCAGAGTACTTTGCACCTGAGATTACATGGGGTGTCCACTGTATTTTCAGTTCCACCTCAAAAGGCACTAACTACCTAACTGTGAGGCCGTTGTATTCAGGCTACAACGAATGGTCAGATTTAATACAAATAAGATAATTACATATTAGTATAAACAGCAAGATATTTATATTACAAATACTTGTAAGAACATTTGCTATAGTTCACAAGAATGTAAGTATTTTCTTCAGTCCAACAATCTGCAAGATTCTTGGAGGAAATAGACTTGCGGATGCATCCTTCAGACGAAGGTAGCGATATTCTTCCCTACCACATTGAAACTTGCTGTCCATGTCAGATGCAATTAAAACAGAATTAAATATTGCTGGAGAGGTTGAATGATGTATATTCCCTAAATCAACATTTCTTCTGAATATATTAATCAAGTCAGTTCAAAGACACAATGGTGCACAGAATAATTTGACAAGATGCAGCTTACACCCCAATCAGGCTTCATATAACTAATTAATGCCGTGACCGTGTTTAATATGAGCAGTCCCAGGATAAAGGTTCAGCATCCTGGCTAATCTGAAGATCAAAGGGTCTTCAACTAGCACTTTGTCTCCCTTAGAAACTGTGGAAATCTTTGAACAGTACTGTGCATTTAGCTGCCGCACTTCCCAATTGCATTTTCTGGGATGTTCAACACGCCGACCAGTAGCCTTGCATGTGCAACTGCAGAGGTTTAATTGTCACTTTAACTCACTTAACTGCTCTACCTGTACATCAGTTTAGACACACCATTGGCCCCCTATATGGGGGACAAATCGCATAATTCACTTCTGGAACTAATAACATTAATATTGGGAGTTAACAGGCAAGAGAATTTTTTTCCGAAAAGCTTTCAGAAAGTAGTAAGCCCCCGAATAGTACACCAAGAAAAAAACTCTAGGCTGGCCCCGATTTTAGACCAACGTGTCTGGCAGGAACAGGGCTGGGTGAACGGTCAAAATCGGGAAAATCGACTTACCGCCCCGTTCCTTCCGGAAATCCACTGGCCGCCACTATTACTGCGGAGCTGACTTGGACTGCAAACGCATCCACCAGAAATGGGAAGGTGCCTCATTAATAAATTGAAATAGGAGTCCGATGATGTCATTTGGACACCTACGCAATTTTAACTGAGCCGATCAGAGGTTAGCGGAATTGGCTTTGCATACTGACTACCATGACTACTACCTGAATTTAAAGGAGCACTCACCCGCAGGAATTTGGGTCATTAGGATCTGTGTGCCATTGCGAGTAGTGCATTTCTAAGGCAGTGCTTTCTGCTTTTGGGCCTGTTAACCTATCCTCATTACGCACTTACTGCTGATCATGAGTACTGTTTTTGCCTCACACCTTTGGATGGATGAATAGTTGGAGGAAGAGGAGCAGTAGCAAGCTGAAGAACCAGAACAAGTAGCAAATTGACCTGTTACAAGACAGAAGGTGGTAGGAGGACTACTTGTAGAAGGCCATACCCAGTCTATAGGGTCTACAGACCAAGAGTTACTTTCTCGGATATTTGAACAGTGCAGGTAGGGGCTGTGCTTCACCGGGGATGGCTGTCACAGATCTATTCAACCTGTTGTAGCAGGACGTGTTGCCTGCTGGACCAGAGGGCTGTGCTTTGCTAGCTGCTGTCACAATCACCACCACCTTTAACTTATTTGTCACAGTCTCCTTCCAGTCTGCATTGCACAGCTGCATCGAACAGGTCACCAAACTTCACTGTCGGAGCAAACCAGTGCATTCCCTTCACGATAGAAGCCAACAGCCAGAGTGGGAGAGCTCTGGGATATGCAGCAGTGGCCGGGTTCCCTTGTGTCCAGGGTGTAATAGACTGCACTCATGTAGCTATCAGGGCAGAAGACGAGCCAAAAGTTTAAACAGGAAGGGTTTCCACTCCATCAATGGTCAATGTGTGATCACCGCAGAAGGATAATTCGAGTCTGCGCTAGTTTTACTGGTAGCACAACAACATCTTCATTCCAAGACAGTCATCTATTCGGGGGTAGGCGGGAATGTGGAGTAATCAGATCAGCCATGATCTTATTGAATGGCGGAGCAGGCTCGAGGGGCCGAGTGGCCTACTCCTGCTCCTAATTCGTATGCTCGTATGTACGTTCGTATGTTCTCCACTTTTGCACCAGTCCAGCAATTTCAGATGATAGCTGCTTGGTGACAAGTGTTACCCCCTACACACCTGGCTGACAACACATCTCTCAACAGCTATGGAGTCACATTCATTTCCAGAGCTTGCTGCTTCAGCTCGGAGAGGTTCATTCTGTTGGGTGGTCCTACCCCACCCCAGTCTTACTCCTCTCCCTTGTGTTGTGCTCCATTCTGTCCTGCAGAGAGGGCGAGAGTCAGTGAGTGTGTCTCCTACAAAGGAGAGTGCAGATGTCTGGAGATTTTGCCTGTTGTGCTGATGCTGAGAGTGAGAAGAAGCAAGAGGCAATGGAGCCACGAGAGAAGTTGATGATTCTGCAAAGGCTACCAAGTGAGAAGAGAATAGTGTTACTAGCTGCTGTGATGGGAGCAAGGAAGAGGTGAGTGTGTGTTTATAATGAGAACGAGTGGTGGTATAGTGTACCCTTGTGCTGGGTGATGAAGGATGTAATAGAGGGGAGGGAATTGTTGAGACTTCTGGGGGAGGGAGAAAAGGACTGTTGTCATGTGTTGTTGAGAGAGATGGAGAAATGAAGAGCTGTACTTACGCTTGCTACTCTTGAGAAGTCATTGAACTGTACTGCATCCAAGTCCTGGGGGTGATGCTCCTGGAGCTGAAAAGCAATCTCTGCTATGTCTCTTCATGCATGGTGGACTTGGTTTTCAGGAACCCTTCTCCAACTGGTTGGAAAGAAAACGACTCACCTCGCCCTGACCTCTTTCAGCAGGACCTCCAGGTAGGCTTCAGAGAATCTAAGGGCTTGCCCACGACTCATGCCAATGCGGTTTCATCCTCCAGCAGCCTTTCTGGGGCAGTGGACTCACCTCATTACCCAACCACCCACCCAAAACCCACTCGGAGTTAAAATCGGGGCCATTATTTAAACACACATACGTTAAAATAGCAAAATATTTCCCATAAAATACATGTGTGCTTTGTTACCGACAATGCATGGAATGAAGTTAGAAATTTGTGGCACTTTCTATCTAGTTCCTCAGGGCAGCATCCTAGCGCCAAGTGTCTTCAGCTGCTTCATCAATGACCTTCCCTCCATCAGAAGGCCAGAAGTGGGGCTGTTCACTAATGATTGCACAGTGCTCAGCTCCATTTGAAATTCCTCATATGCAGCAAACTTGGGCTGTTAAGTAGCAAGTAACATTTGAGCCACACAAGTGCCAGGTAATGACCATCTCCAACAAGAGAGAGCCTAACCACCTCCTTGACATTCAATGGCATCACAATCGTCATATCATCCACCATCAACATCCTCAGGATCACCATTGACCAGAAACTGAACTGGACTAGCCACATAAATGCCATGGCTGCTAGAGCTGGTCAGAGGGTGGATATTCTGTGATGTGTAGCTCACCTCCTGATTACCTAAAGTCCCTCCACCATCTACAAGGAACAAGTAAGGAGTGTAATGGAATATTCTCCACTTGTTTGGATGGGTGCAGCTACAACAACACTCATCTAGCAGCTTAAACATCCACTCTCTCCACCACTGGTGTACAGCAGTATGTACTATCTACAGGATGCATTGCAGTAATCACCAAGCTTCTTCGGAAGCATTTCCCAAACCTGCGACCTCCGCCACCTAGAAGAACAAGTGCATCAGGTGCATGGGAACACCATCACCTCCAAGACGCGCTCCAAATCAGACACCATCTCGTTTTGAACATATAGCGCCATTGCTTCATTGTCTCTGGGTCAAAATCCTGGAACTTCCTACCTAACAGCATTGTGATAGTACCTTCACCACATGGACTGCAGCGGTTCATGACGAAAGCTCACCACCACCTTCTTAAGGGCATCCAGGGTTGCCAGCCTTACCAGCGACACCTATATCCCAAGAATGAATGACTGAATGAATCACATTGCCAAAAATGATCTTGAATCAAGACTGCTCATCTATGGATTTGGCAATGAGATGTTATACAAATATTGACTGCAGTTATCGACAAACTGTTGCACTGTGAATTATAGAGGGACTAAGAATAACGGCTGAAGTGAAAGGCTGGAGGAATTATTCCTTACAGTGTCATTTCTGCATCCAAGGCAATATGTTGACCCGACCCTGTTTATTGAATTATAAATTAGCTGAAGATTACAAAGAGTAAAGAAGCCATGTACTCCTTATCCGCTGAAAATACTTCCATAACTAGTATTTTGTTAGATTTTGCAATCAATGGAAGATAAATTTTCAAATTTACTCAGTGTAATTGATATTAATATCTCCATTGCTATTTTTTTCCAATGGAGATCTTTTTGTAGGTACAACATGCAGCACAGCTTTAAAAATTATGAGGAAAGTGACATGAATGTCATTCATGAAAGAAAGACTTATGAAATAATACTGAGTGGCCTGCGGGTGGCACTGTCCAGGGAGAGTATAAATACTCGGGCACGGGCCCAGCTTGCGCAGGACATTCGTAACAGGAACTAGTGAAGGACACAACTAGACCTCCATGTTGTAAAACAATTGATTAAAGCTTTGTTTAATGCTTAGACCAAGTGCCTAGTAGTTTTCTTATGTCAATAAGCATAAGTACTTCTTAAATACCAACTTCCGCCACCGGCCAAATATTAATTTTGGATTAATTAGGGTTTCTTTTTTTTAAAAAGACCTTAATTTGTTTCTTGCAGTACTTTTATCTTAAATATGTAAACTCTTTTTCAAAATGATTCTTTTAAGTAGCTTCTTTTCTGGAGAAGAATTAATAAATAACACTTGGTAATTATATCCAATGTACAGCTATTGAACTATCCAATGTACAGCTATTGAACTGTCCAATGTACAGCTGTTGAACTATCCAATGTACAGCTGTTGAACTATCCAATGTACAGCTATTGAACTATCCAATGTACAGCTGTTGAACTATCCAATGTACAGCTGTTGAACTATCCAATGTACAGCTGTTGAACTATCCAATGTACAGCTGTTGAACTATCCAATGTACAGCTGTTGAACTATCCAATGTACAGCTGTTGAACTATCCAATGTACAGCTATTGAACTATCCAATGTACAGCTATTGAACTATCCAATGTACAGCTGTTGAACTATCCAATGTACAGCTGTTGAACTATCCAATGTACAGCTGTTGAACTATCCAATGTACAGCTGTTGAACTATCCAATGTACAGCTGTTGAACTATCCAATGTACAGCTGTTGAACTATCCAATGTACAGCTATTGAACTATCCAATGTACAGCTGTTGAACTATCCAATGTACAGCTATTGAACTATCCAATGTACAGCTGTTGAACTATCCAATGTACAGCTGTTGAACCATCCAATGTACAGCTGTTGAACTATCCAATGTACAGCTATTGAACTATCCAATGTACAGCTGTTGAACTATCCAATGTACAGTTCTTGAACTCTGAAGCTCATTAATAAATTTGGCGGTAGGTTCTACCTTTTAGGTTGCCATCTAGAACATCCCTTATTTTCCAATTTATTGCTGGGGGAATCGGTGGCAAACATTTTCACGGCATTACTGGACTACTTACTTTCTCTTTTGGAAAAACATGCCCTGAAGGTTTGCTGTTTGGGTTTATAGTTTGGGAAATCAGAGATGTTTTTGAAAAGTGAGAATTTCTAAACCATGCCCATTGTTACAACAAAAAGCAGTTTGATTAAGCAAGGAAGTGTTTTGGTAACTTGAGTCGTACTATAAATGTTTTCAGTTTCCTATTACTGAAAGTTTTAGGATGCTCTATTCCTCATGTTTTGGCAAGAGCTGAATGAAAGGGACCTTTTTACTAAGTAGTAGTATCAAGTGCAGTAGTGAAGTGGTTATGGCACTGGACTAGTGTCCCAGAGAGTTCCAACCCCACCATGGCAAGTTTTGGAATTGAATTTGTAATTGGTCATGCGGGCAGCATAGCAGGGGCTGATTGTACTGACATAGTACGCAGCCTGAATTTTGAGGGCTGTTTCTGCTTGTACACAGGACAGTATCTAGCGTCGGAGGACTGATGCGCTGAACAGTGTCTGAGTCAGAAGTGATTATGATGAAATTTATAAACAGGATAGGAAAAAGGTTCGAGATACAGCTAACCATAATATTTATTTTGTCAGCTTTGTGAATGCACTGGGAATATCACATGCCTTGTACTACAAGATGAGATACAAATCAAGCTGACACCTGTAGCGTAATTAATAACTTCATGAATCACTGTTGAGCACAGAAACATGTGACGTCCTGGCATTAGTTAGGAATGATTGTTCATGCTATCAATTATCAGCCTGCTTGGAAATGTGTTTCTTTGTTATCATAAACTTGATGACAGCTCTTGCTACTACACTACTACGAAAATCAAGTCCTCGCAGATTAAATCAATTAAGGAGAAATGGTCCCACAAATTTCTCTCTTCTTCTGAAGATGCAGATTCTTGCTGGGGTACAGTTCCTTCGCTCCCCCTGCCCCTCACCCAAGTGACCATTTCTCAGCGGCACCACTGTCGCGCTCAAAGCTGTCCACACTTGATGCCCATACACAGCACTTTATATCTGGGAACGCTGGATATTAATCATGAGCAGAAACCCTAGCCACTGTTTCCCTTCTTAAGGGTGTCGAGGCTCTCCTATAGCTGCCTTGATTTACATCCCCTAACTCAGAACAGACAGGGGGTCAAACTTGGAATCTTCCTAGTCTGAATGGCTCAGTATGGGCAGCGCAGTAGGCCATCGAAAGCTTGAGACAATTTATTTTAAAACATGTATTTATTGGTTCCTCTGTGCAGTACTCAATTATTCTTTTCTTTTTAATGCTGAATTTCAGAAGAATACCACAACAATGCTGCAAGAACAACATGCACTTGCAGTGCCTTTAATTCAGGGACATATCCCAAGGTGTTGCAGAAAAGGGAAAATGGACACTAAGCAGGAGTTACGGAAAAAGTTCAGGGAGATGAACAAAGGTGAATGTCCAGAGTGTGTTGGTGTGAATGGCTGTCTTTAATAAACTCGAACGCTTTAGCATATGGTCAAACAGCATTTATTACAATACAAGCAGATAACTAAGAGCACTGCCATTGGGTACATTAATGTAGTGATTATGGTATTGGACCCGGGGGGAGTCCACCACGGCATGTTGTAAAATTTAATTCAATAAATCTGATCATTTCTGGGCTGGCACCAGAAAATTTATGAGGAAAAGTTATTTTTTGTTTTAAAAAAACCCAACTAGTTGACTAATATATTTCAGGGAAGGAAACCTGTCACTCCTACCCAGTTTGGCTTACGCATGACTCCAGTCTCATGACTATGTGGTTGACTTGTAATGTCCGCACCTCAAATCCAGGACGTGGTCTACCAGCCTCTTCTCAGGGCAGCTAGGGATGGGTAATAAATGCAGCCTTGCCAGTGTCACCCGCATCCAGAGAGCAAAATAAAACAAAAATTATTATACTACTAACATCAGTTTAACATTTACTTGGAGTGGTGATGGGCGACTTTAAGCTGCCACACCCCTGGCACTCTCAAGCGAGGGAAAACAAAGCTCCAGGAAGACATGCATGACAACACTCTGCCGTGTAATATTAGTCATTTTTAACGCTAGCATAGAGACGTTGAGGTAGATTTTGACTATCGGCTGGCCGCCCATTAGTGCTGAGGGGAGGTGTAGATCATTTTGAATTTCCATACCCCAAACGGGTGCCCTGGGGCTGCCAGCTGGCTCCAGGCTGGCACAATATCGGCCAGAAAGTGTTAGGTCATGGAGGGGTGTCCATTCGGGTAAAATAGCACCTCTTCAACTGGCCGTCCAGCTGAAACTGGACAGAGCGTGCACAGTGCGTGTGCCACAAAATCAGTGAGAACTGGGCAGTAAGTCATTCTCCGCCATTTTGGGCTGCTGCCCCTTTTCCTCAAAATGTTCCCCGTTGTGATAGGCTTTCTGCTAAGATTAAAAAATTAACTTTTTAAAATTCCTTTTTTTCCCCAATGCACTTAAACTGCCAGCAGTGTGAAGGGAAAGTGGGGCAAGACCATTTCCTGCCTGAATTCCACTCAGCAACTTACATTTATATAGTGCCTTTCACATAAACATCCCTGGGAAAACTATGACACATAAGAATGAGCAGAAGTTAGAGGAGATCAAAGGTAGTCAAAGAGGGTAGCTTCCCAAAGGCTTTTGAAGGATAGAGGAAGTACTAAAGAGTTTTAGGAAGAGAATTCCAAACTTCAGGGCTATGCTGGATAGCTCTGCCTCTGAAGGTGAGGCAGAAGGGAGGACACACAATACATTAGCCAGAAGAGCAAGTGTACCTACTGGGAATTAGGGCTGGACAAGTTTGCACTCTGAATTTACACAGTACAGTAACCAAATAGGGAATAGCAAGAGTCAATTGGTCAACCTTCCTGAAATAATTCTAATCAAATGCCATGGCACAGTGCCACAATTTAATTTAGACGGTATTCTATGATCACTCAGGTGGAATAATACTGCAATGATAGCCTACTAATTTGCACAGTTAATTAGTTTGAACATTTAATTAATTTGGCTATTTTAGCGCTGAAGTATATATAAGCAGTTGTGTGCTGTGGACAAAGCTACTTGGAACTGGGTTAAGATTGTCCAAACTCATTCCGCATAGGATCTTTCTGGCCAGCAGATGGAGGAGACTTATGTGTCACAGTTGAAACCTGAATATTTATGACATCAACCATCCTCCATAGAAATGTTTAATTTCCATTAGGTTATATACAGCTTCTATAGCTCTGCAAGTTAATAAAATTACTCAGAGTTGGAATAACATTTATAGCATCAAGATCTCTATTACTCTAAAGGGCTCAGATATTTATGGGGAGGGAGTGGGGGGGGGCTCGTGTTTTTGGGGGGAAACTTGGAAATGCCGGAATGCGGACCTCATCATCACTTTTTTACTCCGTTTCCCGCCCAGCAGACAGCCAGATTGACAGGCTGGCCAGGCTGCTGGGCAGGAAAGCGAGCGGTAGAAGGCCACAGACGGGAACCATTGGGTTTGGTCCCCGGCACATCGTGGGTTTGTAGGGGGAGGGAGGGATGGTGGGTATGTCAGACCGACACTCGGGAAGGAGGGGGGACAGGGAAATATCGCTGGTTGGTGGGGCGGGGGTGTCGTCCGAACATGGCAGAGGATTTGCATGAGGGGCCAGGGGAAGCACTCCTGCTCCTCCTGGCCCACAAGCAGTCCTCTAAAAAGCACTCAGCTGCTGGATGTGGCAGCTCCCACCTCCCTTTAGCTGCCAGGTTTCCAGAGCCCTGAGAAACCCGGCTCGCCAGCGTTGAATTTAAATAGCTGCCAAAATCCGAGGATTGGAGCCTCATTTAAATATATATATTTTTTCATTCATGGGATGTGGGCGTCGCTGGCAAGGCCAGCATTTATTGCCCATCCCTAATTGCCCTTGAGAAGGTGGTGGTGAGCCGCCTTATTGAACCGCTGCAGTCCGTGTGGTGAAGGTACTCCCACAGTGCTGTTAGGGAGGGAATTCCAGGATTTTGACCCAGCGACGATGAAGGATCGGCGATATACTTCCAAGTCAGGATGGTGTGTGACTTGGAGGAGAGCTTGCAGCTGGTGGTGCTCCCATGCGCCTGCAGCCCTTGTCCTTCTAGGTGGAAGAGGTTGCGGGTTTGGGAGGTGCTGCTAAAGAAGCCTTGGCGAGTTGCTGCAGTGCATCTTGTAGATGGTACACACTGCAGCCACGGTACGCCGGTGGTGGAGGGAGTGAATGTTTAAGGTGGTAAATGGGGTGCCAATCAAGCGGGCTGCTTTGTCCTGCATGGTGTCGAGCTTCTTGAGTGTTGTTGGAGCTGACCCCCCTCTCCAGAGCGGTTTAGTCGGACGCCCCCAAACCCGCCACGGTTAAAACGGAAGCATGCGCGTTTGCCGATTTAACACCCCCCCCATCTCCACCCCATCCCGCTCATCATGAGGGAGTGGGTTAATATTCGCGCCCCCCCACCCCCTGCGGTTTCTTGCATGTATATATTGATAATACCAAAAAGAACCTGATACAAGGTATGATTTAAGTGTAATATCTGGAACCAAAAACCTTCAACATACTCACAGAGCAGCAAATTTTCTTGTAAGTGACTTTAAAAACACAACCTGGGGAAATTTTATGTATAAATCTAATATGCATTCAGGCCTTGGCACAATCCCAATAAACCTTCAGATCCAACATTATAAAAACAATAATACCATTTGTAGCTCTCTTGGTTTATGACATCATCTGAACTATGTTATTATTCTGTGTACACTATATACTTTCATTATACAGAGGTATTCTGAAGAATAAAGTAACCGTTATAGGAGAGCTAAGGTCATACAATGTTCACTTTCTGCACCTATTTCTGAACCACTTTCTGTGCTGTTACATTTCCAATCCTACATGTTCTTTTTTATCCTGGGATATCGGCGATACTGGCAAAGCCACACTTATTGTCCATCCTTAGTTGCACTGAGAAGGTGCTGGGCCTTTTGCTGTGAACTGCTGCAGGCCTAATGCTGTTCTACATACCTTCTACACAGTTGCTTTTCCAAATTTCCACTGTTCTACAGCATACTCAACAATGCTGCATATTAATCTATCTATATCACTGAAAGTTTGCACCTCTGTGAATGTGTGTGTGTAGTACTGTAATACTGTAGAACCCCTTCAACGAGTCACGGGACGATTTTCAACTGCTGGCCGCCTATTTCTCATCTGAAAATGAGTGGGGGGGGGGGGGGGCGGCCCGTTGATGCATAAGGCCCACCTGATGCAATTTTCAGGCAGCCTGTAAAGGAGCGAGCAGCCTGCCTCCTTGTTTCCAGTGGGAGGCTGCTTAAATACGCCAGTTGTAGGACCTCGATTTCAATTTTCAGGTACAACTGGACGGATGATGTACCCCTCTAACCTGCTAAACATTCTAGCTAATGGGGACACTTTCCTTACTCTACTTCAGGATCCCCCCAGCTAGCTGACTTACTACCTTGTTGGCCCTATATAACAGCCACATTGTAAAAAAAAATGAAATGCACAGATGCAAGGGTCCACCTTTGATGCAAAAATTCCCACAAGCCATAGCCTCGGTCTGCCTGCCTCCTCACCCTTCCTTCGACATCACCAGCTCCTGGCCGCAGCCTTGATGCGGCTAGCTCCTGGCCACCACCCCCCGTCCCCCCCCCCAGGCTCACTGCCTCCTGACTTCATCGCCAAGCTTCGCCCCTCACTGGGCATTCCTGTTGGCATCTAGCTCAGATCACTTCCTGATCACTCAGCCACAGGACACACACACAGCTGCCCCAGCCCGGAAATTCACCACTCCCGGGTTAACCAAGACAGGTGCAATCCAGGCTCTGGATTTTGCCCCTCCTGGTCAGCAATGATAGTAATTAATGTCATTCTAATATAATGATAACGCATTCTATTCATTTAGTTTTGAAGTAGGTCAGTCACTCTGCAGACACCACATTGCCAGCAGTACACTTCTTCACACGTGCAGATTTGTATGTCACAATTCAAGTGTAAAAATAACAGCAAGAAGTAAGCCAAACATTTCCTGCTGATCAGCAGCTGGGAATTTACAAGCAGCTGTCAATAAGCAAACTCTCCTCACCACAGCTATTGGATTGTGTGTCAGGCCAGTTTAAACACAGCTCCGCCTTAGCAGCAAGTAGTACATAATGTACTTAGTACATAATGCAGAACACAGTACAACCTACCATCCATTCTAAAACAGTGGGGCAGGTTTTCTTCTTCACTGCCTGGGCAGTAATCTGGCGAGGCAGATCATACACTCTTTATAGAACGCACTTGATTTTCATTTCACACCCCCATAGGACACCGGAGCACAAGGGAATTTGAAATAACCAGGTAGCCTTCAGCACTCATTGGGGGCAATTTTTAACTTAGTGCGCTAATATAAAATGGGTAATTGTGAATTAGCAGCCCGTTTTACATCTCTCCCGATTTTTATTTCCATTCAAAAATTGGGAGAGATGCAAAACGGGCTGCCTATTTGTTATTACCCATTTTACACTATTTCACGCAGTCAAAATTACCCCCCATTAATTGAGAAGTAAACCTGCAGCTTGCTCGTACACAATAAACAATCTCAAGTCAATCGACAAAAAACTGCACAATATCTATCCAAGCTCACCCTCCCACAAATAAGAACATAAGAACATAAGAAATCGGAGCAGGAAAAGGCCACTTGGCCCCTTGAGCCTGCTCCGCCATTCAATAAGATCACGGCTGATCTAGGGCTCAAAGCCACTTCCCAGCCCGCTCCCCATAATCCTTCGCTCCCTTATCTTGCAAAAATTTGTCTATCTCCACTTTAAATGTATTTAATGGCCCAGCCTCCACAGCTCTCTGGGGCAGAGAATTCCACAAATTTACAACCCTCTGAGAGAAGAAGTTCCTCCTCATCTCAGTTCTAAAAGGGCGACCCTTTATTCTGAGACTGTGCCCCCGAGTTCTAGATTTCCCCACAAGGGGAAACATCCTCTCTGCATCTACCTTGTCGAGCCCCCTCAGTATCTTATATGTTTCGATAAGATCACCTCTCAATTCTTCTAAATTCCAATGAGTATAGGCCCAGCCTGCTCAACCTTTCCTCATAAGGCAAACCCCTCATCTCTGGAATTAACCTAGTGAATCATCTCTGAACTGCCTCCAATGCAAGTATATCCTTCCTTAAATAAGGAGACCAAAACTGTACGCAGTACTCGAGGTGTGGTCTCACCAATACCCTGTACAGTTGCAGCAGGACTTCCCTGCTTTTATACTCCAACCCCCTTGAAATAAAGGCCAACATTCTATTTGCCTTTTTGATTACTTGCTGTACCTGCATGCTAACTTTTTGTGTTTCATGCACAAGGACCCCCAGGTCCCTCTGAACTGTAGCATTTTGTAATCTCTCTCATTTAAATAATACAGGAAACTCTTTATTAACCGGCACCGACGGGACCGGCGTGGTGCCGGTTAATCAAAAAGTCCGGATAACGGAGAGTTATATCTCCAACGTACGAGAGCCCCGTACACATTGACATGCGCCTGCATTCGGAGCTCCGTCTCCCCGGGGACCGCCAGCTGACCATCTGTCGTGTCCGCTGCCTACCCGGGCTGCACATTCCCCTCCCAATCTACATGCTCCGATACAAGGCAAACGCCTTGGGGTGTTTTTTAAAGTTAATTTTAAACGAGAGATGAAGGAAAACCCCGGTTACCTACTCAAGAATTTTGCCGGTTAAGAGAGATTTCCGGATATTTGGGTGCCGGTTAATAAAGAGTTTCCTGTAATTTGCTTTTTTATTTTTCCTGCCAAAGTGGATAACCTCGCACGTTCCCACATTATACTCCATCGGCCAAATGTTTGCCCACTCACCTAGCCTGTCTATATCCCTTTGCAGATTCTTTGAGTCCTCTGCACAACTTGCTTTTCCACCCATCTTTGTATCATCCGCAAACTTGGCCAAATAAGCAGACAGTCGCTTGATGTCCCAGTCTCAGTCAGTGAGCTTCAGCTGGCAGGGTAAAGCCTCCAATCTGAGAAAGTCTCAGGGTCAGGTAGCTATCCTGCCGAGGTTAACACGCCTCAAACTCTGAATTACTCGTATCCTGCGGAAACTCTTTCATTTTCTGCTGGAGACACCTTCTCAGACAAATTCAAGGCAATCACAATCATGTTAATACATAAAAAAGACAAGGATGTCACCCAGTGCTCATGATACCGACTTATATGTCAGCTGTGGCTCAGTGGGCAGCACTCCCTAAGTGGAAGGGGCTGGGAGTGAGCAGGTGTTGCTGGGTGCTTGATTACTGCAGGGATTTGCAGTGAGTTTGTAAAAAGTTGGTGGTGGGTTTTTGGGGTTTCTTTTTTCAGGTTTTAGGGCCTTTTTGGTCCTTAAACAGCAGCCAGATGAGTGCTGGACCCCTCAGAGGACAATGTTCCCAGGATGAATTTAATCAAGGGAGAAAATGTTGGGGGACAGGAGGAAAAAAGGCCCAAAGATTTGGGCCGGGACCCCAGAAGGTTTGGAAAAGAAAACACGGTGGTGGTTCTGTGCGAGGATAAGGAGATACGAGCTTGGGATATTATCCAGGCGGTACATGAGGACTGTGGCAAGGGAAGCTGCTTTGTCTGCCGACCAAAGCCGAATGTTGGGTTCAAAGTAACGGTCAGTGGCTGAGAGGAGGTGGAAAGACATTTACTGAGTTTGAAGGTTGGCGATAAGTTCTTGGAGGTATCTCTGCTATATTCTGAAGAGGTGGTGGTCTCATTCTTAAACCTGCTGGTTTATATTGAGGACGATGTGCTAATCAAAAAGTTTTAAAAATTAGTTTATGGGATGTGGGTGTCGCTGGCAAGGCCAGCATTTATTGTCCATTCCTAATTGCCCTTGAGAAGGTGGTGGTGATCCACCTTCTTGAACCGTTGCAGTCCCTGTGGTGAAGGTACTCCCGCAGTGCTGTTAGGTAGGGAGTTCCAGGATTTTGACCCAGCAACGATGAAGGATTGGCGATATACTTCTAAGTCAGGATGGTGTGTGACTTGAAGGGGAACTTGGAGGTGGTGGTGTTCCCATGCGCCTGCTGCTCCTGTTCTTCTAGGTGGAAGAGGTTGCAGGTTTGGGAAGTGCTGCCGAAGAAGCCTTGGCGAGTTGCTGCAGTGCATCAAGTTGGAGTCGTGGGACATTAAAATTTACTTGGCAATAAGAGGAGATACTATCCAGAAACGCGGGTAGCAGATGGAATCCGTTATGTAAAGGTGTGGTTCCCAGAGGGGGTGAAGTCATTGCCGTATACCATGAAATTCGAGACAATGGAAGGAGTACAGTACTTCCGGGTACTGCATGATAATCAGGGGAAGGTTTGTTATTATTGCCTTGGATATGACCATCTTGTAAGAAGCTGTCCAGACTTGTACTTTTATAACTGGAAACATTGCTCAGAGCTGCAAGGCGGAGAGCTGTGGGGTGTGTCACAAAGGTCCCACCCGCTGTGAGTTTGAGGCAGAAGGAAGCCCCTTGAGTGACGAGGAGTGTGTGAATGGAGTGGCCAGAGGTGCTGAGCAGGCGGAGGACACAGCTGGTGAATGGAAGGAGAAAAGAGCGCAGGAAGAGGCAGAAAATTGTGGAGCAGAGAACAGGATGGAGATGGTGGAAAACACACCAAGTACAGTGGAAAAGGACAAACACAGCAGAGGGCGGCACAGGTCAAGGACAGAGTCGAGCCACAATACGGCTCGGCTCTCCCTAAAGAATCTGGTGTCCACGGGGGGAGAGGAGGTGGGAGCGGGGTGCGTGGTAAATGTAAGTACTCCAAAGAAAGACGAGCAGGAGGGGGCAAGACAAGGAGAGGGTGCAAGAGGCAGGAGCCTTAAAAGGGCAGCAGGCCGGGAGCGGGGAGACAAAGATGCCAGAAGGGAGCAAGATAGGTGCAGATGTGCCATTGTCCCAGAGAGAGAAGAAATGGGGAGCAAGGGTCAGCGGTGGAGATGAGGCTGAAGGGAGTGGCACTGTTGGAGAAACCATGATCGCAGGAAGACTCTCTAAGGGAGATTATGTATCTGACGGGGATGGGAAGTTACAGAAGAGCTCGAGCATGAGGAGTCAGAGGGGGACAGAGACATGGAAGTCGGGGGTGGGGTGGCATCGCGTGGAAAGGGAAAGGTTAGTGAGGGGCAGAAGGAGCAGCTCCTCGGCCCAAACCGAATCTAAGGAAGAGGCTGAAACTGCAGGGAAGGTTCAAACAGGAAGTGAAAAAGAGCCGGAGGCTGTAGGAGAAAGCAACAGCTGCCCAAAAAGTTGGGAAGGAGCATGAGAGGAGGGAAGGGCCGGAGGTTAAATGATGGGGGGATTATCAGGCACACTTCCCTTATTTGGAGCCATGATTACACGGGTCTCGATTAATGTGAACGGACTGAGGGGTGAGAAGAAATTGCAGCAGTTGTTGCAATGTTTTAAAGGCACGGACTTGTTGTGTCTGCAAGAAAACTTTTGGGATGAGGATATCCTAGAAAGAGTTCGGAAGGTTTGGAAGGGAGAGGTGTTTGCAAGTTGTGCAAACAATAACTGTAGAGGGGTGGCTGTTTTGGTGAGTCCGTCCATAAAAGAGAACGTTGCCTTGGTGGACAAGGACACTGAGGGGAGATTTTTACGGCTAATGGTAAAAATGGAGGCATTTAATTGCGATCTCTTTAATATCTATGCACCGAATGACCATTGCAAGCGTCGCGAGTTTTTCGGTGGTTATTCACTGAAGTGGCAGAGGCGGAAAACCCTTAAAGTATAGTGAGGGATTTTAATGTATTAATCTCGGATGAACATTTCAGCCCAGATGACCTTTAAGGATGATAACTCCAGAGGGTTGATTATAAAAATGATAGCAAATTTAAATTTGAGAGACTTATGGAGGGATCGGAACCCCATAAACAATCAATACCTGAAAGAAATTGCTCATAAAGAAGGGATTTTAAATATAATAAAGAATGCTCGGAAGGAACCTTTATTCTTGAAAGAAAGAAGAGTTTGGTGGGACAATTTCAAATATGAGGTATGTTATGGGAAAGAGAGAGCAGCAGCTAACCGGCGTCGAGAAGAGAATATAAACAGAAGGTTTACGGATATCTGTAAAACAGTTGATGGAGGGGATAACGGAGCAGAGACTAAGTGGGTGGTTTTAAAGGAAGAGTGGGAATTATTGCAAGCTGAAAAATGCAAGGGGCCATTCTCCATGCAAAGGCTAAAGATGCATTGGAGGGAGAAAGATGCACTAGATATTTTCTAGAGCAAGCGAAGCTGCGACAGAGATTATCATTAATTGGAGAGTTGAAGGTTGGGGAGAAGATCATTAATGAAAGTGGGGAGATTTTGGAGGCGGCCAAAGTAGCTTTTATCAAGAGTTATATACAAAGGAAGACATTTTCAAATTGGCGATGGAAAAGGTTAATGCTTTTATCGAAGAGAGTTTAAGGAGGATGAGAGAAGCATGTGTGACAAAGTAGGATTAGCACAAATAAAAGTAGCAATTAGTGGAATGAAGGGGGGGAAAAGCCCAGGGTCTGATGGACTAAGTGCAGAATTTTACAAAGGATTTTTAGAGATTTTAAGTCCATTGCTCTTAGAGGTTTTTAAAGAGATTAAAATTGAGGGAAACCTGGCCCCATCTATGAGGAGAGGTATCATAAGCTTAGCTTATAAAAATAAAGGGGATAGAAGGGATCTAAAGAATTGGAGACCCATCACATTATTAAATGTGGATTATAAGATCTTGGCGAGGGTTATGGCAAATCGTATGAAGGAGGTGATGCCGCAGATAGTTTTGCCCTCTCAGTCCTATTGAGTCATAGGCCAGGACATCGCAGACTCTGTGGTCTCAATCCAAAATGCGATAGAGCTCATGGAAGAGAGTGGGAGGGAGATTTATGTGTTAAAGATAGATCAAGAGGAAGCCTTTGATAGGGTCTCTCATGAGTTTTTATTGATGGTTTTGGAAGCATTTGGTTTCAGCAAAAATTTCATTGAGTGGATAAGGATTTTTTATTCAAACATATTTTGCAGTGTTAAATGTAATGGTTTTTTATCCAAGTATTTTCCGATGCAGAGGTTGGTGAGACAGGGTTGTCCCCTGTCCCCATTGTTGTACACTTTCGTAGCAGAACCATTAGGTTACATGATGCGAAAGGAACAAGGCGTAGTCGGGATTGCGGTTCCCAGTGATGCACCAATATGCAGATGACACAACACTAACTTTGAGAGATGGGGAGTCAGTGAAAAAAGCTATGGGAGGAGTGGAGGAGTATTACAGAGCTTCAGGAGCCAGAGTGTATTATAGTACGTACCAATGCCTGGTTGCAGGAAGGGGTAGGGGGGAATGGTTGGAGGAAAGCCCCTTTAAGGTGGTGGAGGTTTTGGAAGTTCTGGGAGTGCATATGGGGTGCAAGAATGACAGGGATGAAGTGGATCGATTAAATTGGGAATCGAAGATTCTGAAAACTAAAAAGATTTTGGGAAGATGGGAAAGAAGGTGGTTGAAAGTGCAAGGAAGAGCGACAGTGGTGTCCGCTCTCCTGCTTTCTAAACTATGGTACTTATTGACGGTGGAGGATATTCCTGAGTGGGTGGAAAAGTCCATCTGAGAGGCTTGTGTGAGGTTTTTATGGGAAGGGAAATCAGCCTTGGTTGCTTACAATACCATCATTGGACGGAGAAATCAGGGAGGACTCAATTTCCCAGATATTGATTTGAAGAAAACATCCTTTAGAATCAAATGGGTGAAGAGATTTCTTCAGAAGTCAAATACAGTTTTTAGAAGAGTTGTTTTGAGCATTTTTAAATGAAATGGGATAAGAGGGCAGGGGATATTTTATATGTAATACAATAATATGTTTTTGAAATTGATTAAACCTCTCCCTTGGTTTTATAAGGGCGTTGTAGAGACAAGGCCCAATTTTTAAAAAGTGTGCAGTTTATGCACAAGGGGGCTGAGGAACTTTTAGAACAGCCCTTATTTTTGAACAGGTGGGCCAACATCGAAGGAGAGGTATTATTTAATCAAGCTTTTATAAAAGCTGGTATATATGTGAAAAATGAGTATTATATGAGGTAATTCCAGGTTGGTTGCCAGAAGCGGTAGTGAGGGACATGGTTTGGGAGGAGGATCAGGAGGTAGAGGAAAAAGCAATAGGATCATGTATGAGAAGATTGTGAGGGCAATGCCACAGGATTGGATGGAAAAAATAAATGCGCAAATCTCCAAAGGAAGTAAAATGCATCCCGCTTTTCCAAGCTTTCTGCTGGAGAACGGGGAGAAGTTGGTCCAATTTGACAACTGTAATACTCGAGATTTCTATGGGGTATTTAACGAATGGAGATTCAAGACACCTGCTGGTCAGGAGTTTTGGCAGAGTATATACCCACAGCTGGACTTCAACAGGATTTGGAAGGGGGTGTGGATAAATTTTAAATGTCCAGAGTGGATTGAACTGGATTTCAAATTGGCTCATAACCGGATTTTTACCATGACGGTCTTATGGAAGATTGGGCGAGTGGAGCGGGCAACTTGCCCAGTGTGTGGGACACGGGATGAGACTCTGTCCCATTTACTGGTGTTATGTCCGCAGTTAAAGGATTTTAAGTACTATGTTCGACAGCTGTGTGAGTTATTTTGCTGGGTGAGGACCAAACAGCTAGAATGGGAATCCCGTGTGACTCAATTGTGAGATGGGGATTGCAGGAGAGTCTCGCCGAGTCTAGCGGAGCGGCAATTAATTTAATGTTCAGTTTGGCTAGATTCGTGATTGTGCAAAGAAGGAATGCACTGATTTTTTAATGGGAGGAGAATAAATCTAAAAGAGTATTTTAAATTTAAGCTAAAAGATCATTATAAGGCTCTGTGGATGTTTTATTCAGAAAGGAATTTAAAGATAGTATTTTATGATCAATTTTTAAAGTACAATAGATTAATATATGTTACAGGAGACAAATTAAACTTCAGGGTTTGATGTTAATATGTGTTGGTGGAATGGCTGTGTAGGATAGGGCGTATCTATATGATTTAGTAAACATTATTAAGATTCTATAACCATTTTTATATAACTATAATATGTGAAATTGTATGTTAAAAACCTAAAAGCTTGTATAAAATGGCGAATGGCTCAGAGCAAAGCAGGATGGGAAATTATGCCAACCTGACTAAAAACCTCTGTTTTAGATTACTGAAGTAATGGAATGTTGTGCTGGATCAACATGGAGACTGGCGAAGACGAGGAATTCGGTAATATTTTGTTTAAAGAGACAAGAACTAGAGAGAGAGAGATAGGAGTTGGAGACATCCTTCATTGGTACAGCTATAGGATAGATAGACTGTTTAGAAAACCTTTTGTTCTGTGAAAAGTGAACATCTAAGATAAGGGTACTTTGTTGTGCACAGAAAGAGACCTAGTGGGATTAACAATGTCATAAGATGGCTAACAAGGGAAGCAAGACTTTTACCAGGTGTCAGAGGGTTAATTACTGCCACGTAGGCAAAACGAGAGGAAAAAGGGTATAAAGATACAGGTTTTGAACACCGAAAGTAGCGCACCACGTAACCAGAGTTTGAGAAGCTTCAGTCAACAGAACACAGCAAGAACCCAGAGAAGCGAGTTTCAGTCAACAGAACACAGCAAGACACATCAGGAGACTGCGCCACAGTCACTCGGAAGGAACGCCGGGGTTCGAACGAACAGACTGTGACTATCTTCTTGTTAAGTATTACTTCTTTGTACTGGATGTTTAATGCTTAATAAACCTGTTTTACTGATACACAATATACCTGTACCCAGAGTGGTTTGTGTAGTCACGGACAAATTATTATAAGAGCTTTTGCAAGTTACAGCTGTGCAGAGTGGCGGAATGGATTTGTATGATACAGTGGAATGATTACGATGCTGTAAATGTTTTTAATGTTCAATAAATAATATATTAAAAAAACGTGGGTAACACTCTAGCCTCTGAGGCAGAAGGTTGTGGCTTCAAGTCCCACTCTAGAGACTTGAGCACAAAAATCTAGTCTGACACTCCAGTGCAGTGCTGAGGGAGTGCTGCGCTGTCGGAGCTGCCGTCTTTTGGATGAGGCATTAAGCCGAGACCTCGTTTGCTCTCTCAGGTGGACGTAAAAGATCCCATGGCACTATTTTGAAGAAGAGCAGTGGAGTTCTCCCTGGTGTCCTGGCCAATATTTATCCCTTACTCAACATCACTAAAGCATCTGGTGATTATCACATTGCTGTTTGTGGAAGCTTGCTGTGCGCAAACTGGCTATCCCGTTTCCTACATTAGAACAGTGGCTACACTTCAAAAGTACTTCATTGGCTGTAAAGCACTTTGGGATGTCGTGAAAGGGGCTATATAAATGCAAGTCTTTCTTCCTTTTCTTTTTTATATTCCTCCTCAGTGCTGACTATGAATTAGTGGCCAGGATCCTTGACTTCCAGACCTGATACAGTTCCCTTTGTCAAGTCCATACAGATTTAATACAGGGTTGACTCCTGAGATACACAACCTTGCAGCTATTCAATGTGGTGCACCCATGTTGTAGCACTAAGATTCCTGCACTGGTATTTTCCGTGGATACAAAATAAAATTGAATCAGTGGGAATGATATGACACTCAAGAGAATGTCCTTAGGCAAGATATTCAGGAGAGGATTAACTCATCTTGAGCTGCAAAAGGCCAGTGAGTGTGAAAGTCCAGAAAAGTGTGCAGTTTACCCTTAATAGGAGTTCAGCCTCTAAGTATTGTTAGACAGGATTTTTTTCCCTAAAACTAATTCTTGTGTGAAGTAAGAGAAGTTTGATTCTTTTCTTATTTGTTCCTGGGATATGGGCGTCGCTGGCAAAGCCAGCATTTATTGCCCATCCCTAATTGCCTTTGAGAAGGTGGTGGTGAGCCGCCTTTTTGAACGGCTGCAGTCCGTGCGGTGAAGGTACTACCATAGTACTGTTAGGGAGGGAGTTCCAGGATTTTGACCCGTCAACGATGAAGGAACAGCAATATATCTCCACGTCAGGATGGTGGAGGGGAACTTGCAGGTGATGGTGTTCCCATGTGCCTACTGCCCTAGTCCTTCTTGGTGGTGGAGGTCGTGGGTTTGGGAGGTGCTGTCAAAGAAGCCTTGGCAAGTTGCTGCAGTGCATCTTGTAGATGGTACACACTGCAGCCACAGTACGCCGGTGGTGGAGGGAGTGAATGTTTAAGGTGGTGGATGGGGTGCAAATCAAGCGGCTGCTTTGTCCTGGATGGTGTCGAGCTTCTTGAGTGTTGTTGGAGCTGCACTCATCCAGGCAAGTGGAGAGTATTCAATCACACTCCTGACTTGTGCCTTGTGTATGGTGGAAATGCTTTGGGGAGTCAGGAGGTGAGACATTCACCGCAGAATACCTAGCCTCTGACCTGCTCTTGTAGCCACAGTATTTATGTGGCTCGTCCAGTTATGTCGTTGAATGTCAAGGGGCAGTGGTTCAACTTTCGCTTGTTGGAGATAATCATTGCCTGGCACTTGTGTGGCGCAAATGTTACTTGCCACTTATCAGCCCAAGCCTGAACGTCGTCCAGCTCTTGCTGCATGCGGGCATGGACTGCTTCATTATCTGAGGATTTGCGAATGAACGTGAACCCTATGCAGTCATCAGCGAACATCCCACTTCTGACCTTATGATGCATTGATGAAGCAGCTGAAGAGGGTTGGGCCTTGGACACTGCCCTGAGGAACTCTTGCAGCAATGTCCTGGGTTGAGATGATTGACCTCCAACAACCACAGACAGTTGGTATGAGTGGGACATCAGACTACCACTATATACATGTTTTACGGGATGACAGTGCCAGGAATGCTTGTGATCTGTGTGGCCTTAAGGGGACAAACCAAGTTAAAATTAGCAGGAAAATAATACATTGTACTTTTTACGGCTTAGTGCTCCTATCCTTATAAAACACGAGTAATGCTGCACTAGAATATAAATGGGAAACTGGGCACGGATACATTTATATTATTTGAATAAAAGCTCAGTAAAGGTTGTGATCTAAAAATACAAGAGGATAATGATTTATCTGCTCCTGCAGAAGGGGTTTTTAATGTAGATTTGCCACTGTAATTTAAGACTTTTAATGAACAAGCTAACTCGAATGATTCTTACTGTAAGGCATTAGATCTGATCACGTCTGCTAAATCTCCTTTTTACATGTCTTCCCTGATTATTCATGCAGGAAATAATCATGTCTCTTGACCTGATTTGTGCGATCAAAGTGACAATCATTTTTTGCAGGCTAGCTTCAAAGCACTTGTGTCTCTGATCTGAACAACAGCTTCAGAAGCCAGTCTAGCTGCTATAAAGCAAAATTTGTGAAACACAGTAAAGAAGATTACACTATTTTTATAGAGGGTTTAATTTGCTTTTTCTTCTTTTTTTCCCCCTCTGCTAGTTTTCACTCTCCCTCTCCTAAAGGTCTTGGCTCGTGCTGATGTGCAGTTTGACTGCATTGGCCGTCATCCCATACCTCGTCCAAGTGATTAATCTTCATGTATTATCCTAGATAGTAGGGAAGTCCGGGGTGGGGCGGCGCGGTGGAGTAGATTCTCCTCTTTTGTACTTGGCTGTAAATAGTCGCCTCGTTGCAGCTTATAGAGGATATTCAGGCAAGCAAGGATCAATTTAAATGGTCAGAAAATTGGGCAGGCCCTATTGTGGGTGTGCGACCCTCCCTATTTGATCTTCCTCTATGCAATCCACCTAGACAATTATTTACACTGAAGGCACGAAAGTGGAAGATCAGCCCCTGTGTGTCAGCAGGACATGCAGTCATGGGGAGAATCACATTTTAGCCTGACAATGTCCCCATAAGTGTGCGTATGGACAGACACATTCCAGTAAGGGCCCCTAAATAGCAGTCAGGAGTGGGAACCAATAAAATGTTTACTAATTCTGTTCCCTTCTACCCCCCCCACCATATCCGCCATTTCTACCTGAAGGCTAAAAGGTTGGACAGTCTCACAAATTGACTTCTTTACAGCTGCAGTGGGGCTGCTCCATGACTCATTAGCAGGTGCAATTTAAGCAGGTTGACTGGCACCAGATCTATTTTTCTTGCGACTGAGGGGGTGGATCATTTAGACTCCATGCAATATGGCATCTATGAAGCTGGGCGTGAGCCTGTGAAATATACTCAATCAAGTTAGGTAAGCAGGGAGCAACAAGCAGCCATCATTCGGGCTAAAAATCATAAGCACTCCTACAACTTCCTTAAAAGACAGATGGGACAGGCCAGCACAGGATAGGAGGGCAGAAAATTGGAGTTGTAATATAATAGAAAAATAATTTTCTCTTGAGTTCGGAGCTACTAAAGGTGAGCGGGAGCCCAGGAGCGAGCGAGAGTTCGGCGCTACTAAAGGTGAGCGAGAGCCCAGGAGAGAGCGAGAGTTCGGAGCTACTAAAACAGCGGGAGCCCAGGAGAGTGCGAGAGTTCGGAGCTACTAAAACAGCGGGAGCCCAGGAGAGCGCGAGAGTTCGGAGCTACTAAAGGTGAGCGAGAGCCCAGGAGAGAGCGAGAGTTTGGAGCTGAAGTAAGATATTAAAAAATTGGACATAACAAGGGCAAGACGGGCATGACTCATTTGCAGAAAAGCAGGCCTATAACGAGATTAACAGAAGCAGGCCTATAACGAGATTAACAGAAGCAGGCCTATAATGAGATTAACAGAAAACGGCTAGCACAGTTCTGGAAACCACATCATGGGCTAGCACAGCATTGTGTGTAAATTATGTGTTATCTTTGTATAAACCGCCACCCTCGGATAATGAGTAAATGTGTAACTTTTAAAATTAATTGAATCTCCGTAAGGGTAAGGCAGAAATGTTGTATAAATATGTGTGCTTTGATTAGCTCGGTGGAGTTGGACTTACGCAGGCCTGAATAAACCGTTGTGACTTCAATTACTTGGTCTGTCTTTCTTTCAACAAGCCAGTAGTGTCGACCTTGTATATCACTTGGTCCGCACTTTGGGGGCTTACTTCAATTGGCGACGAGGATGAGATACGCGATCTGAACAAAAACTCTCGGACAGCGATAACCTAAGACGGGTGAGTACGTTTAAAATTACCACCTGTAAAATTAGAGGTGAATCGCTGGCAAGACGTTAAGTAAGATCGACGTACAAAAGAACTATAAAAAGAAAGACACCTTTAATTGAAGGCGGTTAAAACTGCCGGACTGCGGAACCGGAAAACAAGGGTTTAGAAACCCGGTAGGCCCACGAGGTGCGGCTCTTAAGAAGTAGTTAAACGGGTTGTTTTAACACTGGATGAAGGACGAGTCCTTCTGGCCGAAAAGTAGACTAAGCGCGTGACTGCTTAAAGTATAGGGAGATCCGTTGTGTCAATAAAGTATAAAGTTGAACTGAGAATCACGGAGTGATCAACTCGGACAAGGGTGGTGCCTGTCTCAAACAGCCAGCCTGAGCCTGAATTAAGAGGACGTAGTCCCACGTGACGGCCAGGATCAAGTAGGCGTAGGGACTACAAAGCACCACAGGATTGTGATCACGTGACAAGGGTGTATAAAATATTGAATAAAATATAGGAGTACTCAAAAACTTTGGATATGACTAGTAAAGAGGATAAGGAACCCTGGGGAGACCCAGAGTCTGTAACACGATATGTTTATGACAAGAATAAAAAACTAACTGAGAAAATGAGGAAGGCAGGGTGGAACCGGGACGATAAACTAGACACACAAAGGGACTGGTGGATGAAACAAACCAAAAATAAATTGGAAAAAGCGTACATTATCGTGGCGGCACGTTACCATCGGGAATGTACGCTCCAGCACGGAGTCCTTAAGACATATCCAGTAGCTGCAACCGCCCCAAAACCGGGTGACTCCCGGGAAAAGGTATACCCGGAACTGCCCTGGGAGGGCCGACCGGCTGTCCTCCCCCGTATTCAGGACACCAGTCGGTGGCCCCGGAGCCTGTTCCGATGGCACCAGTGAGACTGCATTATAGGCCGGCAATCCCCGCGGTCCCGGCAGTTCCGGCGGCGGGGGGAATTCCGGCCGTTCCGGCAGTACTGGGCAGGCCGGCCACCGCAACAATGACCTACACACCGTTAAGCCTGCAGGATCGGGTGATTCTCCTCAACGAATTACCAACCTTAAAACACCGCCAGAATAATCAGACATTCTGGCACAAACTGCGCGAAGTACGCATAAACCATGCCCTACATAGTATAGATATCGATCAATTGGTACGAGCTAAATGTCCCGAGGAACAGTGGAGATTAGTGCAGGGCAACCACGGAAATGGCCAGTGGGCCGCAAATACAGGACAGACAATCCAACAATTAAACACTGAGTTCGACCAATTCAAGGCCGCTGTGGAAGCAGCAATGGGACAGGCCCCCGTAAATTGGGCAGCTATAAGTGGAATCACACAAAAAAAGGGAGAAAGCGCCATCGATTATGGAAAACGAAAGTGGTCCGCCTTTGAGGGTAACTGTGGGATCCCAGGCCCCTTAAACAAAAACAACGCTTGTTTTCTGCAAACATTTAAACAGGGACTAAGTCCAATGCACCAGAATGCAATAAAAATGGGGCTAGTGGTCCACAATAATTGGGATGATTTAATACAGTGGGCGTGCGAAGTAGATAATCAGGCCCAAGAACAAGCCAAACCTAAAATAGCTGCTCTAAGGACGGATAGCGACAATGAAGATGCATTAAGTGTGGCGGCATGCTTCAGTTGCGGACAGGAGGGCCACATGGAAAGGGATTGCCCGAGGCAACAGAACAAGGGGGGTAATCAGACATCTCAGCAAAAGGCTTCCTGTCATAACTGTGGAAAACCAGGGCATAGGAAACAACAATGTTGGAATAAAGGAGGAGGAAGGGAAGGTCAGGGACCTAGACAGGGAGGAAAACCGGGGTCAAGTATTGGAAGGTCAGAGAATAACGAGGAAAACGTGGCGCAACTGATCAAGAAGGGAATGCAAGACTGGGAGGATGAGAGGGGAAGAGAAGAAAGGAAGAGGAGAAAGAGTAGGAAGTATAAGAGAGACGATTCCTCAGACACCTCCGACGAGGAAGACATAGTGGGGCTGACAAGGAAAATGGAAAAACTGGTCAAACAAATAAAAAAGGGCAACGCCTGACAGGTAGCGGCCCTCGGAGACCCGGCAAAGAGAGACCCTAGAATGTTTATTGAGGCACTGGTAGGGGGCCGACAGTGCAGAATGCTCATAGACACCGGGGCAGCAATATCTCGAACAAACGTACCCTTGCCGCGAACCAAGAAAAATATTTTTATATCCGGGATAGGGGGAGTAAAAATTAAAGCATGGAAAAGTGATACAGTATTACTAGAATTAGGAAAAATCATTATACCTACATGTTTCTGGATCTGTGAAAATACTGAGGGGACCATCCTGGGTATAGACATACTAAGGGAAGTGGGAGTTTTAATAGACCCCAAGCAAGATAAGTTGCTATGGCCCGATAACCATAAGGAAGAGAGACATAAATCAAAGGGATCCAAGACAGCATGCGCCATCAGCGCTCTCCGAATAATAGACCCCAAATGGGACAAAAAGGGAGGATGGGGGGAAATTTGCCACCGATTCCCCGAACTATGGGCCAAACACAAGCAGGACTGCGGACTGGTCAAGATAAACCCAGTCAGAGTCCCCGGGCCAACCCACCGACCCCATAAACAGTATCCCCTAAAAATGGAGGCCCAGACAGCCGTACGGAGTATAGTATTGGAACTAGTTAAACAAGGAATTTTGCGAGAAACAGTGTCCGGCACTAATTCTCCAGTATGGCCCGTAAAGAAACCTGATGCGTCATGTCGACTTACAATCGATTACACAGCCTTAAATAAAGTGACCCCAAAGGAATATCCAATTGTAGCAAGCCCAGCTACTATCTTTAACGGTTTAAAACCAGAACACAAAATATTCACCTTGTTAGACATCGCAAACGGATTCTGGTCCATTCCCCTGCATGAGGAATCACAAGAAAAATTCGCCTTTACAATAGGCGGCAAACAGTATACATGGACACGGGTCTTAATGAAACCAATGCCTGCTAACAAACAAAGGTTACAAGATGAGGAAGTGAAAGGCATTCTACTAATTTAATTGGATGTGTCTGCATGGCTTGAATAATTGTAGGTTCTGTATGCGTCGATCAAGGAGTGTGTATCCGGGTACGGGGTAACCCAAGGCCCGAGATAGTAGAAGTAGTAAGAATGGAATAATTAACTGCTGGTGACGACCAGCCTTGTATTTCCACAGGACAAATTAGAAGAACGACGGAAGAAGGGACGGTCGACAACAAGGAACAAGATGATCAAGTATCTGCTTATATATGGCCTTATAGGCCTAGGCGTACTCCATAATGTAGAAAGGATGCCTAAAACTACAGGAAATAGTTACTTGTATATGTCATGGAAATACGCGAGTCAGCTGAACCTCTCCAGCTGTTGGGTCTGCTCCGGAGCCCCGACAAATTCCGAGGAAGGAATTCCGGTGAAACCCGTGCCTTTTAATTACTCGGAAATGGCATCCTGGTTTCTTAATCAAAATAACACCGGAAATGATAACGGTATCAATAGCGAGGGGGAGGATACAAGCCAGGTGAAGAAGCAATGGGAGGCAGCAGGGTATGACCCAGATCGGTTCAGAGGGTGGTATCTTCCCAAGTACACTAACACACAGGAACCTCCATTTTTGACCCTCAAGGAAAAAGTGGAAGGAATAATTTGTATAACAAGGGAAGGAGCGGGAAGGGATATGGGACGCAGTAAATGTTGCCAAAATGTCAGTATGACACGAGCCCAAGACGGGCCAGTGTTCACCGCAACGTATCTAACTGTCCCCCTTGATAATGGCACGGAAGGGAACACTATCATACCGTGGGTAACGGACGAATCCCGGACATGTGCCTATAATGGCACGTATTTTATATGCGGTGAAAGGGCGTACCCCTGGCTGCCATCCAACTGGAGAGGATCATGTTACCTCGGCTATGTACAGCCATATGTAACCCACCACAAAACCCTAACCGACGCCCAACAAGGGGTCCCAATGGGCAGGAGCAAACGGGCGGTGCAAACCTGGGAAAAGGTTATGGCCATAATGTGGCCTTTCTATGGGGTACATAGAACCATTTTAGAAACGGACCAATTAAATACATTATTGGAACAAGTAGCCAATGATACGGCCGGGATGGCCAGATCAATAAATGAAGAATTGGTAGCTGTACGTACTGTCTCAATGCAGAACCGGATAGCCCTAGATTATCTATTAGCAAAGGAAGGAGGGACGTGTGCCATAATAGGACCAACATGCTGCACTTACATTCCAGATGATTCAGAAGAGATTGAGAACCTTGCAACCCACATACAAGAACAGGCAAGAAAAACTAGAAACTCCCCCACCTCTTCCTATTTTGGTGATTGGGGATCAGGATGGTTGGGGACGTTGGGCGCCTCAGTCGTACAAGGCATAATGATATTCCTCGTGATTGTTATTACAATATACTGTGTATTCTTGCTGCTCAAATGCCTCTGCACCAGATTAGGTAAAGCCAAGATTGGCGCCGTGGCAAACCATGAAAGAAAGGAGGATGAGGAGCTTCTCGCAGGAGATCCCTCAGCCACTCTTATGAGAATGGTGTAAGACCCGATCTATAGCCCTAAAATTACAAGGAATGAATTGGACATGGTAATTAATAACCAGGCCGGCCAACCGTAAGACGGGAGTGGCAGAAACAGGATTGGTGAGTGATGACAGTCTCGAAAGGACACGTCACGCACCCACCGGGGGATGGAGGACGAGCTCGAACCAGAAGCTCAAACCATTGATGCAGGGCTCTGGGGCCCCGGGAATGGCAACATAAGAACAAAGACAAAAAAAAAAGACCACATATACCGTGTGGGGTGAAACCGGCTCATAAATTGGTTTATGTCATACCCATGTATAACCTAGACTGGTAGAAGGCCAGAGAGTGCATGCTCGGGCAAACACCAGGCAACAGGAATACATGTTGACCTGTATTGGAACAGTTGTCCAATAGGTCAAAAGGGGGGACTGAAGTAAGATATTAAAAAATTGGACAAAACAAGGGCAAGACGGGCATGACTCATTTGCAGAAAAGCAGGCCTATGACGAGATTAACAGAATTGAGAGGTCGCACAACACCAGGTTATAGTCCAACAGTTTTATTTGAAATCACAAGCTTTCGGAGCTATCGATCGCCCCTTCCTCAGGTGAAGTAAAGAAATACAGACTCGACAAAGCATATATAGATAGAGAACAATGCATGTGTACCTTACAATTGCAGACAACTAAATTAAATCATCCTGACTATCTGCCGAGGTGTGATAAAGTTAATCAGGTCAGCCAGGAAGGTACCACATCAAAGACATAGCAAGATACAACTGAGACAATGAGGTGGAGTCGCAGGGGTCATTGTCTCAGTTGTATCTTGCTATGTCTTTGATGTGGTACCTTCCTGGCTGACCTGATTAACTTTATCACACCTCGGCAGATAGTCAGGATGATTTAATTTAGTTGTCTGCAATTGTAAGGTACACATGCATTGTTCTCTATCTATATATGCTTTGTCGAGTCTGTATTTCTTTACTTCACCTGAGGAAGGGGCGATCGATAGCTCCGAAAGCTTGTGATTTCAAATAAAACTGTTGGACTATAACCTGGTGTTGTGCGACCTCTCAATTTTGTCCACCCCAGTCCAACACCGGCATCTCCGTATCATGGAGATTAACAGAAGCAGGCCTATAACGAGATTAACAGAAAACAGCGAGCACAGTTCTGGAAACCACATCATGGGCTAGCACAGCATTGTGTGTAAATTATGTGTTATCTTTGTATAAACCGCCACCCTCGGATAATGAGTAAATGTGTAACTTCTAAAATTAATTGGATCTCCGTAAGGGTAAGGCAGAAATGTTGTACAAATATGTGTGCTTTGATTAGCTCGGTGGAGTTGGACTTACGCAGCAACGTAAGAGGTTCTCCCCAGGCCTGAATAAACCGTTGTGACTTCAATTACTTGGTCTGTCTTTCTTTCAACAAGCCAGTAGCGTCGACCTTGTATATCACTTGGTCCGCACTTTGGGGGCTTACTTCAGGAGCTACTAAAACAGGGGGAGCCCAGGAGAGCGCGAGAGTTCGGAGCTACTAAAACAGCAGGAGCCCAGGAGAGAGCGAGAGTTCGGAGCTACTTAAGTTGAGCGGGAGCCCAGGAGAGCGCGAGAGTTCGGAGCTACTAAAGGTGAGCGGGAGCCCAGGAGAGCGCGAGAGTTCGGAGCTACTAAAGGTGAGCGGGAGCCCAGGAGAGCGCGAGAGTTCGGCACCGCTAAAGGTGAGCGGGAGCCCAGGAGAGAGCGAGAGTTCGGAGCTACTAAAGGTGAGCGGGAGCCCAGGAGAGAGCGAGAGTTCGGAGCTACTAAAGGTGAGCGGGAGCCCAGGAGAGAGCGAGAGTTCGGAGCTACTAAAGGTGAGCGGGAGCCCAGGAGAGAGCGAGAGTTCGGAGCTACTAAAGGTGAGCGGGAGCCCAGGAGAGAGCGAGAGTTCGGAGCTACTAAAGGTGAGCAGGAGCCCAGGAGAGCGCGAGAGTTCGGAGCTACTAAAGGTGAGCGGGAGGCCAGGAGAGTGTGAGAGTTCGGAGCTACTAAAGGTGAGCGGGAGCCCAGGAGAGAGCGAGAGTTCGGAGCTACTAAAGGTGAGCAGGAGCCCGGGAGAGTGAGAGTTCGGAGCTACTAAAGGTGAGCGGGAGCCCAGGAGAGAGCGAGAGTTCGGAGCTACTAAAGGTGAGCGGGAGCCCAGGAGAGAGCGAGAGTTCGGAGCTACTAAAGGTGAGCGGGAGCCCAGGAGAGAGCGAGAGTTCGGAGCTACTAACGGTGAGCGGGAGGCCACGAGAGAGCGAGAGTTCGGAGCTACTAAAGGTGAGCAAGAGCCCAGGAGAGTGTGAGAGTTCGGAGCTACTAAAGGTGAGCGGGAGCCCAGGAGAGAGCGAGAGTTCGGAGCTACTAACGGTGAGCGGGAGGCCACGAGAGAGCGAGAGTTCGGAGCTACTAAAGGTGAGCAAGAGCCCAGGAGAGTGAGAGTTCGGAGCTACTAAAACAGCAGGAGCCCGGGAGAGAGCGAGAGTTCGGAGCTACTAAAGGTGAGCGAGAGCCCAGGAGAGAGCGAGAGTTCGGAGCTACTAATGGTGAGCGGGTGTCCAGGCGAGAGCGAGAGTTCGGTGCTACTAATGGTGAGCGGGTGCCCAGGAGAGAGCGCGAGAGTTCGGAGCTACTAAAGGTGAGCGGGAGCCCGGGAGAGCGCGAGAGTTCGGAGTTACAAAAACAGTGAGAGCCCAGGAGAACGGGCACAACAGACCGGTGAATGTAAAGATGTAAAAAGTAATCGAAGTGTGACGTCACCAGAAAGCAGGTAAGTGATTGGTTGGCGAGTATTTCTATATTTCTCGCTTTTTTTCCCAAACTTGGGAGTCTACATTTAAGTGCCTTGGTGTAGATTAAAAGATATACGTGTTCCAAATTTTAAAACTAATTAATTAATGAATTGAGATGGGAGACCAGGCAATGTGTTGTTGTTGCATGTGGGAGCTGGTGGACACCATTGAGGTCCAAGGCGACCACATCTGCAGCAAATGTTGGCTGCTCGAGGAACTTCGGCTCAGAGTTGATGAGCTGGAGTCCGAGCTTCGGACACTGCGACACATTAGGGAGGGGGAACGTTACCTGGACGCTAAGTTCCAGGAGGCAGTCACACCCACTAGAGTAATTACTTCCAATTTGGTCCATGGTCAGGGACAGGAGGGTGTGACTACAAGCGAGGCAGGTATTGGTATCCAGGAGGTAGTGATGGAGGAGCCTCAGCCCTTGGCCTTGTCTAACAGGTATGAGATTCTTGCTCCCTGTGTGGACGAGGGTAGGGACTGCAGGGAGGATGAGCAATCTGACCACAGCACCGTGGTACAGGGAGCCATTCAAGTGGGGGGAGTAAAAAGAAATGTTGTAGTGATAGGGGACAGTATAGTTAGGGGGACAGATACTGTTCTCTGCAGCCGAGAGCATGAGTCCCGAAGGCTGTGTTGCCTGCCCGGTGCCAGGGTTAAGGACATCTCCTCTGGGCTGAAGAGAAACTTGGAGTGGGAGGGGGAGGATCCAGTTGTCATGGTCCATGTAGGCACCAATGACATAGGTAGGACAAAGAAAGAGGTTCTGCTGAGAGAGTATGAGCAGCTAGGGGCTAAATTAAAAGGCAGAACCACAAAGGTAATAATCTCTGGATTACTACCTGAGCCACGAGCGAATTTGCATAGGGTAAATAAGATCAGAGAAATGAACGAGTGGCTCAAATACTGGTGTGGGAGAAATGGGTTTCGATTTATGGGGCACTGGCACCAGTACTGGGATAAGAGGGAGCTGTTCCGTTTGGACGGGCTTCACTTGAACCAGGCTGGGGCTAGAGTCCTGGTGAATCGAATAACTAGGGCAGTAGAGAGGGCTTTAAACTAAATAGTGGGGGGGAGGATCCAGGTGAGCGGGAATTTAAAAAGTCAACGAGAAATGAGAAAACAATAGAGCAGGATAGAGATGGGGGAAATAATAACCAGAGTGTGACAGGAAGGGGCAGAATGTTTAAAAATAAGAGTGCAACAGAAAATGGGGCCAAAACAAGGAGAAATGGTAAAAAGACAAAGTTAAAAGCTCTATATCTGAATGCACGCAGCATTCCTAACAAGATAGATGAGTTGACGGCACAAATAGATACAAATGGGTATGATCTGATCGCCATTACAGAGACGTGGTTGCAAGGTGATCAGGGCAGGGAACTGAATATTCCAGGGTATCTGACAATTCGGAAGGACAGACAGAAAGGAAAGGGAGGTGGGGTGGCTTTGTTGGTAAAGGATGGAATCAGTGCAGTGGCGAGAAGTGATATTGGATCAGAAGATCAAGATGTAGAATCGGTTTGGGTGGAGATAAAAATAATAAAGGGAAAAAGTCTCTGGTGGGCGTAGTCTACAGGCCCACGAACAGTAGCAGTACTGTTGGACAGAGTATAAATCAACAAATAATGGAGGTCTGTAAAAAAGGTACGGTAATAATCATGGGTAATTTTAATCTCCATATTGATTGGACAAATCAAATTGGACATGGTAGTCTTGAGGAGGAGTTCATAGAGTGCATCCGGGATGGTTTCCTAGAACAGTATGTAATGGAACCAACCAGGGAGCAGGCGATCTTGGATCTGGTACTGTGCAATGAGACAGAATTAATAAATGATCTCACAGTGAAGGATCCTCTAGGAAAGAGTGATCATAGCTTGGTTGAATTTCAAATTCAGTTGGAGGGTGAGAAAGTTGTATCTCAAACCAGTGTCCTGATCTTAAACAAAGGCAATTAAAATGGTATGAGGGCAGAACTGGCTAAAGTGGACTGGAAAAATAAATGAAAGGGTAAGACAGTTGAAATGCAGTGGCGGACATTTAAGGAGATATTTCCTAACTCTCAACAAAAATATATTCCAGCGAGAAAGAAAGATTTTAAGAGAAGGGAGCACCATCCGTGGCTAACTAAGGAAGTAAAGGATAGTATCAAATTGAAAATGAAGGCATACAATGTTGCCAAGATTGGTGGGAGACCAGAGGATTGGGAAATTTTTAAAAACCTGCAAAGGATGACTAAAAATATAATAGAGATGAATTCTGAGAGAAAACTGGCAAGAAACATTAAAACAGATCGTAAGAGCTTCTACAGGTATATAAAAAGGAAGAGGGTAGCTAAAGTAAACGTTGGTCCCTTAGAGGATGAGACTGGGGAATTAATAATGGAGAACGGGGAAATGACACAGAGTCTGAACAAATATTTTGTATCTGTCTTCACGGTAGAAGACACTAACAACATCCCAAAAATGGATAATCAAGGGGCCACAGGGAGGGGAGAACTAAAGACAATCACTATCACTAAGGAAATAGTACTTGGTAAAATAATGGGACTAAAAGATGACAAGTCCCCTGGACCAGATGGCCTGCATCCCAGGGTCTTAAAATAAGTGGCTGCAGAGATAGTGGATGCATTGGTTGCAATATACCAAAATTCCCTGGACTCTGGAGAAGTCCCAGCGGATTGGAAAACCGCAAATGTAACACCCTATTTAAGAAAGGAGGGAGACAGAAAGCAGGAAACTATAGACCAGTTAGCCTAACCTCTGTCATTGGGAAAATGCTGGAGTCCTTCATTAAAGGAAGCAGTAGCAGGGCATTTGGAAAATCATAATGCAGTCAGGCAGAGTCAGCATGGTTTTATGAAAGGGAAATCATGTTTAACAAATTTGCTGGAGTTCTTTGAGGATGTAACGAGCAGGGTGGACAAAGGTGAACCAGTAGATGTGGTGTATTTGGATTTCCAGAAGGAATTCGAGAAGGTGCCACATAAAAGGTTACTGCATAAGATAAGAGCTCACGGAATTGGGGGTAATATATTAGCATGGATAGAGAATTGGCTAACTAACAGAAAGCAGAGAGTCGGGATAAATGGGTCATTTTCTGGTTGGCAAATGGTAACTAGTGGGGTGCCACAGGGATCGGTGCTGGGGCCTCAACTATTTACAATCTACATTAATGACTTGGATGAAGGGACCGAGTGTAATGTAGCCAAGTTTGCGGATGATACAAAGATGGGTGGGAAAGCAAGTTGTGCAGAGGACTCAAAGAACCTGCAAAGGGATATAGACAGGCTAAGTGAGTGGGCAAACGTTTGGCAGATGGAGTATAATGTGGGAAAGTGCAAGGTTATCCACTTTGGCAGGAAAAATAAAAAAGCAAATTATTATTTAAATGGAGAGAGATTACAAAATGCTACAGTTCAGAGGGACCTGGGGATCCTTGTGCATGAAACAGAAAATGTTAGCATGCAGGTACAGCAAGTAATCAAAAAGGTAAATGGAATGTTGGCCTTTATTTCAAGGGGGTTGGAGTATAAAAACAGGGAAGTCCTGCTACAACTGTACAGGGTATTGGTGAGACCACACCTTGAGTACTGCGTACAGTTTTGGTCTCCTTATTTAAGGAAGGATATACTTGCATTGGAGGCAGCTCAGAGACGATTCACTAGGTTAATTCCAGAGATGAGGGGGTTGACTTATGAGGAAAGGTTGAGCAGGCTGGGCCTATACTCATTGGAATTTAGAAGAATGAGAGGTGATCTTATTGAAACATATAAGATACTGAGGGGGCTCGACAAGGTAGATGAAGAGAGGATGTTTCTCCTCGTGGGGAAATCTAGAACTCGGGGTCACAGTTTTAAAATAAAGCGTCGCCCTTTTAGAACTGAGATGAGGAGGAATTTCTTCTCTCAGGAGGGTCATAAATCTGTGGAATTCTCTGCCCCAGAGAGCTGTGGAGGCTGGGCCATTAAATACATTTAAGGTGGAGATAGACAGATTTTTGCAAGATAAGGGAGTGAAGAGTTATGGGCAGCGGGCGGGGAAGTGGCTTTGAGCCCAAGATCAGCCAAGATCTTATTGAATGGCGGAGCAGGCTCGAGGAGCCAAGTGGCCTAATCCTGCTCCTATTTCTTATGTTCTTATGTTCAATGGTGCGATACTTCTTTTCATGACAGAGAAGTGCAAGTGTTCGCAGATGCACTCTCTTTTTATGCTGTTCCCTAATTCACCAGGGCTCAATTAAATTAGATTTGATATGTTTCTTCATGCCAACATCCTTCACCCATCTCCCACACGATGAAAGTCTTAGAACTCGCAACCTTTGAGCTTGGAGGAAAGCATTTACACCGACTTCCTAAATGGAGACAAAGCAACTGACTTAAAAATATAATACATTGCGCAGCACTGCAGTCATGGAAGAACAACAACGTGGCTCTTTCAGTGAGTGAAGCCTCAAGGCTTGGAAGCAATTTCTGATGATTTCACCCTGGGGTGCAACGCCAGCTGCTGAGAAAGCAATCCGGCCTATTAACTGGGGATCAAACAGGACCCCCGAGTGGAGCAGAGTCCAATTATTAAACCTCTCTGCGGGCAAACTACATTATAAAAGACACAGGAAGATGTGTCTCACTATGTCAAGGCCATAAAAGCAGTCCCAGCCATTGCTGAAATACACTTGAAGGAAAACAATATAATTTTTATTTTAAAATCACACCAGGGAAGCCAAACCACATTGTTTTTTTTATGAAAAGTTATCACTCTACATTGATGAACTTTAACATTTCTACAATAGATTTAAAAATATGTAACTACAGTACTTTAAAGGGGTAATTCTACAATCCCGTACTTTCAGCATCGAGCTATGCTTGCAGAGTGTGCCCCATCTCCAGCTCCCTCTGCCTGAAAACACAGCTCCCTACTGGGAATACAGAATTATCCTTCAACCATCTTGCATACAGTGGCCTGCAGTTTCTGCTCGATTCCGCTGGTTTTTTCGGCGCAATTTCCCCAATAGCGATGTAACTGGCGCAAACGATTGTGGGAATTTGAAGCCCAAATTGCGTTCAGTGGAACTCGAGTTTCTGCGACCTTTTGCGCTAGTTTTAAAAACATTGCACTTAGAAGCAGGCCCCGCCCGCAAAACTAGCCTTGCACCCAGGGTAATCACCATTGGGAGTTTCCAGTAGGTACGTTTTGAATGAATTAAAAAAAAATTATTAAGGAACTCACTACTGTACCCCAATCTAACTAGAAAATTGTTTTGTATATTTTTTTAAAAGTCATTTTCACTAATTTAAAATCGGATTACTCACAGATTGACACTGTGATTTAAAATGCTTATTTTTGTGATAAACCCAAGTTACCACTCTTAAATATATTAAGGACTATTTTTTAAGCAAATCGGGGGGTGGGGAGGGAAACACTTTCCAAAATGGGTTCAATTTTGAGCAGAAACTCTGCCCCAGTGTAGGCAACACTTTTGTAACACTTTCCTATCATGCTTTTTCTACCATACCTGCTTTTTACGCTTAAATTTAGCTATTTATTATACGTCCCTGAATGAGTCCTCCAAGCTGAGTGTCAAAGGTAGATGGTGCCGTTGCACTATTCTCATATTGATTATATTTATCTCTAATCATGTCCTCTGAGCCCTGTGTTCAAGCTATGGGGCACAAAAGGCCTCTAATAATCACTCTGCCACTTCTTCCTGCTCCCTCCTGCCATCTCTCCCACTTCTCAGGACCCCAGCTGAGCCCCGATGTGGCTTTCACCCCCCACTTCCTGCTCCTTAGCCACACCCAATCCTGGGGTAACTTTTCCTCTTCTCCCCATTCACCATTCCCTTCTGCTGTCTCTCTATTTCTCCTGCGTCCCCTCCTCAAGTATTTCCAGCCATAACCCAGGAACCAGTTAAGTCCTTTAATGCGCTTACTGTGTTTTTACTATCTTAGTAAAAGAATAGGGCTGGATTTTAACTCGCAGAGGCGCTAGGAGCTGGGGGGGGTGGGGGGAGATAGCGTATGGGAAACCCAGAAGTAAGTGCAGCGCATCTGCTAGTAACTTTTTAACTCAACAAGGTTGCCCAGGAGGTCAGCAGCAGGAGCATGGTGCCACGTTCCTGGATACAATGCAGGAAGCGCTTCAATGACCTAAGCAGGGCAGGAAAGGTGAAAGCAATGGCACATTCACCTACATCCTGATGTGCGTATCACTCTAACCCCCTCACTCTGCCTTCTCAAGCCTATTCCAACACATCACTCCTCACACAGACTTAACTTGCAGGTACACCCATCCCTCTCCATCTATGCACTTCCTCACATCCCCATCTATCCATCCACCACTGACACTCACCCTCATCCTTGTGCAATGTCATGCCTATCCCTCATAGTTACCCTCAACAAATGCTCTCCATCCTTCGGGTAAACACATGCCATTACCTTCACTCATACGTCTCTTCTTTCCCTCCTTGCAGGAGAAAAGAGCGCAGAACACAAGGGAGAGGCAGAGAACCAGAGGTGGCCCTTCAGCTATCTCACAAGTAACACCTGCAGAGGAGATGGTGCAGTCAGTGACAGCAGTGCAGAGTCTGCGTCGGAGGGTGATCTGCTCAGCTGGAAGCAGATGCTGTACCCTGTGGGCTGTCGATGAACAGGATACTTCTTGAGCAGCAGCAGAGAATGTGCAATGTACTGGCAGGCGTTCCAAGTGCACTGTGCACGAATTCAGGGAGATTTAAGGAGTCCGTCTCCAGCATGAGTGCCATGCTGTCGCAGACCTTTGCGATGATGTCTTTTTCCATGAAAAGAGTGGCCACCTGCATGGAGCACCAAACGCGGCAATCACACGAGTGCTTGCAGGCCTTCACCAATGGCCTGCACACTCTGAATGCCACCTTAATTAGAATGAATGATATCCTAGCCTTGGCCGTTCATCATCCTAGCCTTGGCCGTTCATCGTCCCACTGATCTGCAGCAAAGTGTTCTTCAGCTGCAGAAGTGAGGCTGGGCCGTGAGAGGGATGATGGTGAAAGGGGACATGGAAGTGGGGACTCGGCTCAAAGCACTACCACTTCTCACCCATTGCCCCCCCCCCTCAGTCAGTACCCCACATGCTGCCTTGGGTCCAGATGGCCAAGTCTGCCCGTGCAAACGTGCAGGTGGAGCAGGGCTCCAAATCCCAGAGGATGTCGGCCAAGAGCAACTCAACAGACAGAGCAGGGTTCTGAGCAGCCTGCCTCTACCTCTGCTGAAGCCACAGGGGTTGCACCATGTAGAAGCACTAGGAAAAGGAAGAGTAAAGATTTATAGTTGCACAAGGGTATGCACGTGGGTGTGTTACACATTGTCAGATTGTTAAGTTTCTGTTGTTTATGTAAAGCATATAAATATTATTCTTTTGCACCAATTTCCGATCTTGGCCATTCTTGGCTGTTGGCTGGCAAGTGGCCTTTTCAGTTATGTGATGAATGGGAAGACATGAATTGACAGCGACCAATGGGGGCGGTGGGGGGGGGGGGGGGGGTCTGTGAAAGGGATGCTTGGCTGTTTGCAGGACTGCTTTGTGTTAGTGGCATGGGGGGGTTCAAAAGTGGCTTTTACATGTGGTTGTTGGATGGGTGGACTGGTGGAACCTAAATGAACCTCGCAATAATGAGGGCATCCCGGGCAGCAATGTGCGCCACTGGTGGTGCATTGCCCGCATTACCTTCTACCTCATCCCCCTCATCCTCGGAATCCTCCGAAGAGGCTCTGTGCCTTGTTCCTCCTGCAGGTCCAAACCTCGCTGCTGCGTAATGTTGTGCAGAGCGCAGCACACCACGACCATTCTGGAGACCCTGGCTGATGCGTACTGAAGGGCGCCTCCAGATCTGTCCAGGCACCTGAAGCGCATCTTCAGTATGCAGATGGCTTGTTCGATTACACATCTGGTGGTGATATGGCCTTCATTGTACCACTCCTGAGCCTCATTCCTTGGGTTTCTGAGAGGTGTCTTCAGCCACGTTTTAAGTGGGTATCCCTTGTCTCCGAGCAGCCAGCCGGTAATTCTGCTTCCAGGTGTGCAGAGATCAGGGAGGGTGGACTGCCGCAGGATGAAAGCATCATGGCAGCTGCCCGAGAATCTTGCGCACACCTGCACATCTTTTTGTGGTTGCACACCTGCTGCACATTGATGGAGTGGAAGCCCTTGCGGTTTCCGAATACTCCTGGGTGATCTGGGGGTACCTTAATTGTCACGTGTGCAGTCGATGATGCCCTGCACCTGTGGGAAGCCAGCCAGAGCCGCAAACCCGAGCGCCCGCTCATTCTGACTGGCGTCATCGCTGGCAAAGTTGACATAATTGGCGGCCCTGGCAAACAAGCCATCAGTCACCTGTCTTATACATTAGTGTGCCACCGACTGCGAGATCCTGCAAATGTCTCCGGCAGATTCCCGAAAGGATCCAGAGACAAAGAAGTTGAGGGTGGTGGTGACAGCCACTGGTAAAGCGTGGCCACCAGGTCCAGTTGACAGCAGGTCTTGTTCCAGCAGCCTGCAAATGTCTGCCACCACCTGACGTGACACCCTGAGCCTCCTGAGACACTGGTGTTCAGACATGTCCAGGAAGCTTATCCCCTCTGCCTGTGGACTCTGCGTACCAGGTAGGCCTCCTGCGAGCTGCACCTCTCTGCTGCTCCTCTCTCTCCTGTGGAGCTTCAGGTCTGGGAGCAGCAGCCTGTTGCTGGTCCTGCTGTTGCTGGTCACCTTCATCCTCATCTGAGGTCCAATATAAGGCAGCGTAAGCAGCACCCGTGCTGATCTGATAGATTAGAGCTCCAAAGTGCAGATCAGACCTCCAAACCTCCAAAGTGTTGAAGAAACCTCCAAAGTGTGTAGAGTAACCTCTCAGCACAAGTACTGTGAACAAACTCTTTCCCACAAGCAGGTAAGAAAGCAGCTGTAGGTACTGAGCAATGTTCCCCGTAATTTTTTTTTGGGGTGCGCGGCCCCTTTAAGGGTATGCGCGGCCCCTTCACAGTTTTGCGCTGTGCGGCCACGCAGCTTATATGGAACATTGGTACTGAGTAGTTATTGGCATATTTCCCTGACATGGCTTCAGCCCTCTCAATTGCCGCTGTGCTCTCGCCTTGCTTTCACTGGTGAGCACCAGGAAGCTCGGGAAACCCGTGGACCCAAAGTTAAATTGCAAACCCCATGTCAATATCGCTCTAATTGAGCGATTAACGTGTGCTAAGTGGCAACCCGCCTCTCCCAAGGGGTTTGCTTGCACGCGGCCTAACGTGAAATGCGAAAGTCGGCGGGTTGGAGCCGGCTTCCCGACGCAGTCAATTTCGTCGGTTTTAACCACCCCCACCCGCACCCAAACCCACACACTCCTGCAGATTAAAATTCAGCCCATAGTAACAGTTTTACACAATGTAAAGCAAATTCGCAGGTCATGCCCAGAAATGTAGCTGTAGTGTTAGAGCAGGGCAGTGCTTAGTTACCTAAGGCACATACTTAAAGTAAAGGTGCACTAAGCACATTAAACAACCAAACCAGACTTTACAGCTCACTGCTGGGAATGCACTGTCCTAACGTCTTGGAGTGAGGAATTCAAGAAAGCTTATACCCATAATTTTTTTGACCCCACCCCCATATAGAATGCCCTTCCTGTGCTCCCTGCTGACAATGTACACCCGAGAAAACCCCTAATGCCACGTTCCTGACAGTAACCCAGGAAGTATCGTGGAGTTATTCAGAGCACTTTATTAAGCACAGTAAACACTGCAATGAATTTGGAAATCTAGCTATCATGCTTTTCTCAGGAGCACTTTTCCACCTCTGAGGCAGTTGGTTATTTAAAGTGCTTAGTGCTTTTACAGTGAAACTCTAACCTACAGTCAATAATTATAATATATGTGTGCAAAGTGCTATAAATAACTAACATAGCCTTTGAAACTCAGTGTTGGGAAAGCACCAAGTAAAACTTCTGGGGAATTCATGATTTATGTTTTAAATTATTATTTTTAAATTATTTATTTTTGAAAACATTTAATATCAAATATCTTAACAGTCTAAGAGCCCTGGTGCTGGTTAATAGTTTTGGGTGAATGCCAGAGACTAGGATGTAAAGGGTTAATCAGGATAGTAGGTCTGATTAATTCTCCGAAAAGACCCGTTCGTGCTGCGCTGTTTTTATATTGGAACTGTGTGAAATGTGAACCTTTCATTTGAAAAAAATAATGATGCCACTTTTAATAATATGCTGAAATAATTCATCAATGTCTGGAACGTTTGATGTTTACCGGTGCTGTTTGCAAGGACGCCAGCAGCAAAGGAGCATCATCTGCTGAGACAAGTGGAATAAAGTTCATGTGAAAGCTGAACAACAAAAAGGTTACATCAGAGCTGACACAAATCACTGATCAGAGAGGGTATAAAGGGAGAGAGGCTTGGCCTAGATGGGGAGCTATGGTGAATCCACCACAGCAGAGCGGTTGATGTAGTTCCTTCAGTGATCTTCACTGTTTTCCATTAGAAAGGTTGCCCCATAGCAGAAGCATAGCGCAGTGTCCTCTTACTGCTATGGCCATGATGTGGAGATGCCGGTGTTGGACTGGGGTAGACAAATGTGAGAAGTCGCACAACACCAGGTTATAGTCCAACAGTTTTATTTGAAATCACAAGCTTTCGGAGCGCTGCTCCTTCGTCGGGTGACTTCACCTGACGAAGGAGCGGCACTCCGAAAGCTTGTGATTTCAAATAAAACTGTTGGACTATAACCTGGTGTTGTGTGACTTCTCACATTTGCTATGGCCATGTTTATGTTTTGCTGATACTCACTGTCTGTCATACATAAAGATTAAATTGTGTAGTTGTGTCTGAGACGACAGGCTGGATTTTACTTACCGAGACGAGTTGGGGGCAGAACTGCTGCCTTCCAAGTTCTAGTCCCGCCCCCAGTGACGTCCAACGCACAGACGCTATTTTCCCCTGATTGGCCAATTAAGGGAAAGCCGGTGTCAGATGACGTCAGTTGATGACGCTTCATCTGCCGGTTTTATGACATGAAACATTTATTTTTGACAGATGATTTGACAGTGTTTGACAGCATTGAGGTGCTGTCAAACACTGACAATCACTGTACAAAGGTGAGCCCTTGTACCCAGGCTCTCCAATGACTCTCTCCTTAGGATAAAACTGATGGCAGCTGCAGGTGAGGGTACAGAAGCGATCTGTCACTTCTCCCAGTGAGGTGAGGCTACACAAACACTTCAAAGCTTGTCGGCTACAGAAAAATCTAAACATATTAAAAATGACTTTCCCAACATTTCCTTATCTCTGATACTCACCAGTGTCCCATTGCATCCTTCACACCACTTCTGCAGCTGTCATCTATACACAAACATTACAACAGACCCACAGCACGCCTCACTTACCCTGGCAGGGTTCCTCGACGTCAGGAAGCCCGCACCAGAAGTCTCAAAATGGGAAAACGCCTCTTAACTGCCTGTTAACTACCTGTTAAGAGGCAGTTAAGTGGCTATAATCCTCTTCCCGCCTCTAGGAGTCGGGTCCCTGCGCAAATCGGGGACCCGACTCCTGGGAAGATTGGTTAGAGGAAGGTTGGGAGCGGGTTCGGGACCCGCTCCCATTCTTTTTGATTTTCCCAGCAGTCCCGCCTCCTCAGGGCTGGTAAAATCCAGCCTGACAGGTCTGAACCCAAATTATATTTGGAGACATGGTATACATCATTTGGCTAACACTGGTTAGCAAAAGTTATTCAGAGATGTAGGCAATGACATCAGAGTTGTCCAGCTGTTATAGAGCCTTTTGAGCCATTACTAATAATAAAATTGCAAGCACAGCACTACACACTGTGTCAGAAGCTTGTGCTAAGCAAAAAGAAGACATTTTCTTCTAAGTATTCGAATGCATACGGTAGCCCACAATGTATTTGTTGTGTTGAGACACCTGGGTTATGGGGCACTATTATTTTCTGTCTGTTTCAACTAAAATCTTCTTTAAACTTGATGCCAGACTGTCAAGTACTATTGATAAATGTGGGGGCCGGAGGTTAAAATATGTGAAAATCACTTCCTATGTTCAGCTTAGCAAGATACTCCAGGTTTGACAATACACATAGTTCAGACAGATCTCATTTGGTTCTTCCAATTTTATTCCTTCTGTGCTGAAGGCCTTGATGCACATGGAAACCTATGGTAGCTTACTGAAGTACCTCAGCTCTTGTTCTGAAGCCACTGATACACACGTGCTGGAGTGAAGTGCACCTGCACCTAATTTCAATGTACATTTTTCATGTCTGAGAAGAATAGTAGGCCTTGCATTTCACCCAATGTCTGCACATGTACATTTTCCAGCAGGGGTCACAGGTTAAGATTCAGGCAAGTGAATCTTGACTGATTTTCCAATTTCTTAAATGCACAGAGATCAATTGCACCGCCTACTGCCACCCTGGCATAGATCAGTTAAATCAATCGGAACCTAGACTTGATCCTGGGACCTGCGTGGTCTGTATAACTCAGCTACACGCCATTTTATCCAGCCGGACCATTGTGGATACACTCTAACTTATGAGGAAAGGTCAGAGATTAGGCTTATTCTCTTTCGAAAAGAGGAGACTTCAATGTGACCTAATTGAAGTTTCCAAGATTACGAAGAGAATTGATAAATTGATCAACTAAAGGAAACTTTTCCATCCAAAAGGTAAATGTTGTGGAATACAATGGCCCGGATTTTGCGGTCAGTGGCGAAGGAACGGTGCTCGCCACTGACCTCGAAAAAAAGCTGCCCACAAAGATATATGGGGCTCTGGAGCACAGACTTCTTCTATTCCGACGTCACTTTGAATTTGACGCCTTCTGCAGGGGATCTGTGGCATCCAGCAACAGGGCAGGCAACAGGCAGGCTGATCAGCCAATCAGATTGAAGAATTCTCACAGATGGCAAAGCAGGATGTAAAAAGCAGGGAATATAAATCACATTTAAATCATTGTACAGAAAGCAAAATAAAGATTGGGAGATAGGGAGGGGCTAGATCATGGAGGGATTTGGAAACAAGGATGAGGATTTTAAAATTGAGGCGTTGTTGGACCGGGAGCCAATGAAGGTCGGCAAGCACAGGGGTGATGGATGAACAAGACTTGGTGCGAGATGAGATATGGGCAGCAGAGTTTTGGATGAACACAAGTTTATGTAGGGTGGAAGATGGGAAGATGGCCAGGAGAGCATTGGAATAGTCAAGTCTAGAGGTAACAAAGGCATGGATGAGGGTTTCAGCAGCAGATGAGCTGAGGCAGGGTTGGAGTCGGGCGATGTTACGGAGGTGGAAGTAGGCAGTCTTAGTGATGGAGCAGATATGTGGTTGGAAGCTCATCTCAGGGTCAATCACAACACCAAAGTTGCGAATGGTCTGGCTCAGTTTCAGACAGTTGCCAGGGAGAGAAATGGAAACGGTGGTCATGGAACGGAGTTTGTGGTGGGGACCAAAGACATTGGCTTCAGTCTTCCCAATAATTAGTTGGAGGAATTTCTGCTCATCCAATATTGGATGTTGAACAAGCAGTCTGACAAATTAGGGACAGTGGAGGGTCCAGTGAGGTGGTGGTGAGATGGAGCCGAGTGTCGTCAGCATACAGGTGGAACCTGATGTTATGTTTTTGGGTGATATCGACAAGGGCCAGCATGTAGATGAGAAATAGAAGGGGACCAAGGATAGATCCTTGGGGGACTCCAGAAGTAACGGTGCGGGAGTGGGAAGAGAAGCCATTGCAGGTGGTTCTCTGGCTACGATTTGATAGATAAGAATGGAACCAGGCAAGCGCAGTTCCATCCAGCTGAACGAAGGAGAAAAGGCATTGGAGAAGGATGGTGTGGTCAACTGTGTCGAAAGTTCCAGGTAGGTCAGCTGTGGCTCAGTTGGTGGCACCCTTGCCTCTGAGTCAGAAGGTTGTGGGTTCAAGTCCCACTACAGGAACTTGAGCACAAAAATATAGGCTGACACTCCAGTGCAGTACTGAGGGAGTACCTGAGGAGAGAGAACCATTAACAATATCAGCTAACATGGGGGCTAGGAAGGGAAGTTGGATGGTCAACCGTTTGGTCGGAATAGGGTCGAGGGAGCAGGAGGTGGGTCTCATGGACAAGATGAGCTCGGAGAGAGCAAGGCAGGAGTTGGGATAGAATCTAGAGAAAGATGTGAGTCCAGGGCTAGGGCAGCGGGGAACATTAGGGAAAGTTTGGCCCGGTGGGCTAGGGGATGGAAGGGAAGTGTCAGAGGCAACTGAACAGATGGTCTCGATCTTTGTGACAAAAGAGTCCAAGAGCTCCTCACACTTGTGGTTGAAAGTGACGGTGGAGGAGGCACAGGAGGGTGGTTTAAGAAGATGGTTTGTGATAGAGAAGAGAAAGCGGGGGTTAACTTTGCATTCTGGGATGATCTTTGAAGAGCGAGCAGTTTTAGCAATAAAGCGCAGGACCCGCTAATTTTTTATGTTGTCCAGCCAGATCTGGCGATGGATGGTTAAACCAATTGTCCGCCTTAGACGTTCAAATCTGCGTCCCTTGGACTTAAGGGAGCGGAGATGAGGTGAATACCGGGGGAACAACTAGGCTGAGAGAGAGAGTGATGGTTTTAATGGGGTCAAGGGCATCAAAGGTGGTGGAAAGAGTATGATTTAGCAGTAATTAGCTGTAGAAATGTCATTGTGGGTCAAAGGCTAGATAGTTGGGAATTTGAAAGTGTAGTGGTAAGTGACTTGAGGGAGAGCTTTTTCCAGGGGCGGACACAGAAAGAAGTGGGGATGGGAGGAGGAAGGGGAATGTGGAATTTACAATGCCAGCTATCATGGGGTCCTGGAAGGAAGGGAAATTGGGTAGTAAGCAGTTTTGTAAGAATGGGGTCAGTGGAGTAGGTGGGTCTCATGGACAAGATGAGATCAGAGAGTGCATGAGCGAAGATTGGAGAGAAACTAGAGATAGATGCGACAGGGTACCAATTCCAGTGCTGTTAAACAGTATCCTGGCCAACAATTAACACCACCAAAAGAAACAGAACAACTGGTCATTCATCTCATTCCTGTTTGTGGGATCTTACTGTGTGCAATCGCTCCACTTCAAAGTAATTAATTTTCAATGAAGCGCTTTGACACATTTTTGAGAGATATGTTAAGGTGCCCCCTTTTTAAAAATTTGAACCCCTTGATCAGAGATCCTTATGATTATTCCCAAGTATCCAATGCTCCTCGATTTAATTACATCAAGCTAATGATAGGCACAGGAATTACACCACAACTGTGATGTGCAGATTGAAAGGTTTGCAAAACATCAATTAGGAACAGATTGCCAGTGAACAAACTGTGCAGTCTGTATAGGAACAAAAAGGTTCTGACTGGCATTTAACTGTGTCACCAACAATACACTTGCAGGTGTTATGACAACTGTTTAATCAACTGTACACAACATGTGCCTCTGCACAGACTTGCTTATTGTTTGAGCTTTTGTGAATTCGCTGCCAAAAGCGATATTGGCAAGAGACACCATATGTTAGACGGTTGTGCTTCCTGATCCTCCAGTGGCGAATTTACACCACAATTTTCTTGGCAACTGATCAGAATAAACCACAGCGAGCATAGCTGCAAATATGAAGCGGCGCAGCCAATGTCTTGATCCCGCCGCCAAAGTACCTTCCAGCTGTTTTCGGCGAGGGGTAGTGGTTGAGCCGCTCAAAAGGTCCCAGAAAATTATGGGGTGTTGTACATAATGGCTTAGATCACTTGTGCCATAATTTGCTGGAATTTCTGCACTATAATAATGGCATACGCCATAGATGCACCATTACTATTGCTTAAGTTTGTGGAAAATTCAGGTCCAATGAGTCCTGATGCCTTATTGTAGTTGCAGGGAATCTATGCTTCTGAGGTATAACAAAGGAACATTCCACAATGAAGTCCGAACCTGACATTATTATCAAGTGCATGTTTGAAAATGACAACCTGTTGGTAAACAAAGTTTTTTCAAAAATTATAGACTAGAATTTTCATCCACTGACCATGAACTAATGGCAATCTAACCCTACAATCTAAGTTCGTTAAAAAAAAAACTTACGAAGTAATAGCTGGGCTACTGACTCATGTTTTCTTCACCGTATTTCAAAGCCCAAGCACCCAAACATGATTTTGCTTAGTTTGAGTTGCAGTGTCCTCTGTTCAGGGAGATCAAGTGTTGGGTTTTATATTGAAAAGGCCATGTTGGATGGGCATCATGTAAGTTAATTCACTTGCAATGTTCAACAATGAAAACTGAACAGCAAAAGTCACGTTTTCAGCCTTTTCATTTTAAGAAACGTTCTCTAAGTCTGTGCGAAGGGAACAGTTTTCAGCTTTCCACACGTGCAGAAAACTCCATCCAAGGCTCTGTCCTGCATTTTGTCTTGGAATGGGCAAAAGGTGCCTACTCCACCCCTGCTAAACAACACAATCGTGCTCAAGGGCCTAGACTGCTCACGAGAAATACCACGGGTGTTTAGCTAGTGTGATATTAGCAAGAGTACAGACTTTGTGGCAGGGACTGGAGGTGATGTCATTGGTGTTCCCAATGTTTAGCTAGAGGGAATTATCTCTCATTCAAAACTGGATGTTAGACAAGATTTCGTTTTTAGGTCCAAAGTGGAGGACCTCACATTTCTCCACACTGAACTCCATCTGCCACAATTTTGTCTACTCAGCTAATCTGTTCCAGTACAGCTACAACACTGGCATTTACCCGACAAAGTGGAAAATTGCCCAGGTATGTCCTGTCCACAAAAAGCAAGACAAATCCAATCCGGCCAATTACCGTCCCATCAACAAAGTGAGGGAAGGGGTCGGCGACAGTGCTATCAAGCAGCACTTACTCACCAATAACCTGCTCACTGGTGCTCAGTTTGGGTTCCGCCAGGATAACTCGGCTCCAGACCTCATTACAGCCTTGGTCCAAACATGGCAAAAAGAGCTGGATTCCTAAGGTGAGGTGAGAGTGACTGCCCTTGACATCAAGGTAGTATTTGACCGAGTGTGGCATCAAGGAGCCCTAGTAAAATTGAAGTCAATGGAAATCAGGGGGAAAGCTCTCTACTGGCTGGAGTCATACCTAGCACAAAGGAAGATGGTTGTGGTTGTTGGAGGCCAATTATCTCAGCCCCAGGACATCGCTGTAGGAGATCCTCAGGGCAGTGTCCTAGACCCAACCATCTTCAGCTGCTTCATCAATGACCTTCCCTCAATCATAAGTCAGAAGTGGGGATGTTCACTGATGATTTCATTCGCAACTCCTCAGATAATGAAGCAGTCCGTGCCCGCATGTAGCAAGACCTGGACGACATTCAGGCTTGGGCTGATTAGTGGCAAGTAACATTCGTGCCACACAAGTGCCAGGCAATGTCTATTTCCCAACAAGAGAGTGTCTAGCCACCGCCCCTTGACATTCAACGGCATTACCATCATCGAATCCCCCACCATCAACATCCTGGGGGGGGTCACTATTGACCAGAAACCTAACTGGACCAGCCACGTAAATACTGTGGCAACAAGAGCAGGTCAGAGGCTGGGTATTCTGCAGTGAGTGACTCACCTCCTGACTCCCCAAAGCCTTTCCACCATCTACAAGGCACAAGTCAGGAGAGTGATGGAATACTCTCCACTTGGCTGGATGAGTGCAGCTCCAACAACACTCAAGAAGTGTGACACCATCCAGGACAAAGCAGCCCGTTTGATTGGCATTCCATCCTCTACCACCTTCAACATTCACTCCCTCCACCATCGGCATAACGTGGCTGCAGTGTGTACCATCTACATGATGCACTGCAGCAACTCGCCAAGGCTTCTTCAGCAGCACCTCCCAAACCCGTGACCTCTACCACCTAGAAGGACAAGGTCATCAGGCGCATGGGAACACCACCACCTCCAAGTTCCCCTCCAAGTCACACACCATCCTGACTTGGAAATGTATTGTCGTTTCTTCATCGTCGTTGGATCAAAATCACCTTCAGCCCTTGTTACAACGTCTGTACTCTTCCCAAACAGTCCATTCCCATACCTTGGACAATGTCTGAACCAGACTGTTCACAACCTTGACATTCTATTCAACACCGATTCCATCCTCCTCTTTGGCCACTGTTATAATTTGAACTCAACTGTTTGTAACCTCGCGGTCCTATCTGTCTCTGAACTAAGCTTCCAACCACATATCCTTTCCATCTGCCGCTGAAACTCTCATTCAAGCCTCCGTCACCTCCAGCTTTGACTATTCCAATGCTGTCCTGGCCTGCCTCCCATCCTCTATAAACTTCAGTTCATCCAAACCTCTGCTGACAAAAGCAGATCGTATCCTGCTCCACTTGCCCATCATCACTGTGCGTGCTGGCCTACATCTCAAATTTAAAATTCTCATGCTTATGTTTAAATCATTTCCTGCCGTGTCCCATCCCTATTACCAGCTCTACAACCTCCATTTGCCCAAACTCTCCATTCTTCTGCCTCTGGTATCTTGTGCATCTTGCTGTCCCCTCCCCTTCACCCCACCATTGGCAGCCGTGCCTTCAGCTGCCTAGGCTCCATGCTCCATCACTTCCTTTCACAACCCTCTGAGTGAAAACATTTCTTCATCGTAGTCCTAAATAGCCCACCCTGTACCCTGAGACTATGATTGCTCATTCTAGACTCTCCAGCCAGGGGAATCAACCTCTAAGCATCTACCCTGTCAAGCCCTCTAAGAATTTTATAAGTTCTCACTCTCATTAGATCCTTGGTTCCCCGCTAATTATCAGTTAGTAGTTCTGCCAGGTATTTTTTATGCGTCTTCTACTGTGAAGACAGCTACAAAATACTTCTTTAACTTCTGTGCCATTTCCTTATTCCTAATTATAATTCCTTCTATCTCTGCCTCTAAGGGACCCATGTTACTTTCGCTAATCTCTTCCTTTTTACATACTTGTAGAAGCTCTTACAATCTGTTTTTATATTTCTTGCTAATTTACAGGGCCTACTGCCAAATTTAAAGTTTTATACACTAATGCATGTAGCATGAGAAATAAAACAAGTGAATTAGAAGTGCAAATTTAGCTAAAAGGGTATGAAATAATGGCCATGACTATGACCTGGCTACAAGCTGGGCATGATTGGGAGATAAATATTCCAGGTTATAAGGTCTTCAGAATGGACTGGGAAATTGGAAAAGGAGAAATAGTAGCGAATTGATAAGAGACACTATATAGCTGTAGAAAGGGGCCATCAGTAAGAGTGAGCAGGTAAAAGAAACACTTTGGGTAGAATTGAGGGATAAAAAAGGAAGTAAGACTTTGGAGGGAATTGTTTATAGACCTCCAGATAGCAGGGACAAAGTAGCGAAATACATAAACGCGGCAATCAGTGAAGCTTGTTGAAAAAAAGGAGTAGTTATAATGGGAGATTTTAATTTTGATGTAAACTGGGAGAAGCAGAAGAGCTTGAGTCTCAAAGGCAGCGAATTCTGAGTGTATTCAGGACAGTTTTCTGGAAAAATATGTTCTTGAATAAACAAGAGAGCAGACCATAGAATCATAGGGCTGAATTTTGCCGTCGCTCAGATTGCGGGTTGGGAGGCGGGTCCGTTGTCAAAATCACAAAGATTGACAGCGGGTCGGTATCGCACTGTAAATCCGCCTCCTCATCAGTTTCCCAAGTGACGGGACTGTCATCCCTGAACGGACCCGACACCAAGCGGTGGGTCTGCCTAAATTTAGATAGTTTAAAGCTTATTAAAAAGTAGTTAAGAACCATTTTCTCATGTAGTTACCATTTTACCAGGTTTTCAACGAGGTTCCCGGAGAGCGGCTATCATGTCAGGGAAGTATGTCAGGTTCTCTGTGAATAGGTGACAGCTGCAAAAGTGATCTAAAACCTACCATTTCACAGCTGTTCACTTCCCAATCTTACAAGCTGGAGCATTAATGATTTGGAACCCACTTTTGAGCTTTATGCACTTTTGAAGTGTTTGGAGAAATCTCTCTATCCACTGTCACCTCCTTGGAAGAACCTATTTCAACATTAACAGATTACTTCTATCATCTCAACCTCACCTACCATCTACTCCATCAGCATCGGTGCCCTTAAAAAAATCTCACTTTGGTCCTCAGAATCCCGACACGATCAGCCCCAACACCAGCATCACCAGGCACACCAACCTTCTCCGCAATCACCTGATGCTGCACAGGACACAGGGCATCAGCACAACATTACCGCCTGGGAGGCCAGCGATGGCCACACCATAGCCAGATTTACTTCACCCTGGCTGCCACATGATGCACCAGGTTGACACCACCCCACACCAGCACCATAAAGCATCCCTACAATGTCCAAGCCATTCCTTTCACACTCATCACAATTGGGGGTGGGGGGGGGAAGTTATGTCTCAACATTCAATGGAACTCACTAAGACACTTGCAAAGGTGAGCACAGATCTGTCCAATAAGGTAAAGTGTTGAAAATATAGATTTCAATGTTTGACAACTCATTAACAGAAAATTTACATGAACATTGCATAAAACACCCAAGTGTCTACCCTTGTGTGTTGTTAGTTGGTATGATTGCACTAGGATGAGGGTGAGTGTGAGGGGTGGTTAGTGAGATGGGGAAGTGATAATGTAGGTAGAGAGGGATGGGTGGAGGTGCAAGGTAAGTTGGTGTGAGTAAGGATGTGCAGGAGTAGGGTAGGGAAGGCAGAGTCATGGGGATGTAATGAGTGGCACAGCAGGATGAGGTTGAGTGTGGCTTTGCAGTAACATTTCATGAGCTACTGAGATCAATTAAAGGTTTGCAGCACTGCAGCCTCGTCCTCCTGATGACATCCCTGCTTGTGCCCTCCTCTGCAATGTGCAACCAGGCTGCGTTGGTCTCCTGGGGAGGTCTCTTCCGCCCTTGGAAGAGAAGAGAACCTCCCTGCGTCCTGTGACTTTCTCCATAAGCATATGGAGGGAGTCATGTGAGAGCCTGGGTGCAGCCGTGCACCTTTGTGCAGTGCCTGTCAGTGTTTGCAGCACCTCAATGCTGCAGAACACTAACAGAACAACTGTCAAAATGAATGTGGACATGGTCCCTTTAAGGAAACTGGCTGATGACGCGCCATCAAATGACGTCATCACACCCGCTTCCTTTTAATTGGACAGGAACCTCGCAGGGCGGGCTTAACAAGCCCAATCAGGGCAAAATCCGGGACCCACTAACCACTAACCACCTCTCCCGCCGCGATCCCACCTCCACTGGCGATATCGCAGCCTATGACTTGGGGACATAGTCTAAAATTGAGAGCCAGACCTTTCAGGAGTGAAGTTAGGAAACACTTCTACACATAAAGGGTGGTAGAAGTTTGGAACTCTCTTCCACAAATGGCAATTGATGCTAGATCAACTGTTAATTTTAAATCGGAGATTGATAGCTTTTTGACCTCCTCAGAAGACGAACACGGGACACAACCAACAGAGTACCCTACGTCGTCCAGTACTTCCCCGGAGCGGAAAAACTACGCCATGTTCTTCGCAGCCTTCAACATGTCATCGATGACGACGAACACCTTGCTAAGGCCATCCCCACGCCTCCACTACTCGCCTTCAAGCAGCCGCCTAACCTCAAAAGTACCATCGTTCGCAGCAGATTACCCATCTTTCAGGAGAACAGCAACCACGACACCACACAACCCTGCCACGGCAACCTCTGCAAGACATGCCAGATCATGGACACAGATACCATCATCACACGTGAGGACACTACCCCCCAGGTACATGGTACATACTCATGTGACTCGGCCAACGTTGTCTACCTGATACGTTGCAGTAAAGGATGCCCCAGAGCATGGTACATCGGCGAGACCATGCAGACACTGAGACAACGTATGAACGGACACCGCGCAACAATCGCCAGGCAGGAGGGTTGCCTCCCAGTCGGGGAACACTTCAGCAGTCAGGGGCATTCAGCCTCGGATCTGCGGGTAAGCGTTCTCCAAGGCGGCCTTCGGGATACACGACAGCGCAAAATCATAGAGCAGAAACTGATAGCCAAGTTCCGCACTCATGAGGATGGCCTCAATCGCGATATCGGGTTCATGTCACGATACAGAACGTGACTTGACATCATGGCCAGTCTTTCCAGGTTTTTTTTTAAAACCCAAATGGAGAGGATATGCAGCCAGCAGGTGTTTTGACACGTTGGACCCCCTGGGACACATCTCATTGTCTTGGCTGTGCTCTTAGTGTGTCTTTGATGTAGGGAAAGATTTGAATACATTTTTTCTGTGTTTATATTGTGAATTCTGGGAGATTCTCTCACAGCTACCCTACCTGAAGAAGGGGCGACAGCTCCGAAAGCTTGTAATTTTAAATAAATCTGTTGGACTATAACCTGGTGTTGTGCGACTTCTCATTTTTGTCCACCCCAGTCCAACGCCGGCATCTCCACATCATTAAATGGTGGAAGAGGATCGAGGGGCTAAATGGCCTACTCCTGTTCCTATGTTCTTATGCCACACAGAGTCATCCCCAGTTCCAAAGGATGAGTATTAATGATTAAGAGTCCTCCTTTAAGTATGTGTATCCATATCTTAATGCCTTATTTAAATGCAGCAGATTTTGCATTGGAAAACTATTATACTAAAAAGACCATAAACACTGCAGTTTACATTGTGTGTCGCAAGTCGCTGAATCATTTCAGAACAGGTTAGCCAAAATCTAAAATATTCACTGTGCTACCCAAGTAGGTTGTGATGAGACAAAGGGATACAGAAAGGAAACAAATAGCTAACGATAGTCAAACTGTACTGTTTTACCTCTGTCCCAGCCCGAAATGAATTCTCTCTCACAAATGCACATCTCAAGTGAATTGAGCCATTTATTCCCATTGCTCTCCAAAATGCAAATGGATACTGGCCCTATTCAAACTTTACAAAATACAAACTCAATGCTGATGGAGTTTGGAACATTATTTTCTATAATAATTGCTTGTTAACATTTTGTGACAGTATAACCCCTTTTTCAGGTTATTTTAAAGTGGAATTCTTGCTATCAGGACCCTTTTAAAAAGGAGTGAGTCTTGCGAGCATTCCTGCTGTTATGGGGAACACCTGGATGAAATCAGGAACTCAATAGCAAGGGTGAAATCTAGATTTTGCTGGTCTAGGCGCTGCACAACCGCTCCGATAAAACTCAAACTTTCTAAGCAAGCTTTAATCTTCTCCACTTGTATATGTGTTTGATAGAGAAATAAAACAATCTATTATTTATAGACGCATTTAAATAAAACATACCACAATACAACTTGATCATAATTACGATACCGCACAAAAATGAACAGCAAAGGCAAACGCACAGGAGAGAAATGATCTGTCGTTCCAACTCATAAAGATAGCAAAGTATCTGAGACCCTGGAAAACATCCTGCAGGAAAAATTGAAGTGGAGACTCTCTTACCTCGACTGTGAGCTGCTTGTAGTAGCTAGACCCAAACATGAGATTTTCAAGAGTCAGGTTAGATACATCCGGTTCCAGCTCCTGACCACTTTTACCAAGCCATGACCCCTTGCTTAGTCGAGGGAAACTAGGGGACAGAAAAAGTGCTGGTAAAAATGAAGAATTGATATAGCTTGTTCCATTTTTTGGACAATGATATTTGGATAATATTTGTTTATGGTCGTTTAGGTGAGCAATGTCAGCACTGGGAGTCATAGAGTCATAGAGTTATACAGCACAGAAAGAGGCCCTTTGGCCCATCGTGTCCGCGCCGGCCATCAAACCCTGTCTATTCTAATCCCATTTTCCAGCACTTGGTCCGTAGCCTTGTACGCTATGGCGTTTCAAGTGCTCATCTAAAATGTTGTGAGGGTTCCTGCCTCTGCCACCCTTTCAGGCAGTGAGTTCCAGATTCCAACTACCCACTGGGTGAAAAAGTTTTTCCTCAAAACCCCTCTAAACCTCCTGCCCCTTACCTTGAAACTATGCCCCCTGCTTATTGACCCCTCTACTAAGGGGAAAAGTTCCTTTCTATCTACCCTATCTATGCCCCTCATAATTTTGTACACCTCAATCAGGTCCCCCCTCAGCCTTCTCTGCTCTAAGGAAAACAACCCCAGCCTGTCCAGTCTCCCTTCATAGCTGAAGCGCTCCAGCCCAGGTAACATCCTGGTGAATCTCCTCTGCACCCTCTCCAATGCAATCACATCCTTCCTATAGTGTGGCGACCAGAACTGCACACAGTATTCCAGCTGTGGCCTAACTAGCGTTTTGTACAGCTCCATCATAACCTCCCTGCTCTTATATTCTATGCCTCGGCTAATGACGGCAAGTATCCCATATTCCTTTTTAACCACCTTATCTACCTGTCCTGCTGCCTTCAGGGATCTATGTACATGCACACCAAGGTCCTTCTGATCCTCTGTCCTTCTAGGGTCCGACCATTCATTGTGTATTCCCTTGCCTTGTTAGTCCTCCCAAAATGCATCACCTCACACTTTTCAGGGTTAAATTCCATTTGCCACTGTTCTGCCCATCTAACCAACACATCTATATTGTCCTGTAGCCTGAGGCTTCCCTCCTCGCTATTTACCACTCCACCAATTTTTGTGTCATCTGCGAACTTACTGATCATACCTCCTACATTCATATCTAAATCATTAATGTACACTACAAACAGCAAAGGACCCAGCACCGATCCCTGCGGTACACCACTGGACACAGGCTTCCAGTCACAAAAACAACCTTCGACCATCACCCTCTGCCTCCTGCCACTAAGCCAATTTAGGATCCAATGTGCCAAATTGCCCGGGATCCCATGGGCTCTTACCTTCTTGACCAGTCTCCCATGCGGGACTTTGTCAAAAGCCTTACTGAAGTCCATGTAGACTACATCAACTGCACTACCCTCATCCACACACCTAGTCACCCCCTCGAAAAATTCAATCAAATTGGTTAGACATGATCTCCCCCTGACAAAGCCATGCTGACTATCCTTGATTAATCCTTGCCTCTCCAAGTGGAGACTAATTCTGTCCCTCAGAATTTTTTCCAATAATTTCCCTACCACTGATGTTAGGCTCACTGGCCTGTAATTCCCTGGTTTATCCCTAGTACCCTTCTTGAATAATGGTACTACGTTAGCTGTCCTCCAGTCCTCTGGCACCTTCCCTGTGGCCAGAGAGGTTCTGAAAATTTGTGTCAGAGCCCCTGCAATCTCCTCCCTTGCCTCACACAGCAGCCTGGGATACATCTCGTCTGGGCCTGGGGATTTATCCACTTTTAAGCCCGCTAAAACCGCTAGTACCTTCTCCCTCACAATACTAATTTGTTCAAGTATATAACAATCCACTTGCCTGATTTCTATGCCTACATCGTCCTTCTCCAGAGTGAACACAGATGCAAAATATTCATTTAAAACCTCACCTACATTTTCCAGCTCTACACACAGATTGCCACTTTGGTCCCTAATGGGCCCTACTCTTTCCCTGGTTATCCTCTTGCCCTTAATATACTTATAAAACTCCTTGGGAATTTCCTTTATTTTGCCCGCCAGTGTTTTTTCATGCCCCCTCTTCGCTCTCCTAATTTCTTTTTTAAGTACCCCCCTGCACTTTCTATACTCCTCTAGGGCTTCCACTGTTTTCAGTCCTTTGTATCTGCCAAAAGCCTCCCTTTTTTTCCTAATCCATTCTCATATATCCCTTGACATCCAGGGTTCCCTGGGCTTGTTGGTCCCACCCTTGACCTTTACGGGAACATGTTGGCGTTGTACTCTCTCTATTTCCTTTCTGAAAGACTCCCACTGCTCTGATGTGGATTTTCCTACAAGTAGCTGATCCCAGTCCACTTTGGCCAGATCCTGCCTTATCATATTACAATCGGCCTTCCCCCAATTTAGAACCTTTATTTCCGGTCCATCTTTGTCCTTTTCCATGACTACCTTAAATCTCACCGAATTATGGTCACTGTCACCAAAATGCTCTCCTACTAACACTTCTACCACTTGCCCGGCTGCATTCCCTAGAATTAGGTCCAGTACCGCCCCTCTCTTGTAGGACTTTCTACATGCTGGCTCAAAAAGCTCTCCTGGATGCACTTTAAGAATTCCGCACCCTCTAAGCCTTTCACACTCTGACTATCCCAGTTAATATTGGGGAAGTTGAAATCCCCTACTATTATTACCCTATTATTTCTACACTTCTCTGGAATGGAAGTTTTATCTTCCCTCATTTCTTCCCATGTTTTTTTTGACAGCAAATTTGGTATCAAATATTCCCCAGGTCAGGTACAACATCAGGTAGATGCTTGAGTAAAGCTTCTTCTACTCTGCACCAACATTTGGACATCACCAACAGTGGGGCATAGGGGGGGAGGGGGTGTGTGTATTAAGTACGAATGCTGATGCAAACTTGGGATCTTGCTTGATTGCCTTAGGAAGGAATTTCCTAGAGTTTTTCCTGAAAATAACCAAAGATTTTTTTTGCTTTCTCAATCAACACTGCTTCACATTTGCCCATAATGTGAAGCCTGACAGTGGCCAGGACTGAAGCATCCTCTGTCAGATATTTGCATACAGAGGAGTACTGTGCTTCTGCTTGGTGCTCAGGTGAGTTTAGGATCTCATAGTGAGGGTATAAGTAGGTGCGAACTTAGGTTCTGCCTCTTCTCAGCGCACCAGTGAATTGAGGTAACTCAACCTCTTCTCTGCAGCAGTTGTGTCTAATAGCATATTGCTTTGGAAAGAATCACATTTCTACTATTGCACTAAGAATGGTTTGCAGCACTAGGTGACCATACAATTGATTTTTCTGGTAAGACATCTCTTTAAAACATGTAAAATGTAATGCTGGATTCTTGCAGTCAAGGTCACTGCTGTACCTTATCAAGGGCTGGTGCAAAGCAACAAGCGATGCATGCACAGTAACGGATATGACTGAGAGGTGGAAATAGTCAAACATGACAGGTACGTGATGGTGTAACCCCCTCCTGGGATGGAAGTGAAGACCCAGCCTTCGGCTGCTGATCAAAGGTATTCCTGCAATATCACTCAATCTGTAGGAAAACAGGAAAACAGAAAAACAAGTTTCAGACATAACTTGGAGTCGTAGCTCTTATTAGGATTCTTTAACATTGGGCAATGACAAAAATGCTCATAAAAATCCTGTAATATGATGTATGCACATTGAGAAATCATTCAAAAAACTGTACATCTTTAATAGAGAAAACACAATCAATTATTTAAATTAGTCAGCAAAGAAATCATAATTATTCATTTAGTGTATATAGAGAATCGTGGTTACAGAGAACGTAATGAGTTAGGATTTGTTTAATTCTGATGTTCAGGATCGACTGAGGTCACTTGCATCTAATCTTGGCTTGGCACCAAGCCTGAAACAGTTTGTTCTCCAGTTCATTTACCCATGTACAATGAACCATCCAGATTCTGCTTTTTTAGACACACACTAATTGCTTCAGGCTAGATGTTGCGCACAGAAAGCACTTGTGGAAAGCAATACAAGAAATCTCGGTGAATCAAGCCTCATACTTCAGAGCAGCGGCAAGGTTGAAAGGAGTAGGAAAGAAGGCAAGATAAATCAAAAAGCTGCGGTTGAGTGGTGAAGCTTAGTTTTAAAAGCCTGAGGTTAGTGGAGGGAGAAGGGGATGGGGGATACACTAGAGAAGGAGCTGTCCAGTTTTGATTTAGAGTTGGATTTGGTGTGATGACTCTTGATTCAGCTTCACTAATGCTGGTACTGCTATTTGCTTTAATTTTTTAATCATTGCTCGCAGTGTTCACATCCAAAATGTCCACCTAGAAGTACATCACCAGTTCCTCTGCCCTGAGTATGGTGAGCTACCCAAGAAGAGCAAGGACAGAGGAAACAGCAAAAATACCTTAAAAAATAGTCTCAGCTTCCGACCAAGAACTGCAATAAAAAGTGAAAGCTTCAGCCTCTTCCAACCTTCCTACTTCTCTTATTTAATGAAACTATGCCTTGTACTGTCAAAACAGTCCCACAGCAATAATAGATGTCAAAACATTTGCACAGTGTCAATCAACATTCATACAGAGAGAAAATGAATAGTATTCCCAGAATCATTTTCACTGTTACATGCAGTAAAGTCCATTCAGGTTCACACCTCTGAATTTCAGCAGTCCAACATTGGCACCAAAGTGAAGAAAATAATTGTGTGATAATTATATTCTGCCCCTGGTATCATCACATTTTCTAAATATAACATGATAAGATACATTTTAAATATGCTGATGGCATCTAATGATAAAGCAGTCACACTGCATGATACTTTATTCCAGTTATAATGACAAGTTTTCCAACATGGAAGCACTGCACCTTTCGATTTTGTTCAACTGAAATGTCAACCTCGCATTGTACAATGGGACACCTGGGACAAATAAATTTTGACTCACAGTCATAACCACCCACTGTACAGTGGAATATCTGGGCAATCTAATTCTGACTTACAGTACTTACCACTCATTACACAGCGGGATACCCCAGCTAATCAATTCTGACTCACAGTAATATCTGCTCTTACTCAAGCTGTTTATAAGGTGTTCATATCTACACTGATGAAAACTATTTCCCCTTTATGTCTATAAAATGGAGACAAAGTATATCAGTGTAGACATGTATGCCTTGTAAACCTACTACCCAGTTGCCACCTTTTTCCCTCTTTGAATTCGATTACCAATTTAGTGCCGAATTGGTGGCAGTTATATGATACGGATATATGTTCATCAGGAACTTGGTCGATTTCACTTAGAATTCTTGCAACAAGGAGACATTCATTCCATCAGTCTGGGCCCATGATCCAGAGGTGTGTCGAATTCACTCAGTCCTCACACTGATATATTTGGAAATTTGGATATTTTAGGACTTACTACAGTTTTGCCCCTGTTTAAATAACCAAAGTATTTGTCTAAATCTGTTGATATTTTCCTATTTTCAGTCATCCTTGAGGATTTGTTCACAACTCAATATTAAAACTTCCCCATTTACCAGCAGAGCCTGAAATTTGCAGAATTTTCAGCAGGGCTAGTCTGCAGCCAAATGTTCAAACTATATTGGGAGGAGAAGGTGCCAGGACAAAAACACTGTGACATATGTTTCGCATGCTGCAATCCATTTTAGATTTCATGCGCCATCTTTAATACGAGAAGCAGCCAATCTAACCTAAGAACTGCTTCAACAGTCCGAGATGATTATTTGAGCATTGTAATCTTGCAGTTATCACCCGAGAGGAAAATCCATCCCCTCCAAATGTTCGCCCTCCTTTCCTGAAGGCACTATTATTGCGGAGGTATTGTTGTCGACACCCTCAATAGTCATACAGTGCCTTGTGCTAGCAGCCATTCTCAAGTACGTGCCAAGCCAATGAGTGTTGATGCGTTATTGACCAAGGAGACGCCCACATTTTCACTTTTTAGCAGGGTCCACTAGATAACATTCAGAAGTGAGAACTCCGGCTGATTTTTCACCTTCCCAGGACAGGGCTTCTGAGGCTGGTTGCAATATCTCAACTGCTGACCTTGTTGAGATCAGTTGACTCAGAAAAGACTGGAAATCAAACTTGGGACTTTATGGACTGAATTACTTAATACTAGGTGCTGCCTTTGTTTGCTAGACAGCAATGAGACCCTGTGTAAATATGACCATGGTAAACTATCTTTCCCCATTATCCTCAAGCTCTAAAGAGCAGTCAACATAGATGACCATTCCATCTCTCTCTATCGCTTCTCCTTAATGCCCCCACCCCGCCGCCACAACACCACCAATTCTTTGATGATCACCTGTAGTGTGCTCCTTGATCACTTTCTATCCCTCTTCTATAATCCACCCCTCAGCAATATCATCCACAATTATAGAGACAGGTTCCTTATGTATGTGATGCCAACTCTACCTCTTCACCTCCAACCTAATTCCATGACTGTACTGTACCGTGTCAGCCGTGGCTCAGTTGGTAGCACCCTCGCCTCTGAGTCAGAATGTTGTGGGTTCAAGTTCCCCTCCAGAGACTTGAGCACAAAATTCTAGGCTGACACTCCAGTGCAGTGCTGGGGAGCGCTGCACTGTTGGAGGTGCCGCATTTCGGATGAGATGTTAAACTGAGGCCCCGTCAGCCCTTTCAGGTGCCCTAAAAGATCCCATGGCACTATTTTGAAGAAGAGCAGGGGAGTTATCCCTGGCGTCCTAGCCAATAGTTATCCCTCAATCAACATCACTAAAAAACAGATCATCTGGTCATTATCACATTGCTGTTTGTGGGAGCTTGCTGTGCGCAAATTGGCTGCCGCTTTTCCTACATTACAACAGTGACTACACTTAAAAAAAAAGTACTTCATTGGCTGTAAAGCACTTTGGGACGTCCGGTGTTCGTGAAAGGCGCTATAGAAATGCAAGTCTTTCTTTTTGATACTGCCCAGCTACATGAATGACATCAAGTCATAGATGAACCAGAGTTTCCTTCACTGACAGAATTGAAGTAAACTAAAGCTGCTCACTCATACAGAACCTGCACATCTGCAACCTTAGTGTCAGACTTGATCTGAGCTTCAAACCCCATATGCAGCCCAACACAGAACACTTACTTCCATCTCCGGCACATCCCCGACCCACACCGTCCTCACCTGCCTCTTCCGAACTCTCAAATCGCTCCTCTACACCTTCAACAACTCAAGGCTTGATTTCTCCAATGCCCTCTTCTCTAGCCTTCCAGTTCCATCTTCCACAATTGCAAGTCCTCCTGAGCTCTGTGGCCCTTAGCCTAACCCACACAAAGAGACCCATCACCTCTGTCTTTGTTGATCTCCACTTGTCCTTGTCTTGCACATCAACTTTAAAATCTTCGTCCTTTTCTTTGAAAATCTCATGGCTTTATTCCACCATACCCCTGCAATCTTCTCCAGTCCTATGTCCCAGCTTGAACCCTCTACTCTTCCTATTGTAAGTGCCCCTCCCTTTGCTGCACCTCGGTAGCAGTACTTTCAGCTTCTACATCCTTGCTCTTTAGAATTAGCTTCCCAAAATGTTCACCTCACCACTTTAAAAAGCATGCTCAAAATCCTTCTTCTGTCACCAAACGTCACTCCTACTTCCTGCTCAGTGACCACTGCTCCCCTTCCAAAGTGTTTTGGGACGTTTGGTCATGTGCCATACAAATGCTTGTTGCTATTATGGCTGTTACTGTCCATCAGGGGAGCTCATTCAAGAGTCCCAACCCAGGATATCTACCTGCTTCTTTGTGTGTACCTTGTTATCATGACATTGAGTTTCTCGTCAGATGTCCACATGACTATGAAGTCTCACAATCAGTATATGGGTTAAATAAAAAAAAATGAAGAATTCTGATAAAGTTATGCAGCTGTCTGATTTGGGTCCTTCTTCATATTTATAAAATTCTTGCTCAAAAATTAAACATGAGGACGTTCTTGATGACTCAGTAGGTCAATAAATTATATAGTTTGCTAATGTGCCACATAGTTTAGCTGGTGTTAACTGAGCCAGGATAGCAGTAAGTCCCTACAATTAGCCTCAGTAACAGACTGGGGAAGTGAAAACTAGCCAGGGTTCTGTAATGCCATTCAGCCATCCTTGCCAGAAAGTGCATGTGTGTCAACAGTAAGTGAGGGCTGGATTAGGATTGTTGTGATATTCTCCTCCTCCACTATTCAACAGCCTTGGCTGAGTGTCAAGACTCCAAAAGGCCAAATAGTTCCTTAGAATAAATTGCGGGAGTCTGCTGCCATTTGGGGAGCAGTCCCCTAACATTAGTCACCACATTAAGGGAAGAGGGGGAGAGAATTAGATAAAATGAATGTTAAATGTACTGGAAGAAGCAGACAAGAGGAACTCTAGATTCTGATAACATTAGGTAGCTGAATTAAATTCCATGTATACATCAGCGTGTGATTTCATTATCTTAATGTTTACTTCTCCTAGTCTACATGTCATTTCAGAGCATTAATAAATATGGGAACAGAATAATGGCTTCAACCATCCAGATAAATGGGACGACTACTAAAAGTTTAAATTAAATATTTAACATTAGGAACAGCCAGTTAGCAATGGAAAGTTCACACATACAATTTTTATGAGCCTTCTATGAAGTATTCTGATGTGATCAGCTTTTTTACTGATTTGGCATCTAACTTCCCAAGCTTGGAGATATGATTAATCAAACAGATTTTTTTTTGACAACTAACCACTCAAGGTACTGCTTGAATTTCTGTAAATTGATACGGGTGTAAAAGCATGCAACAAGATTGGTTAACAAGAATTTCAGAACAGGTATTGCAAGTGCTCATGAGAACTATGACACAGCCTTCAGATAGCAACTTGTTGCCTTATTTTCCACACAATTAGACACAACCAACCCCTGCTTTCTATATACGCAATATTGGAAAACATCAGGATATTAGTTGCTAAACATTTAGTCACTAAGTATAGTAGAATAAGCAAGGACAAATTTATGCTTTCATTAAATAGACCCCTCTAATGAATAAATTAGGTGTCTTTAATGTGCCAAAGAACTTGGTTGTCTTTTCATAACTTGAGCTGAATTATTTTTGGGTTAGCTTTGAGCAAAAAAAAACGTGCCTTAATATAGCACCATATACATCCTCGGGACATCGCAAAGGGCTACATGGCCAATTAATTATTTTTGAAGTGCAGTCACTGTTGTTATGCAGGCAAACACAGCAATCAATTTGTACACAGCAAGCACCTAACAACAGTATTAAGACAAATAACTAGTTAATCTGTTTTGGTGAATTTTTTTGAGGGTTAACTGTTGGTTAGGAGAACTCCAAATAGTGCCATGGGATCTTTTATGTTCATCTGAATAGGCAAATAGGGTCTTAGTTTAACATCTCATACAAAAGACAGTACCTCTGACAACACAGCACTCCCTCAGTACTGTAGTGAAGTGTCACTCTAGATTTGTGTGGTCAAATCCTGGAGAGAAGCAAGAAGGCCACCAATGACTAACTGACACTTGGGGGGCGATTTTGTCAATGGGGAGCTTTTGGAGGCGGGACTGCTGCTGGTCAGGTTTTAGTCCCGCCTCCATCGACTTGTGGCCAAACCACGCTATTTTCCCTTGATTGACTTTGTTAAGCCCGCCCAGCGGGCTTAGCAGGCCAATTAAGGGGAAGCTGGTTACAGAGAACGTCAGCGTATGATGTTTCATCTGTCAAAAATTTTTGACAGGTGAATTGTCATCGTTTGACAGCTCTGTGAAGCTGTCAAACACTGACATTCTATGTTGTTTGATGAGTCCTTGTATTCAAGACTCATCAAACCTCTTTTGTGAGCAGAAATTAGATGGATGTTGCATCTGAGAATGCAGCAGCCATCTGTCATCTCTGCCGGTGAGATGCGAGACTCTCTATTCCCCAACTGTTGAAGCCTGCAGGAAGAAACAAAGGTAAGTAAACATTTTCTATCACTTTCCACTCACCTCACATACTTACCTCTCCACACTTGCACCCATCACTTACCTTCACAGCGCACTTTTGCACCCCTCCGACCTCCACAGACCCACTGCTCGCCTCGCTGTAATCCCCTTCCCGCCTCCAGGAGACAGGACCCGGCGCGGGTCGGCTACCCGCCTCCTGGGAAGATGGCACGGAGGCGGGATGGGTACCCGCCCCCAAATTCTGCCATTTTCCCGGCAGTCCCACCTCCAAATCCGCCTCCCCAGGGCTGGCAAGATTGCGCCCTTAGGGCTGAATTTTCTGTGGTGGTAGCAGGCGTGATCGGTGGTGGGTCGGGTGGGAAAGTTTTTGTTTGACAGCAGGTCGGGAACTGCTGTCAACTGGCTCCCACACGCCTTTCCCACAGGCGCATCTGTCTGCGTGGAGCCGACCCGACTTGCAGCGGCGGGGGACCCAGTTGAAATCATTATGAGGTACTTTAAGGGCACCTAAGAGCCTTTCCCCCGCCCCTACATTTTAAATTTTCCTGCATGGTCGTGGGATTCACACAGCTCAGGAACCACATCTGTCAACCTGTGGCGTGAGTTCCGTGGCCATTGCTCCAGCTGATTACTTGACAGCATGGAAAACAAACCAAAATAAAAACATGTTGATTACATCAGCTAACACATTGACGGAGATTCTGATCTACTTGAAAAGCTACTCGTACAAGTTAATTTTCCACTGGCCATTCTCGGCTGTTGCCTTCCAACGCAACAGTAATTGCCGTGAATTGATCTGTACCATTTCAATATATTTTTGTGTTGTTTCTGGTCAGGTTTTTCTCACAGTATATTGTGATTGTCCAGTTACACATTAAATCAAGTCATCAACCGTAACAATTTCATTCTCATCGCTCATTCCACTGGTTCAATTTGCTTTCAGTCCCTGAATATGACTAATTTAATTTTTCAGTCTGAGACTTTAGGGTGAATTTCTGCGGTGGTTCTCTCACTTGTCCATTGTTAACTTCAACGGAAGAGCTGCAGAAATCCCAGAAACACATTGTAAGCACCACTTACACTGTTTGTCAGGGATTCCGCAGCTGTTCCGCTGAACTTGCATGAGATTGTAAATCCACTCCTTTACAATTACATTTAAAATCTGCTTAATTTGATGTATTACCGATACACACATCTTTTAATTGTGCCTGTTACTGATACAAAAGTCTATAGATTTGTGACGAAAGCACCAATAACCTCACAATTAATGTACTTTTTAATTATTGTTCTTGATCGTATTTGTAGATGGAGTCATATTACTTAATGATAATTTTATTTAAATATTTCTTTGTCACTCACATATAACTTTTATTATATGATTGTACAGTAAAGATGCAACACCCACTATGTTAGATTGAACTTAAAATTTTATGTGGCCAGGGTCCCTTTAAGGATCCCGGCTTAAAACACATCATGAGCGACGTTACCAGACCCGCTCCATCTAGTTGGGACGGGTAACGCACTGGACGGGCTTAATAGGCCCCATTAAGATAAGTTCATTCTGTGCAGTGGGATGGAGCCAGCAGCGAGGTCGGGACCCGCCACCGACCACACCAGACCCGCCAAGGTAAGGAAAATCCCGGCCTTAGTATTCTGACTGGCTACTGATGGAGGGAAAATAATAATTCTGAACTGCCAATGATGTACTCGCGATAACAAGCAATGGCAGATGGATGATCCACAATGGAGAATTATCCCATTTAGCACCAATACTGCATCAGAATTCACATTGTATTTAGTGAGGCACAAAGATATTACTCACTGCTGTTCAGAGTCAGTGAAATGCAGGTCAAGCTTCAGCTGAAAGTCTACTTCATTCAACGCCTCTTCCACCTGCAAAATAAAAAAAAGGTTGCTCCCCTCAGTGAAAGAAATATAAAATTGCCACAATGGTTCAGTTGGTAATCATAGTGTGGAATTAAACCACATAGACCAAAAATCCCTGCTCAGTGTTGAGCTAACTGATCTACGCTCATGCAAGTCATTTTTAAAAATTTTAACAACAGAAAAATTTGGCATTCACAACAGGTTGATGACTATCTAAAAAAGGAAAAAAGTCAAGTTAACGTTTGGGTGCTTCTTCATCAGAAATCACTTCTGAAGTTTTCTTTCAATGAAATTGACCGTTATCCCTCCTAAAGCTAATTAAAATATTTAAATCAGAATACCCTCCAATTCAATTAATCCCTTGCCCACCTCTGGGATACCATGGAGCCTAGGACAGGGACAGATGTGACAGTGAGCCAGTTTTATGTTGTAAATGTAGAATACATGGCTGGCGAGCATCATTGTAGGTCTGTATTGTAAAGGTTTTAGTTAACAAATTAACCATGATGTGTCTAGGGTTAGATTTCGATGAAACAAACTGGACCCTGTGAAGTTATGTGAAGTTCATACAATTATTTTTTATCTCAATTTCCTTCCAGGAGAAATTATTTTTCGTGTGAAAGACAGAATTACAGCAGGCTTCAAAATGTCAGAAAAATGAACCAAATACAGTAACAAAAATAGAGGCCGTGATAAAAAGGGTATATTACTGCCCATTGTTTATGGGCTTTCCCGTTGTATTGTATTTCTTTGTTTAAAAATTCGTTATTTTTAAGAATGAGATCACCCTCACAATGGCTTTGCAAACTGCATGCTGTTCTTTTGGATGCGTCTTAAGTATATAAGAAAGAACCTAATCAATCCAGTACTGTTGATTACAAAAGGTGTAAGCATTTGGGAAAATAATCACCAAGCACGCCCAAGTGCTTGAAACAATCAACCAGCATCACTGGCTATAAAGCAACAGTAATTATAACCTGAGCATTGACAGCATGTTAAAGGTGGCCATTGGCATGCCTTTCCATGTGTCATGCAACATGCTGTTCATTTTTCCAATAAACTGCCACTGTCTTGCAGATTGACTTTGCAAAGACGATACTGTTTTTCAAAGGGTTTTATGGGTATAAAGAACAGATACTTTTGATATACTAGTTATGGTTATTATCCGACTGCAACCTACACAGAGGTCAGATATGATTGTGCAGGTAGGAATGTCTATGGAATTCCAAAAAAAAACAGTCAGGATCAGGTCACTCTCTTTCTGAGAAATATTTGTCTACTGTTTGTTTGAAAGATCTGCAAAGAAAGCTATTCAAAGGAGATCAATTAACTAATTCAAGAACAGTTTCAAAAGCGCTGTGAACTGACCTGTTGTTATTGCTTGCTGCAGCAAATGTATCTGCCTCTGAATAAGTACATTTGGTAGTATAGTCTGCTACAAACATGTCTAGGATGACTGATATTAATCATCTTGTGAAGTGGCATGGACATGTAGTGAAAATCTGTAGTGGAGGTCTATAGTTCTCCAAGGACATGCTAACCCAGAATAAATGAACACAAGGTCTTGCTTCAGTTCATTGGAAGTAGGTGATTACCTATGGGAGCTGAATGCTGGTGAAAGTCTTGTCTCTAATCAAGTCAGTTTTAATGTTGAATATGGATGCTGCCATTAAGAATGCCAGTCACTTTTTACTTTTTCACTTCAGTAATTTAAAAAAAATATCTGGATAGAAAAACTCAAAACTGTCTACATTCAGAATAAGAAACCACTCGAGAGTGAAATTAAAGGACTCTGGATTGGCACTTAAGTAAGTAGGCTTGTTACCAGTATAATGCACCCTTCACAATTCAGTTACACATACAGTGAAACCTTCATCATCCACACTGCAATTATTAGCCAGAATTTTCAGATCATGAAACCTTATGCAAAGTGTTAAAACTACACAATATTTATTTTGTTATTTACATTTCATCTCCTTGTTGAATAAAACGCATTATTTTTATTTGTATTGTACATGACTTCATTTCTGTGCTTCAAGTAGCGCTGCACATAACGTTTACAATTAAATTTAGGGAGCCTCGATTATCTGCTAATTTCCATTATCTACCATGGGCCCCCTCCATTATGGTGGATATCTGAATACAGTGCGACCTATAAAATGAATATGGATTTAGAAAAGTCCTATCTTATTTTTACAATTAGGTAATATGAAACGGAATATAAAACTGCTGGAAAAGCTTATAGGTTACACTTTGACGTGAGTGAGATTTTGCTGCTTCATTAAAGTCATAGCAGAACGCAACGCCACACAGTAGGGCAAAAGTAACCACCCAAAGGCTATCTCCATATTGAGGAGTTTTTAAAATCTTAGCTTATGGATAAATGCCAGTGTGGTAATAAAAACATACAGACAGAAAGGAAGATATTAACTTCCTTCAATAGCAGTAACCATCCAATAGGCTGATTAGTCCGAAATGGAGGGAGGGTTTTATGGAATCCCACAATCCACATGATGTGGGTGGGAGTGCCATTAGTGCCCACCGAACACAAGTATCACCCTGGATGTCAACCAACAATTCAGAACTGAAGGTCTGGTCTTCACTTGCCGGGACTGTCTGAACATAGAACATAGAACATACAACAGTACAGCACAGTACAGGCCCTTCGGCCCTCGATGTTGTGCCGAGCATTGTCCGAGACCAAGATCAAGCTATCACACTCCCTATCACTCTGGTGTGCTCCATGTGCTTATCCAATAACCGCTTGAAAGTTCCTAAAGTGTCCGACTCCACTATCACAGCAGGCAGTCCATTCCACACCCCAACCACTCTCTGAGTAAAGAATCTACCTCGGACATCCCTTCTATATCTCCCCCCATGCACCTTATAGTTATGCCCCCTTGTAACAGCTGCCTCTACCCGAGGAAATAGTCTCTGAACATCCACTCTATCTATCCCCCTCATCATCTTATAAACCTCTATTAAGTCGCCTCTCATCCTCCTCCGCTCTAAAGAGAAAAGCCCCAACTCCCTCAATCTTTCCTCATAAGACCTCCCCCCCAAACCAGGCAGCATCCTGGTAAATCTCCTTTGCACTCTTTCCAATGCTTCCACGTCCTTCCTATAGTGAGGTGACCAGAACTGCACACAATATTCCAAATGTGGTCTCACCAAGGTCCTGTACAGTTGCAGCATAACCTCACGGTTCTTAAACTCAAAACCTCTGTTAATAAACGCCAACACACCATAGGCCTTCTTTACTGCTCTATCCACTTGAGTGGCAACCTTCAGAGATCTGTGGATATGAACCCCCAGATCCCTCTGCTCCTCCACGTTCCTCAGAACCCTGCCGTTGACCCTGTAATCCTTATTCAAATTTGCCCTACCAAAATGAATCACCTCGCACTTATCAGGGTTAAATTCCATCTGCCATTTTTCGGCCCAGCTCTGCATCCTATCAATGTCTCTTTGCAGCCTACAACAGCCCTCCACCTCATCCACTGCTCCACCAATCTTGGTGTCATCAGCAAATTTACTGATCCACCCTTCAGTCCCCTCCTCCAAGTCATTGATAAAAATCACAAACAGCAGAGGACCCAGCACCGACCCCTGTGGCACACCGCTGGTAACTGGTCTCCAGTCCGAAAATGTTCCATCCACCACCACCCTCTGCCTTCTATGAGATAGCCAGTTACTTATCCAATCGGCCAAATTTCCCTCTATCCCACAACTCCTTACTTTCTTCATGAGCCGACCATGGGGAACCTTATCAAACGCCTTACTAAAATCCATGTATACGACATCAACTGCTCTACCTTCATCTACACACTTAGTTACCTCCTCAAAGAATTCAATCAAATTTGTTAGGCAAGACTTACCCTTCACGAATCCGTGTTGACTATCCCTGATTAAGTTGCCCCTTTCCAAATGGTCATAAATCCTATCCCTCAGGACCTTTTCCATTATCTTACCAACCACCGAAGTAAGACTAACCGGCCTATAATTACCAGGGTCATTCCTATTTCCTTTCTTGAAGAGAGGAACAACATTCGCCACTCTCCAGTCCTCTGGCACCATTCCCGTGGACAGTGAGGACCCAAAGATCAAAGCCAGAGGCTCTGCAATCTCCTCCCTTGCCTCCCAAAGAATCCTAGGATATATCCCATCTGGCCCAGGGGACTTATCGACCCTCAGGTTCTTCAAAATTGCTAAAACATCTTCCCTCAGAACATCTACCACCTCCAGCCTATCCACCTTTATCACACTCTCATCCTCAAGAACATGGCCCCTCTCCTCGGTGAACACTGACGAAAAGTATTCATTCATCACCTCTCCTATCTCTTCTGACAGTAGGTGCAGGGTTTGAACCCTGCACCTACTGACTCAGAGTCAGTAATGTTACTACAAAGCCAAAGGCTTGCTTGGCTTTCTCTGTGAAGCTTTGTACATTCGCTACTGTAGAGGCAAAAGTGGAGGCACTGGATTAACTGTGTGTCCCTTCAATATTACTATTATGGAGTAAGTCCTACTGGATTTGTAAGTGTAGTACCTATCTCTGGAACTTTATAGATGAGGTCCCACCTGTGAGGTTACTCAGGTACAGAGGATAGTTTCTTAAATCACATCGAATTCATGACTTCCAAACCAAACAATCATTACTGCTTCCCTTCCAACTTCTCATTGCACTTTTTCTGAAAGAACATCACAGTTTCTATTTTATTGATTCCAATTAATTTTAAAACACTTGAATTGATTCTTTTTTTTTTCCCTGAATAAGAACAGATTGATCTTTGTGAATCTCATCATTCAATGACCTAAGCCCTTCTTTAAAATCTTTCCTGAGCATTTATGAGGCAACGCTGCTTTGTCCTCCTTCCTCCTCCTACCTCCTCTCCTAACCATTCTTTGATGGATTTTTGTACTCAGGAAATTGAGGGATTTCAATCTAGTTCTCCCTAAGCCCTTCAGCATCTCCACCTCCTTCTCCTCCTTTAAGACCTCCTTAAAACCTAACTCTTTGAACAAGCTTTTGGTCGCCCCTCCTAACTTCTCCTCCTTTGGCGGAGCATCCTTTTCTGTCTGATTACATCTCTGTGAAACACCTTGGAACATTTTTCTATGTTAAACGTGCAATATAAATGCAGTTAGTAGTTATTGTGCTCACAAAATTGAGCATTTCAGCGCTTGATAAATCTTGTGTCACCCGGGATGAAGAAGGTAGATTACAAGAGCCCATCCAATACTTGAGGAAGAGTATCTTTCCCCGCTAACAAGAAAATCTCCTGTTGGTTGAATATGCCACGGCCCCAAAGATCAACATCCTGCAGGATTCCTTTGATAGACGCAGTTTTGAAGTGTAGTCACTGTTGTAATGTAGGGAAACCATGCAGCCAATTTGGACACAGCAAGATCCCATAAACAGCAATGAAATAAATGATCAGAATATCTGTTGTTCGAGGGATAAATGTTGACCAGGACACCAGGAAACTCCTCTGCTGTTCTTCGAAAAGTGCAATAGGATCTTTCATATCCACATGAGGGGGCAGACTCAGTTTAACACCTCATCCAAAAGTTGAAACCGCAACAATCCAGTCTCTGGAGTGGGACTTGAACCTACGATCTTCCAACTCAGAGGCGAGAATACCACCACTGAGGCACCTGAAGACAGATAATCGCATTGCAAATGCTGGCACAATCACTCATGGAATACAATCCAGATGAATGTAATTTGTGAAAACCATTCTATTGAATGAGCAGTAATTCAAGAACATTGATTCTAATTAATAGTATAAAATAACAAATAATGCTTGCATTGATATAATGCCATCCATGTTCAAAATATCTCAGCCGTTTTACACAAAGAATTACTTTTTGAAGCGCGGTGACTGTTATGCAGGCAATTAGAACCATATGTGAAATGAAAACCCATTATTTGTACTGCTTTAGCTTGTTTGTGTTTGCAGTCAGCTATGGCACTACTACAAATATCAAAAATAATTACGTTGCTACAGGCAAATACTCAGACACCTCAAGACTAGTTGCCTGAAAATTCCCAGTACATTCTTAGATCTACAAGAGCCTCTACCCCACCCAGTGAATTTTCTGAGGAGAAGCTTTGTATCAATGCTCCCTGATTCCCGAATATTACTGGTTTCTCTCATTTCTCATTATTCAACACTGGCCAGCTATTCTGGAGACAAAATTCTTCCCTTGCTGCCACAACACAGGAACCGCTGCATCTCATGGATTATCTGATCATCTCAGTCTATCTTTATCCCTGATGTGGAGATGCCGGTGTTGGACTGGGGTGGACAAATGTGAGAAGTCGCACAACACCAGGTTATAGTCCAACAGTTTTATTTGAAATCACATTCAAATAAAACTGTTGGACTATAACCTGGTGTTGTGCGACTTCTCACATATATTTATCCCAATAACCACTATTCCAATTTCAAGTCAAATGTTTCTTCAGCTTCTTTTATAAGTACTTAATCAACAGTCGGAAATGTTTTTGTAGTCTACTAGTCATCCAAAAATGCAGCACAACTGCAGGCACGGAGATAGTTGTGGCCTGTACCCTTTCACGGCTCAGTACTTGAACATTTAGTATTTCTCATGTGGTATTCATGAAAAACTTTGGTTAGACAGCTGCAAGAAATGCATGAGGGAGGGAGAGTGCAACGTGCATCTGTTCTAGCATCTGCAGGATAAACATTTCCTGCTGAATATTGAACAGAGTTTTCAAAGTAGGCTTTTAATGGAGTTAAGGTAACTCAATTGATGACACGTTGGCAATGGTAGAATCACATTAGTCACACTATATGCATTAGGATGCAGGATCACACTCAGTATTCTCCATGTGGTAAGTTATCAATCTCAACTGTACCAATATGGGAAGGAGCATAGAATCATAGAAAGTTACAGCACGGAAGGAGGCCTTTTCGGCCCATCGTGTCCGTGCCGGCCAACAAAGAGCTATCTAGCCTAATCCCACTTCCCAGCTCTTGGTCCGTAGCCCTGCAGGTTAGAGCATCCCAAGTGCACATCCAAGTACTTTTTAAATGTGGTTAGGGTTCCTGCCTCTACCACCCTTTCAGGCAGTGAGTTCCAGACGCCCACAACCCTCTGGGTGAAGAAATTTCCCCTCAAATCCCCTCTAAGCCTTCCCCCAATTACTTTAAATCTGTGCCCCCTGGTTTTTGACCCCTCTGCTAAGGGAAATAGGTCCTTTCTATCCACTTTATTTATGCCCCTCATAATTTTATACACCTCAATAAGGTCTCCCCTCAGCCTCCTCTGTTCCAAGGAAAACAGATCCAGCCTATCCAGTCTTTCCTCATAGCCAAGATTCTCTACTCCCGGCAGCATCCTTGTAAATCTCCTCTGTACCCTCTCTAGTGCAATCACATCTTTCCTGTAATGTGGTGACCAGAACTGCACGCAGTACTCTTGCTGAGACCTAACTAGTATTTTATACAGTTGAAGCATAACCCCCCTGCTCTTGTATTCTATGCCACGGCTAATAAAGGCAAGTATTCCGTATGCCTTCTTAACCACCTTATCTACTTGGCCTGCTACCTTCAGAGATCTGTGGACATGCACTCCAAGGTCCCTTTGTTCCTCTACACTACTCAGTGTCCTACCATTTAATGTGTATTCCCTTTCCTTGTTAGCCCTCCCCAAATGCATTACCTCACACTTCTCCGAATTGAATTCCATTTGCCACTGTTCTGCCCACCTGACCGATTTATTGATATCTTCCTGCAGTCTACAGCTTCCTTCTTCAGTATCAACCACACAGCCGATTTTAGTATTGTCTGCAAACTTCTTAATCATACCCCCTATATTCAAGTCAAGATCGTTGATATATACCACAAAAAGCAAGGGACCTAGTACTGAGCCCTGCGGAACCCCACTGGAAACAGCCTTCCAGTCACAAAAACACCCATCAACCATTACCCTCTGCTTCCTGTCTCCGAGCCCGTTTTGAATCCAACTTGACACTTGGCCCTGGATCCCATGGGCTTTTAACTTCGTGACCAGTCTGCCATGTGGAACCTTATCAAAAGCCTTGCTAAAGTCCATATACACTACATCAAACGCACTACCCTCATCTATCCTCCTGATTACCTCCTCCAAAAATTCAATCAAGTTTGTCAGACACGACCTTCCCTTAACAAATCCGTGCTGACCATCTTTGATTAATCCGTGTCTTTCTAAATGAAGATTTATCCTGTCCTTCAGAATTCTTTCCAATAATTTTCCCACCACCGAGGTTAGGCTGACTGGCCTGTAATTACTCGGTCTATCCTTTTCTCCCTTTTTAAACAAGGGTACCACATTAGCAGTCCTCCAGTTCCACACCTGAAGCCAGAGAGGATTGAAAAATGATGGTCAGGGCCTCTGCTATTTCCTCTTTTGCTTCGCTTAACAGCCTGGGATGCATTTCATCCGGGCCTGGAGATTTATCCACTTTTAAAGCTGCTAAACCCCTTAATACTTCCTCTTTCACTATGTTTATTTCATCTAATATTTCACACTCCTCCCCCGATAGCAATGTCTGCTTCGCCCCTCTCCTTTATGAAAACAGATGCAAAGTATTCATTAAGAACCCTACCGACGTCTCCCGCCTCCACACACAGATTACCCTCATGATCTCCAATAGGCCCTACCCTTTCTTTAGTTTTGCTCTTACTCTTAATATATTTATAAAACATCTTTGGGTTTTCCTTGATTTTACTTGCCAATAATTTTTCATGCTCTCTCTTTGTTTTCCTAAAGTCATTTTTAATTGCACCCCTGCACTTTCTGTACTCCCCTAAAGATTCTGGAGTATTTAGCCCTCGGTATCTGTCATACGCCTCCCTTTTTTTCTTTATCCTACCCTGTATGTCTCTAGACATCCAGGGGACTCTAGATTTGTTAGTCCCACCTTTTTTCTTTAAGGGCACATGTTTGGTCTGAACCCTTCGGATCTCCTCCTTGAATGCCTCCCACTGCTCTGACACCGATTTACCTTCAAGTAGCTGTTTCCAGTCCACTATGGTTAAATCCCCTCTGAGCTTAGCAAAATTTGCTTTTCCCCAATTTAGAATTTTTATTCTTGGTCTATCCTTGTCCTTTTCCATAACTACCTTAAATCTAACAGAATTATGGTCACTAGCACCAAAATGCTCCCCCACTGATACGCCTTCTACCTGCTCAGCTTTATTCCCTAAAACTAAGTCCAGAACCGCCCCCTCCCTTGTTGGGCTTGCTACATACTGGCTAAAAAAGTTCTCCTGGATGCATTTTAGGAATTCCGCACCTTCTATACCCTTCATACTAATTTTATCCCAGTTAATATTGGGGTAGTTGAAATCCCCTACTTTTACTGCCCTATAGCTTTTGCACTTCTCAGAAATTTGTCTACATATTTGTTCTTCTATCTCCCTCTCACTGTTTGGGGGTCTGTAGTACACTCCCAGCAGTGTGATCACCCCTTTTTTGTTTTTCAATTCGACCCATATGGCCTCGCTTGATGATCCCTCCAACATATCATCCCTCCTCACAGCTGTAATAGTTTCTTTAATCAATACCGCGACCCCCCCACCCCCACTTTTTACCTCCCTCTCTATCCCGTCTGAAAATCCTGTAACCAGGAATGTTGAGCTGCCATACCTGCAGTTCTTACTCAAGACTAGCATCCAGTCATAAAATGGCACAGGCCTGGCTACAAGTTACCTTTTTTACTTTTTCCTCCAGGCCAACCAACATTCATCCAGTAGGTATAAAAGGAAGTGGAGAATAAAATAAAATTCTTCCAGAGAATCAGAGTATCATAGAATCGTACAGCACAGGAGGCCGCCATTTGGCCCATTGAGTCTGCGCCGGCTCATTCGAAGAGCAATCCAGTTAGTCACACTCCCCCGCTCTTTCCCCATATCCCTGCAATTTTTTTCTCCTTCAAGTATTTATCCAATTCCCTTCTGAAGGCTACGACTGAATCTGTATCCACCACCCTATCAGGCATTCCAAATCCTAACCACTCGCTGCGTAAAAAAGTTTTTCCTCATGTCGCCTCTGGTTCTTTTGCCAATCACCTTAAATCTGTGGCCTCTCATTATCGACACTTCAGCCATTGGAAACAGTTCTCTTTATTTACTCTATCTAAATCTTTCATGATTTTAAACACCTCTATCAAATCTCTTCTTAGCCTTCTCTACTCTCAGAAGAACAACCCCAGCTTCTCCAGTCGATCCACATAACTATAAACCCGCATCCCCAGAACCATTCTAGTAAATCTCTTCTGTACCCTCTCCAAAGCCTTCCTAGAGTTAAAGTGTGGTGCAAAGAATTGGACACAATACTCCAGCTAGGGCCGAACTAGTGTTTTATGTAGGTTTAGCATAACTTCCTGGCTTTTGTACTCTATGCCTCTATTTATAAAATTGAGAGGTCGCACAACACCAGGTTATAGTCCAACAGTTTTATTTGAAATCACAAGCTTTCGGAACTATCGCTCCTTCCTCAGGTGAAGTCACCTGAGGAAGGAGCGATAGTTCCGAAAGCTTGTGATTTCAAATAAAACTGTTGGACTATAACCTGGTGTTGTGCGACCTCTCAATTTTGTCCACCCCAGTCCAACACCGGCATCTCCGCATCATGACCTCTATTTATAAAGCCCAGGATCCCATAAGCTTTGTTAACTGCGTTGTTAACCTGTCCTGCCACCTTCAAAGATTTGTGCACAAGCACCCAGAGGTCTCTCTGTTCTTGCACCCCATGTATGGGTAGAAATAGAATTCCATCATTAGTGCTAAGAAATCCTGCTTAAGGCTACAGTGCTCTTTATCCCAGTATCCCACCAGAAATTTCAGGTGTCTGTGGACATTAGTTAAGGATAGAATTGGGGTCCAATTTTTTTGCTCAACATAATCAAATAGCCTGCATGCAGTCACTTTCTAGGCTCACAAAGCCAGAAGATCCATTTGAGTGAGTAACCAGATGAGATACTGTGTCGGTGGAACTGTATCCTGTTGGGGCCATTTTCCTGCTCCTGGGTGCCAGGCAAGCAGAGCGGACCTTAAGCGCACGCCATCTGCAATGACCTGAACCTGCCTGTCTTTCTATGTTCAGGTTTACATCGGCTGTACAGTCTCTCAGCACAGACCTACCCCTGGCAAATCGTAGTGCCTGGAAATGGGGGAGAAACTGAAATACTGAAAGTCTGAGAGGCAGCCAGCAGATCTGCAATGCTGATCCACATTCCTGGAGGAATAAAAGAGACTTATTTTGTTTTTTTTTAATTCGTTTATGGGATGGTGTGTGACTTGGAGGGGAACTTGGAGATGGTGGTGTTCCCATGCGCCTGCTGCCCTTGTTCTTCTAGGTGGAAGAAGTCGCAGGTTTGGGAGGTGCTGCCGAAGAAGCCTTGGCGAATTGCTGCAGTGCATCTTGTAGATGATACACACTGCAGCCACGGTACGCCGGTGGTGGAGGGAGTGAATGTTTAAGGTGGTGGATGGGGTGCCAATCAAGCGGGCTGCTTTGTCCTGGATGGTGTCGAGCTTCTTGAGTGTTGTTGGAGGTGCACTCATCCAGGCAAGTGGAGAGTATTCCATCACTCTCCTTACTTGTGCCTTGTAGATGGCGGAAAGAGCTTTGGGGAGTCAGGAGGTGAGACACTCTCTGCAGAATACCTAGCCTCTGACCTGCTCTTGTTGCCACAGTGTTTATGTGGCTGGTCCAGTTAAGTTTCTGGTCAATGGTGACCCCCAGGATGTTGATGGTGGGATATTCAGTGATGGTAATGCCATTGAATGTCAAGGGGAGGTGGTTAGACTCTCGCTTGTTGGAGATAGTCATTGCCTGGCACTTCTGGTGCGAATGTTACCTGCCACTTATCAGACCAAGCTTGAACGTCGTCCAGGTCTTGTTGCATGCGGGCTGGACTGCTTCATTATCTGAGGAGTTGTGAATGGTGCTGAACACTGTGCATCATCAGCGAACATCCCCATTTCTGACCTTATGTTAGAGGGAAGGTCATTGATGGTTGGGCCTAGCACACTGCCCTGAGGAACTCCTGCAGCGATGTCCTGGGGCTGTGATGATTGACCTTCAACCACCACAACCATCTTCATTTGTGCTAGGTATGACTCCAGCCAGTGGAGCATTTTCCCCCCAATTCCCTTTGACTTCAGTTTTACTAGGGCTCCTTGATGCCACACTCGGTCAAATGCTGCCTTGATGTCAAGGGCAGTCACTCTCACCTCACCTCTGGAATTCAGCTCCATTGTCCATGTTTGGATCAAGGCTGTAATGAGGTCGGGAGCCGAGTGGACTTGGCGGAATCCAAACTGGGCATCAGTGAGCATGTTTTTGGTGAGTAAATGCCGCTTCATAGCACTGTCGATGACACCTTCCATCACTTTGCTGATGATTGTGAGTAAACTGATGGGGCAGTAATTGGCCGGGTTGGATTTGTCCTGCTTTTTGTGGATAGGACATACCTGGGCAGTTTTCCACATTGTCGGATAGATGCCAGTGTTGTAGCTGTACTGGAACAGCTTGGCTAGAGGCACGGCTAGTTCTGGAGTACAAGTCTTCAGCACGATAGCCGGGATGTTGTCGGGGCCCATAGCCTTGGCTGTATCCAGTGCGCTCAGCCGTTTCTTGATATCACATGGAGTGAATCGAATTGGCTGAAGACTAGCTTCTGTGATGGTGGGGACCTCAGGAGGAGGCCGATATGGATCATCCACTGGCTGAAGATGGTTGCAAATGCTTCAGCCTTGTCTTTTGCACTCACGTGCTGGGCTCCACCATCAGTGAGGATGGGGATATTCATGGAGCCTCCTCCTCCAGTTAGTTGTTTAATTGTCCACCACCATTCACGACTGGATGTGGCAGGACTGTAGAGCTTTGATCTGATCCGTTGATTGTGGGATCGCTTTGCCCTGTCTATAGCATGCTACTTCGGCTTTTTAGCATGTATGTAGTCCTGTGTTGCAGCTTCCCCAGGTTGGCACCTCATTTTTAGGTATGCCTGGTGCTGCTCCTGGCATGCTCTTCTACACTCCTTATTGAACCAGGGTCGGTCCCCTGGCTTGGTGGTAATAGTAGAGTGAGGGCTATGCTGGGCCATGAGTTTACAGATTGTGGTGAAATACAATTCTGCTGCTGCTGATGGCCCACAGCGCCTCATGGATGCTTTGGGTCTTGTGTGTTTGCTGTTTGCCCCTCTCCAATTGGAGAGGGGCTGCACACAGAGCCTGAGGCCCACTTCTTCTGAGCACCCATCAAAATGGATGCCCCACTGGCCATCAAAAAGAAAAATGAGGCGGGAGGATTGAGAATGCCCACCTCATGATATCCCTTAGTCTGCACATGTTGGGGATGCCCCTGAAAATTCCAGGGTCCAACAAATGGGGAGCATGAAAATTTTATCCCCAGTGTCTTAATGAGTGGGGAAGAAAAAATTGGTGTAAAAAATGGTCTAATCTCATGCAAATGAACTTGATTGATTAATAAAGTGCAAGTTGCAAGATGAATCAAGACAGTCAACAGCAAGAAAGGGACTAAGTGCTGACATTTCTCAGCTACAATTGGCACTGTGTTGCTTGTGTTGCTTTCCAATGAGGCACTGCCTCCTACATTTCTACAACACAGTAACGAATGGTAAATACTAATTGCCTGCGTTCTCAGAAGTAATACTGTACTGTATCTCATATACCAAATTTGTTGCCAAAAATGTGTCAACCGTCTGCACAAAAATTGCCATTGCAAAAAAAAAGCAAGTTAATTATCATAACAGTCAGAACAGCAGTAACAAAATACCAATTAAATCAGTATTTTTCTATATACTATGTTTATCAGAATAGAAAATGGAAGTGGAACAATATAGCATTGGATATCCAATTAGAGAAAGTCAAAATCATCACAATGTAAGGACTGACTGCAAACATTTCTGCATTGTCCTGTCACCATCTGTCAATTTGATGTTACTGAATGATCTGAACGATATTCAGTGATCCGGTTGATTTATGATTATGACTCTCCTAATACATAAGTGTAGAGTCAGGGGAAAAGAAGATGAAGTTATCCCATTGATCAACTTAGTGCTCAGTGTAGTTTTCCTCATAATGTCCTTGCTGATGGTCAGACCGTCTCCTCTGCAGTTACCACAGTGATATAAAATCAAAAGTTGTGTCTAAAGCGTGGAATTGCAATTTTGGGTATGGCCTAGATTTGAAACTCATCAGCTACCGGGAAATTACGTGTAAACTTTACATCTTGTATCTTCCAAAAAATCTAAAAAAAAATTGGAATTGTTTTGAAAGCAACTAGAGTTACAGCAATGATGGCATAACATGTGGTTAGTAAAATGGGATGCACCAGGATGATGACGCTAAGGTAATAAAGAACTGGGTAGTGCTTTAGGTAAAATACTGTTGTTTTTGTATTTTTTATCCCAAATTTGAACCTAGATTAGACGTGTGAAAGATAATAAAGGATCAATGACACTAATAGGCTTAGTCTACAGACCACCTAATAGTGGAAGGGAGGTGGAGGAAGAACTATACAGACAAATTAGAGAAATGAGTAAAAAACATAGAATAATAATCATGGGGGATTTCAACGACCCCGTTATTAATTGGACAGAAGAGGTAGGTAAAGGGGATAAGGGAGTGGAGTTCCTACAATGTCTACAGGACTCCTTTCTAACCCAATATGTAAAAAGCCCAACAAGGGAGGATTCGCTATTGGATCTAGTTATGGGGAATGAACCAGAGCAGATATGAGAAATAAAAGTAGGGGAACATATAGGCAACAGTGACCATAATATAATACGCTTTAAGATGACAATAGAGAAGGACATAAGAATGACAAAAAACAAGTTAATAGATTGGAGAAAAGCTGATTTTGAGGGGCTGAGAATAGAACTTGGGAAGATAAAACGGGCAACAATAGTGGCAAACAACGATGTAAAACGACAATGGGAAACATTTAAAATGGTGTTCAACAGAGTGCAGGAAAAATATATTCCGCTAAAAGGTAAGAACAAACTAAACACTAATGAGATTCCATGGATGAATAAAAACATAAGGAAACAATTGAGGGTAAGGAAAGAGGCATGCATTGAGTACATAGACATTAGAGGAGTGCATGATAAGAGAGAATACGAAGGGATTAGGACAGAAGTCAAAAAAAATTAGGAAGGCAAAGAGGAACTATGAAATTAAATTATTAAGGAACATAAAACAAAATAGTAAAATATTTTACAGGCACATAAATTTAAAAAAAGGTTGGGATGGGAATAGGGCCATTAAGGGATGGACAGGACAATACCACTGGTAACGATAAGGAGATGGCAGAAATATTAAATCATTATTTTGCTTCGCTATTTACCAGGGAGATAGAACAGGTGGACATGACATTGGATGATGAGATGAGTAATGAGATAAGTGCATTTAAAATAAAAAAGGGGATATATTAAATAAACTAATCAAACTCAAAGAGGATAAAACCCCTGGTCTGGATGGATTGCATTCACGTATTTTATAAGAATCTAGGAAAGAGATAGCAGAGGCATTACTACACATATTTAATAATTTGTTAGAAAAAGGTGTAGTGCTAGAGGACTGGCTAACGTAATACCTATATTTAAGAAGGGGGATAGAACATGTCCAGGGAATTATAGGCCAGTCAGCTTAACATCTGTGGTAGGAAAAATAATGGAATCCCTATTAAAGGAGAAAATAGAAGAACATCTAGAAACAAAAAATATAATAATGAATAGTCAGCATGGATTTCAAAAGGGAAAATCTTGCTTGACCAACCAAATTGAATTTTTTGAAGAGGTAACAGAACGAGTAGACAATGGTAATGCAGTAGATGTAATTTATCTAGATTTTCAAAAGGCCTTCGATAAGGTACCCCATAATAGACTAATGAATAAGGTCAGAGAATGTGGAGTCAGGGGACAAGTAGCAGAATGGATTGCTAGCTGGCTTCAAGACAGAAAGCAGAGAGTAGGAGTAAAGGGTAGCTATTCACAGTGGCAGAAGGTGGGTAGTCGTGTTCCACAAGGATAAGTGCTAGGACCACTGCTGTTCACAATTTACTTTAACGATTTAGACTTTGGAATCAAAAACACAATTTCTAAATTTGCGGATGATACCAAATAGGGGGGGGTATGAGGAGGACTGCAACAAATTACAGGAGGACATTAATAAACTTGCAGAATGTGCATATAATTGGCAAATGAAGTTCAACACAGACAAATGTGAGGTATTATATTTAGTAGGAAGAATAGGGAGGTCACTTATCACTTGGAGGGTGCGAGTCTAGGTGGGGTAGAGGAACAAAGGGATCTCGGAGTACAAATACACAAATCACTAAAAGTATTGATACAGGTTAGCAAGGCCATTAAAAATGCAAACCAAGAACTAGGGTTTATTTCCAGAGGAATAGAATTGAAAAGTAGGGAAGTTATGCTAAACCTGTATCGAACCTTGGTTAGACCACACAGAGTTCTGGTCGCCTTATTATAAAAAAGGATATAGAGGCACTGGAGAGAGTGCAGAGAAGATTTACAAGGATGATACCAGAAATGCGAGAGTATACATATCAGGAAGGGATGAACAGGCTGGGTCTCTTTTCTCTTGAAAAAAGGCGGCTGAGGGGTGACCTAATAGAGGTCTATAAAATTATGAAAGGTTTTGATAGAGTGGATACAGAGAGAATGTTTCCACTTGTGGGGAAGAGCATAACTAGAGGCCATCAATATAAGATAGTCACCAAGAAATCCAATAGGGAATTCAGAAGAAACTTCTTTACCCAAAGAGTGGTGAGAATGTGGAACTCGCTACCACAGGGAGCGGTTAAAACGAATAGTATGGATGCATTTAAGGGGAGGCTGGACAAACATATGAGGGAGAAGGGAATACAGGGTTATGCTGATAGATTTAGATGAGGAAAGACGGGAGGAGGCTCGAGTGGAGCATAAACACTGGCGTGGACTGGTTGGGCCGACTGGCCTGTTTCTGTGCCGTATATCCTATGTAATGTAAAGATCCTTCTCTATGGCTTTAAATTTTCCAAGTCATGAATATAGGCCTTAAGTGAAATAAGTCTAAGTAGACTCAAGTGCCTATCGACACTTTGATTCCACAGCATTAAACTGTCCTACGCAATTCACAGTTAACTGAATTGAAGGTTAGAATGGACATATAGGGAATCTGACTGGGACCAATGAAAGTGGATCCAGATGGTGGGTGGAAGCTCAAATTCAAAGAAGTGGGAAGGAAAGACAACAATGTCACCAGTTATTCTTTTATTTCAGGTAAATCTCCATAATTAGCTGAATGTAACGGTTTGGCACATTCACCTCATCCTTCCTTAGAAACCTATGGACCCAACATCATGACCCCTAACTACCTCTTGAATAATTCCAGAGTTTTTGCCTTCTGCCCAGATATTGACCACTCTCTGTGTGAACATATTTTTTTCTTGAAATCAGTCCTGAACTTGCAATTTATCAGGTTGTACTCAAGTCCTCTTGTCCTAGTCATGGTTTAACTTGAAATAGTGATCTGGATTCATCTTTTCTATTCGATATTAGTATCTTGTATACCCTTAGAAGGTTCCCTCCTTTTAAGTCTGCAGAATCCATGGGGGAAAAATTCAGTTGCTTTGCGCCTCCCGTTAGCGGCGTAAGACGGCGCTAATGGGGTGCAAAGAAACCAGCGTCCAGGCGCGGCGATGTTTGCGCCGCTCGTGAAATTGACCAGACATTTTGCGGTGGCGCTAAACACTACCGCCTCGATCTCCTGCGCCCACAGATCGTGATGTCAGTCGAGCGTGCAACGCCCCAGTAGCACCCCGGACCGGATATTGAGTGGCGCCCCCTACCTTACCGCCTGCCGCTAGCAACGAAAGGTTGAGGGGAGCGTTTTGCAGTTGGGAAGGGACTGGGGGAGCGCTATTTAAAGGCGACCGCTTCCTGCCTTTTTTTGTCGGCAACATTTTTGCACCACGCATTCTGAGAGAGAGAGAGAGAGAGAGAGAGACTTCTGGAGAGATTCAACGCTGTGTGAAGGAGTTTTGGGTACTAAGCAGCACTTTGCAGGTTCCTTTTGATTTGACCTTCCTTGCATCGATTTAGAAGAGACTGTGGGGGCTGAACTCTGAGCTCTTTCCCTGGGCCTCTCCATTGTTCTTTCCAGCAGATTTGATGTACAGTTCTCTCCAGGCCGAGATTCAAGGCTGCAATGAGCAGGGTGTGGATGGAGAGCAAGATCAACCCTCCCCTTTAAGAACTGGCTGGCGCCAGTGTGTCTGTGTTCCATTGCTGACTGACATCACATGAGCTTCGCCAGCACTCTGAGGTAGTGCCTCGCTCCTCGGCGCTAGCGCCTTAAGAGAGGTGTGTAGCGCCTGATTTAGCGCTCCAATCACCTCCAGGGGCGATAGAAGCAGTCGGAAGCGATAATTAGCGCCAGGCGCTAAACTTTGCGCCCGGCCAATAATTGCGCCCCAAACGGGGCGATACCGAATTTCTCCCCGATAGTCTTTTTAATCCTTACCTCTTAAGTCAGTCCTCTGACATTCGGTATCAGCCTCTTGGTGCTTCTTTGCACCACTGCCAGGGTTTGGATGTTTCTACTGCAAATGTATTCAAAATGTGATAAAAAAACACTGCTTTCCAAGAAAAATGGCTTGTTTCCTTCATTCTTAAACCAAAGGTACAAAGCTCTTCATGAGCACAGGCCTCTGATTACTTTCCTAAAATTACAGCTATGCTTTATTTTAGCGAATAGAAATTTTAAATGCCTTTTAAATTGATCAATAATAATGCCATTCAAAGGATTAATATTACTCAAGACATTTATCAATGATCGACTAGAAAATGGCACTCCAATAACAGTAAAATATCTGCAACAGAGAGCAGAATGGTAGGGTAGTACAATGCTTCTCCAAGGTGAATACCACAGACAGCAAGTTCACGTCCATGTGACCCACATAGCAAGTGAACAGTGTTTGCTGTGAGAAAGAACAAGTAAAAACCCACGCCAGGTACCGCCTCACTGAGAGGCAAGGAAAATAACCTTGAGAGTAATTTATAATGTAACTGAAAACAAGATTTAATCAACGATGTCTCCTCTGAGGCTCTTACCAGTGACTTGAAAGGATTAAATATAGAAACAAAGCAAGGCAATAGTAAACAACAGGTTTGCAATCTTTAGGATTATGAGATGATTCAGTAGAATATAATTTCCCTTCAACATAAATAAAATTTGAGTTGTTACCAACAAATTAAAATCGATACGAGTCTGGGTAAGTGGCAAACGATCCATTCCCCCAAGACCTGGGTTTAAAGACATGGGCCAGGAAATTCCTCGGAGCTGCTTATGCTCCGCCGGTATAAACTCATTGGAAGTGCCACGGCGATCTCGTTTACGTGCGTGAACGGGGTTTCCGCTGCACTTCCAGTGAAGTTACGGTGGCAGAGATTGACCCACTTCGAGGAATTTCCCAGACATGATAACTCAGGAAGCAGTAGTTAGGATAGATTAACCTTTAAGTTTAAAAGTCTGTTGATTGTAGCGAGAGGAAGAGGGAGTGAAGGATTTTGTACCTTTCATTATGGACTTTTGACACTTGTTTTAAAGAAGACTAAAATAATGAAATTGAAACCCTTGATTTCTTGGTTAAAAAAAGAGATCTGTCAGCTTGACCAAAATCAGGATGCATGATGGTCTTTGCTTATTGTCCAGGATGTTTGGAGAGAGCAGCGTTTGAGTCAGCAAGACGAAATGGAGCCTTCGTAAGCTATAAAACCTGAAGTACCTGATAAGAAGAAATAATGTTGACAGGTGCAGAGATAAGGAACAAAGCCTGCAAACCGATAAGAATTTTTTGGGTGTTTAAATCAACCCATATAATGTATAATGATCAAACGGCAGATTTGAAAGAAAACCATATAAAATAGCCCATTCTACAAGAGTTTTCAGGAGAACCACAACCGGACAAGACAGCTTAGGAGAAGAATCTTCTTTTCCTTCCAGGACAAAGAACTTGATTAATTCTTTATCCTGAGTTGTACTCACTATAAAAAAAGGTTGTATGATAAGTTACTATTTGCTTTCTGGCAAAAACTGTCACGGTGTAGGTCAGATTTAATCTTTAAAGTCAGAATATAGCTACAATATCTTGCTTGATCTTTGACTTTTTGTATTCAGAGCAAGAGAGAAAATACATCCTACAATCGGGAGTTCTGCCGTTTTGTGATTCAGTGAATGACCGAGTTAGGATAAAAGATACTGGCCTAGAAATTTGCGTGGCCGGCTTGCCGCGGGGGTAAGGATCGTGCGCGCTCTTACTCACCGCGCCTGCCGTTGTGTTTTGAGCCCACAGGAACTTCGGGTCCCGGGCCTCTCCCAAGAGCCGGCGCGCAGTGCTTGCGTGTTCCAGGGGCGTAGTTAGTGTGATGCGTCCCCTGGGATCACGTGGGCCATGGAGAGCCAATGGCAGCAGACCATCTTTCATTCATAGATTTGACAGGAACCTGTCAAATCTGTGAATTGAAATCGGCCCCAAAAGAACAGCTAAACTTCAAATAAATTTGTTTTAAAAACCATCACATTTATAAAATAACTATAGTTAAATAAATTAACCACTTTAAACAAAAATTTAAATTTTTGAAAAAATTAAAATACTTTATAAACGTTATAAAAATAAACTTACCTTTCTTTAAAGTATCTAAAAAAGATAAACCTGTTGAAAAAAATTTAAAATTATACTTAATTAACTATTTACCTTGTTCAAAAGGGGTCTTACGCTTCCTTTTTACTAGCGTAGAATCTTCAATACTTACCCTCACGTTGAAACCTGAAAAAAAATCTAAGTGTGCTGCGTGCGCGCAGCCTCTAGCGCGCACGCGGTTCACCTAGGAACCGCCCCCTTCACCATACCGGAAGTTCCGGTTTCCCGCGCATGCGCAGTGCATGCAGGAAACCGGCACTTCGGGAATGAATACGGGTGAGTACGGACTGTGTACTCACCCGGGAACGGCCGAATTTTTGGGCCACTGTAATGAGTACTTATTTCAGTAGACCGAGGGTGCAGGGAAAAGGAAGAGTTTGTAGAATGGTGCATTTTGTGCTTAGGAGGAATAAGAGAGGGTAGCTTAGAGAAACAATCAGCAGAGTAGAATCAATAAGATTGCATAGGATTACCTAGGATATACGGCACAGAAACAGGCCATTTGACCCAACCAGTCCATGCCGGCATTTATACTCCACTCGAGCTTCCTCCTGTCTTTCCTCATCTAACTCGATCAGTATAACCCTCTATTCCCTTCTCCCTCATGTGCTTATCTAACAGCCACTTAAATGTATCAATACTATTTGCTTCAACCACTCCCTGTGGTAGTGAGTTCCACATTCTCACCACTCTCTGGATAAAGAAGTTTCTTCTGAATTCGCTATTGGATTTCTTGGTGATTATCTTATATTGATCACCTCTAATTTTGCTCTTCCCCACAAGTGGGAACACTCTCTCGGTATCTACTCTATCAAAACCTTTCATGATTTTAAAGACCTCTATTAGGTCACCCCTCAGCCTTCTGTTTTCAAGAGGAAAGAGACCCAGCCTGTTCATCCTTTCCTGATAGGTATACCCTCACATTTCTGGTATCATCCTTGTAAATCTTCTCTGCACCCTCTCCAGTACCTCTATATTCTTTTTATAATATGGCGACCAGAATTGTACGCAGTACTCCAAGTGTGGACTAACCAAGGTTCGATACAAGTTTAGCATAACTTCACTACTTTTCAATTCTATCCCTCTCGAAATAAACCCTAGTGCTTGGTTTGCATTTTTAATGGCTTTGTTAACCTGTATTAATACTTTTAGTGATTTGTGTATTTGTACTCCGAGATCCCTTTGCTCCTCTAACCCATTTAGATTCTTATTATCCAAGTAATATGTGACCTCTCTATTTTTCTTACCAAAATGTAACACCTTACATTTATCTGTGTTGAATTTCATTTGGCAATTATATGCACATTCTGCAAGTTTATTAATGTCTTCTTGTAATTTGTTGCAGTCATCCTCAGTATTGACTATCCCCCCCCTAATTTGGTATTGTCCGTAAATTTAGAAATTGTGTTTTTGATTCTAAAGTCTAAATCGCTAATATAAATTGTTAACAACAGTGGTCCCAGCAATGATCCTCGTGGAACACCATTTCCCACCTTCTGCCACTCTGAATAGCTACCCTTTACCCCCAACTCTCTGCTTTCTGTCTTGAAGCCAGCTAGCTATCCATTCTGCTACTTGTCCCGACTCTGCATTCCCTGACCTTATTCATTAGTCTATTATGTGGTACCTTATCGAAGGCCTAGAAAATCTAGATAAATTACATCTACTGCATTACCCTTGTCTACTCTCTCTGTTACCTCTTCAAAAAAATCAATTAGGTTGGTCAAGCAAGACTTTCCCTTTTGAAATCCATACTGACAATTTATTATTATATTTTTAGTTTCTAGATATTCTTCCATTTTCTCCTTTAGTAGGGATTCCATTATTTTTCCCACCACCGATGTTAAGCTGACTGGTCTATAGTTTCCTGGACATGTTCTGTCACCCTTCTTAAAGATAAGCATTATGTTAGCTACCCGCCAGTCCTCTGGCACAACACCATTTTCTAACAAATTACTAAATATGTGTAGTAATGCCTCTGCTATCTCTTCCCTAGATTCTTTAAAAATGTGTGGATGTAATCCGTCCGGGCCGGGGTTTTATACTCTTTGAGATTGATTAGCTTATTTAATATATCTCCTCATTTTATATTAAATGCAGTTATTTCCTTACTAGTCTCATCATCTGATGTCATCTCCACCTGTTCTATCTCCCTGGTAAATACTGAAGCAAGTAATTGTTTAATATCTCTGCCATCTCTCTATCATTGCCTGTGGCATTATCCTGTCCATCCCTTAGCGGCCCTATTCCCATCCCGACCTTCCATTTTTTATTTACGTGCCTGAAAAATATTTTACTGTTTTGTTCATGTTCCTTGATAATTTAATTTCATAGTTCCTCTTTGCCTTCCTAATTGTTTTTTTGACTTCTCTCCTATTCTCTTCATATTCTCTCTTGTCATGCTCTCCCTTGCTGCCCATGTACTTAATGTATGCCTCTTTCCTTACCTTCTATTTTTCCCTTGTGGCTTTATTCATCCATGGTGTCTCATTAGTGTTTAGCTTGTTCTTGTTTTTTAGTGGAATATATTGTTCCTTGACTGTTGAACACCGTTTTGAATGCTTCCCATTGCTGTTCTACATCATTGTTTGCCAATATTGTTGCCCATTTTATTTTCCCAAATTCTATTCTCAGCCCCTCAAAATCAGCTTTTCTCCAATATATTACCCTGGTCTTTGTCATACCCCTGTCTTTCTCAATTATTATCTTAAAACATATTATATTATGGTCACTATTGCCTAGATGTTCCCCTACTTTTACTTCTCTTATCTGCTCTGGTTCATTCCCCAACACTAGATCCAATAGAGAATCCTCCCTTGTTGGGCTTTTTACATTTTGGGTTCGAAAGGAGTCCTGTACACATTGTAGGAGCTCCATTCCCTTATCCCCTTTACCGACCTCTTCTGTCCAATTAATAACGGGGTAGTTGAAATCCCCCATGATTATTATTCTATGTCTTTTACTCATTTCCCTAATTTGTTTGCATATTTCTTCCTCCACCTCCCTTCCACTATTAGGTGGCCTGTAGATTACCCCTGTGAGTGTGATTGATCCTTTATGATCTTTTATCTCTATCCAAATGGATTCTATTTCTGTTTTGCTGATAGCTGCGTCACTTTTTTCTACTGCCATTATGTTATCCCTAATAAGTACAGCTACTCCAGCCTCCCCTTTTACCCTCTCTATCTTTTCTAAACATGTTATACCCTGTAATGTTTAATTCCCAGTCCTGATTTTTCTGTAGCCATGTCTCAGTAATCCCTACTATGTCTGGATCCTCACAATGCATGATTGTCTCCAGCTCCCCTGTTTTATTATGGACACTGTGTGCGTTGCTGTACAGACAGTTTAACTCATTTTTAATAGCAGTGACACTGGACAGAGAGTTTACTCCAAACACTTGCAACCTGCATAAAGCTTAATCTGTCTATCTGTCTTCCAAATGCAGTAAGCAACAGCTTCTGAGCTTGGAAATTGAACAGATATGAGATGGGAGTTTTTATAGCACATTTGCAGCTGTCAAGTAATGTGATGATTCCATGGTCATACAACTCCCGACCTGCTTATCTGATGTGATCCCCGAGTAGCGTGGACCACGTGGGTGGCTGACCTCGTAAAATGTAAAGGTGAGCTCAAAATACTTCTTAATGGGCTGTTAACAAGGTCATAATGACCCGAATTGCCTCCCCCACCGCTGTGTGTCGGCTCTGTTCAGTGCTGACAGACCCGGCAGCTGGGAAAGGCGCATGGTGGCGGGTTGACAGCAGGGTCCCAATCCGCTGTCAAAAAAAACATTTTCCCACCCGACCCGCCACCGATTGCACCTGCTGAGCCCCCAGAAAATTCCCCCCAAAATTGCTGCAAAGAAAGAATGGTTAGAGGCTAGGGGCTGGATTTTGATACTGGGGCGGGTTGGGGTCGTGTCATCCGCATTTCGTGTTATCCACCCGACTGCGATTGGATGTGGGAGATTGATGCAATTTTCACCTAATTGGGCAACTGAGTTCCAGCATGTGGGAACCCATGAACCAATTAGTGGTTTCAGTCTGAAAGTCGCCTCTGATGATGTCATCATTGCTGCTGCATTGCAGGTCAGAGACTGCCTGGCCTTTGCGGTGAGAGGACCTGGATGCAAAATGAGGAGAGACAGAGAGAGAGAGAGAGAGAGAGAGAGAGAGAGAGAGATTTTTTGCATCCAGGTCCTCTCACAGCAAAGGCCAGGCAGTCTCTGAAGACCTTCAATGCAGCAGCATCAGAGGCGACTTTCAGACCTAATACTACTATTACCTTCATCACATCTCTGTTGTAATAGAGGACCTGCAGCTGATAGTCAGCTATCCAAATGTGCTCCCGCCAGGTTTCACAATCGTGGTTCAGAACAGACGTGCTTCACGTAGATCAAGGGTTAAAATCACAAAGGCCTTTCAAAATGGCATTATAGAGCCAATTTAGTGCTTGTTAAGGGCCTTAACAGCCTATCCCGTCTCTTAAAGGCGGGACGGAGTCGGGACCAGCAGACACGATTTCATGAAAATTGCGTGGAGGCGGGATGGAGGCGGACTTGTGCCCGCCCGCCAGTTTTCGCAATTTTAACCCCCCACACGCCTCCAAACCCGCCTCCACGGGTCAATGAAAATCCAGCCCTAGGTGTGAGAGAAGGACCAGTCAAAAAAAAACTTTCTTGTTTGCTGTGCAGAAATCCATGTGAGGTACTAGAGGAACTTTTTTTTTATTCATTCACGGGATGTGGGAGTCGCTGGCATTTATTGCCCATCCCTAACTGCCCTTGAGACGGTGGTGGTGAGCTGCCATTTCAGAGGGCAGTTAAGAGTCAACCACATTGCTATGGGTCTGGAGTCACATATAGGCCAGACCAGGTGAGGACAGCAGATTTCCTTCCCTAAAGGACTTTAGTGAACCAGTTGGATTTTTATGACAATCCGGTAGTTTCATGGTCACCATTACTGACACTAGCTTTTTATTCCAGATTTATTTAATTAACTGAATTTAAATTCCCCAGCTGCCATGGTGGGATTTGAACTCATGTCTCCAGATCATTAGTCCAGACCTCTGGATTGCTAGTCCAGTAACATAACTACTATGCTACCATACCCCAGAATTTGGCCAATTTGTTTAACAAAGACCCTAAGAAACATCAGTAAGAAATGTGTCTGTAAATTTTCAAGATGAGAAATGTATTTTATTTGTGATTACAAAGAAATTTGACTTGGCAGAGAAGAGCTTGTTTAATTAAAACTGGAAAAAAAATCTCACAATCTGTTCACCTTTTGCTTTAAATGTTCCTTTATCCTGCGACAACAGACTCACCATTCTTGGCTGTACCTTGAGTGACAGCACTGACCACAAGTGATTTGAATACAATCCATTTATTCCTCCTAGCCAATACTGTCCAGGCTAAATGAAGAAAGGAGATTTTCTGGATAAAAATTAATTTTGATTTCATAGCCTTGTTAATGTTGAATGCTTCCAAAAGTCTTGAATTTTCACTTAAGAGATTGAACAAGTTATGCTTGATGGTGTGTTAGGTTTACTCTGGTGGTTTATGCCAATTCTGAGCTACAACTGGAGCATGTTTTACATTAAAAACAAATCAATGCAGGTAGACATCACACTTTATTATACACACAAAACAACTGAGCTGCAACCTGAAACCAATAAACCAATTCAAATTTGGAAAGTTCCTTGACTAAATCACAATTAAATTCACACTGACCTCTGCATTTACTTACGCAAATTGGACTTTCTGGGTTAAAGGGACAGGTCAGCTTAAACACAGATACACTTTGACATTATGCATTACATAGGCATAACACTTCTGTCATTGTAAAACTGTGCATCACCTGATTTACCAAACGCAACTCCATAGGAGACGCCTATATATTAAAAGTTTTCAAGCGTGTTGTCACACTTTGTATAGTCACAAACACATTCCAATTGAGCATTCTTTTAAAACAAAAGCATATGTAAAAAGACTAGTTATTTCCTGACCTTGAGATAACCTCACGTCCCTCAAAGGATTGGACAGCCCAGCAGCAGCCAATCTAGAGAAACTTCCCAAATCAACAATAATTACCCTCAAAGTGTAGCGTTAGACCATTTCTCCACAGAAAGTACCTGAGCAGTGATCGGATTAGCAGCTAAATATCAGAACTGTGCTACAGACCCCAAATTACCCATCCACAACATCACAGGAGATCTGCTGATACATATGCATTTTTCTTACATGAACAATTCCAACAGACGTGTTTTAACTGCTCTTGAACCAACAATTGTTACTAAATCAATAGCAAAATACTGCGGATGCTGGAAATCCAAAATAACAACAGAAAACGCTGGAAAAACTCAACAGGCCAGGCAGCATCCATGGAGAGAGAAACAGAGTTAACGTTTCAGGTCGAAGGCCTTTCGTTAGAACTGGAAAAAAGCAGGAAATGGATTAGATTTTAAAGCAGGTTTAGGGGCGGGGAAATGGGGGAGGGGATGAAAGAACAAAAGGGAGAGTCAGTAATAGGATAGAAAGCAGGAGAGATTGAGAGATATTCAAGCAGATACCTGATCAAACACGAGAAGGGAAACTGAAAGCAATGAAGATGAACAAGGTTGAAGAGGCAAACGGAAATCCCGTCGAAGAGAAGAGCAGAACTTCTTCAAGGTGGGCATTCCTAGAAGAGAGGTGGCAGTGAGCCAAACACTAATACAATAGCAAAATACTGCGGATGCTGGAAATCCGAAATAACAACAGAAAACGCTGGAAAAACTCAGCAGGCCAGGCAGCATCCGTGGAGAGAGAAACAGAGTTAACGTTTCAGGTCGAAGACCTTTCGTCAGAACTGGAAAAAAAGCAGGAAATGGAATAGATTTTACAGCAGGTTTAGGGGCGGGGAAATGGGGGAGGGGATGAAAGAACAAAAGGGAAGGTCAGTGATAGGATAGAAAGCAGGAGAGAGTGATAGCCATGGAATGTATTTGTGACTATACAAAGTGTGACAACACGCTTGAAAACTTTTAATATATAGGCGTCTCCTGTGGAGTTGCGTATGGTAAATCAGGTGATGCACTGTTTTACAATTGTTACTAAATGCTACTCAACACCATTGTTCCCTCTAAGGTGCGTGGCCATGCATCGATCTTTTACTTCCCCCAGACTTCAATTCAAAGGCCGCGCACTTGAGCTGGACAACTGGAGCGGGGGGAGGGGCCCAATAGACAATGGCCCGGGAATCCTCGTTTGTGACCTCAGAGCCGATCCCAATTGGAAATTAACAAAGGAGTTGGGGCAGCCGTCACATGTTAAGGGAGCGGGTGACGTGTCGGTTGTGTTGCCCTCTGAGAAATGCCGCGTGCTGCAGGCAGAAGCCGAGCTCATCCGGTTCCCATGGTGATGAGGGCAGCGTGTCCTCCCTTCTCCTTTGGTGCCACGGTTCTGGGGGGCTGTGTTACAGAAACTCCGCGGTCACCGCGGGGAACATCAGAGCGGGCCAGATCAGTGCAGCCGGCCCCCACTATGCTTTCAAATCGTGGGAGAGATCGGTAGATACCAAGTGTACCCTCATCTTCTTATTGAACCTAGACAGGTGAGTGAGTTGCCGAGTTTTACCCGCAACAGGTGAGTAAGAAATGTACTTTGCTGCTGTCAGATGGCAGTGACATGTTTTAGGAGAGGAAGAGAGAAACGAGTTTGTGCGAATTTTGAGCTGTACGTGAATCCACTTTTTAAAATAAAATGAGCCTACGGCAGATGGGTTTGTAACTTCAGGCTTTCAATCATTAGGTGAAGCATGGAAGCATTTTAGCAGAGGGAAGAAGAGTGATAAACACAAGTTTAACTTACTTTTATTAGCTACTTTTTACTCAATCCAATATTGCACTGGGGAGAGGGGGGGCGGCGGGATTCATGGTTTTAGTCTTGATGCTGATGAAAGTTAATAAAAACCTTAATAACATATAAAGTGGGAAAAATTGGAGCTTACTTTTGCAAATCAGAATTCTGGCGTCAGGTTTATATTTTTAGAAACGTTGGGGCACCTCACTATCTACAGGCCAACCCAATTAGCACATCTGTCTGCTGACGAATTCAAACCGCCTGGGAGGCAACAAAGGTTGCCTCTTGCATTGGAAGGAAGAGTGAGTGCGGCTAGCTGAAAGCACTGCCGTCAATGGTGGAGCGATTAAAATTGGGAATGCGCAAGAGGCCCGAATTGGAGGAGCGCAGAGATCTTGGAGGGTTGTAGCAACTGTTCCCTGTAGGGTGCACAGGTGCGCAGCCGGGCAGCGATCCTTAAGGTCCCGCGCACTTAAATTCAAAGGCTGCGCAGTGAGCTGGAGCAGGGGGAGGAGCCCAATACACAGTGACCCAGGAATCCTCACAGAGACTCGTTTGTGACCTCTGAGCCGATCCGAATTGGAACGGCATTTGCTAAGATACGGAGCCCTGCAACCCGGCGAGCGTTGCCTCGGGATTCTGTCGGTACTTTTTTCTGTGGAGACACGTGTAGTCCGTTCCCGGGGACTGAGTGGCGGCCCCGCTCAGTATTTGGAACAACACAGGTGGAGACGCAGCTCATGTACAATGGCCGCTGGAAGGAGACTAAAGCAAACAATTTTTAGGCCCGCGGTGAAACAAAAGTATGCGGAAAAAAAAAATTCGGAAAATTCTTTAAAGCCAGAAAAAATATGGGAGAGTGATGTTGGATGTCCCGCGGTAAGTTCCACTTAAATTTTGCCAGGTATCGTCACCTTTTTGAAAGAGTTTATCAGGGTTATTTAAATCAAGTTGTGAGAGAGGGGAAAATGTTTGTGCCCCCATTTGTACCTCAGAGTCTGTGAGAGACGGAGGGAACACGGTGGCATAGTGGTTAGCACTGGTGCCTCACAGCGCCAGAGACCCGGGTTCGAATCTGACCTCGGGTGACTGTCTGTGTGGAGTTTGCACATTCTCCCCGTGTCTGCGTGGGTTTCCTCCGGGTGCTCCGGTTTCCTCCCACAGTCCAAAAATGTGCGGGTTAGGTTGATTTGGCTATGATAAATTGACCCTTAGTGTTAGGGGGGGATTAAATATGTGGGGTTATGGGGATAGGATGGGATATGTTAGGGGGAATTAAATACGTGGGGTTACGGGGGTCGGGTGGGATATGTGTACTGTGGGGATTAAAGCAGGGACAGGGTACTGGATTTGGATGATCAGCCATGATCGTATTGAATGGTGGAGCAGGCTCGACGGGCCGAATGGCCTACTCCTGCTCCTAGATTCTATGTTTCTATGAACGGCAGCAGAAAAAGGGGAAACAACTTCTCCAAAACTGATCCCAACTCATCGCCAAGTTAGGCGATAGATAACCTCACCGCATTCTTAGGATGGGGGACTTTAACCACTTTATTCACTTTCTTAGTTGAGCTCCGTTTGGAATTAGAGTTTATTTTATTATTTTTTTTATTGTATGTTTAACGACAGCGTTGAAGAGGGAAAGAGAAACTTGGAGGAACTTCTTCTGTCAAAGCTGCAATGAGACTTGAAAGAATTTAACGATTTTTAACAAAACTTCGCACAAAAGTGATTGTTAAAAACACTTTTTTTTCCCCCCGCTAAGTTTTGAATACGATTTTGGAAGAAACAGAAGCAAAAATCAATTTTCCCCTCATCTAAACAAATTTCAACCAGGTCTTGAAGTCCAGGTGCTTTTAAAGAGACTCTGAAATGCTTAAAATGTTTTAAAATTGAAATTTCTCAATATTTGATTTTGAATGATCGAGTGAAGTTAGACGCTTTACACAAACATGCAACCATGCTTTTGAGGAGGGGGAGGGTAGGGGCGGATTTGTAGGAGTTACATATTACTTTTTATTGACTTTAAAAAAAAATCATTAAGAAGTTTAGGAAGAGAACCAAAAAAGGGGAAAAACACAAACCATTTTATTTTGTCTGTCGTTCTACAGTCTGAACAAATCCCAGGAATAATGTAAATATTGATTTCCTCTTAATAGAAACAAGAGTTATGTAATGATGTATAAAAATTGCAGGAAGCTACTTTAGAAGAAAACACTATTTGTTTATTCAGAAAGGCACAGAAAATACTTTCATTAACTGATAATGTATAATTTCAATTTGGTATAAATGCTTGTGTACAAAGTATATAAGAACATAAGAAATAGGAGCAGGAGTAGGCCAATCGGCCCCTCGAGCCTGCTCCGCCATTCAATAAGATCATGGCTGATCTGATCCTAACCTGAAATCTAAAGAACACAAGAAGTAGGAGCAGGACCCGGCCACTCAGCCCCTGGGCCCGCTACGCCACCCACAGGGCCTTGACCGATCCGAACTCAGCCTCATGTCCAATTTCCTGCCCGCTCCCCGTAACCCTTTACTTCTAGGAAACTGACTATTTCTGTTTTAAATTATTTAATGATGTAGCTTCCACAGCTTCCTGGGGCAGCAAATTCCACAGACCTACTACCCTCTGAGTGAAGAAGTTTCTCCTCATCTCAGTTTTGAAAGAGCCCCCAAAAGAAGAGCTAAACCTCCATTAAATTAAAAAAAAACCCCATCACATAATTAAAATAAGTGTAATTAAATAAATTAACCTTTTTAAACAAAAAAATAAATTTTTGAAAAAATTTTAAATCTTTTAAAATGTTATAAAAATAAACTTACCTGTCTTTAAAGTCGCTACTAAAGATTTACCTGTAAAAAAAAATTCTAAATACTACTTAATTATGTACTTACCTGGTTAAAAGTGTCTCCTGCGCTTCCTTTTTTCTTTTCCAGATTCTTCAATACTTACCTGCGTGCGCAAGCGATGAAGTGCACTGCGTGCGCGCAGCCTGTAGCGCGCACGCGGTGCACTGAGGACCCGCCCCCTTTTCGAAAGATCAATTGCCGGTTTTCAGTGCATGCTGAAAACCGGCAATTGAAGTCTGGCTGCGTGAGTGTACACTGTGCGTACTCTCGCGCAGCCGGATCAATTTCTGGGCCATTATGTTTCAATAAGATCGCCTCTCATTCTTCTGAACTCCAATGAGTAGAGTCCCAATCTACTCAACCTCTCCTCATATGTCCACCCCCTCATCCCCGGGATTAACCGAGTGAACCTTCTTTGTACTGCCAGACCCTTTGTATTCAGACCCTTAATTTTTAATATTTCTTGAAATGTTTTGCCAGGCAAAAAGGTTTTACAAAGTGAAATAAAGTTGGTGAATGTAACAAGCAGTCTTTCACTGAGAAGGCAGGAAACATGGTTGTGACTGCAGGGGGTAGTGATAGACAACAGAGATAAACAAAACCCCTGAGTATTGTAGACATGGTGTCTCTGGTGACCTTCCTGAGGTGAGAATTCAAACCTTTGAAGTTTTGAAATGCAGAATACTACGTAACTCATGAACCTAATCAAGTGGTTTTCTGCTACTTTTGTAAACTTTAGGAGTGAATGAACAATTTTGGGCTGTGATAAGGATATGCCACAGAGGATGAGTTAATGTAAATGTTTGACAGCTCAAACAGCTCAGACCAACATTAAAGGAACATTTCACTATCTCTGAATGAATGATTTAATGCAAAAGACAAGGAAAGCTGTATAAAGCACAGTAGCTAAAGAATGTCAGCACTGCAGTCAGAAGAAGGTGGCTTGGCCAGTCATCGTGCCTACGAGGAACTACAATCAACGCTGGACCGATCATCGGCGGGTGGTTGTATGTATGATTTCCTGTAATATTATTGGTGAACTGCTCGAATAGTGGTTGGGGTTTTGAATCTGTCTTAGGAACAATAAAAGGTTAAAGGCAGAACCCGTGTGTCTGGTGTAATTTCTCATCAGTCTCAAGTCCGAACTCTATAACCTGTTGGACGGGGCGAGGGGTAATTCCGCATGTCTTACACTTGAAATAGGAGATTAAAAATTGAGAGTGCAATGTAGTTTATTTCCCGCTATTTAATTGCGAAGTACCTAAAATAATTTTACACTTTTCGTGATAAGAGCAGGGATTAATATTGTGGAGAAAGTTTGAGAGAAAAACATTAGAAGCGAAATTTGTAAATTAACATCTTTACGTCAACATATTAGTAAACATTTCCAAGTCAGTCTGATTGGTTCTCCTGTCCAGGAAGAAAGATGAATGTTTATTTCTGTTAAAGCATAGCTTTTCCTGCTTTTATTTTTAATTCGGTGACGTTTTTCTGCACTTGTGAATAAGTGCTGCATTTCTGACATGTTACATGCGGGGTGTGCTGGTTCAAGAAGACAACGGGCCGTATTTTCCGAACTGGAAAAATCTACAAACTTACCTGAGGGTTCACGAGGCGCCTACACTTCCGGTGCTGGGCCTCTCCAAACTCCAAGTGCGCAGGGCCCACGTATCCCAGAGGCACAGGCAGTTCGCAGCATCCCTGGGATCACGTGGGCCATGGGGAGCCAATAGAAGAAGGGAATCTCCGTTCATACACTTGACAGATAGACCTGTCAAATATGTGAATGGAGATCACCCCAAAAACATAGTAAAACTTTAAATAAGTTGAAATTGCAATAAATTTAATATTTTAAACAAAAATGTAATTTTTTGAAAAAAAATAATTAAAGTTTTTTACGGGGCTAAAAATAAACATACCTTTTTTTAAAAAGTATTTTTAAATGATAAATGAGTGAAAAAAATATATATTTTTTACTTTTTTCAACTCTTATCCTGGTAAAAGCAGGCCTTACGCCTGCTTTTACCAGGCGTAAGAATTCTAAGGGTTTTCTGCGGGCGGAGGGTCTCCAGAAAGTGGAACTATCCGCCCGCAGAGGCCCTTCTCCAGGGCAGCCGGAGGATCTGTCAAGAGCTTTCTTGACAGATCGGAAATGCCGGTTTTCAGCGCATGCGCTGTACATGCCTGAAACCAGCATTTCCGATGTCCCTATGGGTGCGTTCACAGCGCGTACACACCCGTAGGGATCGGAATATCCGGCCCAACGTTTGTTAATGGAAGTGATTGAAGTTGAAAATACAGATACCCGTTTTTGTTCAGTTCTTTTTAATACTGCGAACTAAAGAACTACGGCACTTTATATTTGTTGGTTGTCTGCTTGTATTGTGATTAATATTCTAATTACTTATGTGGATGTACAGCACATCAGCGCCATAGGAAATCCACTGCTCCTACTGCTTGTGCAGCCATTGGTATAGTGACATGAGGGATGGGCTAATATGTTGCAAGCTTTAAAATTAATACTAATTGCACAAATAGATATGCCTCGTTCAGCTCACCATGGGCTTTTGGATTGTTTGTCGATGCATAACCGTGTAATTGAGTGACGTTTCTGAAGTGTTAATGCATTATTATGCAGTTCTTTTATGTTCCAGTCATTTCTGACAAGTAATTTTTTTTTAAATAGTTTGTATATGACGAACTAAAAGCTTTTAAATAATTCTACCGTAAGCAAACTTGCAGAATAGGCATGTAAATGATAAATGAATTTCAATATAGATAAGTGTGAGGTGGTGCATTTTGGTAGGAGGAATAAGGAGGCTAGCTACTCCTTGGAAAATAAGGGCTGGATTTTGTCTTGGGGTCGGGTTGGGGTCGTGTAATCCGCATTTCGTGTTGCCCCCCCCCCCCCGACTCCAGATTAATGTGGATGAATGATGCAATTTTCACTTAATTGGGCAATTGAGTTGCAGCATGTGGGAACCCATGAACCAATTAGTGGTTTGAGTCTGAAAGTCGCCTCTGATGATGTCATCATTGCAGGTCAGAGACTGCCTGGCCTTTGCTGTGAGTGGACCTGGATGCAAAATGAGAGAGAGAGAGAGAGAGAGAGAGAGAGAGCGAGAGAGAGAGAGACACACACAATTTAGGTCTTGTTAAGGGCTTTAATGGCCTCTCCCGCCTCTTGGAGGCGGGACAGAGTCGGGAACCCCGCGACCGATTTTGTCAAAATTGCGTGGAGGCGGAATGGAGTCGGGACCCCCGAATCTGCAACTTTAACCCCCCACATGCCTCCAAACCCGACTCCACAGGTCATTGAAAATCCAGCCCTAAGAGTCTAAATGGGGTAGAGGTGCAAAGGGATCTAGGGGTATAGATTCACAAATCATTAAAAGTAGCAATACCGGTTAAAAAAGCCATAAAAGTGCAAATAAAGCACTGGGGTTCATTTCTTGAGGAATAGAATTCAAAAGCAGAGAAGTTATGTTAAACTTGTATAGAACCTTGTCTGATTGTCTCATGATTTGAGATAGTGGGTTGGCAAAAGGCATTACTGTATATATGCTTTTAAGTGGTTGCTGTTGCTGTCGTTGTAGTAAAATTTGCCCACGTTTCGTAAATAAGTTCCACTGATGACTGAGCTGGTAAACACACTGCCGACTGATACAATGAGATCGACTGAGCAGGAAGGATCCAGGTTCAAGCCCTTGTCCATGTTAAGTTAACTAATCTCAACATGGCAGAACTTCTACAACTGGCCTCAGCTGGGAATAGGAAGGGAGAGAGGAGAACAGGCAAGGGTTCCCATTTCTGATTGGTATCCAATGAACAATGGCCACTACCAAAAAGGAGCTGGCACCAGTGCAATTTTAAGCCAACATGAAGCAGGATCAACAGCACAGAAAGGGAGAATATTGTAAAGGAACATAAGAAATAGGAGCAGGAGTAGGCCATTTGGCCCCTCGAGCCTGCTCCGCCATTCAATAACATCATGGCTCATCTGATCTTGGCCTCAATGTCACTTTCCTGCCTGTTGCCCATAACCCTCGACTCTCCTGTAGCTCAAATATCTGTCTATCTCAGCCTTGAATATATTCACTGACTCCGCCTCCACAGCTCTCTGGGGTAGAGAATTCCAAAGATTCACGACCCTCTGAGAGAAGAAATTCCTCCTCATCTCCGTCTTAAATGGGCAACCCCTTATTCTGAAACCATGCCCCCTAGTTCTAGATTTCCCCACGAGGGGAAACATCCTCTCAGCATCTACCCTGTCAAGCCCCCTCAGAATCTTCTATGTTTCAATAAGATCACCTCTCATTCTTCTAAACTCCAATGAGTATCTCTCTACAGAAAATATATTTCCAACTGAAGAGTATTGGATGAGCACCACACATCGAGGACTTTGTTTTAATACAAGCTGCTCATGTTGTGGCCACCGTAACTCACGTTTCCATGACAGCATTTGCAGCCCTCTCTGATGTATACATTTCACGTATATTAATTGGTTCAACAACTCCCTCGATACATCACCAGGATGTATATGTTTCCCTGAATAACAATTTGGTTTTACACCGGAAGATCCCTCAGATATTTCCTCTGGGCTGCTCTTTGCCCAGCTGCTGCAGATTTTCCAGAAGTGAGATATCATGGCCCGGATTTTGCGGTGGGTAATGATGGCGAACTGTCAGCATTCGCCGTCATTACCCCTCTGAAACTGATCGCAACTTCTGGATTTAGCGTATGCTCATCAAATAGGGGTAATCCTGAAGTTGCGGTCAGTCATTCATTGCTCCGACACAGGCTGCGCTCTGGATGCCCACCCCCAGTATAGCTGGCAATCAGTGTAAGCAGTGAAATCAGTGGAACTGATGAAAACTAGGATTTTTGCACGCTAATATTGCTGATAAATATGATTTAATATAATTAAATGTTACACCTTGTTGGAATAGGTGTAACTGGGGTTGTAACAGCATATTGACTGCTAAAAAATCATTCTGGCCCTGACAAAACTAATTTTTACATTTGTGGCGTGTCAAATTTCTCCATTATGATAAAAATTACAATTTTTTTAAACTTCAAAGTAATGATATTTCAGCTTCTACCTTATCCCCATGTGAAAGTCCCAATCTTTATTTCGCTCTCTGTTACATTTTGAAAAAGTGAGGATAAAAGCTGCTTTTCATTTCCTGGTTTGATGTCTGTGAGAACTCATCAATGCGATTGGCCGCTTAGACAGCTTGTTGACGTCACTGCAGCTCCTCGCTGGGAATTCCCATTACACTGCGTTACGATCAATCGCACGTCGAGAAAGGCAAACTTCTCGCCACAGAGATCGAGAGTTCTCTGTGGGCAGCTTTCTTCGAGGCCAGCGGCCAGCGTCTTTGCTTCGCCACTGACCGCAAATTACAGGCCCATGTGTGAATGTTCAGACTGCTTAGATGCATCTCTGCAAATGTCACAGTTCTATTTTTGCTGGTTTTGATGTAAATCATATTTGAATAGATTTCTAAACAAAGGGAATACATTTGAAGATCTGTCATCATGAAGAGGCCAAGCAGAGGAGTTTCTCCACAGGATGGAAGGGACCCCCCTGAGATGGGGAGGAGGTGGAGGAAGAAATCTCATGAAACCTCCTAGTATTTAAAATGGAACTGTTGTAATCAGCCTTTTTGATTCACCTGAGGGGGAAGATGACTCTAAAGCAATCCGACAGGTTATCACACTAATAAAATTATTGTCTTTTTAATTGCTTTACTGAAGCAATTTCCATGCTGCTTTTAAAGTGTCATTTAAAAATACTGGATAGAATTGCATAAAATAATTTTTAGCAGAACAGCAATGAGTCATTTTAACCACATCATTTTTTTAAATTACTGATTGCTTTAAATTGCTTTATGCAATTGTAACTAAGCATATACATGCATAATGCTTACCGTATAATGGTTGGTGAAGAAATTCTATACACTGATATTCCAATACACTGCACTGTCGTGTTGGCAGAATCTACATTGGGCTGGATGGAGGCTTCCCGCGGGCGAATGCCTCCAAACTGCAAGAAATGTACGCACCTACCTGGTGCCTCCGTATCTGCGAAGACTCGCGCTCCTGGGCCTGCAGAGGTACGCCTGCGTAAAGGCCCACGTTTCCCAGGGGCACATGCGGTTCGCAAGCGTCCCTGGATCGCGTTGGGCCGGCCCAACCAATCACAAAGGCGGATTCCCATTATGCTTATGGGGATTCCCCATAAGCATCATAGAAATCACCCAAAAAATACATTTCACAACACTAAAATAAAAATAAATCATCACATGTTCAAAATTAACATACAATTTAATTAAACATTAAAAACAAAAATGTAACTTTTTGAAAAATAAATGTAAACATTTTTCAAGGGGCCAAAAATAACCTAAACTAATTTTAACAGTTTTTTGTATGGTTAAATCATTTAAAAACATTTTTTTGAAAATGTATTTAAACACTTACGCTGGTAAAGGCGGCCTTACGCCTGCTTTTACCAGGCGTAAGGGTTTGGTGGGCATTTACTGGGCAGTAATTGGGCAAACTTGACTGATCGCAAGTGCAGGGTTTTCGCGCATGTGCATTGCATGCAGAAACCTGGAACTTGCGGGGCACTTACGACCACATACGCTATGTGTACACTATCATAGGCACCGGAAAATCCGGGCCATCGTCTCTGTAACTCCACAACTTGGGGTGCAGGAGCAGGAGGTTATTAAGAGGGGGAGAACCAGAGAGTGCAGCATTCTTGCACCCTCCTCATGCAACAGCTCATGAGAACCTAAGAAATAACAACAACAACTTGTATTTATATAGCACCTTTAATATAGTAAAACGTCCCAAGGCGCTGCACAGGAGTATTTTAAGACAAAAAATTTAGCACCGAGTCACATTAGGGCAGGGAAAGAGGTAGGTTTTAAGGAGCATGTTCAAGGAGGAAAGAGAGGTAGCAAGGCGGAGAGGTTTAGGCAGGGAATTCCAGAGCTTACGGCCTAGGCAACAGAAGGCACGGCCACCAATGGTTGAGCGATTATAATCAGGGATGCTCAAGAGGGCAGAACTAGAGGAGCGCAGATATCTCGGGGGGTTGTGGGGCTGAAGGAGATTACAGAGATAGGGAAGTGCGAGGCCATGGAGGGATTTGAAAACAAGGATGAGAATTTTGAAATCGAGGCGTTGCTTAACCGGGAGCCAATGCAGGTCAGCAAGCACAGGGGTGATGGGTGAACGGGACTTGGTGCAAGTTAGGACACGGATAGCCGAGTTTTGGATTACCTCAAGTTAACATAGAGTAGAATATGGGAGGCCAACCAGGAGTGCGTTGGAATAGTCAAGTCTAGAGGTAACAAAGCATGGATGAGGGTTTCAGCAGCGGATGAGCTGAGGCAAGGGCGGAGACAGGTGGAGGTGGAAATAGGCGGTCTTAGTTATGCTGCGGATATGTGGTCGGAAGCTCATTTCAGGGTCAAATATGACACCAAGGTTGCAAACAGTGTGGTTCAGCTTCAGACAGACGTTAGGGAGAAGGATGGAGTCAGTGGCTAGGGAACGGAGTTTGTGTCAGGGACTGAAAACAATGGCTTCGGTCTTCCCAATATTTAATTGGAGAAAATTTCTGCTCATCCAGAACTGGATGTCAGACAAGTAATCTGACAATTTAGAGGCCGTGGAGGGGTTGTGAGAAGTAGTAGTGAGGTAGCGCTGGATGTCGTCAGTGTACATGTGGAAACTGACAGTGTGTTTTCGGATGATGTCTCCATGAGCAACATGTAGATGAGAAAGAGGAGGGGGCCAAGGATAGATCCTTGGGGGACACCAGAGGTAACTATGCGGGAGCGGGAAGAGAAGCCGTTGCAGGTGATTCTCTGGCTATGATTAGATAGATAAGAATGGAACCAGGCGAGTGCAGTCCCACCCAGCTGGACGACGGTGGAGAGGCGTTGGAGAAGGATGGCGTGGTCAACCGTGTCAAAGGCTGCAGTCAAGTCAAGAAGGATGAGGAGGGATAGTTTACCTTTGTCACAGTCACAAATGATGTAATTTGAACACAGGAGCAGGAGTAGGCCATACGGCCCCTCAAGCCTGCTCCGCCATTCAATAAGATCATAGCTGATCTTCGACCTCAACTCCACTTTCCCGCCCTATCCCCATATCCCTTGATTCCCTCATCCACTTTGCCAGCATGAAATAGGAGTCGGAGCAGCATCGTACATCATTTGCTCACAGACTGCTTTGAGCATTCTTCCCTTTGTTCTTGGTTATTACTTCCCTCCCCCCCGCACTCCGTTAAAACGGCTCTAATGTATGTACCCCATTTGCAGCTACTTACCTTTAATTTTGAACAGCAGCTCTTTAAAGGCTGAATGCTCATGATATTCTGTGAAGGGCCCTTCATCTTGCTTCCATTACAAGGCTCATGCTGTGCTGCGAGTGTACGATATTGATAGTCATGATCTGATCTACCAGCATCCAGCAAGGTTAGCTCATCATGCTGCCAGTGTGTAATCTGGGCCTTGCTCAGTGATCCTGGTGGCTTTTTTTTTTAATCCAGGATCCCTGGATCGGGCCTATATTTTCTTCTTAATTTCTACATAAAAAAGCATAATATCCTATCTTGACCATGAGTGTTTTGATTGTTCTCCTGTCAACCTCTTTCCTAATTAGTAATCACATAGGCACAGACAAAATATGTTGAGAACCTTATGGCAAGTAAACTGACAGTCGAGTGATGAAGATTGTCGATATAACAGATATTGACTACTTCCTATACAGAGAACTTTCCCTCGTTTATTTGATCCTTTTGCTCAGTATTTAACAGTCCATTAAACTGGCCAATTGTATTCTATTGATCTGGTTTTTATATGTGCGTTTCTTGTTATGTTCCCAAAGTTTACAATAAGAAGAAGCTAATCAAACAAGACATTACAAATGCAGGTTTGCCATTTATTTGTGTGGACAATTGTGAAGAGAATAGATTATAGGGTGAATTCAGCAATCTGATTCTACCAGCAGAGAGCCATGCTCGATGGAAGCACAGGTCCAAAACTGGGCTACAATACAGTAATGCTGAAAATCTGACCCATGCTCCTTTCAAATGAAACTCCCCCATTACGAGCAATAAAATGATCCTTTCCTTTGCAGTGTCTTTGCCCCAAGAGCACAGTATTCAATAAAATAACTCACCCTGTCTCCATCCAATAAGAGGTGGACTCTGAAAAGGCTGGGATCGCTCACTACAATCTCTTCATTTCTGTACAGGATCTGGAATATCCTGCTGTAAACTGTGTTGTCGTGAATGAAGGGTGGACTGGGAACCGAATCACCTGCAAAAAAACAAACAACTACTAAGTATACACAGAAAAAAATGCTTTTACCATCCAAAATTGCTGTGCAACACAATTCTGATTGCCATCATTTTTTTGAAATTACTACTGCACCCTAAGTAAAGAGAATTCTTAGGAACAGGAAAAGGCCATAAGACACAACAAGCTCAAACCTCTTTTCAGAGATCAGCATACCTACCACTTTCTCACCGTATTTCTCAATCCCTTCTCTCTCCAAAAACACCTCTGGTTCACTTTTTTTGTACTGTCTTCAGTGTCTTTCCCCGAGACTCTCTGGGCTGGATTTTGATACTGGGGCGGGTTAGGGTCATGTTATCCGCATTTCGTGTTATCCACCCGACTGCAATTGGATGTGGGAGATTGATGCGATTTTCACCTAATTGGGCAATTGAGTTCCAGCAAGTGGGAACCCATGACCCAATTAGTGGTTTCAGTCTGAAAGTCGCCTCTGATGATGTCATCATTGAAGCTGCATTGAAGGTCAGAGACTGCCTGGCCTTTGCTGTGAGAGGACCTGGATGCAAAATGAGCAGCAGCTGAGAGAGAGAGAGAGAGAGAGGAGAGAGAATTTTTTTTTGCTCCACCACTCCCAGATGCCAGCCAGCCACTCACTGATACTCAGCGCAGCCACTGATATTCAGCTATCCACATGTGCTCCCGCCAGGTTTCACAATCGTGTTTCAGAACAGGCGTGCTTCACGTAGAACAAGGGTTAAAATCACAAAGGCCTTTCAAAATGGCATTATAGAGCCAATTTAGTGCTTGTTAAGGGCCTTAACAGCCTATCCCGTCTCTTAAAAGCGGGACGCAGGCGGGACCAGCAGACACGATTTCATCAAAATTGCGTGGAGGCGGGATGGAGGCGGACTTGTGTCTGCCCGCCACTTTTTGCAATTTTAACCCCCCACACGCCTCCACGGGTCAATGAAAATCCAGCCCTCTGTCACCTCACTGGCCATTCCCTGTTCCAGACACTCCAAGCCAAGTTGTAACTAGGCCACAGCAGTGAGACCACCCTGATCAGAGTAAACAATAGCTTCCTGTGTGACTGTGACCCTACTGTCTGTTCTTCCTCAAGCTCTCGAACACCTTCAACACCATCAACTATCACTAACACAACTCCTCTGTGAGTCCACCTCATGGTACCACGCTCTTGTGGCACCACTCCAACCTGTCCTAGTGCAGTCATTGGATCTGCTCAAATGGCTTTTCTTCCTGTCATTGTCATCTGTAATGTACCCCTGGACTCTATCGTTGATCAGCTCCTATTTATCACCTTTGTCAGCCCTTGGCAACATTATTGGCAACCGCAGGGTCAGCTTCCACATGCAAGGTAAAACCAACTCTACCTCTGTGTCACCGCCATTGACTGTTGCTATAGTACTACTATGACTGCTGCTACTACTACTACTACAACAACTTATGTAACACCTTTAATGTAGAAAAACAAAGACTGAAAGAAAAACAGATACCAACCTAAAGAAAGAGGACTGATCGCAAGCTGGGTCAATGAGGTAGATTTTAAGGGGAGCCTTAAAAAGAGAGAAGGATGTCGAGAAACAGAGAGGTTTAGAGAGGGAATTCCAGAGCATGAGGCCTTGTGGCTGAAGGCACAGCCACCAATGCTGGGGGAGGAAAAGAGGGGAAGGAATGCCCAAGAGACCTGATTCAGAAGAACAAAGAATTTGCAGGGGTGAAGAAGGTCACAGAGGGCAAGCTATGGCGGGTTTTAAATACAAGGGTAAGAATTTTGAAACTGAGGTGTTGGGGTACCAGGACACAATGTAGGTCAGCAAGGACGGGCAATGGGTGGACTTGGTGCGGAATAGGGAATGCGTAGCAGAGTTATGGATGAGCTGATGTTTTCAGAAGGTGGAGCATGGAATTCTGGCCAGTAGAGCACTGGAGTAATTAAGTATGGAGGTGACAAGAGCATAAATGAAGATTTCAGTGGCAGATAGAAACATAGAAACATAGAAACATAGAAACTAGGAGCAGGAGTAGGCCATTCGGCCCGTCGAGCCTGCTCCGCCATTCAATACGATCATGGCTGATCATCCAAATCCAGTACCCTGTCCCTGCTTTAATCCCCACAGTACACATATCCCACCCTACCCCCGTAACCCCACGTATTTAATTCCCCCTAACATATCCCATCCTATCCCCATAACCCCACATATTTAATCCCCCCTAACACTAAGGGTCAATTTATCATAGCCAAATCAACCTAACCCACACATTTTTGGACTGTGGGAGGAAACCGGAGCACCCGGAGGAAACCCACGCAGACACGGGGAGAATGTGCAAACTCCACACAGACAGTCTGATGAGCTGAGGGAGGTATGGAGTTGGGCGACTTTACATTGTTGAAAGTAGGTGGTCTATGTGATGGAGAGAATATGGGGTCAGAAACTCAGCTCGGAGTAAAACAGGACACCAAGGTTTCAAACTGTCTGATTCAGCCTGAGTAAGTGGCCAGGGAGGGGCTAGAGTGAGTGGCCAGGGAGGGGCTAGAGTGAGTGGCCAGGCAGGGGCTAGAGTGAGTGGCCAGGCAGGGGCTAGAGTGAGTGGCCAGGGAGGGGCTAGAGTGAGTGGCCAGGCAGGGGCTAGAGTGAGTGGCCAGGGAGGGGCTAGAGTGAGTGGCCAGGAAGGGGCTAGAGTGAGTGGCCAGGGAGGGGCTAGAGTGAGTGGCCAGGGAGGGGCTAGAGTGAGTGGCAAGGTGCAGAGCTTGTGACGAGAGACAAGGTTCAATTTGAGGAAATTACAGCTCATCCAAAACTGGATATTGGACAAGCAAACTGACAACACAAGAGGCAGTGGAAGGTTGAGAGAGGTAGTGAAGAAGTAGAACTGCATGCCATCAGCATTTGTGTAGAAGTTGATGGCATGTCTGTGGATGATGTTGCTAAAGGCAGCATGTAGATAAGGGAGATGTGGGGGCCAAGGACAGATCTTTGGGGGACTCTCATAGTGACAGTGTGGGGTGGGAAGAGAAGCCATTGCTAGAGGTGTTCTGATATACAATCGGATAGGCAAGAGTGAACCAGGTGAGAACAGTCCTGCCAAGCTGGACAACGGAGGACAGGCATTGGAGGAGTGATCAACTATGTCAAAGGTTGCAGAGAGAATGAGGAGAGATAATGTACCATGATCACAGTCACAGAGAATGGCATTCATTCTTCAGTTAAGGTTGTTTCAGTGCTGTGGAGGGGATAGAAAGCTGGAGAGATTCAAACTGAGCACGTATCTGGGAGGCGACAACATATTCAAGGATCTTAGCGAGGAAAGGGAGGTTGTAGTTCAGGCATTAGTTCGCTAGGACGCGGGTTTTTTGAGGAGGCGAGGATGATGGCAGTTTTCAAAGGTAGGGGGAAAGCGTTTGAGGTGAGGTAACCATTTACAATGTCAGCTAGCATGGGGACCGGGAAGGGAAGCTGAGTGCTTTGGAGTTTAGTTTGAATGGTGTTGAGGGATCTCATGGAGATGAGCTTGGAAAGGTCATAGGGGTAAGGGGAGAGAAACTAGAGAGAGGCAGGAGATGAGGGCTAAGGTAGCGGGGGACTGAAGAGTTTGGACTGGAGAGGAAGGGGAAGTGGGAAGCAGCTGAAGAAGCGTAATGGATGGTCTTTATCTTGGTGAAGAAGAAATCCAAGAGCTATTTGCACTTGTACTATCTGACTGTCCGACATCAAGTGCCGGACAAATCACTATTTCTTACAGCTGAACACCAGCAAAACTGAAGACACCTGTTCAGGTTTCACAATTTATTGAATTTTGAATCCATTGACCTGCCTAACTGCTCACTCAGACTGAACCTGGTGATGCACTGCCGTACATCCTAGACCACTACCTATATTCCTGTGACTTTGGATTATTGCGGGCTCCCTATTCCACTATTAGAGACCAATATTTCTGCGATTACACACCTGCCCTCTGAAATTCTCTCCCTAATCCACCCTGCTTTTTACTTTTCTCCCCACCTTCAAAAGTCTTAATACAAATCTACGCTCCCGATTGCGCCATTGGACCCTCTTCTCTCCTCCCTCTCACTCAAATTGCCTCATTTCTAGCCTGATGTCCATCTCAATCCTTTGTAAAACATTCAGATATTCTTTTACACGAAGAGTGCTGTATAAATGTGATTACGATCGTAGTAACTTATTCCACAACTCGATTACCTTTTGGGTGAAAAAGATCTGCCTCACTTACCTTCTAATTCCCACCTTCTGAATTTTAAACTTGCGTCCCTTGGTATTTGAATACCTCATTTTATTGAGAAATGTACTTGAAAGTTTGTGAATTGCCTTCGTAAACTCGAAAACTTTACTTAGATAATCTCAGAGACCCCTCTTTTTGCAAAATCAACAAGCCCAACTTCCTTAACCTTTCCTCAGAAGTTAAATTCCCGATACCCTAAGTCACTGCTGTTGTTCACCTCTGTACCTTTTCATGGGCAGCAATACCCTTTGATAACATACCCGGAACTGCACACAATACGCCAAATGGGCTCTGACCAACAGCTTATACAGCAACTCCACAAAAAGCAATGGATACGAGCGATTGCCAGGTCATAATTTCCTCTGAATTTAGCCAATAACTAATCCAGCTTTGCATTTTAGCTTATATAGCCATCTGAATTCAATGACATTTCTGGCTTGTGGTTACTCTTAGGTATCCATTACCTTATATGTAAACCAACCTTACTTTAAATTATAAAAAGAAAGGTCATCGACCTGAAACGTTAACTCTGTTTCTCTCTTCACAGATGCTGCCTGACCTCCAGCATTTTCTGTTTTTATTACATTAAATTATAGCCTTGTAAAGTCTCTTGCCTAACCATATGATCTCCTTGATAAGATTGCTGATTAACAATCATTCACAGGATTGTTATTCAAATAATGGTAAAGTTGCTGGCTTGTTTTGAATTTGTGATGAGGGTATAGTGACGTGACTCACTGTAATTCAAATATGTTGTGGCACAGAGCAGCAGGCTGTGTGTGGGTTGACATCTGGGATTCCACATGTCATGAGTTCTTGAGTTCAGTCATACCATCAGAAGAAGCACAACGTGAAAATTCAATGTTACCCCAAAATGAAGGAGGGGGAAATATTTTAGAAAAGAAACATTGCTGAAAGTTGTCTGTCATCTTGGAGTAGTTGTCATGCTAGCAGACTCAAAGTGGGGCAGGAAACGGTGTGGGTGCAGGGTGCATGTTCAGTCTAGAGTTCTATGATGCATGGCACAAAGGATAATTCACAAAATGGATTTAGATGCAGTAGGCCCTTCAGCACATTTGAGATCCCATCTGCTGGAATACCAAGCCTACTCCTTTCCTATTATAACCTATAATATCTACCGGAACAGGCCGACAGGACCTCAACAGAACATTTCATCTGAAGGGAGGCACCTCCAATAATGCAGCACTCCCTCAAGTACTGCTCTGCAGTTTTAGCCTCGATCATTTGCTCAAGTCCTGGTGTGGGGCTTAAATGCACAAAATTATAACCCAAAAGCTTGACTACCAACAAGTGAATCAAGCTGGCAAACTGTTTACATTTGTGAATCTCCATCCCAACTATGCCTTTGTGGGCAGAGCCAGAGCCTGAGCAAAGGTCATCGAGAGAGAAAAAGTTGAAGGAAATGGGACCTCGAGGTTGAGCTTGTCCATCTCCCCAGGGAAATTATAAAGTAACACTGGCAGAAGCCTGCCAATGGGCTTCGGCTGGGGATGGTGTTTGAATTAGGGAGCTAAAAGAGAAATTATTTTAAAATCTATATCCACCTCCCCAAAAGATGAAAATGAGATCTCCCCACAAAACATTGTGTATAACTACGAAAACTTACTCACCAACTTGGTGAAGAATTTCTCTCTACAAGTAACACTTTAGAAACCTCATATTATTGCATGCATTACAGTGCCACTATAGATTCAGTGAGATTACTATATTCAAAGTGCTTTCTCCTTCTAGTTCTTGCTGTAATTAATGATTGAACAGTTCAATGAACTAGAAATTTTTTGTTTCTACAATAATATACAAAATGTAACCAGGTTTCTTGCAAAGACCTAGGGAGTCTGTTAGAGTTTTTTGAGGTTGTAACTAGCAGAATAGATAAGGGGGAACCAGTGGATGTGGTGTATTTGGATTTTCAGAAGGCATTCGATAAGGTGCCACACAAGAGGTTATTAAACAAAATTTGGGCTCATGGGATTGGGGGTAATATACTAGCATGGATTGAGGATTGGCTAACGGACAGAAACAGAGAGTAGGAATAAACGGATCATTTTCGGCTTGGCAGGCTGTAACTAGTGGGGTACCGCAAGGATCAGTGCTTGGGCCTCAACTATTCACAATCTATATCAATGATTTGGATGAGAGGACCAAATGTAATATATCCAAGTTTTCTGATGATACAAAGCAAGGTGGGAATGTAAGTTGTGAGGAGGATGCAAAAAGGCTTCAAGGAGATAGAGACAAGCTAAGGTGAGTGGGCAAGAACATGGCAAATGGCATATAATGTGGAGAAATGTGAAGTTATCCACTTTGGTAGGAAAAATAGAAAAGCAGAGTATTTTTTAAATGATGAGAGATTGGGAAATGTTGGTGTTCAGAGGGACCTGGGTGTCCTTGTACACAAATCACTGAAAGTTAACATGCAGGTACAGCAAGCAATTAAGAAAGCAAATGGTATGTTGGCCTTTATTACAAGAGGATTTGCGTATAAGAGTAAAGGGGGTAGAAATTAGGTCGCGCCCCATTTGGGGCGCAAATATCGTCTGGACGCAAATATTAGCGCCTGGCGCTAATTATCGGCACTGACTGGAAACTTCACTTTTACCGCCCCGGGAGGTGAGTGGAGCGCTAAAGCAGGCGCTGCACACCTGTCTTAAGGCGCAAAGGCCAAGGGGTGAGGCGCTAACTCAGAGCGCTGGCGAAGCTCATGTAATGTCAGTCAGCAATGGAACACACACACAATGGCACGGGCCAGTTCTTAAAGGGGATGGTTAATCTTGCTTTCCATCCACATCCTGTTCATTGCAGCCTTGAATCTCGGCCTGGAGAGACTTGCACATCAAATGTGCTGGAAAGAACAATGGAGAGTACCAGGCAAAGAGCTCAGAGTGCAGCTCCCACAGTCTCTGCTAAATCGATACAAGGAATGGCAAATCAAAATGAACCTGCAAAGTGCTGCTCAGTACCCAAAACTCCTTCACACAACGTTGAATCTCTCCAGAAGTCTCTCCCTCTCTCTCTCAGAATGCGTAGTTCAAAAATGCCACCAACAATAAAAGACAGGAAGAGGCCCCCTTTAAATAGCGCCCCCCCCAGCCCCACAGCGATTGATAGCGTTCCAGTCTTCTGGTCGTTGGATGCGCCAGGCGGTAAGGCAAGGGGCGCCACTCAATTTCCGCTCCGGGGCGCCACAAGGGCGTTGCACCATGGAATGACGTCACTATCTGCGCGTGCAGGTGGTCGCAGCGGTAAGTTTTAGCGCCGCCGCACAATCTCAAGTTAAGTTCTCGAGCGGCGCAAACATCGCTGTGCCCGGGCGTTAGCGGCTTTGCGCCCCATTAGCGCCCTCTTAAGGCGCTAACGGGAGGCGCAACCAACTGAATTTTTACCCCAAGATGTTTTACTGCAATTATTTCGGGCCCTGGTGAGACCACACCTGGAGTATTGTGTACAATTTCTTACAGGGCTTGACAGAGTAGATGCAGGGAGGATGTTTCCCCTGGCTGGGGAGTCTAGAACCAGGGGTCACAGTCTCAGAATAAGGGGTTGGCCATTTAGGACTGAGATGAGGAGAATTTTTTTTCACTCAGAGGGTGGTGAATCTTTGGAATTCTCTACCCCAGAGGACTGTGGAGGCTCAGTCGTTGAGTATATTCAAGACAGAGATCGATACATTTTTGGATATTAAAGAGAATCAAGGGATATATAGTGCAGGAAAGCGGAGTTGAGGTAGAAGATCAGCCATGATCTTACTGAATGGCGGAGCAGGCTCGAGGGGCCTAATGGCCTACTCCTGCTCCTATTTCTTATATTCTTATGAGTGAACAAACAAAGGTAGCTGTGGAGCTAGTAGCCTTCTAATATATTTTATTCCAATTAGAAGTTTAAGGTGTCTGCACTGTTAACATATGCAAAAGTGGTTTGATTTTCCATTTAAGACCAAAGGATTTAATTAATTGAAGGTTTCCCTGTATCTCAAACACCAAATGTTTTGAAACATCTGTACTCCATTTCAAGAGTGTTGGAACCCAGGGAGACTGGGTGGGGGAGCTAGGTAATTACCACCATCTTTCCACCTGGTTAGACCACACCTGGAGTACTGTGAGCAGTTCTGGGCACCACACCTTAGGAAGGATATATTGGCCTTGGAGGGAGTGCAGCGTAGGTTTACCTGAATGATACCCGGACTTCAAGGGTTAAGTTATGAGGAGAGATTACACAAATTAGGGTTGTATTCCATAGAATTTAGAAGGTTAAGGGGTGATCTGATCAAAGTTTTCAAGATATTAAGGGGAACAGATAGGGTAGATAGAGAGAAACTATTTCCGCTGGTTGGGGAGTCTAGGACTAGGGGGCATAGCCTAAAAATTAGAGCCAGACCTTTCAGGAGTAAAATTAGGAAACACTTCTACACACAAAGGGTGGTAGAAGTTTGAAACTCTCTTCCGCAAACGGCAATTGATGCTAGATCAATTGTTAATTTAAATCGGAGATTGATAGCTTTCTGTAACCAAAGGCATTAAGGGATATGGGCCAAAGGCGGGTATGTGGAGTTAGGTCGCAGATCAGCCATGATCTCATTGAATGGCAGAACAGGCTCGAGGGGCTGAATGGCCTACTCCTGTTCTCATGTTCCTATTGGTTCTGGTCAATTGTCTCCCCTGCCCTGAAGGTGCTTCCTCATGTAGTTCCACGAGTGTTGGCAGCCCTCTATTACCTTGTCCAAGTGGCCACTCTGTATGTTTAATCCCGACAGTGAATGTCAGCACACAACTCAATCTGGGTGAGGGAAGGGACATTCACAGCTGGTGCATATACTTTCCATCAGGGTGCACTAGAAAGCAACTTAGTCGATTGCCTCCCAGCCCAGGCAAACTCCAATACCCTTACCAACACTAACTGAAATCATTCAACTCAGCACAAAGCAGAGATCAAGCTTGAGACCTTCCTGATCTGTATGACTCAGAACCACAATAGGCATTGGCATCAAGAGATACAGCAAATAATTTTCTGTTCAAATGCAAAACAAATATCAGTGCTCAATGGTCAGCAGTAGTTACTGTTAGATTTATTGCCATGTGCTTTTTTTTCTATATGAAAATGAACTATTTGTTTAAATGCAGTCTTTAATACAGCTTCCTACCCTGCTAACCTACTCTAGTATCTCTAAAAAAAACTTATCACTCTGTCACAGAACATATTATTCCATAAACATATCTATTTGCAGATAAAGAGATGAGTTTATTGTGAAGACAGTACTATCTCCTTGAGCTCAAGCTAAGGATATACAGATGTGACAAAAGCTCAATAAAGCTGGTGCTATTCTAGAGCTATTCCAGTATACGTATTTTACTGTAGATACCATTCAAAGTAACCATATCGCCCATAAAGAGATTAAAGATAAACTGACAAAAAAAATTACTCGGGTGAAATGATACCACTGGAATACGTGGCACAAACGTTTCATAGAATCATAGAATGGTTACAGCTCTGATGACGGCCATTCGGACCATCAAGCCCATGCTGGCTCTCTGTAAGAGCAACGCAGCTAGTCCCACACCCCCGCCCGTTCCCCGTAGCCCTGCAATTTTTTTTCTTTCAGGTACTTATACAACTCCCTTTTGAAAGCCGTGATTGAGTCTGCCTCCACCACCTTTTCAGGCAGTGCCTTCCAGATCCTAACCACTTGCTGCGTAAAAAAGTTTTTATGTCGCCTTTGTTTCTTTTGCCAATCACCTTAAATCTGTGTTCTCTGGTTCTCGACCCTTCTGCCAATGGGAACTGTTCCTCTCTATTCTGTCCAGACCCCTCATGATTTCGAACACTTCTGTCAAATCTCCTCTCAATCTTCTCTGCTCCAAGGAGAACAACCCCAGCTTCTCCAGTCTATCCACGTAACTGAACTCCCTCATCCCTGGAACCATTCTCGTAAATCTTTTCTGCACCCTCTCTAAGGCTTTCACATCCTTCCTAAAGTGCGGTGCCCAGAATTGGACACAATACTCAAGTTGAGGCCGAACCAGTGTTTTATACAGGGTCATCATAATTTCCACGCTTTTGTACTCTGTACCTCCATTCATGAAGCCCAGGATCCCGTAAGCTTTTTTAACTGCTTTCTCAACCTGCCCTGCCACCTTCAACGATTTGTGCACATATACCCCCAGGTCTCTCTGTTCATGCACCCACTTTAGGATTGTACCCTTTAGTTTATATTTCCTCTCCTCATTCTTTCTACCAAAATGTATCACTTCACACTTTTCTGCATTAAATTTCATCTGTGACGTGTCCGCCCATTCCACCAGCCTGTCTATGTCCTCTTGAAGTCTATCACTATCTTCCTCACTGTTTACTATACTTCCAAGTTTTGTGTCATCTGCAAATTTTGAAATTGTGCCCTGTACACCCAAGTCCAAGTCATTAATATATATCAAGAAAAGCAGTGGTCCTAGAACCGACCCCTGAGGAACACCACTGTATGCCTTCCTCCAGTCTGAAAAACAACCGTTCACCACTACTCTCTTTTTCCTGTCACTTAGCCAAATTCGTATCCATGCTGCCACTGTCCCTTTTATTCCATGGGCTTCAACTTTGCTGGCAAGCCTATTATGTGGCACTTTGTCGAACACCTTTTGGAAATCCATGTACACCACATCAACCGCATTGCCCTTATCAACCCTATCTGTTACCTCATCAAAAAACTCTATGGTTGGTTAAACACGATTTGCCTTTAACAAATCCGTGCTGGCTTTCCTTAATTAATCCACACTTCTCCAAGTGACTGTTAATTTTGTCCCGGATTATTGTTTCTTAAAGCTTCCCCACTACTGAGGTTAAACTAACTGGCCTAAGAAGAAGCTGGGTTTATCTTTACACCCTTTTTTGAACAAGGGTGTAACATTTGCAATTCTCCAGTCCTCTGCACCACCCCCGTTTCTAAAGAGGATTGGAAGATTATGGCCAGTACCTCCGCGATTTCCTCCTTCACTTCCCTCAGCGTCCAGGATGCATCCCATCCGGTCCTGGTGACTTAGAACATAAGAACATAAGAAATAGGTGCAGGAGTAGGCCAGTCGGCCCTTCGAGCCTGCTCCGCCATTCAATGAGATCATGGCTGATCTTCTGCCTCAATTCCATTCACCAGCCCTATCGCCATATCCCTTGATGCCCTTACTGGTCAGAAATCTATCAACTTCTGTTTTGAATATACTCAATGATTGAGCCTCCACAGCCCTCTGGGGTAGAGAATTCCAAAGATTCACCACCCTCTGTGTGAAGAAATTTCTTCTCATCTCAGTCCTGAATGGCCTACCCTTTATCCTGAGGCTGTGGCCCCTGGTTCTAGACTCCCCAACCAAGGGAAACATTCTCCCAGCATCCACCCTATCAAGCCCTGTAATAATTTTGTATGCTTCAATGAGATCCCCTCTCATTCTTCTGAATTCAAGAGAATACAGGCCTAGTTTACTCAATCTCTTCTCATACGACAGTCTCGCCATCCCAGGAATCAATCTCGTGAACCTTCGTTGCACTCCCTCTATGGCAAGTATATCCTTCCTTAGGTAAGGAGACCAAAATTGTACACAGTACTCCAGGTGTGGTCTCACCAAGGCCCTATATAATTGGAGTAAGACTTCTTTACTCCTGTACTCAAATCCTCTTGTAATGAAGGCCAGCATACCATTTGCCTTCCTAATGGCTTGCTGCACCTGCACATTCACTTTCAGTGACTCATGTACAAGGACACTCAGGTCCCTTTGAGCATCTGCATTCCCCAATCTTTCACCATTTAAGTACAGCCAGCCTTTCTAGTACCTCCTCTTTATCAATTTTTCTCCCATCCAGTATCTCCTCTACCTCCTCCTTCACTATATCTATGGCAGCATCTTCTTCCTTGGTGATGTGGGCACCGGCCCTTAATTCTGCATATATTCTATGACTAATCTCATCTGTACTGCATACTTCTCTGCTCTTCACTGTGTTGAAACCAAAACTCATCACATAGTTTCCTACTCTAATTCTGTATTTCATAAAACCTCAAAACTGTGGAACTCCTTACTACTTACAGTTATTCCTTCCTCATAAAATCTGTGTTTTTTTCAAAGCCAGGCTGTGCATTATCTAATCACTACTTCCCGATATTCTCTCTGAAATTTTTCAGCATTGCTTGTGGCCTACTATATGGGCCTTAACTTAGGTTTCTCGATTTAAAAAAAATCTACTGTCACAGGGAGGCCCCCAAAAATTATTTTTGGTTCTTCAGCATTGCCAAAGTGGGCCATAGGATGGCAGTTGTGTGTACCTCTGAGTGGCCCCATTATAGAGTAGCACGAGAGGACTGAAGCAGATCGACCTCTCAATGGAGGATGGTGTTGAATATAGATAGAAACCGGAAATGAGAGGAAAATAAAAAGATGACTATTCTTTAAAAAGAATACTCAATCTCCAATTTGTCATAAAGTTTAGGGTATTTTTCAAGGCCTCACGCTAACCTGCCTTGACAAGAATTGTGTACAAGAGAAATAGCATGATATGATTGAGATTTCTTATGCGTTTTAACAAATATCACACATGATGATACCCATTAAATATCTGTCACACTCCATTAAGATAACCTCATATTCTAATCATTGAAACTATTTGCCTATGAAAATTTGTTTGAACAGACTGCTCAAAGTCTAAACATCTGAACCCACATCATATGCCCCTCACACTGCTCCTTGGAAAAAAACGCACAAAGAAACACAGGATACTATTAACACCTCTTCACCTATTCTTTTTTGACTCTGGTACACACACAAAATAGAATGAAGACCATTGATATCAGATTTACATCCCACTCATCAAGGCGAACGCAAGTCACTCACAAGTTTGTCATTTATGAGTTATCAAGCCAACACACTCTTTAGATTATAATCAAATCCTGTAGGAATTAATCCCTCGTATATTATGGTGCAAAATAAGCGTGTAGTTTGTGGGGGAGGAAATTAAATTACTTTTGCTGAAATAGTGCAGAATACAGCACTAACTAGCACTGATACTCAGAGAGGCTACAGGATGGTAAGGGTGCAAAAAGAAGCCACACTGTGCAATAGGGCGTGCTCTTCTAAGATTGCAGCTTGGGCACAATGTTGCAGAAGAGTAGAGGCAGGTTTACTCTGCATCTAAATTGCACTACATCTGACCTGGAATTGATTGAAGCCGACAGTGAAGATGTTCCATTCCCCCGCACTAACATCCCTCACCTTGATGTGCATAAAATTCAAACACAAAAAAAAGTTAAATAAAATAGCTACTGCCAATGACAGAGGATAAATAATCAATATATATTTCAAAATGTCAGAGCACAACATCCCCCCCAACTCGGATCCAGGCAGGCGGAGGAATCACAGCCATCGTCAGACTCAGTGGCACACGGAGATTATTGCTGTGCTAACTTCTTCCACATCTCACTAATAGCAGTACATGCCAATTTTCTGTTGTGTCTGTGATGATTTATTGCTTTTATGATCTTATCAGGCGGGGTGAAGAGGCCTGTCAGAGACCTGTAGGATCCAGCAATGCAGTTACAATCACCCTGAAGCCATGGTAATGTGAAAAGATTCAACCACATATGAATCATGTCAACAAATCCTTATCTTATTTTGTTTTATTCTTTTTTGTCTGATTGATGTTTAGTCCCAGATGACGATTCAAATATACCTCTTATTAGCTCCCTTCTGTGAAACTGAGGCCTACAGACTAGGAATGTGCTTGGTTTGATCCCTGCTCTGTGCTAAATTAGCTCTCAGCGGGGGCAACTGCATGGACAATACAATTGGCCACAACATTGCTGGGTTAGGGAGGGGAAAAATTCCTGTTACTGATCATTATCCGGTGACGCCTGCTGAAAGGTTCCATTGTATGGACGCCAAAGGAGAACAGAAATGGCTTTGGTTTTGATGTTCCCCACTTGCTGCTTTCAAATAGTCTGCCAACGCTCACTGTCTGGGATCACACACAGAGAAGAGTCACTCATGCAGAACAGGGCTTAAACTAGTAACAGCCCTAGTCTGTATGCCTCAGTTTCACAGGAGTAAATCTGCCAGCTGAGCTATCAGGACCAAATAAGATGTACTTTTAGGAACATAGGATCATAGGAACAGAAGTAGACCATTTAGCTCCTCGAGCCTGTTCCACCATTCAATGAGAACATGGCTGATCTGTGACCTAACTCCATATACCCTTTGCCCCATATCCATTAAAACTGTCGGTTAACAAAAATCTATCAATCTCCGATTTAGAATTAACAATTGATCTAGCATCAAGTGTCGTTTGCGGAAGAGTGTTCCAAACTTCTACCACCCTTTGTGTATAGAAGTGTTTCCTAATTTCACTCCTGAAAGGGCTGGCTCTAATTTTTAGACAATGCCCCCTAGTCCGAGACTCCCCAACCAGCGAAATAGTTTCTCTCTCTCAACCCTATCTGTTCCCCTTAATATCTTGAAAACGTCAATCAAATCACCCCTTAACCTTCTAAATTCCAGGGAATACAACCCTAGTTTGTGTAATCTCTCCTCATAATTTAATCCCTGAAGTCTGGGTATCATTCTAGTAAACCTGCACTCCCTCCAAGGCCAATATATCCTTCCTAAGGTGTGGTGCCCAGAACTGCTCACAGTACTCCAGGTGTGGTCTAACCAAAGTTTTGTACAGCTGTAGCATAACATCTACCCCCTTGTATTCTAGTCCTCGAGATATAAAGGCCAGCATTCCATTAGCCTTTTTGATTAATTTCTGTACCTGTTCATGACATTTCAATGATCTATGTACCTGGACCCCCAAGTCTCTTTGGACATCCACTGTTTTTAGCCTTTCACCATTTAGAAAGTACCCTGTTCTATCCTTTTTAGGTCCAAAGTGGATGAACTCACATTTGCCTACATTGAAATCCATTTGCCACAGTTTTTCCCATTCACTCAATCTATCATTATCTCTTTATAATTTTATGCTTTCATCTACACTGCCTACAATGTCGCCTATCTTTGTGTCATTGGCAAATTTGGATATGTGGCTTTCTATCCCATTATCCAAGTCATTAATAAATACAATGAATAGTTGAGGCCCCAACACAGATCCCCACGGGACACCACTAGTCACATCCTGTTAATTAGAGTACCTACCCATTATCTCTACTCTCTGTCTCCTGCCGCTCAGCCAATTTCCTAACCAGGTCAGTAATTTGCCTTTAATTCCATGGGCGTCAACCTTAGTTAAGAGTCTCTTATGAGGGACTTAATCAAATGCCTTCTGGAAGTCCATATAAATAACATCCATAGACATTCCCCTGACCCCTACTTTAGTCACCTCTTCAAAACATTCAATCAGGTTCGTCAGGCATGACCTACCTTTGACAAATCCATGCTGGCTCTCTCTGATCAGCTGAAAATTTTCAAGGTGTTCAGTCACCCTATCCTTAACTATGGACTCTAGCAATATCCCGACAACAGATTTTAGGCTAACTGCTATATAATTCCCTGGTTTCCCTCTCTCACCATTTTTAAATAGCGGAGTGACATGCACAACTTTCCAATCTAATGGAAAGGTTCCTGAATCGAGAGAACTTTGGAAGATTATGGTTAGGGCACCTGCAATGTACTCACCTACGTCCTTTAAAACCCTGGGATGGAAACCATCTGATCCTGGGGATTTCTTACTCTTTAGTGCCATTATTTTCTTCATTACTGTTATTTTGCTTACATTAATTTTGTTGAGTCCCTGTTTCAATATTAGTTTCCTTGGGATTTCCGGCATGCTATCCTCTTCCTCTATTGTAAATACTGATGCAAAGTAATTATTCAACATGACCGCTGACATGAATCTGTCATTCATGAAAGAAAGACTTATGAAATAATACTGAGTGGCCTGCAGGTGGCGCTGTCCAGGGAGAGTATAAATACTCGGGCACGGGCCCAGCTTGCGCAGGACATTCTTAACAGGAACTAGTGAAGGACACAACTAGACCTCCATATTGTAAAACAGTTGATTAAAGCTTTGTTTAACGCTTAGACCAAGTGCCTAGTAGTTTTCTTACGTCAACCGCCATTTCCTTATTATCATTGACATTATCACCATTATCAGTTTTCAAGGGGCCAACATTGCTCCTGACCACCCTCTTTTTCCTAATATAATTGTAAA